>JACVBY030000412.1:0-637371 GCA_017589505.3 Metroxylon sagu
CCTCGTGTCAAGTGACGTATTATTAATTTGCACCACAAATCTTTAGATCAGTAGAACTAATTCAGAACATGAAGACAAAACAAGCTCACTGCAGAAGTCCAAACTTTTGTGAAAGACCGTTCATCACCAAGGGGGCTACCAATCGCACACTTGCAACCAAGATACGAGCATACTTTTTTTCATGTTTCCTTTTGCATTTACAAGGTTTCTTTTATAAAAATTAAAAAAAAAAATCGAGCAAGTCAAAGCATGGATGCCTGTTTGAGAAGGTGGTACATAGCGAGCTTAAAATAAAGCTCCTCTTAACATCTTTCGTTCAAATTCAAATGTCAATATCTTCGCTAATAAGTCAGTAATGCTGTAAGAGTTTCGATGGGTCTATAAGCTCTAGCAAACCAAGACAAGGGAAATTGTTAACACTTAATAGCATCATAGGAATGCTCCAAGACTCCATATTTTTAGCAGAAGATTGCAATAAAAAGTACAAAAAGAAAAGGGATATTAAATCATACGTTCACTAGGATCTCTTGCAATTCTTTTCACTTGAATGGTGGAAGGCAGGCCCATAAATGGGTCTGTTGTGATCACAGCAAGCTTATCACCCACAGAAAAATCTACAGCTCTGGCTGGAGAATCAAAGTTAAAAGAGTACAGCTGGGCTCCTGTCTGCACATTCCACAGCTTCACAGTCTGGTCAGCACTTCCAGTGATAAGGCGTGTAGAATCCCCTAAAATGCATTAAAAAAAAGGAGATAAGTATATCAACATTTTCTTATCTAGCATCAAAAAACAAGGAAAAATCAGCATGGCAATTGTTGCAAAACTTTATCAAGTTGCTTTCATGTATAGACTAATCCACACCCGAGAACCAGAAAACTCAATCCAATGTTGTACGTATTATCTCTCTCCATTGTATACTAGATATGAAAGAGTGCAAAAAAGAAGATAAGAAAACATATGCTCCAAAACTCACCCTTGCCTCCTCTGCTCACCAATGCTTTCAGAGCCCACCTTCAAACCACCCCAATGTTTATTTCTCTCTGTCCAACAAATACTTGATAATTACCTGAGACTTAGTTCAGTTAATATGGATCAATGCGTGTAAATTGAGTTGGCTTGGGCACAAACGCAGCAAAACCCAACTCAAACTGTTGCCAATCCTGGTCTTGTTTATGGTTTTAGCTCAGATCATCATATTAAAAGACTTACAACCATGGTTTTAGATCTTGGTGAGACGTCCCGTAGGATGCTGGAATGGGTTACGGTCCCAAGACTCAGGATGGGACAGGATTGCTCAGCCATCGTTCTACGATCTCAATCAACACGTTCTAGGACATCTCCAACTATTTTGACGAAAATAGCTACACCTAATCCTAGCTCAACCTGCTGCTGAGCCTGGTTTCATTTGTGCTTTCAGCTCGAGCAATTATAGTAAAAGACTGACTTACAACTACTCACAAAATTACCTCCCTCTTCCAACCCTTTTGATGCAAACCAAAATTTTCTCCACCTTACTGCACTTGCACAACCAGACAAACATACAGCTAGAGATATTGACCGTTTTAACAACCACAATGTTCCAACGACAGTGTTCCAACTACAGCTGTCACTGATGCATAATAAGAAGAAACATCAAATAATCCACCTATCGAGATTCCATTAAAGCCTCCAAGCTACTTCAATCTTTGATTCAAGTTATGGTATACAAAGCTATATTTGAGTCTTAGACTATTTGCCAAACTCTTAATATCTAATATCTGTTTCAAAAAAAGCTTCACGGTTTGAATTCTATAAGAAAGAACAAAATGGTTTTTGCTCCATACTCCAGAGGATAAAACAAAAACATATGTTTACACTATCAAAGAAAAGCAGAAGTATAATTCATAAATTTATTACAATTTTCTAAGTTCAAATTCATTTTGAAATCATGTTTTGACTACTAGCAAGGGAAGCTGTTATTATAATTGACAATATAGTCCCATTTGGATGCAGGCATCAGTTATCCATATGGCAAGAAACTCACCTGATGATGAGGAGGATGAAGATGGTCCAGAAAAGAATAAGTCATGAAACTGAGAGAAGCAATGGAAATATAAATTCATAAATTATGGGGATGATAGAAGTAACTTTCTATTGAAACTGGTTATCCCAAAATTCAGAAGTAATATATTCCATGTCTTCTTCCCGTCAGACGCCTCCTTCATCTCCTCACTCCCTTCCACCCACATGAGAGAAATCCAAAGGACAACAGTCAAGAATCCAAACAGGACTTAGAAGACATAAGAAATAATTTGCAATTATATCAATAGGATAATTCTCCCACTTTTCAAAGTAAAGAAGGGATCATGTTCATTTTTTCAAGAATGGTTAAAAACTTGGAATATTTAATCATATGTAACTTCAGTCAAGGGACATTCATGTGCTCCCACTTCGGCTTCATGGTGCATCTTAAGTTTCTTGCTCTTAGCACTAACTACTCTAACATATGCCAATGCGATTATAACTTTAAGACAATGTTGTTACAACTAATGCCTGGCAATATTTATAATTAAGATGGGAATTCTTTTTAAACTGTACAACATTTGTCATATATGTATGGCTGCTAGAAGTCATTAATAAAAGAATGTGTAGAATTGTAAATCAGATTGATATTTTATTCAAGAAGACTCCTGCTTGTGGACCCCAACCTAAACTTGTAGCCTAGTCTCACTGTTTTATTTCAGAAAGAGAGGAGAAGGGTAGCATATTTAATGAAAATTAGAAGGAAAATTACTGATGTAATATGTCTCCTAATTTATATGGTATATTTTAAGATAGTGCATCTATAGATATCATCCATTGGAGCTAACTAAATCACCCTTCCACTGACTATGAACCAGAAGATGAAATGAACAACCACAAAAATTCAGATGTGCACAACCGTACAAATTACATCTTCATGCAGTCATGCTTCCTGAGTTCTTTTGGACTGCAGAAAGGAATCTGCTCCCTCTCCGAGCATCATGCATTTATAGTCAAGCAAACAACTTTCGAAACATCTCAAGTCAAAGCATGTACCTATCACTATCAAGGTTGGTGTAAAAATTCATAAATTGCATCAATTTTCTCTTCCTTAAATATATCACAAAAATGCTCCAGTTGTTATTAAGATTATGCATTAGGAAAATTAAAGTAAAAACAAAATTTCACAACAAAAGGGTCTGCTTCAAACCAAGGGGTGACTTCCCATAAAAAAACTTGCAAGAATTCCAATGATTCATTGCATGTGGCACATCAAAGACTTTAATCAGAGCATAGACTCCATTAATCATCTATGACAGAGTTCTTCTATACTATACATATCATGCTTCAAACCATTCCACAGTGATACACTATTTAGTTGCTTCAAGCTAGATGCCCTTAAATCATGATAACCGATTTATTGGTTAATTTTTTGCTTACTAAGTTTCTTTTAGAAACTTTCAGTTGTATCCATTACCCATGCTCTAATGGTATCTTGAAAAATAAGAATGATATAAATAGAGTGGAAATTTAAAGGGTATAGATGATGTACCAAAATGCACCAGTGGTTGCAAATTATAAATGCAAACCATCATATGGTGTCACCAAGGAGTGTGGTGGCATGGAAATTAACATAAAATAACCAGTTATGATAATCCTTCAAGAAGCAATATGTATAATGCTTAGAAGGTGCTTAGAAGGTTACCCTGCTATCTACATTTTCTTTACATTTTTTTTTTCATTCAAGTGACGCATATGATGATACACAGTAGATACTGGTATGAACAAAAGTAGTTTGGTAGTTGGGATGTAAACGTTATCATATTGCTTGATGAGGCAGGCATTTCAAAGTTCTACAGAAACGCAATGAAAGATACGGAGCCACAAAATGAAATTCCCAGAAATATTCCCTCAAACCCATTTGTGCCAGCCTGCTAGAACAAAGGCATCGCCGATGACAAGAAAGACACAAAAATTACATTCTACCGATGACATCGTATAATTTTCTTCACAATTTCGGATGACCCCTCACCATGAACCCTTTCCAAAACCCCTCCTTTTTAACACACGAAGGACGAAAGTAAAGAAGACAAATTTCTCCCCATATACATGACAAATTCACCAAGAAAAGAAAAAAAAGGAGAGGAGAGAGAGGATGTTTTCCATCTCTACAACTTAATCGGTGCTGAAAATAACAGATTCACAGAAAGCAAAATAAAATCCAAAAACACAGGGGAAGGATAAAAAAGGACAAGGTGGAACTCACGGGAGACATCACAGCACCAGACGGCGCCGTTGTGGCCTCTATAGGTGCCGAGCCGCTCGCCGTTGTCAGCGAACCAGACGGTCGGGTTGTGGTCCTTGGCGCAGGAGAAGAGGAGATCTCCCTCCCGGTTATACTTGAGGAAGGTGAGCGGCCTCTCGTGGCCCTTCATCAAGATCGGCCTCATCTTGCGGCGACGCCCTAGATTTTCCCGTCGATGAGCGTAGCGAGACCTTGGAACGAAAACACTAACCCTAGGCCGCAAGAATCCTTAAGGAGGGAGGCCGCCGCCGCCGAATGGAGGGATCGCCGGAATCGCTGGGGCAGGGTGAGAGAGCGCACGTTAGTTTAGGGCTTGTAGTGCTCGCGAGAGAAAGTCGGCCGCAGGCTTCAAAACTGCCGAGTTTTTAAGCTTGCGGAGTGGGGCCGGTGACAATGGGTCAGATTACTTAGGTTACGAAGATGGTCGGGTTGATCAAGTTAGGGCAACAATACAGGAAACTTTGGCCTCGCGTCTTGTGCCAATTTGATGTCAAGTAGAAAAGCTTCAATCTATACCTACCACGAAGTTGAACCCTGTGATCCAGTTTAACCTGATTGACTTGTGATGTAATATCGTTTGCAAAGCACAATTTTCAACTAACACAAGCTAACTTGTCTAATATTGACCTTTAAAAAAACTTCTAATGACACTTTCAAGATAAATTAGACAACTAATAGTAAAGAAATAAAGATTGATAATGGCGTTCTTCTGATCTTAGCCTCTAGAATTCTTTATCTAGTATACATACACACTATCCTTCGTGCACCCTTATTCAATAGCAACCCTCATTTTGAAGAATCTTTACAAGCAAATTTTGATAGATCCATTAAGGCTTTTATCATTTGATGATGTTTGCAAAAGAGAATTTTCTGACTTTAAACCTCTTTATATTGTAGATTAATTTTAATTGTAAAACTGATTATGGCATGAAAAGGCCTAATGTTATTGTAACTATTTTAAATAACTCAAAGGTGTTGCTAGGGTGAGAATTTGCTAAGGTGATTAAGTAGCTTAAGGGTTTCTAAGCTTAAACTTGTCTACAAAGTATTTATCTTGCCATTCTTCTTATCAAAATTGGATGCATGTATGTATGTCTATGTATATATATATATATATATATATATATATATATATATATATATATATATATATATATATATAGACATTTGAGAGGACTAATTTCTATCTTTCTACCTTTATTCTTACCTCATTCCACACCACACCATGCTGCCCCACCCATTAGGATGACTCCAGCTAAATCAATCCTGCGCAAATGCCAAGAGATGATCCCATCTGAACTAAGGTTTAGTGGAACAATACTATAACGTATGTAGTTAATTTATTTGAAATTGAGGGCCGTAGTCCATTTAAAATCACTCTTCTTCTTCATTTTTTTTCCTTCTCTTCTTAATTCCTACGTTTTCCTCGTCGAAGGATGAAGCTCTGTCGGTGCTGTGTCGAGGCTTGAGCAATGCAGGAGTTGCAATTGAAGAAAAAATAAGATGGCCTTAGCATAAACGACCGTAAAAAAATATAACTATATCATAATAATAATTTAATATAATCTTAATTTAGCTGCAATACATATGTATATATATATAAAAGCAAATATGTAACCACATCTAAAAAAGCTAATTTCTACTTTTATTCCTTCCTACCCAGCTCATTAGGGTGGCTCCAACTAAAATCAACCCTGCCCGAGTGCCAAGAGATGATCGCGTTTGAGCTAAGGTTTAGTGGAACAATATGATATTATGATGATTGATACATGAGTTATAGTTATCGGGCGTTATACATGTTTGATTATCTGGAGTATAAAAAGAAAATAATCTGTCGAATCTACTTGAAACTCTGAAAGGCTACTTTACGATGAAGAAGATTCCAGTATTCCTTTCCAAACAAGCTAAACAAGAACAGCTTATATAATATCTTAATCCTTTTGTTTTGTTTCTTCTGGGACGATGGAGACCATTTGAAAGCAGTCAAACATTCTATCATTCAGAGGGAAGAAAAAAGAAAATAACAAGTGGAGTGAACTAAGATAAACAACAATTATGTTGATGATTTTAAGAACTAAATATCATGTGATGGCCTGAAGTTAGCTGACAGTCACATAAGCCGGCATGTGAGGAACTTGATGCTGGTAAGATATATTGTAGCACGATAAGTGAAATATAATAGATATCAGGTATCAATTTCTTATTTATTATTATTTTTTCCCTTTTCAATGCGTCTATTAGCTTAAAAGGCCATTTAGGTCTTGACAGGTTTAATGACGTGAGCTTGAGTAGCAAGTCCGAAAACTCTAAGCTTTGAGATCCAAGCCAGCTGCTGAATTCTTTGATATCAGAAACGACTATCATGGTAATATAGCTTAGAACAAAAATTGATTGAGAAAGGACAAGCGTACATTTAATGATAAGTTAACCTGCTTTCCGGTGGCATCATTGAGCTCTGAATCTATTAATAGGGTTATATTAGTGAAGTGCTGAAATATGTCTCCAATTCAAATCAACAAAGCCAAATCTAAGGTACTAAGTCTGGAACATAATCTATATATTTCAGCGCTTCACTAATATGTTTGTGAATTGTTTGCTCGTGCACAATATCAACATCAATGCAAGCAGAAACTTCTCAGCACAAGCAGGAAGCTGGATCATGTGAATGATGTTTCAATTTTGTCAACATAATTTGCATAACACTGCTGAGAAAGCAGCATGAGAATTCAGATCAAAAAGACCAACTAGAAAGATGCAGTCCCAAATTTGTCTGACTGAAATGTCAGTGAACAGTTTACATGGAGGATTTGGAATTTTTAAGAAATTATACTTACAATCAGGATACAATCATCACATATTTTTGTTTTGCTTCTATATCTTTTCTTGATCAATGATTTGTCTCTAAATTACAGCTATAAATATTTTGGATGATCGAACAACAATATTTTCTATCCGATTGTGATGAAACCTCATGCAAGTTACCCATCAACTTCCTTGAAACCTGAATATCAGAAATCTGGTGCTTAGCAGTAAGGACTTGAATAAACCACACCGATAGATTTAGGAAGCATTGGCATGAGCACTGATTTAATCGTTTAGACACCTTATCATGGGATGTGAGGTTTTTGCTTTGATTTTTATGCTAAAACCTTGCATCTGATAACACTACTTCATCAGAAAGCAATTTCTTCTCATCATTCTCATCATTTTCACACAAATCTGGTTCAGAAAGTTGGATACGAGAATAATCACCCATTGTAAGTGGAGTTTCCAACTCTATATGCTGCAATTCCGATGCTATCAAAGATTCCATTCGTGCCCTTTCCCTGTCTCTAGGATAGGTGCAGTATAAAAAGGAGTAGATGGAGCAACAAAGTGTCATTGGAATTGCTATTGCAGTGTAAAGAGCTTTGGCTAGGGAGGCAGCATTCTCTCTGTCTGCATCAATAGCAGTACCTTCACCTGATTCATTAGAAACTGGTTTGTACCCGTACATGTGCTCGGCTAATATGCCAACAACAGGAGGAGCAAATGAAGCAAGTATGGACTCAAAAGATCTATCCAGAGCGTAGATACTTGTTCTTGAGCTCTCAGGGACAATCTCTGCAAATATAGGGCTGCTTGCACCATAGACAAAACAATAAGACAAAGAGCAACTAGGACGAAAGCAGTGTTAATCACTAATAATGAGAAAAATTATAACTTTCAAGGAGTCACAGAGATATAGACTGACAAGGATGCTGTTAATTTAGCAATACAGACATACCAGCTTACTTATTACTAATGCTTGGGAATTTTTGTAGTCTCACCGCTTCTTTATTATTTAAAAAATGTAATGCTGCCAATGAAACTCATAATAATTTCATACCCAGTGAAGGTTTATCCCTTTCAAGAAGACAATGCAAATAATTTTGAAAGACATGATCCATGAGTGGGTCCATCTGGTAATAGAAACAAATTGACCCTTATTAGCTAAAAATTGTATGGAGAAAAGGAACAAACAGTTTTAAAAAAGGAAATCACTGTTAGTGAAGAGTTTGAGGTTTGTGCATAAGAGTCAAAGACCACAATATGTGTGCTACTTGTGATCTCTGTCAGAGTTTTGGCACCTTGGGCCATTCTATATGATTCATGTCTAAATCAAATGCATTCTATCTTTCAACTAGTTCATCATGTCCACTCTATCCTTGGCGCAGTTCTGTTCCAATCTACTAATATTGTCATAAATTTTAGGAAGGAAACCATGCAGTAAGACATGGTAGATTAAAAATATAAAGAGTAACGTACTTGTTTGTAGCTGGAGCATTCCAAGAGATGCACAATCCCATGATGAACAAGACAACGGCATGGGCGAATCCCGTGGAGGGATCATCAGGTAAGACCAACAACAGCACAGCTGCAAGGGGAATGAAAGAACCAGAGCTTATTTGTGATAAAACTATCCTACCAGAATCTGGAAAGTGTCTGGCGAGAAAATCCCCCATCTTTCCTCCAAGCAGTCCTCCAAGTGAAGTTGCAATCGAGAACAGTGTCATGAGTAATCCAGTTCCTTTGTGCGAGAACCCAATGAGCTCCAGCCACATGGGTGCAAATGATAAGGCTGACCATGGGAATGATCCAGTGACACCCTGAGCCACTATAATCTGAAATGTTGGGATTCTCATCACTGCTTTGGCCTCCTTGATGAGGTCCTTCATTTCTTCCCTCACAGACTTGCGTGAAATGGGTTCTTTACTTGTGACAGTATTGGAAGAAAAATGGGGGTCTGCTGCAAATAGCCGGACCAAGATTCCTACAACTACGCTTATTGTAGCGACTAGATGGAAAGCAATTCTCCAACCAGCAATCCCCATGATTGATGTCGATGCTAGAAGGAGAGCAAAGAAGTTACCCATGATGGAACCAATATTGCCTGTAAGTTGTAGCCATCCGAAAGCAACACCACGAGTGCTGTCATCAGTAGAGTCAGCTACAAGGGACTGGATTGCTGGTACCACTAGAGCTAGTCCAACACCATTCAAGGCTCTTGAGATTGCCACCTGTGCGACAAAGATACCGTCAACTATATGAATTGTGTTATCAGATTTTAGTACAAGTTCCAGTTTTATCAGACATCTCCACAGAGACCAGATCAATCTACAGATTCAAAACCAGAGAAATCATAAACATTTAAAGCATTAGATTGCTTTATTAAACGAGCAGAGTCCAGAAGAAGGCCATTAAAGGTAAAATTAATCAAGCCGTTCCTAAATTAGGAAACAGGACCATATGAAGTCATCAATGGGAGACTCCAGGCTTTAATCATGAGATACCACATAACAAGATTAGTTTAGTAGCCGTCTTGTAATCAAAAGCAAGTAATGCCCCATTTAATGGTACGATTTTAAAGTCATTTGTTTGCTCAAATCTAGAGTGACATGTAGAAAACCAATTCAACCATGATTTGGAGGTGAGCTGAAAAACTTCATTCTCCTAACTCTTATCCTAAAATATTAATTTCAAAAAAATAAAGATCTAAATACAACTAATATAGATGCCATTCTTCTCAAATAGCAGTGGTCAAAGTCACTAGAAGAAGGTTTATGTCTTTAAATAACAAATGGAATCTAAGTCTAACGAAGTAATTTCAGCAGCGCAGCAATCAAACTCCACCCATTAATAAATTTGCATCTTTTCCAAAATATCCATCAGTAATTGAAACCCAGTAAACTCACACACAAAAATTTGCAATAAACTCACCAAAAGCATCAAACCAACAACACCAATAACTCTCCACTAGAGTTCAGAGCTTGCTGAAAGCGCGCACGCGCACACACTGTAACGCCCCAAGCTCACCTACTAGCCCAATTAACTTTTAACAGATTAAAATCACGTGGCCCAAAAACTCGAGTGGAAGTTAATAGGTAGCAAGTGGACTTGAGTTATAAGCACATGACACATCTCTTTCCCATCAAATGTATGTCGCACATTACAAGCTAGGTAGATTCAACCTTCCCATCTTATAATGCGACGTTCTCGTTGCACGTTACAAGCTAACCAGAATTTATCCCAAGTCGGGTTATTGGTGCTGCAAGGATGGCTCCACACCATGGCGGGACTCCACCACTGCCCCATGGGGCCCTTTCCTCATGCCCATCAACTTCTACACACTCGAATCAGCTCTGATACCATTTATAACACCCCAAGCCCACCCGCTAGCCCAATTAACTTCTAGCGAGCCAAAACCACGTAGCCCAAAAACTCAAGTGGAAGTTAATAGGTAGCAAGTGGACTTGAGTTATAAGCACATCACACATCTCTTTCCCATCCAATGTAGGATTAAACTTGAGTTATCAGAATCTCCCCACCTTATAATGCGACGTCCTCATCACACGTCACAAGCTAGCCAAAATCTACCCCGAGTCGGATCATTGGTGCTGCAAGGGTGGCTCCACGCTATGGCGGAACTCTACCACCGCTCCATGGGTAACCCTTTTCTCATGCCCACTTGCTACCTATTAATTCAACTCCACTTGTTACCTATTAACTTCCACTCAAGTTTTTGGGCTACGTGATTTCGGCCCGTTAGAAGAAAATTGGGCTAGCAGATGGGCTTGAAGTGTTACAAATGGTATCAGAGTCGATCCGAGTGTGTGGAAGTTGGTGGCATGAGGAAAATGACTACCCATAGGGTAACATTATAAAGTGAAAAGATTGTGATACCTCAATTTTTCACATGATGTGCTTATAACTTAAGTTCACTTGCTACCCATTAACTTTTACTCAAGTTTTTGGACCACGTGATTTTTGCTCGCTAGAAGTTAATTGGGCTAACGGATAGGCATGAAGCATTACACACACAAAATAAACTGGGAAAATCTATCAAGTTTCAATGTTTAAACTGAGAATAAGCACCAACTGTTCAGATCTACAAATTCCCAAGGTCAACCCTTTTAGATTCACCTCAAACTCTAAAATATAAAACCAAAAAAGAAGCGAAAACCAATCAAACAACGCGCGAAGACCAATAAAAGGACCGACTTTCATTAGAGAATAACGGACCTGGAGGAAGGTGTTCGAGAGGGCGACGAGGAAGGTCGCGGCGGCCCAGAGGAAAGCGCCGAGAGCTATGACGTGGGTCCGGTTGTAGCGGACGGCCATGTAGGTGGCGAGGGGGTAGGAAGCGGCCTGGACGATGGATCGGAGGAGGGTGAGGGAGCCCAGCTCCGTCGGAGTGGCGTGCAGCGCCGCTCCAAGCTCCATGTATACCGCCGGGAGGAGCGCCTGGTCGGCATTCTCCATGATTCCGGCGACGTTCACCAGCACCAGCGTCCGCCACTCCTCCCCCATCCCCACTCTCTCTCCGCCTCCTCCTCCTCCTCCTCTTCCTATCTGTGGAGAACGAGGCGCTAGGCGTCGGAGTCCGGTCAGCGGGAAGAAAATATTTGCATGGCTGGAGACCACCTCTAATTTTAGAGTCACTAATGAAAAGGACCATGACAAGGACCACGCATTTGCCATCCAGAATTTAGGGTGTCAGGAACGTGGTCTGCTGATATTAAAGTCCACGGACGGTAACGTGTGCGTCGGGTATTGTCAGGTTTCCCTTGCGGAAATAATTAATGGACGAAAATAACTACGGTGAGTAAGAAATAGGTATACTTACAATTTAAACCTCGTATCTTACTATAGAAGTTACAATTTAAATCCCGCAGCAAAAAATTAAAAAAATAAATAATATATATATATATATATATAAGCCTACGATTTGTAGCCCATGTCATTTTAAACTCTCCATCAATAAATCATATCCTTACTGTGGGAGAAATGCATGTGATAACTCTTTGACTGTATCAATGAGCATGTGAAAAAATTATTATTTATTAATTAGTAATTAATTATATTTTAAATGATATATTAATACATAAAAATATTTTTTTATATAGTAATAATTAAATAATATTTTTTGATGATTGATATTATGTGTAATGCATATGCTTTCATTGTAATAATGTCATTAGTACAGGATTTAAAATGATAAATATTATGAATTATAAGGGTTTTTCTGATTTTTTTTTGTCATGTATATACTTTGAATTGTAATTTTTTAAAATTATGAAGTTTAGATTATAATTAGATCTTAAAATATGGATACGTGATAAAGAAAAATAAAAATAAACTGCCATGTGTCTTGAGCTTATTGGTGAGTTAGAATACAACCCACGGGCACTTGTTTTGAGAGGCATTTTAGACTTTGGCATATATTAATGTTTTCCTTTTTTTTTTTTTTTTTTAATTCAAGCTTAAACTTGGCTCTTATTGCAATGAGATAGTGCACTTGAAGGTTACGTGATTCGTTTGAGGCAGGTAGCCATGAAACATTTTCTTTGTTGAGATGATGCTATGGACAAAGACAATGTACTAGCTAGTGGTACATATGTTATAAGAAACTATTAACTATAATTTGTGGCTTTCCCATTCTCAGGGAGCTGACAGGACCGAAAGAGGGAGGTGGTGGTTTGGAAAGGTAGTGAAACTTGAAAGTCACCGGCTAGCCACCTTCCTTCCATTTTGTCCTGATCCCTTCAATGCTGGAACACATTAGCTTGCTGCAACTCCTGCTTTATTGGTATCAACAAAAGGCCTGCATAGAATGAGAATGTATTATATCCTACACCGAAGCTTGGGCCATTTCAGAAGCCCTCCTAATGGCTCTCCAAATGGCGAAATTATCTTAACTATTCCTACATCATCATTGAAAGTGACAGCCAAGGTCTTCTTCAAATTATTCAAAACAAGAATAAGAAATCATGGCTCACTATTGCTTTGATAGAAGTTACCAAACACACATGCTATAGAAGCTTATTTATATAAAAGCAAATTTTAGTGTTAATAAGGTTGTAACTCTAACGATATAGCACTTTCTAACTGGTTTGCATGTATACTTATGCAACAGAAAGAGTAAAAGAATAAAAAAAATTCAAAGATTTTTTCTGAAGAACCCTCTAACACTCAAAGTCAATTTAGAAAATGAAAAAAGATTTAGAGCTTCTTATATTCGGCACTCTAAGCTGTTGATCTCACATTGATTTTGATGATCACAAAACAATTAAGTAAGTTACTAATAAGTTTTGTGAAGAATTATATTGAAATGCAGGCATACATGAATCATCAAGATGATTAAAAATAATTTCAAGCACCTAAATGGGTTTATGATTCAAAAAATTTTTTTTTGTAGAAGACCAAAATTAACTAAGGATGATTCAAGCCTCAATTCAGTGAAATTCAGATGGTTGTGAGGTTTCAAATAGAGAAAGTTCAAAACTATGAGAGCTAGAACATTTATCCTCTTCATTTCAATGATTTCTATTGTTTATGGAATGTGTTTTCAAGTTTTGGAGGAATTAGTCAACTCCTACAACAGCTAACAGCACTTAGAATGAAGGTTTAAAGCATTTGGCCAACTACTTTGGAAGCTATTAAGTCAAAATTATGCCACAAGAGAGTTAACAGCAAGTTTTACCAAGTTAGCCGACTAATTAGTCAGCTACTGTGGCGAAACAGTGAGAAAAATCAAGTTAGCCGACTAACTAGCCGGCTACTGTGGCAAAACAGTGAATATCCAGAAGTTAGCCGACTCTGGAGTCAGCTACTGTGGCCAAGACAATAAGCTTCCTGAAGTTAGTCGACTCTGAAGTCGGCTACTATGGTCAGGACAAATAGTTTAACAAAAGTAGTTAACTCTAGAGTCGACTAACTTGCCCAGAAATGCTGTAACAGCTAGTTCTGTGTCTTCAATGGTCATAAATGGCTAGTTTAACATTTCAATCCCTTAGTAAACTATAAATACTCGTAAATGGGATTGATTAGCAAGAGATTGGGAGCACTTTTGAGGGATTACAAATAAGAAAAAGAGAGAAAAACAAAGGAAAAATCAAGAAAAGTTTTAGCCTTTCAGTTTTGAAAAGATAGCGAGCTGCAGAGTTTGAAAGTCCTTCAAAGCTTATTCAAGGCTCCTTCCAACTACCCAATAGGCTCCTTCAAGTGCTCTCAACTCCAACATTTAAAGAGAAGAAGCTCATTCAAAGGAGAAGGTCTTCAAAAATTGTAAAGTACTTTTATTGCTGAATTTGCTTACTAAAGAGCTGTAATTTCTGAAACTCTTTTCATCGTGAGTTGTTTGAGTTTCAACTTGGTTGAAACTTGTGTAAAGTGTGCCAAACCCTAAATTGATGAATTGTAAGGCTTCCTTGTACCCGTAAATAAGAAGTTAGCTGAGAAAGCTAAGGAAACGCTCCCTTATGCTTGTGAAACAAGAAGCTAGCTAGGTTTGTAATCATTTAAAGAACGATTAGTGGAAAAAATTCCCAAGGAATTTTTGGGGAGTGGACGTAGGTGCAAGGAGTAGCACCGAACCACTATAAATTACTGTGTTTGTGTGTTTGTCTCTTATTGTTATTACTTGTTCTTGCTATCTACACTTCACACTCACACAGAATTTACTGTTTTGCAAAATTGCACATACTTGTTTAAAAATTTTCAAAGAACCCAATTCACCCTCCCTCTTGGGTTGCTTAGCTGGGCAACAAGTGGTATCAGAGCTAATGCTCTTGTTCCTATTTGTCTTAACCGACAAAGAGCTAAAGATCCATGGCAGCCCAAGTAAGTACCTTGTTGACTGAAGCTCAGTCCACAAACAGACCCCCTTTATTCAATGGCACAAATTATAAATATTAGAAGGCTAGGATGAAAATTTTTATTCAAGCACTTGACTATGATCTTTGGAGTATCATAGTTAATGGCCCTCACACACCTATTCTTAGAACAAATGGTATTTATGTTCCCAAACCGAAAGCGGATTGGGATGAGCATGATAAGAAAATGACACAGCTCAATGCTAAGGCCATGAATGTCTTATATTGTTCTCTTGATGCAAATGAGTTTAATAGAATATCTACTTGTATTTATGCTAAAGAGATTTGGGATAGACTTGAAGTCACCCATGAAGGCACTAATCAAGTGAAGGAATCTAAAATCAATATGCTTGTGCATAAATATGAACTGTTTAAAATGGAACCAATTGAATCCATTACTGATATGTTTGCTAGATTTACTGATATTGTGAATGGTCTTAAAAGCCTTGGCAAATCTTATACTAACAGTGATCTAGTGAGAAAAATTTTGAGATCTTTGCCTAGGTCATGGGAAGCCAAGATGACTGCAATTCAGGAGGCAAAAGACTTCAACATCCTTCCTCTAGAAAAGCTCATGGGATTGCTGATGACCCATGAAATTCAAGTTAAACAACATCAAGATAAGGAAGAGACCAAAAAGAGTACCATAGCTCTAAAATGTTCAAACCAAAAGGAGGAATGTGATGAATCTTCTGAAGAAAGTGATGGACATGATGAGCTTGCTCTCATTACAAGAAAGTTCAGAAGATTTATGAGGAAGAAGAAACAAGGAGTGAAGAGAAGGCCATTGCTGAAAGGAGATTTCAGCAAAGAGAAGGAAAAAGAGCAGCCTCCTATTTGCTATGAATGTAAGAAACCGGGATACTTTAAGGCTGACTGTCCACAACTTAAGAAAGGTCCCAAGAAGGTTAAAAAGAAGGCTATGATGGTAACTTGAAGTGACAGTGATGATACAAGTTCATATGATGAGAAACAAGAAACAACAAACTTGTGTCTCATGATCTGTGAAGAACAGGTAATTTCTAACTCTCAAACTGAATTTACATTTGATGAACTGCAAGATGCATTTTATGATTTACTTACTGAATTCAAAAAGTTGGGCACCAAAAACAAAGATTTGAAAAATCAAGTCCAAAAATTAATTTTTGAAAAGGAGGAGCTTTCAAATGAAAATTTTGTTTTAACCCAGGAAAATCTGAATTTGAAAAATGAGGTGGACAAACTTAAGCTCATTGTTGATAAATTTACTTTAAGCTCTATAAAACTCTACAAATGATTCTTGAAAGTCAAAGGACTGTTTTCAATAAAGTTGGATTAGGCTATAATCTCTTAAAGAAACAAAAGTTTTTGAAAAATATATTTGTTCCCCCAAATGATCTATCTAAAATTACTTGTTTCAAATGTAGCAAACCTGGGCATAAGGCCTATGCATGTAACTCTCACATTAACAAGAACATTAACAAGATTTGGATTCCTAAAGGAACCATTCATGCTAACCCCAAAGGACCCAAGAAAACTTGGGTACCTAAAAACATGACTTAAATTTTGTGTGTGCAGGTGTGTTTTGTGACCTGAAATGCAAAAAGAAAATGGTACTTGGATAGCGGGTGCTCAAGGCACATGACGGGTGATGAATCTCAATTCATCACTTTAGAAGCTAAGGATGGAGGAGTGGTCACTTTTGGAGATAATGCTCAAGGAAGAATCATTGGCATTGGTAAAATTGGTATCACTTCCCATACCTTCATAGATAATGTTCTTCTTGTTGATGGTTTAAAACATAATTTGTTAAACATTAGTCAATTATGTGATAAAGGTTTTAAAGTCATTTTTGAATCATCTATTTGCATGGTTATAAATCCTGCTGATGATAGCATGAAATTTATTGGTCATAGGCATAGAAATGTTTATATTGTAGATCTAAATGACCAAAATATGGAATGTTTAGTTGCAATGAATTCTAAGTCTAATGAATCTAGCTGGTTATGGCATCGTAGACTTGCTCATGTTAGCATGAATTTGCTTATCAAACTAATCAAAAGAGATTTAGTAAATGGTTTGCCAAAATTAAATTTTGAAAAGGATAAAATTTGTGATGCTTGCCAATTTGGAAAACAAATTAGAGTTTCATTCAAATCCAAAAATGTGGTTTCAACTTCTAGGCCTTTGAAACTTTTGTACATGGACTTGTTTGGACCTACTAGAACCATAAGTCTAGGTGGAAAACGCTATGGTTTTGTAATTATAGATGATTTTTCGCGTTTTACATGGGTTTTATTTTTAGCAAGCAAAGATGAAGCTTTTTCTGTATTTTTAAAGTTTTTTAGAAAAATCATAAATGAAAAAGGTCTTCAAGTTTTATCTATTCGTAGTGATCATGCAAAAGAATTTGAAAATCAAAATTTTGAAAGTTTTTGTAATGAAAAAGGAATCAACCATAATTTTTCTGCACCAAGAACCCTTCAACAAAATGGAGTAGTTGAGAGAAAGAACTTGACTATTGAAGAAATGGCAAGAACCATGTTATGTGAAAGCAACTCCCAAAATATTTTTGGGCTGAAGCAATTAACACAGCATGTTATGTTTTAAACAGAGCCTTGATAAGACCCATTTTGAAAAAGACCCCATATGAGCTTTGGAAAGGTAGAAAACCAAATATTGGGTATTTTCATATTTTTGGGTGTCGATGTTTTATTCTAAATAATGTCAAATCTAATCTTGATAAATTTAATGCCAAATCTGATGAAGGAATTTTTCTTGGCTACTCTACTAACAGTAAAGCATATATAGTTTTTAATAAGAAAACTTTGATGGTAGAAGAATCTATACATATAGTATTTGATGAAACTAATGATTTTCCATCAAGGAAGAAAGAAGTTATTGATGATGCAGGATTACTTGAAGAGGGAGTGCAAGAGATCATATTGAATGACAAAGAAGATACAAATGATCAAATCAGTCAAGAAGACACCATTAAAGCACTTCAACAAGCTGAAACACAAGGTACACAAGGCTTAGAAAAAGAGTGGAGGTATGTTCACAATCACTCCAAAGAACTAATCATTGGTAGTCCATCTTAAGGGATAAGAACTAGATCTTTTTATAGAGATGCATGCAATCACTTAGCCTTTGTCTCACAAATTGAACCTAAATGCTTTGATGATGCTAAAGATGATCCTGATTGAATTAATGCCATGTATGAAGAATTAAATCAATTTGAAAGAAACAATGTTTGGACTTTAGTAAGTACACCAATAGATTACCCCATAATTGGTACTAAATGGATTTTTAGAAATAAATTGGATGAACATGGAAATATCATTAGAAATAAGGTAAGATTGGTAGCTAAAGGTTATAATCAAGAAGAAGGCATTGATTTTTATGAAACCTTTGCTCCAGTTGCTAAATTGGAAACTATTAGATTATTACTTGCCTTTGCATGTTTTATGAACTTTAAATTATTTCAAATGAATGTTAAGAGTGCATTTTTGAATGGATATATTGCTGAAGAGGTGTACGTAGAACAACCACCCAGTTTTGAAAATTATGAACATCCAAACCATGTTTTTAAATTGAACAAAACATTATATGGTTTGAAACAAGCACCCCGAGCATGGTATGATAGATTGAGCAAATTCTTGATAGGTAATAATTTTGTTAGAGAAAATGTAGACACTATATTATTTATAAAAAGAGAAAATGATGATATGCTCATTGTGCAAATTTATATAGATGACATCATTTTCGGTGCTACTAATGAACTCTTGTGTCAAGACTTTGCTAAGCTCATGCAGGGAGAGTTTGAGATGAGCATGATGGGAGAACTCAACTATTTTCTTGGACTCCAAATTAAGCAAGTTGAAGATGAGATCTTCATTAGCCAAAGCAAGTATATAAGAGAGATTCTAAAAAAGTTTGGCATAGAGAATTCCAAGTGTGCCGGTACCCTTATGAGCTTATCATGCAAACTTGATATGAATAAAAGTAGCAAAAATGTTGATTTAAAGCTTTATAGAGGCATGATAGGTTTCTTTTTGTATTTAATTGCAAATAGACTTGATATTTTATTTAGTGTATGCATGTGTGTTAGATTTCAAGCAAATCCTAAAGAAGCACATTTAAATGCTGTTAAAAGAATTTTGAAATATTTAAATGACACTAAAATCTTAGACTTTGGTATGATAAACACTCTTCTATTGATTTGATTGGATATTCTGATTTTGATTTTGCTGGTTGTAAAATTGATAGAAAATCAACTAGTGAAACTTGCCAATTTCTAGGAGTTAACTTAATCTCCTGGTTTAGCAAGAAACAAACTTCAGTAGCCTTGTCTACAGCTAAGGCTGAATACATTGCTGCTGGGAGTTGTTGTGCTCAAATCTTGTGGATTAAGCAGTAACTAGAAGATTATGGCATCAAACTTAAAGACATTCCCATAAGATGTGATAATACTAGTGCCATAAACTTCACTAAAAATCTAATTCAGCACTCTAGGACTAAACACATTGAAATTAGACATCATTTCATTAAAGATCATATTCAAAATAAAGATATAATTCTTGATTTTGTTAGTACTGATAGGCAATTAGCTGACATTTTCACAAAACCCCTTGATCAAAATAGATTTTATGAAATTAGAAGAGAACTTGGCATGATTGACCCCCTGATTAAATGAGTCAGCTAGATAGATTGAATTTTAAAATTTTTTTAGGCATATTTTTAATGATTAAAAATCATGATAATTAGTCCAACTGACCACCTTAGATGATCCCATAACATGCATAACCATTAGAAATCTTTTTGCATAAAAATCCCTGAAGAATTTGGAGCCTAGGCATCATTTCCTCTGTTTTTGAGTTGTTTGGGCTGTCGGCTAATGCGAGTTAGCTAGCTCATGAGCCGACTAAATCGCCCGATTGCTCGGTTTAAAAGAAAACCTGAGCAACCGTCCATCTCCCTCTCTCCCAAATCATCATCCATGTCCTTCCAGATTTTTTTTCCAAGCCTAGATCCCTCCAAATCCTTCTCTCCTTCTTCCCTAGATCCTCTCTTCCCTTGTTCCCTTGCGTGATGGCTCCACAGGCGAGAATCCCCCGCGCGCAGCAAGGAGAAAGTTCGGAGGACCCGCGAGAGAGAGCCACGCCTCTCCCAGCCTTGCCCTCTTCCTCCCGTGTCTTCGGGGTTCATTCTTTGTCCACGAGACCCATCTCCAACGGCGGTAGTCGACTTCGGCTTCCTTGCTCGTGAAGGGTTCGACATTGGGAGAATGCTTCAGCAGAGAGGATGGTCCTACATGTGCAAGATTGAGATCCCCATCTATCCCTCTTTGGTAAGAGAGTTTTATCAAAATTTGTCTGTTGATTTCATATCTGCCTTATCCATGGTGAAGGGAGTCAGGATAAATTTGGACCGTGACCTTATTGGAAATATTTTAAGAGTACCGATCGGTGGATTTTGGGATGATCTCCCTGAGGGAAGGGCACGACGGATTGAAGCTGTTCTTGGTATTGATGATGGGGAGGGAATTGATAGAGTGCTTGCTAACTCTTTGAGTGTTGAGATGAGACTCCTCCACCACATTATATCTACGATCTTCATACCTCATGCTGGGAGCTTCCATTTGGTCACTGAGAGAGACCTATGTTTGATGTATCATCTTGTCAGTGACACCCTATTTGGCTTTCCTGAGCCGATGTTGACTGTATTGAGAGAGACAGTCAACAGACTTAGGACTGTCCTGACATATGGTATGCTCCTCACCTATTTCTTTAAACACTTTGGAGTAAGATTAAGGGATGAAGAGACAACCAAATTGCACCATTCGGATGTCTACAATGAGCATTCACTCCACTGAATGGGATTTGTGAAGGTTGGTGGTAGATGGTCCAAAGGGAGAGGTAGAGAGGATGAGATTGAGGTGTCTGCTGAGGGACCATCTTCTTCTTCTCATGAGGGAGCTAGACCTAGATCTGAGCAGCATCCTGAGGAGCCCCCTGCACCATAGAGGATATCAGTTGAGCTTAATCAGGACTAGCTACAGTATATTGTGAGGAAGGTGACCTCAGCTATCTCCAGTAGAAGTTCAAGGGACAGTGGTTCATCTACTGGTGAGTTCATGATGGTACCACATATTTCTACAGTGAATGAGACATTGTCCTAGATAATGATGAGGCTGAAGAGGTTGGAGCACTCTATGTGTATTCTGAATGGAAGGCTGATGATGCAGGAGATGAGAGACCATGAGACAGGATCGAGCTGTGACTCAGGAGAGATGGCCCGCATGTTTGAGGAGTTGAGATAGTTGTGAGCTCATATCATGGCCTTTGATGGGAAATCTGAGAGACTAGAGATGTCCATTGGCCTTCTTCACCATCTAGTCTCAACCATTAGTGATCAGTTGGCTCCAGTTGCATTTAAGCCTCCATCCCAGCCATTTCGGCCTCCTCCACAGCCTACTCACCCTCGTGCCAAGCCACCTCATGCATCTTATCGCCCTTCTTCTAGAGGACGTGGCACTGGGACATCCACTCAGCCCTCTGTTGTTTCATCTAATGAGGAATAGTTAGGTTGTTTAGTTTAGGTTGCTTTGCTTTGTTTTGATTAGAATGTACTAGGTTTTTCTATGTATTTGAATGTTTGTATTAGCGCTTTGTGCATTCAATGAAATCTTATGTTATGAATGTTGCTTTATTTTTATGAAATCTTGTGTTATGAATGATTATTCTGTTGCTTTGTATTTTCTCTTTGTTATGAAATCTTGTGTATGAAATTATCTACTTAATGAAATGTTCTTCTTTATGAAATTTTGTGGTATCAAATATTACTTATGTAAATTCCATTTACTTCAATTTATGTATCATGAATATCCTAAAATTGAACTATCAAGGGCGAGACATTCAAAATTAAGTGCTTAACTCTTCACTTCCTTTTTGATTGATGACAAAAAGGAGGAGAAGAAACCTAAGAAAAGAGACCTAAGAGAAAAGGAGGAGAAGAAACCTAAGAGAAGAGACCTAAGAGAAAAGAGATCAAGAAAAGAGGCCAAAAAGGTTAAGCACACATTTAAAAGGAGAAGAATTCTTATTCATCATGTTTTAGGAAGTTTTTCAAAAATTCAGAAAGTTTTTATCATGTTTCAAAAATGTTTCAGTAAAATTCTTAAAAAGTTTCAATAGTTTCAAAATGTTTCAGCATGTTTCAGTAAAGTTTTCAAATGTTCAGTATTTCTAAATGAGAATAATGTAAGCATATGTTTAGGGAGAGAAAAAAATTGTAATTCATACAAATGTTTCAGCAAATTTCAACTTTTCAAAGGGAAGAACAGTTTTTGAGAGTAAGATTGATTTTGCAACAAAAGGAAAAGAAGAAGCTTGTGGTTTTTCACTTAAGTTTTACTTGCATTTCAAACAAACAAGCTCTACATGAGATCTATTTTTAAAGTGAAACTTTTGGTATCAAAAATTCAAGTTTCTGCACACTATGCAGAATTTTGGCATGCTTCTGGCATGCCTTTGGCATGGACTGAAACTCTACATTTTTAAAGCCAAAATTATCATTTCAGCACAAAGACTCAGTTCATTGGTACAATACTTCATTTCTAGAACATAACTTTTGTCTTTGGCACTAAATTCAGCATTTTGGCACCAAAATTCATCTCTTTGTTACAAAATTCAGAATTTTAGCACAAAATTCAGATTTTTGGCATGAAACCCTTCTTAAGTCTCTTCAAAAATCTGATTTCTCTTAAGTTGAACATGAAAAATGTTTGTCACATAGTTTTCAAAGACTCTAATACAAAATTCAAACTTTTGACACATATTTCAAAGTTTTTGGTACAAAATTTACACATGAAACTGATTTCTGAATCTTCTCCTAACATGAGCTAAATTGTCTCAACCCTATGATCAAGTTCAATATTGCACTGCTTTATCTTGTTGAATTTATTATTTTAATTGTATACTTAATGGTTTTGTCATCATCAAAAAGGGGGAGATTGTTGATCTCACATTGATTTTGATGATAACAAAATAATTAAGTAAGTTACTAATAAGTTTAGTAGAGAATCATGTTGAAATGCAGGCATACATGAATCATCAAGATGATTAAAAATGATTTTAAGCACCTAAATGGGTTTATGATTCAAAAGAAAAATTTTTATAGAAGACCAAGATCAACTAAGGATGATTCAAGCCTCAATTCAGTGAAATTCAGATGGTTGGAAGGTTTCAAATGGAGAAAGTTCAAAACTATGAGAGCTAGAACAATTGTCCTCTTCATTTCAATGATTTCTATTGTTTATGGAATGAGTTTTCAAGTTTTGGAGGAATTAGTCAACTCCTACAGCAGCTACCAGCACTTAGAATGGAAGTTTGAAGCATTTGACCAACTACTTTGGAAGCTATCAAGTCAAAATTGTACCACAAGAGAGTTAACAGCAAGTTTTACCAAGTTAGCCGACTAATTAGTCAGCTACTGTGGCAAAACAGTAAGAAAAATCAAGTTAGCCGACTAACCAGCCGGCTATTATGGCAAAACAGTGAACATCCAGAAGTTAGCCGACTCTGGAGTTAGCTACTGTGGCCAAGACAGTAAGCTTCCTGAAGTTAGCCGACTTTGGAGTCGGCTATTGTGGTCAGAACAGACAGTTTAACAAAAGTAGTCGACTCTAGAGTCGACTAACTTATCCAGAAATGTTGTAACGACTAGTTCTACGTCTCTAACGGTCACAAACAGCTAATTTAACGTTTCAATCCCTTAGTAAACTATAAATACTCGTAAATGAGATTAATTAGCAAGAGATTGGGAGCATTTTTGAGGGATTACAAGTGAGAAAAAGAGAGGAAAACAAAGGGAAAATTAAGAAAAGTTTCAGCCTTCCAGTTTTGAAAAGATAGTAAGCTGCAGAGTTTGAAAGTCCTTCAAGGCTCATTTAAGACTCCTTCCAATTACCCAAGAGGCTTCTTCAAGTGCTCATAACTCCAACATTTAAAGAGAAGAAGCTCATTCAAAGGGAAAGGTCTTCAAAAAGTGTAAAGTGCTTTTATTGCTGAATTTGCTCACTAAGGAGCTATAATTTCTGAAACTCTTTTTCATTGTGAGTTGTTTGAGTTTCAACTTGGTTGAAACTTGTGTAGGGTGTGCCAAACCCTAAATTAGTGAATTGTAAGGCTCCCTTGTGCCCGTAAATAAGAAGTTAGCTAAGAAAGCTAAGGAAAGGCTCTCTTGTGCCTATGAAACAAAAAGCTAGCTGGGTTAGCTAGTTTTATAATTGTTTGAAGAACGATTAGTGGAGAAAATTCCCAAGGAATTCTTGGAGAGTGGACGTAGGTGCAAGGAGTAGCACCGAACCACTATAAATTGCTGTGTTTGTGTGTTTGTCTCTTATTGTTATTACTTGTTCTTGCTATCTACACTTCACACTCATACAGAATTTACTGTTTTGCAAAATTGCACATACTTGTTTAAAAATTTTCAAAGAATCCAATTCACCTCCCCTCTTGGGTTGCTTAGCTGGGCAACATAAGCCTTTAAGCTTAAAGTTAAACTTGATTTACCGAAGAAGTTTGGGGCTACTTTTATAAACATTTTGGATAAGTCCTTGCAAGATTGGTCTACTTAATGGTGGGTGGCTTAGATAAGTTATCTCCCAAATAGTGTAACGCCTTTAATAAAGTCCTTCCTAAATAAGGTTGCAAAGTCCCTTCTAAATTAGGCAGTGGAATTCTTTTCAAATTGATCAATGCTTTTGGTGGAAGTCTTCTCGAATTAGGCAGCATCTTTGATGAAAGTCTTTTTGGTTGGGACTTCCCTTCTTGAGAAGACACGTATGGTGATCTAGTCTATCATGGTGCATCATCATTTTCTCATCTGTCATGTATTGCCATAGGTTAGCCTTCTAGCTCAAGCTTGTTTAACAACTCATACCACATCACTTGCCCCCTCATTTTTCAAAGTTAAGCTTAAATCCATCCTTAATTCATGAAAATAGCTTAGTTTAATTGTGGTCAACTTGTTTTGAGGTTCTTTTGCTCAATTCAATGATCTATCTGCATCAAACGCAGGACGGCTAATACTGAGCTTAATAACACTCATGGATGTTAGTTAATCCTAGAGTTTAGCCAATCTTAAAGTGATAGTGTGCTCTCATTGGGCTTAACCCATTGTCAAATACCATGTGGCAGTTTAAGCTAGACTACTTTTTACGTTGATTCTCTATCTTAAAGCACCTTTGTTCTAATTTGAGAAAGAAGGCTCCACTCGATGACCAACTGATCTAAAGACTGCTGATATAAAGACCTTCAATTTTAAAGACTTTAATTTTTTTTAACTTTTCCTTGCTCTATACTTGGCTTTAGCCAATTTTACTCAGTTATGAGCCAAACTTTTATAATGAACTTAGTGAATGAATGAAGCTTTTAGTTCCTAAAACTTTACTAGTATTTTGTT
This sequence comes from Metroxylon sagu, assembly GCA_017589505.3. Lineage (NCBI taxonomy): Eukaryota > Viridiplantae > Streptophyta > Magnoliopsida > Arecales > Arecaceae > Metroxylon > Metroxylon sagu. The sequence goes on from JACVBY030000412.1 coordinate 25,426, forward strand.
CTCTTTTGTCTTTATTATGATCTCAAATCTTTCTCCAAAAAGTGCTGAAGTATTTTATGTTGCCTTCATGTTGGTCAAACAATCTCTAGTCTTTGAAGCATCCAATCTGTTCAATGGTTTCTGATCGTCTTTGACAGGTCATCATTTATTTAATACAATGGGCTTAAGTACCTCTCTATATTTTCTCCAAGTCTTTCAGGTCAGAGTTTAAAACCCTGAAGAAAGTTTTTGCTGATCTAAGTCAACTCTAGGTGATTTAAGATCACCCTTGGGACTTTGAAGAAAACTTTTGCTGATCTAGCTCACCTTGGAAGTAATTAAAGATCACTTCTAGAGCTTTGGAGAAAGTTTTGTTAATCTAGATCAGTGTTGTGAGTGATTTAAGATCACTTTTGAAAATTTTAAGTCTCATAGATCGGACTTGCATGCCTTATCAGGAAACCTCTTAATCAACTCTAGTTGACTTTTGTCCAACTCGGTCTTTAAGATATTTTTCATAGCTTTTAACTAACTTGTCCTTCAAATGATCTAGTTGAGAAATGTAACTAGGCTCTGACCCAATCAAATTTATTTTTGTAGAGTTATTGATAGTTGCTGATCGAGTGAGCATTACCACTCTCCTGCCAAGCCTAGATAATATTAGGACTTTTGGAGATTGATTTTGAGCAACCAACTTCTGTTTAGTTTTTTTTTTTCTTTTAATGACTTAAAGTCAATTTTGCTTGTATTGATCTCAAAAGATCGACTTTGAATCACCAACCTTAATTCTTTAGCTTGGCTGAATTTGAATCATCGGTCCTGACTGTTGAGCTTGACCAATTTTAGATCATCAACCTTAACTTTCTAGCTCGGTTGATTTTGAATAACTATTATTAACTCTTTAACTTAGCTAATTTTGAATCATCAGCTTTGACTCTTCAACTCAATTGCTTTTGGATCATCAACCTTAACTCTTTAGCTTAGTCGATTTTGCTTTGGTTAGCTTTATAGGCGACCAACCTGATCTGATTAGGTTGGCTCTATAGGTGTCTGAGTGGTTCTACTCAGATCAGCTTTGCAAGCTTTCCCATCCTTGATTAGTTATAAGCCATGCGTTCTTTCTATCTAAGGTAAGTTATGAGCTTCTTTTTGGTGGCATAGTTGCGTGCTTCTGCTCACTTATTATAGACGACGTCAATCTATTGATATCAACGATTAGCTTCCAAACACCAACCAACAAAATAGATCATAATTTGGATGGCAGAGCACTTTTTAATTAATCTGAGCATGCACTCTTGCAAGAGAAAGAAAAAGTGGGAGAAGTCCAAAGACTTTCTTTAAAGAGACCCTCTAAGCTTACGAAATTGAAGAAGACCTAGAGTTCTTTAGGTCTACATTCTAGGGCTTAAAGAGCTTAAGCTTGGAGATAGTTTAACTAATAGGTCTTGGATTGCTTTTATAAGTATTTTGAACAAGCCTTTAGAGGATTAGTCCATTTAGCGGTGAACGGCTCAAATGTGCTATTGGATATTAATTCATTTAGTGGTGAATGACTCGAATGTGCTATCTCCCAAATAGTATGGCACCTTTGGTAGAGTTCTTTTCAATCCAACTATAAAGTCCTTCCTAAATAGGATAGTAAAATTCTTTTCAAATTAGTTAGCACCTTTGATGGGAGTCTTCTTAGATTGGATGGTACCTTTAATGAAAATCTGTTCTATTGGGCTGGGGCAGTCCTATTGGGCTTGGGCAGTCCGTCAGCTCACACTATATTAGATAGGAGATGAGGTGGGTTGTAACTTTATCCTTTAGCGTTTGCGCTTCTCTGATACATGCTCTAGGACAAGAGAAGGCAGAGACTTGTGTAATTGCCACTAAAGCTTGTTAGCGAAGCTTTAATCTTGAAAATGTTTAGAAAAGAGAATTTCAAACTGATTAACAGTGTTATATGGAAGTAAATGATAGCAAGATAACTAATCTTCATGTCAACCAAATTCCAACTTCATACACTAGAATTCTGGAGCAAGCAGGAATCAAGATTTCGCAAATGCAGTGCAACATCATCGTGTAACTATAACATATACATCGTCACTAGTTATTCTCAAAAAAAAATTATTTTTTTAAAAAGTAGAGAGACAGAAAAGTAATTATTTTTTAAAAAATATTCTCTTACAAGAGCAAGATATAAGGTAAAGATTACTGAGATCTGATTGTCTTCAAACAGGCACAACATTGAAATAGCTTTATTTAGAAGTACTCAATACAACAATATTGGAACTGCAAGAAAGACTATAGTTAGAATAGTTTATAAGTAATCTTGAGATTCCTGAAGGGAAGAATTGGCCCACCCTGCACTTATGTTTAGGAGGTATTTAGAAACAAGAATCTAAAAAAAAAAATTGAGAAAAAGGAATCTCAATTTAATTGCGACATATCAACGTATTTCACAGTGGAGTAAGCCAAATTGGATATGTTTATCCAAAAACAACCAAAATTAGAGTCCGTATATCCTTCCACGTTTACGGATTAAAATCCATGTTACCTACACAACTTTCATCTGTAGTCCAGCATCATGATTCAGTACCATAAGTCCATCCGTGCAAATAACCTTTGACCTGTTGTCAAGTGACATATTATTAATTTGCACCACAAATCTTTAGATTGCTGCAAATAACCTTTGGCCTCGTGTCAAGTGACGTATTATTAATTTGCACCACAAATCTTTAGATCAGTAGAACTAATTCAGAACATGAAGACAAAACAAGCTCACTGCAAAAATCCAAACTTTTGTGAAAGACCGTTCATCACCAAGGGGGCTGTCAGTCGCACACTTGCAACCAAGATACGAGCATACTTTTTTTCATGTTTCTTTCCTTTTAAATTTACAAGCTTTCTTTTATAAAAATAAAAATAAAAAATCAAAGTGTTTGTCTATCATTTTGTAGTCTGCAAGTACATGAATCAAAATGGCCTCTGAAGGAGACAACAGATTCAAAAGTAAACTGCATTTGTTGTTCTTGGGAGCACTCTTTTTACTGGAAATCAAAAACTAACCATGGGAAGTAGAAAGTTTTCATTAATTTTTATGCTGATCCCTCTCGTTTGATGCTTCCACTTGCCAAGAAAGCAGTGTCATCTCATCATTGTCATCGGTCTTGAAGTCTTCCTCTCCATAAGCCAAATCAATCACACTTCTTTCATTTCCATCCAACTCCAATTCAGAATGTTGGCTTCCAGAATCACGCCTCACACCATAAGAATTCTCCAACTCTATCTGCTGCAATTCTGATGTTATCAAGGAATCCATCGTTGCCCTTTCTCTGTCTCTGGGATATGTGCAGTACAGGAAAGAGTAGATGAAGCAACAGAGTGACATGGGAATTGCTATTGCTGTGTAAAGTGCCTTGGCAAGGGAGGCAGCATTCTTTCTGTCTGTCTCAACGGTCGTATTCTCACCCGCTCCATAAGAAATTGGCTTGTACCCATAAACACGCTCAGCTAAAATGCCAACAAAAGGAGGTGCAAATGAAGATAGTACAGACTCGAAAGATCTATCCAAAGCATAGATACTTGTTCTTGATCTCTCTGGGACAATCTCCGCAAAAATAGGACTGCAAGCACCGTATGGAAATAATATTAACAAAATGAACAGAAGGTGCCAAAGCACAGTATTAATCCCTAACAACAAACATGATAATGCTACCAGTGGAATAGAAGTTAGAGCAAAGTAAAATTATTCCTGCAACAATCAAACCCACATGTTGGTGATGTTCTCCACACTGGGTATTCTCATCCTTTGCTTGTTAATTGAAGAAAATAAAATGGTTGAAAAAGCTAGTGGTCATCTCAAATGGTAGATGAAAGGCATTCAACAAAAAAAAAAAGACCTGAAATCTTATGGTATTATGCTAGAGTTTATTTTTGAAAGACAATGCTTCACAATTTGATTTGATTATTTCGCTGAAAATAGCATAGAAGAAAAAAATTATTTGTTAAAAAGAGAAATCACTAATTTTGGCTCGAATTCCAGATTATATGTATAAATGCAAAGAGCCATGTAAGGATGCCATTCCTATTTACTATCAGTGATCCAACATCTTTAGTCATTATCTAAAGTTCGCGGCAGCATCAAAAGGAATTAGCTTTTTTAATTAGCTAGTCATTACCATGTTCTTGGTACAATTTTGTCATGATCTCACTAATTTTATTAGGCATATATCAAGTTCTGGTGGAACAGAGTTATGAAATCTTACTTGTTTGTGGCTGGACCATTCCAAGATATGCTAAATCCCATGATGAACAAGACAAGGCCATGCACAAGTCCTGAAGAGGGGTCATCAGGCAAGACCAGCATCAACAGAGCTGCAAGAGGAATGGCCGAGCCAGAGCTTATCTGAGACATAACTATCCTTCCAGAATTTGGGAAGCGCTTGGCTAGAAAATCCCCCATCTTTCCTCCAAATAGTCCTCCTAGAGAATTTGCAACCACGAAAATGCCCATGAGGAATCCAGTTACCCCATGCGAGAATCCAATGAGCTCCAGCCACATTGGTGCAAATGAAAGAGCAGACCATGGAAACGAACCAGTGACCCCCTGGGCCACAATAATCTGAAATGATGGAATCTTCATAACAGATTTGGCTTCATCAACAAGCTCCTTGGCTTCTGTCCAAACAGACTTTTGTGTGGTGGCATTGTCACTTGGAGCATCTTTAGAAAAATGAGGATCCACTGCAAAGAGCCGGACCATGATTCCTACCAGCACACTTATTATGCCAACCAGATAGAAAGCAATTCTCCAACCAGCAATTCCCATAAATGAAGTCGATGCTAGCAGCAGCGAGAACAAGCCACCCATGATGGAACCAATGTTCCCAGTCAGTTGTAGCCATCCAAAAGCCGAACCACGTGAGCTGTCATCAGTGGAGTCAGCTACAAGGGACTGGATGGCCGGTGCCACCAAGGCTAGCCCGATCCCATTCAAGGCTCTTGAGATTGCTACCTGCACAACAACCATGGAATGAAATATATGTAAATTATATCATATTATTGGCACATCGAGTTTCTTTGTTCATTCTGCTGTCATAAAGCATTAAAAAAATTAGATGGCTTTACCAATGGAGCAAATTCATGACTTTAAGCATCAAGAAAGCAACAAAAAGAAAGAAGAAGTTGTAGACATATCAAAGATTTGTAGAGTAAAGCAGAGTAACTAGACCTTTTCTAGATTATACAAACGTTTCAATAGCTTTAAAGAGTCAACAAATCCACCAAGCAAAGAATTTTCTGGTGGATGTTTCCTGGCCAGAAGTTCCTCAGCAAGTAAAGAGTGGTAGATAAGAATTCCACAAAAATTAAACCCCAAATAATTGGGACAAGAAGAAACCTCAAAAACCAAATCAATCATGTTTCAGAGGAGATCAATCATGTTTGAGAGGAGATCGAGAAACCCACTATTTTCACAAATGGCAATTGATCAACTAAACAAGAGTTTATTTAAACACTATTTTCAAATAAATTCGTAAGACTCATATTCACCAGAAGAGAATACACGATTTTCACAAATTTGTTTAGAAGAGAATCATGTTCAGAGGAGATCAATCTAAACAAGAGTTTATTTAAACACTATTTTCACAAATGGCAATTGATCAACTCGGGTATAACACCAGAAGAGAATATGAGTCTTACGAATTTATGTGAGCACTTCAGCAACCAAAACCCACCCAGATGTTACTTTAGATCCTTCCAAGATCTCGATTAAAAACTGAAACATAAAATCCCAATAAAAACCTCAAACCCAAAAACCCTATTCAATTCCACAGAAGGTCCCAAACAGTTAACACGCAACCCAGTCAAAACAATCCTTAAGTATCACAAATACAAATAACTAATCTACTAAATTAGCCCCGGATTCAATCTTTCTAACTAAAAATCAAACTTTTGCTCAAATCCAGAAAATCCTCACCCACCTCAATTCAAACCGAGTCCAACAAAAGCGCAAATAGAAACAGCGACAGAAATCGTATCTTTGGGGAGTTCTGGACCTGGAGGAAGGTGCTCGAGAGGGCGACAAGGAAGGTGGCGGCGGCCCAGAGGAAGGCGCCGAGAGCTATGACGTGGGTCCGGTTGTAGCGGACGGCCATGTAGGCGGCGAGGGGGTAGCAAGCGGCCTGGACGATGGATCGGAGGAGGGTGAGCGAGCCCAGCCCCGTCGGGCTGGCGTGCAGCGCCGCCCCCACCTCCTTGTACACCGCCGGCAGGAGCGCCTCGTCGGCCCTCTCCATGATTCCGGCGAGGTTCACCAGCACCAGCGTCCGCCGCTCCTCCCCCATTCCCTCCCCTCTCTCGATCGATCCAAAGAAAAAGAGAGAGCAAAGGGAGGGCCGCGAGCGACAGAGAGGGAGAGAAAGAGATAGAGAGCGCGAGCGAGCGAGCGAGTCGCGGAATCCGGGATCGGGGAAGCGGATATGTCTTCGTTTGATTGGAATGTTCCTACCTGCTAAGAGATCATAAGGTTCCGAGAGCCGTGACCCCGTGAACGACCCAATGTTTGGGGTCAAGAAACGGGGCGTGGTATGGCGTTGATTGGCTAAGAATTTTGAGTCTGGATGTGGGTGGCAGACGGAAAAGATCGGACTCCAGGTTTATTTATGGTGCCGTGGAAGGGCCAGTTTAGACTGCAGCCACTCATTTGAGCTGTTCGTAATTTAATCTGCCAACACTATTGAATTAGAGACTGTGGTTATGCGTAATACTTCATTTTGTGTTGATATTTGAATTGAGAAAATGTTGAAGTTTTTTTTTATTATTTTTTTTATTTTTCCGTTCCCTTGACAGGTGGTAGAGCGTTTTGTTTTGATTGCGTGAGTCTCCATTTTTACACGTCTTATGGTAATTATTTATGATAAAAATATCTGTGCTGCTTTGGTGAGAGTTAACTCATCTAAATAAATATTAAGGATGCGTTTGGCTTCTCGCTAAAGTTCTGCTGTTTGTTTTTATTTTTATAAAGATCAAAAACAGTTATAAAAATATGTTTAATGATGAAGAATATTTTTTTTTTCAAAAACATAACTTCAAAATTATAAAAAATTAAAATGGCTTATTAAAATAAAAAATATAAAAACATAAAGATTAAAAAAAAAAAAAAGTTAAAAATATGAGAATGAATAGTTTAATTTTTTTTAGTTTGTTCTTAAAAAAAAAAATTTATTTCTAATAAAAATTAAAAAAAATATTCTTATTTATCAAAAATATTTTTTAATATAAAGAAAGAGAAAAATTTACAAAATAAATAAAAAATTTTAAAAAATCAAACACAATCTTATTCGTTCTGTTCAACGGTAATAAAAAGTTATATTTCAATTTAAAAGCGTTTTTATATCTTGAATGGCTTCGTTTGTGCTAAACCGAAATCTGCTGTGATATCTTGGTGGTACTAAGAGCATCTAAGAAAGAATATGGTGGAAGATAAAACAAAAAAACAAATCATTTCAATGACATTCAACAACTCTGGTTGGCCAATTTACTCGGTGATACAAAAGGAAATATTCTATGAACGGAAAGACTAAAATGAATCCATATTATATATTTTATATAATACGTTAAATCTCTATATACTAATTTTAATTTCATTGCTCATATTTTCAAAATTTTATTGGCTTCCAATTAAATTCTTCTACAATTTTTATGATGCACAACAATTCCTTTACTTCTTACATATAATCCCTCAACTTCCCTAACTTGCAAATATTTATGAACTAGGTATGCGCCCATGCAATGCACGTATGCTAATTTGATAAAAATATAATTTATATAATTCATTTAATTTTATATTATTAAATTTAAATTTTAAAATTATTTTATTGAGATTAAAAAGTAAAAATAAGATAGATAATATATATATATATATATATATATTAGATTTGAAACTCTAGATTAAAAATATATGAAATATTTTCTTTAAAATAGAGCTTTTTAAAAAATATAAGCGTAATCCTAAATGAAAAAGATAAAAAAAAGGAAATATTAAAATATTTTTAAATTCCAAAAAATAATTGATTTGAAACTATAGATTAATAAAGAGTTGAAATATTTTCCTAAAATATAGTTTTTTAAAAAATATAAACATACTCTAAAATGGAAAGGTAGAAAAAGGGATTATTAATTATTTTTAAATTTAAAAAAATTGATTTGAAACTATAGATTAACAAATAGATGAAATTTTTTAAAAAAATTATTTTTTTAAAAAATATAGATATAATCCAAAATAAAAATGAGATAAATAAAAATAGAGATTTATATAATTCTTTAATTTTATATTATTAAAATTAAATTTTAAAATTATTACTTCTAGATTAAAAATAAAAGTAAGATAAGTATATATAAATGCTCTCGTATTCTAGCTTCCGTAGAGTTTTTAGTAGCACAGCCGAGTCAGTAGCGGATCCTTTGCCCCAATGGGATTTTAAAAATTTAAAAAATAAATTGATTGAAATTATAGCTTAAAACATAGATAAAATATTTTCCAAAAAATAGAGTTCATAAAAATATAAACATTATGCAAAATGGAAAGGTAAAAAAAGGAAAAAGATAAATAAAATACAGATTTATATAATTTATTTAATATAGACTGCTTGTAATCATGTAATATAGTCTGTCTAATAGAACATCATTATCAATAGATTTAAACTTTTCTAGAGTGTACTGAACTAGGACTGTCCTAATGGTCACACCTGTCTTGGCAATGAGATAATCAAATATCTATGTTAAATTCTTGGGTGGTGGCAATTATAGTGTGGATGGATCTCCCTGCCTTTCACTTAAGAAGGGTTTTATAAAGTCTAAATTCACAAATCAAATGAAAAAATAATGATTGACTATCTCAATAATCAAAGTACAAAAAGATTTAAATGCTTTTCATTCTGTGTCACAAAAGCAGTGATTAAGGATGAATAAATTTTGCTGCTCAGAATGGATAGAGAAAAGGGAATGAACGGGGACGCTAGAAAGCAGAGAAAAGGTCAGGAAAATAAAGAAAAGAGAAGAGAGAAAAAAAAAGAAAGCAAAAAAAAAAAAAAAGAAGGGAAGGAGGGTGGGGAGGGTCTGGTCCATCCATGGTGGGGCAACACTAGCTAGTAGGGACAGGAAAAGAAAAAGAAAACAGAGGAAAAAATAGAACTGAAGTTATCTGTCTGAAATAATGGTTTCCATGGTCATGCACCGGCTGTGGAGTATCAATAGCGGTGCTCAAGTGTTGGACCATGCTCCCTTTCTTTCTTTTCATTAGGGCATGATCAGATAACCCAGCTAGAGCAGCCCTAGTATCAATAGTGGTGCTCAAGGATTTACTTTTTATGGGATCTAAAATAAAAGGGCTATTACATTATCATTAGTTTATTCATGAATTAATTGGTGATAACCATGGTATGTCATACCGATGTATACTGTCTCAGTACTATACTATGCTGGTATTGAACCAAGATTCAATACTGATGCGTATTGAGTCTCGATATATTAAATCAATCTACGCACTGGACGTATCGATATTGTACCAGTGTAGCATTAGGGGCCAGAATCAAGATGGCAAACCTTGGTAATAACCATTTAGTTTTGCTCTCTTTTTTATTGGATTTGCAGCTTACACCCTGTTCAAACTTTTTTGCTTAAATCATAAGCCCATGTAAGTACTTCAGCTTTTATCAAGCATTTGATATTTTCCCAAGGGGTCCTTAAGCAAGATTTAAAATAGAAGAGAAACCTTAAGTATTTATGTGCAAATTTGTCAGGAATATATAAGCAGGACAGTACTGCACACTGTTAAAGATGCAAAATCTTAGAAGAAACACCGCACTGACCACCAATCAGAAGCAGTGAATGAGAAAGACTGTAGCACTTAGATGCTAATGTAGTTTCACCTTTTTTGTTTATTAATGCTCAACAAAGGTCAGTGTTTGTTAATATTCTTGTCTTTATTCTGATGTCTTTTTTGATACTGCTAAACATCACATGTTTAGAACAAGCTAATAATCGGTCCAATCCTCGCAAAAAAATGCAGTGGAAAAGCCTCAAAACAGAGTATACCAACTGACTGAAGATTCTGGTATGGGAAAATTTGTGAAGGAAATTTTAGATAAAATGTCCACAGACTTTCTGTTGGAATCTGAAGATGACTTGGTTAACCTGATTCAGAGAACATGACAGAAGTATGATGAGTTGGTATTTAGTACTTCATGTTTTGACATATGATGACAGTGGGTAATGCAGTCCTTTGCCTTAACCATTGCTTGTTGTTACAGGGATCCATATGCACACACAGACATTTCTAAACACAAAACACAAGCACACATATAATGACTTCAATATTATAAGGATATAACCCAGTTATGCCCTACTGTCATTAATTGATGAGTTGTAATATAGATATATTCCAGGCTGTTCATCATAACCTTCCTTGTCGTAAATGCCTCGAACCAATATTCATAATGTTTTAGAAATTCATTATGCATGCCTTATGACAGCACCAAATCAACATTTCATTTTAAAAACAGGAGTGAATGATTGACTTAAAAAGTATCCCCCAACTATTTTGAGTTTCTGTCTTTGTTTGTTTCAATTGACTTGAATCTCTGATTTGTGAAATTATGCTTTGAGAACAGTAAGGATCCCCATATACATATTACAAAATATTTGTGGAGCCAATATACAAATAGGTTGGAAAGTGGGAGTTCTCTGGGCAGTGCCTGCTGACATGAATATTTCCTTGTTTCCTATGTTCTCATACATGCTTGAAGAAACATAAGGGTGTGTCTATTATTTAATTAACCATTAGATGGGCCAGAAAAGTCCATAGCATGGACAAATACTATCATGTATGGTGCCTGGTTAAATTACAGTGATACCCTTATCTTTTTCTTTCAAGTACATGGGAGAATAAAGGGTATTGTATAAGGGGTTAGGTTCCTTTCCAGTCTGTAAAATGAACTACAAAGCCCAGTAGACATGGGGAAAACCGAGTACAGCAACAGTTAGCATTGGTAATTTAATAATTCTATATTATTTCATGAAGAAACCATGATACGCTCGGTAAAGTGTCAGTAATTCATAAAATTATTTTCCAAAGTAGTTCATGGGATGTTGGGACTGGAGCCTGTAGAGGATACTTGCAACAAACTAGTTCAGATTTCCAATCCATGCTTCAGTGTGAGATTCAAAACCAGTCATTCTGAAACTAGTTCGCTGCATTTCTATTCATTTTAATGCTATATATTTGACATGATAGGTACAAGAAAAAGTAAAAGGTTGAACATGATGCATCTTTTCACCAAATGTCCTTACTTTTAGGGTGTGGGACAAAAATTTTTCAGTGTCAAATGCTCATTTCTTGTCTTCATATTTACTGGACTTCATTGACACTATGTATGTTTTCTTCTGTATGCCTGTATTATAGGTTAGTTGCTCATGAATTTTGGTGGTTGCGTGTGAATATTCATGGTTGAAAATTTCTTTTCATTTTTAGTTACTGACAGCTTTTAAACTACTGGATCAGAAATGAGGTCAAAATAAAGGTTATATCTGTGAAAAACAGCTGATATACTCCAGGTCAAATGAGGTTCACTTCTTCCTTTAATATGCCAATCTACATCCTGTAACCCACTTCCTTCATAGGAGAATCTTCATGGGATTCTTCTTTGGGTATCATGGGGCTTCCATGTGGAATTTCTTCCTTGCTCTTCCTATGTCTATATCCATCTTTTAACAAACTGATTTATTATTTGCGATCATATAGTTTGATTTTAGTTGGGTGACATGTGGTAGAAATGGTTCTTGCTCTTAATACCAAAGTGCATGCCCCTCTTCTTATAGAATTGTAAACTAAACCAAAGTTAATTGCTGTCATTTAGTGTTTGAATGAAGCAGTCTACTATTTGGATTAAATAAAACGTAATGTTATCAAACCACATTGGCAATTAGATATGATGAAATTTATAATAGTAAGATTAACCACAATAAGGATCCATTTGTTTGCTTGCAATTCGAATACATGCTGCAACTGGAAATATCGCAATTGAAATTGTAGTTGTAAATATTAAGTGGTTTGTAAAACAACAAGGGAAACTTGAGATTTCCATGGTGATTTATATCATAGCAATGAGTATTTTCTTTCTAATTTTTAAAAGATTTTATTATAAAAATAATTATTATTTAAAGATAATCTATGCAATGCATGGGCATGTGACTAGTATTTATATATATATGTTTATATACTAATGGTATATTTTTGAAATTTGTTTCAACTTAATTATTTTGCTTTGCAGATTACCATTTCTAAGGACTATGAATGGCAATGCGGTAGGTTGGGTTGGGTTTACCTATATTGTCTTCATCCTCAACTTCTCATACCTTACTTTATTCCCGTCTCATGCTTCATAAGGGAATAATTTTAGTTCTCATCCTTAATCTTGCAGAAAATAAGGATCTTTGACTTTGCTCTTGTGCCTTATTCCTATTTTTTTGCTTTTTTTCAAATTATCTTTAAAAAATATACTTTAAAAATATTTAAAAACTTTTAATATTTAAAAAACCTAGGGGTTTGTTTAGTTGTAGAAAATTGAGGGTGCTTTTTAAAATTTTTTAATGAAAGATAAAAAAATAAAATTTTATGTTTAAATCTAATATATTTTTAAATAGAAACCTAGAAAACTATGTTTTTTAGTTTTTCAAATGTACACTAGGTTTAGAAAATATTTTTGAATCATTTTTTATTATATTTCTTTTAAAATAAAGTAATATTTTTTGATATTTTTCATCACCATACCTTCATCATCTCTATCACCAATCATTCTTTATGACTCATTACCACCACTGCCATGACCATCACCACTGTACTTCCATCTACCCTTATATTTTTGCCATTTACAACTATTACCACTATACCTCTATCTACTTTCATATTTTTATTATCTACAACCACCACCACCATACCTCTATTACACCCACCATACTCCAACACCACCATCATACTATCATATTTTTAGAAATTTCCTTCCTCACGATTTCCTCTAAAAAAAAAAAAAAAAAAAAAAAAAAAGCGGGGCAATGGATCCATGTTAGAGTTACTCATGATCCCATTTAACTTGAGCTACATGTCAGTTATGTTGTTTTTCAAGGGCAAGCATGCAAACACATATACATACCCTAATTTGCAAATAAGAGAGAATATTTTCCATGACATGAAACTTTGACATTTATTGATAAGTCAAATACATAAGACAATAGCAAAGCTTTATTTCATCAAGCAGTACAAGCTGGGAGCCTTCTTCAATTCCAAGACTGATGTTGATTTATTCCAAATTTAAGATAGCTTTCATTGGTAGATGCAGTTTCCATTTGCTGCAGCAAACATATATGACATTTTTCAGCACATCCTTCTCAAAAATTAAAAGTATTTGAGTTTCTTAAAGGAGAGGATATGAACTTCTCAGGTGACTTACAAGGATTTGATAGAGTTAGGAAGGCATCACCTCCAAATTTACAAAAGGATTCTTGAGCATTATGAGCCTTGTAGTAAATGTTGAACAACACAGAAGCATGATCCTGAACAGTGTTTGGATTATAACAAACACCCCCTTGTCTTATAGAGCTACAGTCCAATATTTGACATAGAAGATTTATATCCTTTTGTAAATTTGCCACTGGAGCTAAAGGGTTTGCAATGCACCATGTCTTTGGCTGTAATAATAAATGCTTGCATCTTGAGGTAAAAACAAATAAAAACAACTACAACTAACATTAAGATGGCAGTTTCATTAGAACTACTATTAAATATGCATGGTTAAAATAGTGCAAAGATTGATTAAGTTCTTTTAGGCATTTTCTGTTAAAGAAAGAAGAAAACAATTTTTTTGCATGGTACTAAGGAGATCAATGGATAGATTTAAATATAGTATAGTTTGGCATAAATATACACAAAATGTTTTTTGTTTTGTTAGGGTTTTTAGTAATTTGAAGGACTATTACAAGATAAGATATCCATAAAAAATAGATAAATTAACTTACAATATTGCGATCTGCTCCAATGTGAATTGGTTCTGCATAAAGAGAGAGAGGTAGTTCGATTAATAAAAATTATGGCAAAACTAGGAACTTGATCTAAGAGTGTAGGTAAATGTGATAGATAATATTTTGAATATTTAGATTGAATTTATTATCATACTAAGAGGACCAATCATGTGCACACAAGAAGAACATTAAAACAAACTCCATTCTAAGAATAAAATTAGTAGTTAATAGATGAGGAGAAAAAACTAAAACATTCTATTCTTCCTATTATATGGTGAAAATATCTGATTAGAAAATAAAGTCTGCTAATAAACATGGATAAAACAATAAAATTCTAAGGCAAAAAAAAAAAAGGAGGGGGGAAAGAAAAATCAATACTCATGAGATGGCCATTAGATATCAATTGGTTATTCTGGAGAGGAAGAAAATTAGAGTATGTTATTTATATTTTATTCATAAAAGTTAATAAATTGATAAAAATAAAACATTGTACACAAAAATAATTGTTGGTATTGCTTATCTCCTCCTACTCGTTTATTATAATTTAGTACATATCTACTTTTGTTTCTTTCATACTACTTCTTTTCATTGAGAACAACAATCAAATGTTCCAAGTAAAGAATCAAGAGATTTTTAGACTACTTCAAATATAGAAGTACTTTAAATTGCTTAAATATGAAGAATATATCTTGCATAGATGGAATATTAAATAGACAGATATGTGATGGAAATCTTCATATAACGATGAAGTATAATTTTTTTCTATTTAGTACAAAGGCTCTATACTACAAGCTAGTAGACTCAAAAGGATATAAGTGCCAATTATAAAGTTGCATAGACTTTCTTTCATCTTTTTGATTCAGAAAAAAAAAGTCACTATATTTCTTTTATCTAAGGGTTTATATTTTGTAAGCTTGTACAAAAGATACGAAAGGAAAAAGGAATATAATTCTTTTCGCATGTTTTAGATATTTTTATAGTATTTCATATAGATATTTTTTTACTAATATTCTAAGCTGATATATACATATGTTAGTATCTAAACGTATCTCAATGTGATGTTTTCACTATAAAATCTATAAAAATATATAAAACACTCATAAATTCCATGATTTAGGTTTTTGATGCTAGAAATCATCAATTTTGATAATCGTAATTGGACTTAAGTTAATTAAATGGCATTCCTTGTCTACAAAGAAAAGATATAATAAGGGAATTTGGATGGTAACAATTCATATTATATATATTTCTCAAAAAAAAAATCATTGGAACAAAAAAAAAAAAAAAAGTTCATGAGCTGAAATGAACAATTTCTCATCTATTACTTTTAACAAATTGAAAAACACTCTTAATTTTGAAGATGAATTATTGATTCAAATATTTTTACCTGTATATGCAAACAAGCACATTATAAAGGCCAAAATCATGGGCACATAAGAAAATGACCAGGTTTTCGGGATTGCCATTATCTCATCCAATGCTTTTTTTTTAGTATAATTAGATACGCATCAACTCGTCTTTAAAGAGGCTTTTATAGGAGGCTCTATAAAGTTTATTTTTCAAAAATACCCTCAAGATTCCTAGTTTAATATTTTTTCCTAATGCAAAAATTCTTTCTATGGAAAAATTATAGAGATGCCCCTTAACTTTGGTCAAGAAACAATACTAATTTTTTTTTTCCAATTATGTTCTCTAACCTTTTTTTGTTAATGTGGTTTGACCATCCATTAACTCCTCACACCATTAACAAATTAGCTAAAAGAACTAAATTATCTCTAGTACTTTCAAAATATTTAATGTTTCTGCCAACTATTTCTACAAGAAATTATCTTACTAACAAATATTAGGGTCAAAAAACTTTTGATTTCCTCCAAAAAAAAAAAAAAATTTGTGAAGACAATAAAGTCTCCATAAGTGCTAAGGATAGTTTAGCCTTTTTATCTAATTCATTCCATGTTTAGTCGGATGGATGGTCAAACCATATTAACAAAAAAATGAGTTAAAGGGGCTATTTGAAAAAAAAAAATTAAACTTTTGGTATCAAAATACTTCTTAGCCAAAGTTGAAGGGATGTCATTGTAATTTTTCTTTTTTTTTCTCCCAATATACTACTAGAAAATTCTTCAATTGATATGCCATCTAACCGTGATATTCTATATAGATCTATTTATTATCTTAAAATTATGTAGGATATCTCAAAGATAATGCAATTTTTTTGGTTCATAGCATAGAAGTTTTTATAATATATAATATCTAATCATGATATTCTGGAAATATCTTCAATATCTTAAAGTTTTGTATAATATATTAAAGATAATGCAAACTTTTTATCCCTAGTGCACTATTTTTTTCATATATATCGTACGTTATCAAAGCACATCATATCTATCTCATCATGATATTATAGGATTGCGTAGAATATGCCAAAGATAATGTGATCTTTCAATTCTTAGCATAGAAATCTTTATAATATACAATATCTAATCATGATATTCTGAATATATCTTCAATATCTCAAAATTATGTAGAATTTATTGAAGATAACGCAACCCTTTTATTCCTAATGCAGTAATTTTTCTATATATATTATACATTACCAAAGAATTCCTGGTAAATATGTCATCTCATTATGAAATTATAGCACTTCTGTAATATCTTAATATTGCATAGGATCTTCTAAAGATGTTTTTGAATTGTTTTCAAGATCATGAGATATCTCTAATAGAAATAATGCCAAATTGATTACCAGTCCCTTATTTCACCATAACTCAAGGATTAGTCGTTGGCCAAGATTTATTGTGCATCTTGTCCATGACATATATTTAGGCTCTGTGTTCATATAGTTACACCTGTTGCCATACATAGATATTGTTAATTTTTACACATTTCTATCCACCAAAAATCATAAACAAAGTTGGTAACAAAATGAGGGGTTAATTATAAAATCCAGGTGTCAACAAAACCTTGATGTTAAATTATAGTCTGTTGAAAGGCAAATTTCTATTTCTCTCATACAAGTTTTTGTATAAATCCTCGTTTGTGGCAATAGAGAGGCTCTTATCAATTACATAGTAATAATATTAATGCTATTATTATACTGTTTTGGCCTTACAATATTCATATAGAATGCATATTTATCACACAAGCTCCTATAAGAATCGGATTGTATATTATTTTCTTAGATTGTCTTGACCATTAATATATTTTTATTATAAATTAATATAATTGCATGTTTATCTTGGCTCGGACTAAATTGCATCGCACTTACCTTCAATTGCATCATTCTATTTCGAGTAACCATGCAACATCTAAAGCTATTTTCATTGTCTATCTCGGTTGCTCAGACATCCCATCTCTGAATTTTCTTTTTTTTTTTAATGTTTTAGACCATAAACAAGAGAATATTTTTCTAGATTTATTAAGAAAAATATTTACAATATGATAAGGATGTATAATATTATAGAGTTAAGAGTTGATAATAGATTTTAAGATTTTAAAAGTATATCGAATTTTCTAAGAAATAGCTTGTAAAGAAAAAGTTTTGGAAGAGAAAATCTTAGAGTTTCTTTCCCTTCATATATGCCACCCAAAAAAGAAAAGGGTGAGCTCGTGGGTATGGATCTCCTCCATACCATCCATATGTGATGATGGTCTCTGAATCTAAAACTAATATAGATGCAGTCAGAAACGAAAGACTCTAGGCTATAGAACAAGAAAGAAAAGGATAGGCTATAGAACAAGAAAGAAAAGGATGAGAAATGGTCTTAATAGCTATGCCACACATTGGACAATCGAAATTAATTAGCTATCCTTTCCTAGCCAGTTTTTCCTCCATTTGGAGCCGATTATGAAGAGCTAACTAGGTGAAGACTTTTATCTTTTCTAGGATAGCTGCTTTCCAAATAACTTTGTAGTATGGCCATGATACATCGTTCTAGGTGAGGAATTTATAAAAAAGGAATAGTGTAGGATTCATACCTAAAGAGTTTCCAAACTAAAAGACCTCCTTTCTTTGAAGGTCCCATGGAATTTAGGATTTCTTCTAAATATATCAATTAGGATTGTTAGTTGCTCAATAGAGAATTGAACAGCATGATAAATCATATTAGATTCATGGGAGATGCTTTGTAATTTAAAGCTTTTTCCTTTTTTGTTGGCATTTTTTTTTTTTTTTTTTTTTTGTCTTGTCTTAATCACACTCATACAACTTTAGTATCTATAATTGTAATTCAAAAACTATTAATTGGGAGAATTCATGCTAATAAGTATTTAATCTTATATTAACTACGTACTAAAAAGATTCTAAATACTTATATAGGATTAAAGAGTTTAAATAATAAGTTTTTTAGTAGGATCTTGAGTTGTTATAAATGACTCATGCTGACTAAGGAATACTACATATGAGCTTTATGTATTTATGATTGAATTTGAATGTAAACTTTTAACCTAGCTAGAATGTTAGCCTTTAAATAACAAAAGTATGTGAGAGTTCATACTGGTGAGTATTTAGTCTAATCGTAAGCATATATTATGAAGATCCTGAATACTCATACAGGATCAAAAGGCCTAAATAATAACTTGTTAGCTAGTTTTTTTTTTTTTTTTGTGGTGAGATCTTAAATTATTATATTAATCTTTTTAATAATATTGCTAAGTCTTTTTGGTTTACAATGAGGATAATCAAAAGCTTTTCGATAGACCGCTATAATTTATGGGTAAGAAATATTTCTTTTAATAATTTTAGTTTAGGTTAAAATTTATAATTTTTTTATTTGATAATAAAATATTTTTTTAT
This sequence comes from Metroxylon sagu, assembly GCA_017589505.3. Classification (NCBI taxonomy): domain Eukaryota; kingdom Viridiplantae; phylum Streptophyta; class Magnoliopsida; order Arecales; family Arecaceae; genus Metroxylon; species Metroxylon sagu. Next base: position 44,261 of record JACVBY030000412.1, read on the forward strand.
ATCAATTTATAGTTTAAAATATATTTTTTGTATTAATAATGGCAATTCAAATAATATTACTTATACTATTTATATATTTACGTTTCGGGCTAATTCGAGAAAAACTTGAGCATGCCAAATTTAGCTATAACTCTCCTTGTTTGTTTTGTTAATTGAGCAAGCTAAATTTGAGTTAAATTTTAACTTAATCATAAGCTTACTTATGAACGACTCCAATGGCAAACCCTTGTAAACATCTATCCATATTTTTTCTTTCCTTGCTTATTTTTTATTTTATTTTTTTTTGGCTAGCCATGTCCTTGAGTAAAATCAATTAGGAAACATATATCCATATATATCTTAGATAGCTGTTATTTTTTAAAAGCAATGCTTCGATAACCTTCCATGGTAATCATTTTATATTTCTCATCAGATGGCTGCAATATTGTCAACCGGTTGTAGCCAGTCACGCACTGTCCTGCACCGGCGGCTAAGAAGTGTCTAGTTTTTCAGCCAAAAGAGTATCCTTTGATTTTTTTTTTTTTTTTTCTCCTTTTTCGATATCATTAGCCCTCATCCAATGGCTCAAATGTATTTGGAGGTGCCCAGGGTTCTCGATGGCCATCTGTCTGGCCTTTGTTCATACTTGATTCTCGCTTCTTTTTTTTATTTATTTATTTAAGGAAAAGTGTGGGAAAGGCTTTCCCCGGTAATTTATTGAATCAAAAGTAGCAGCAGTAGGGAAGGTGAAAGAGGAAGAGGGAAAAAAAAAAAAAGTTATAAAAATCTCTATAAACTACCATCCACATTTTACTATAAGTTACAATAAACTTATGAAAAATTAAGGATTGAAATGCACTTTTTTTTTTTTTTTATAAAAACACTTAAATTTCAGATACTTTGTTATACCCCAGACTCGATGATGGATATAGGGGTGGCAACCCGCCGCATGTTAGGCATGCAAGGTGTTCAGAACATAACAAATAATACAAGGAGGGATAATAAACTGCATATCATTTAAGGTCCAAAATATCCATAATACAAGCCATATAATGTTTGGCAACATCCCAACATCACAAGATCATAATTAGGGTTACATGACAAAATGTGATCTATGTAGTGGAAGCTCCAAAATTACCCCAACAATTTCTTCTTCAATTTTGTGGCTCTGAAAAATATTGTGAGATTTAAATAAGCTCATACTCACTAAGTAAGTCTACTATAACATAACGTAGTTATTTCAATGCTTAACAAATCAGGTTTTCATATATCCAAAAATATGCCAGGCTTCCATAATTCATAAAAATATTTCATCATGTTATCAAAATATGCATAATATATGCTCAATACAATTTGGAAGCTAATGCTATGTAGTATTTCAAAAATATATATCATCTGATTATTCAAGATATTTATTCTTTTATGAATATGCCAAAATCATATTCACTTGCTTGAAATCAATGGAAGACAGATACCATTTTCAAATTAAAATCCACTGTCATTAGCATTAATGTTCTGTCTTGTTACAAATACGCAACGATCACACACTATGCCCACAAATACCCTTATAACAGGGTCAAAACATCACATAGGTGTATCCTCCATATATATCTCTTCTGTAGAGGAAGGGTCATGACATATCACAGAGCACCCCATGGCATCCTCCACATATATCCCTGTAGAAGTGGGTTTTGGAGTCAGAAATTATATCATGTCATCATGTTATAACATAGTGGACCGTGGGTGGCATATTTTATATTTACAAAACCCCGTTTTCATGTTATATTTTCATGCTCACAGTTATTGTAGCAAAAACATACTCCATATGTTTTTCATGTTTGCAATAGTTTGACATATCAAAATACATGAACACTTGCAAATAATTTTAATATACCCAATATTTTGCAAAAATTAGCAATATCAAAATAACCATGTCAAATAATCATTTGCATGCATGGGGACCATATATTTTGCAAAATTTGCAATATCAAAATAACCATATCAAATAATCATTTGCATGCATGGGTACCATATACTTTGCAAAATTAGCAATTTGAATAGCTACGTCACATAATCAATAACATATATGGTGTACCAAATATTTTTTATAACGTAGCAATTTCAACATAATCATGTAAAATAGTCATTTGCATATATATATATATATATATATATATATATATATATATGTGTGTGTGTGTGGATACCAAATTCATTTTTTTTTATTTTTTAAATAATGCACAATGCAGCATTTAAATCCATAATTTACATATTTTAAAAATTTATGAAAATCATGATAAATGGTTTACTTACCTCCTAACACTATTTCAAGAATGCAAATCAGCTAATTGAGCTTCTGGGTACCTACAACATAATTTTTTTAATTTTTAATCTTCAAAATCAGGATGTCAAAATAACTTCTATACTCTATCCAATCTAATTCTGGATCCAATTTGGAGCTTGAATATCTCCAAATATAGAAGTCCAAATGGAAAAATAAAAATTTTCCAACAAACTAAGATTTAAGCTAATCAAAACCTTATTTTTTTTATTGGGTCTGACCTAATTTGGGCTCAAAAATTAGGCCCAAACGGGCTTGCTGGGCTGGGCCGAACCCGGGCCCAGCCTGCTGCCTCTCCCTGCGGCCTAGGGCCGCGGCCGGCCCTTCCCCTGGCCGCCGGCCGATCGCCAACGATCGGCCCAGTGCCGGCCGCCGCCCCCCTCCTCTCTTCCCTCTCTTCTTCTCGACCGCCCCTCCCTGGGGCGGTGGCACGGCCGGCCGGACACCCACCGGACGCCGCCCCGGCGCCGGTGGGGGCCGCCTCTCGCGGCCCGGGCCCGGCGAGCCGGCGAGCACGCCGTCGGGCCCGAACCAAGGCGGAAGCCGGTTCGGCTCCTGCGGCTAGGGGAGGGCCATCCGGCGGCCCTCTCCCTCCTCTCCGGCCGCTCCGAGCGGCCGGTTTCCTCCCCCCACCGGAGCGGCCGGTTCAGGGGGCACTGCACGAGGCCGCCGGCCCCTTGGCACGGCCAAGGCGCGGCCTCCTCCCATTTCTCCCCTTTTCACTCTCTCTCTCTCCTCTCTCTCCCTCACCGGCGACGAGGTGGGACTTACCGGAGGTGGCGCCGACGGAGACGGGGGCGGAGGGGGGTCGGCACGGCCCCCTTTAATGGCGAGGGAGGAGGGCTCAGCTCTCCCCCTGCCCGCGCGCTGCCAGGCGCGCAGGCGCTGGCTGACGCGCGCGCGGCCAGGCGCGGTGACGTGCGAATTTTTTTTTTTTTTTTTTTAATTGGGGGGTATTACACACTTCATGCCAGCAGCATAAACGCCATGATTAGTTAATCGTAGATCTTGCATTTTCGCTCATTTCTCCTCACAGCCATGCCCGCATCCCGTGTCCTCACAGTCCTTGGTCTTTTCTCTTAGCAACTTGCTGTGCTTTGTGTCTCGCAAATGGCGATTTCATCTTTAATGGGTTCCAATCAGCCGCTAGTTTGACCTTAGATAGGCTATGCCCTTCTTCTCCTCTCCAATACGCATGCTGCTCCCCACTCGCTCTGCTACTGCGACCCCGACCACTCTCTCTTTCAGCACAACCTTCGTGTTCGACATCGTAACAGTAGGGAGCAGAGGCGGCCATGGCTTGGCCTTCGCGGTGTCCCCCTCGAAGAAACTCCCTGGAGCTCAATACGGCCAGTTCCTTGGACTCTTCGGCGCTGGCAACAATGGAAACGCCTCCAACCATTTGTTTGCCATCGAGTTCGACACGGTCAAGGGGACTCGGGTTTTCAAGGGCATAGACGGGAACCATGCCACCGTCGACATAAACAGCCTGGGTTCGAATCTTCGTGGACTGCCTCCTACTGCACGTGCAGCACTCTTAAGAATAGTTTTACATTCGCGCTGATGAAACAAAAAAAAAAAAAAAATACTTTATAACACAAATCTATTTATTATTTATTAATTTTTACTTAAATTTTTTAAACCATATGATTTAACCTGCTAACGAAGTTAATTAAATAAAAATTAATAGATACGAAAAAATAGACAATTTAGTCAATTATGGAATGATGGCTCACGCTTGTGACGTATGGCAAGAAGTGTTAGCTTGCATTATAACTCAAATTTATTTTTTACTTATTAATTTTTATTTAAAATTTTAAATTATATGATTTTGATCTATTAATGAAGTTAATTAAATTAACAGATGCACTTAGAAGCATTGTGATACGAATGCATCAAAGAAAAAGGAGCTGCAGTTAGAGAGCGGGAAGCCAATTCAGGCCTGGATAGACTGCAAAATGACATGGGCTCCTCACCATCTGAACCCCTTCCCGTATTTTTTTTAGACCATGTTTTCTGTGCTACTAACAGATATTTTAAAAAATTAAATAAATTAAAAATGTCATGAATCTTTGAACGTAGGAAATTCACAGAGAGAGAGATATTAAAATTCAAGAATAATAACTTTATTTTTAGCATTTTCTTGCAATTTAAAACTTGTATTTTTCCTTTGCATGTATACCTTACTGATTTTTATTTACAAGTCTTTTTTTAGTTGATTACATTTATTGTATCGATTATTCCGTAAAACGAAACTGACGTAGATCACCGGGTTCATGCGCCCTTTGCAACAGGCCAGTCCAAATCTGTTGGAGAGTAAACCAAGCAAGGAGTCCAAGTGCTAATTTAATTAGGATTAATTTTGATTAGCTGTTCAAAGTTCTTGTTAGTGTTGTCATAAAAATTGGCCTTATATTAAGATTTGATTTTGTTATCATCTTTAATCTCTCTCTGTGCGCGCGCGACTGGGTTACAGTTTTTGTCTCTGAGAGCTATGAGGGCAACAGTTTTTTTTTAATGTTTGACATTTTGTGAGGCAGTCTAGCAAGTTCCAGAAGTTTCAATTTAATAATAAAAGTTATTTTTATGCTTATTTTGTTGGTCACAAAATCATAACATGTCTGATCTAACAAGCGAAGCTCATCCCTCAATATGCAATGCATGGAACTACCATCCCCATTCAGCAAATTCTAACAGAAGTGTCACCACATTACCTGATTTACAAAATTTACATAAGCTAAGCAGATTGAACTTGTCAGATATCGAAACCGATGACATATCTGGATTTAACAAACCCATTAAATCCACAGTTGATATTTGAACATATGTTTAACTTCAGCAACCAGTATCAGAATAAATTTCAGGCGACCAACAAGACCACCCAATATCATACCTGATCGAAAAGATGCTAGGATTCATTGATTCTTCAAGCATGAGAAAGAGAGCAGGCAATATTACAATCAAGTCCAGGAAGGTTGCCAGTCAACTTGCAGCTTGCTAGCAAGAAGGCCTTGGGCGACATTGGTAAGAAAAGAAAGGCTGCGGAGAACCTGATAGAATTATACAACTGAAATTTATGCACACCTACAAGAACAATGCATGGACAGGCACCAAAACACCACAGATAGGGGAAGCAGAGCATGTTACATCATATCTTTTAAGGGTTTGTCTTTAGAAAAAGCTGAATCACTGCTTGGCATTACCAGTAGTTGATGATCTGGCTCCTCATCACTCTCGCCAGCTGACAATGAAGCCACTGATTCGGACCCATCTGATATTCAAAATAAAATGTCAAGGGCCAACTATTCCAACTCATATGTAGATGTGTTATAAAAATGGAGGTCATTATGATTATCCTTGAATTCATATGAATTGCTAATTAATCATCCCTCATAGGCTATGTCCTCTGCCCTTCACTATCATTTTTCTTGTGTGATAACCCGACTTCCCCTGTAAGAGACATCCAGCCAGCATACCCAAAAAAAAGGAGTGTTTGACCTCCAGACAAGCATGGGATTGAGCTCACTTTTACAAAGATTACAAAGATTGTTGGTTGGTTGATGCTAGGTTATGCGACAAAGTCATCCACCTGAATTTCAAGTAGACAAATTGCATGCAGTTTACATGACAGTACCTGAAAATTCAAGATGCTCTGGTAAATGCCTGACTGCTCTAATCTGAATAGTTTCCGGTAGAAGACAGTTGCAAAAAGATCCTGAAGTTATGGCAATGTCATGTAAATCACTGTGAAAAAACTTTAAAAAGAAAAACAGAAAAATATTTTAGGGGGAAACAAAGCTTACCTAATCTTGCAAGACGGTTAACCCATCCTGGAATTGGCTTTCCAGTCAAACGCATACAAACATCGTCTGTAAAATGATTGCAATTTTTGGCGATCAAGTGGTAAGTGTCACCATGATAGTTTCCAGCAAGGTGTTCAATGAACGAACGAAACTCTGAATGTGACATGTTTGTGGTGCCCATCCACACAGAACGCCTGTAGATAAAACCAGGGCAGCTTTTCGGTTCTACCTCAAACACTCCACTGGTTGGGTATTCATGTGCTCCAAATCCATACTCCATGCCATGTACTGTCATGCAGTTTTAGAATGGTATACTTCAGAAACTGAGACATCTTGATTATGTGAAGATGACGAAAAAGTCCAAAAGGAAAATAAATGTAACAGCACATGGTAGATCATATTTAAAGATCCTAGAGGATTTTTCTTGTTTTTTTTAAATGAGGATGCTCAAGAGCTAAGCACCAAAGTGTACTGGGCCTTGCCTCAGTCATCACATCCCTCTGCATAGCAACCAAATGTTCTAGGTTCAGTTTTTGAATGGTGCGTCACCAAATATCTAGTCCTAGGTTAATTATAATGCAGATGGGTCTCCTCTCTTTCAGTCAATAAAGTGCTACTTAAGGTTATAGATCATGATTTAAATGACATCTAATGGATCTATTAATTGCATAGCTTCAAGATATCTAGCTAGTAAAATATCTAAGGGATGGTCTAAAACCATTGAATGGATACTCAAACAATTATTTAGATTGAAGAAATAAGGAAAAACTGCTCTTTAACAGGAAGATGCCATAACAAGTATAGATAAAGGCATATGAATGGGACCAAAGGATAAAAACACAGAAATAATAATATAGTTTAAAAGCTGTTCTTGAAAGTTGTAATGTATAGTTCTGTCTATAAAACCCACTGACAAAAGGACCAAAAAATTGTACAAAATTTGTTTATCAAAGATTTGGAAGGATAAATTAAAAGCAGTCATATCTTTTTTCCAAATACATGTGCAACATGAAGACCTGCATCATCACACTTTACATGGTCATTTAAAGTAACCTCCTTATTATAAGCAATGACAGTTCTGAGGCTTCTAGCAAAATTGAGAAGACTGAAATACGTCCACCATATATAGAAAGAAACAGGGTATATGAAAACTTAGCGTTCAAAAACGAAATTTTATATTTAACTAGACAGCTTGTTGAGTCTTGAAGATGTTTCACACAGAATGCTGAGTATTGGGTTGGGATTGCATCATAATAGTAGCTATGAAGGCTTTATTAAGCAACATATAATTAAAGACTCTCAAAAGCTAAAAGCCAGCCCCATTCTTTATAGACAGAAGAAGATACTACCAAGCATCTAAACCATGAACTCAACCAACAGGAAATGGGATGTGAGAGTTAACATCTAGATCTCAAACAACAAAAGATACTAATAAATGTATAATGAAACTATTTGGGAAATCATAAGGTATAGATTCAGAACTCAAAATTTTAGACCATTAGCCTAGCTGATAGGAAGAACAAAATCCACAGTGATATCTTTTTTTCATTGATAGGGAGAGCCAACCACCCTCCATGAAAATACCAAGATCAGACATTTCCTTTTTCAATTGGTTATAAGTCAGCTGTCAGCATTTTTGACCACTGGGAATGGCAGGATGAAAATTAGAGAAGGCACTTAAATGTATGTACCAAGATTAATTCATGTGCAATCAAATTGGGCAACCTTGTGTTCATAGAAGATCACTGCTAAGACAAAAGCTCTACACAAGTAAGAAGATAATGCACTAAAATTATATAGAAATAACAAATAAAAGATATAGATTAATATAAAGAGAGATGAATTCATTACAGTTATCAAGAAAAATAACAAAAGACAATAAAAATCATGTACCAGTAAAAGAAAACATTACAAAATATTAAAAATAATTACATACGAGTGCATTGTTCACAAATTTAAAAGAAATTACAAAACCAAGATAAATGTCTAAAGGCAAAATAAATTTCATGCCAGAAAGGCAAAAGGCATGAATAACTTTGAAACATCTCATCTATTCTCACAGTAACCATAGACATAAGGAGCAGCAAAATTCTTATCTCCACTCCTCATCTTTTGTTGCTACACTCACAGTGTACTAAGGGCAACCAAATAGCCAAATAATTAGCTTAACAAATGAATTATAGAGAATACGATATAGTTACAATGATAAAATATTTGTAGATGGAGTTAGATGCCCATGATCATAAGTCAAATGGATATTTGCTCCTACAAGACCAAGTTGGCGAACTGAGGAGCTTGCCATTATTACACATACTTATCATCTCTCAGAAAATATAAGAGTAAATGTTGTATCTCATTAACTAAACTTCTTTTGCAGAGTTGTTTTCATGTTCATGAATCCAATCGTGAATGCATATTTAAGTCTTTTCAAATAAGGAACTTAAGAAGTTATGGTGATTCCACCTGCATCCAAAACTTGCATCAAGGAAACAATAAATACCAAAAACTACAAAGATATTTCAACCCACCATTGATGAGATAGGATACAATACTCCCACCAACTAAAAATATTTCACTTTCTCATCCATATCAGGGAGCACATACATAGCTGCTTAGTTTGAGATATTCTGAACTTCAGGATTAAAATCCATAGCAAACGTCTTTTGCCAATGTCAACCACAAGCTTAAGCAATGCGAAAACATAGATGGTTACAAATTTGCATTATGGAATATAAATTTACTTGTACTCTTCTTTGCAATAAATAGTTTTGAATAGTAAAATTTATAGAACCTAAGATGCAAAATAATTGCTTAATACTGCTGCATTTAGGCAACACAAAGATTTGCTGCATCGATGTCTTCTTAACATCTTCATCTAATCCAAGGTCCGCACTGAAAATTCTTTTTATGTATGACTTGGATGCATGACAGTTAACACCCGAACTGGCTTCTATGGCATCAAACAAAGGTAAAAACTTATAAAAATAAGAATAATGCCAGCTTGAATCATCCCTACATAAGCCATGGTTGTGCTTACTTGCATATACTGTAGATAAATCTTTATACATAATTACATCATGCACAGTTCTACATAGAATTCAATCTCAGAAGTATGAAGGACTAGCAACTTCCTCATCTATTTTGTTCATTTAAGTTCCATTCAACGATCACATATAATCATCACTCAGACACTATAAATGACTTTCATCAACCTTACACCATTGTATCAAGAAAATGAGTGCATATTATATGGACTTCTACCAATATACATTCCAAAGATCTTTACTTTTCTAATCAGAACATCATCAACAATGAAAATGATTTGGTGTGACTTTACGAAGTAGATCATCCAATGCCCGATATCTAACACATTTAAATCACTTTGACTACAAATTTTGGACAAGGCTAAGCTTCCTATTAGAGTTAATTATCATCTTCAGCATGGTGAACATACCATATGTACATTAATTTTTTATATGATGGCCAACTATCAATAGTGAACTTCATATAAGATGTCAAAGTTCTTCAAAACACTATGAAGCTTTCTCCTCTCCCACGATAAAGACAAGAGGATCAGTTCATGCAGAATTATATGATAGGCCATAAAAAAATAATAGAAAAGTTTCTGTGAACTTCGTAAAACTTCTATATAGTTCTTCTTGACTGAACCAAAACAATTGATCTACCCCCCAAACACTGAAAAAGTCACACACCTATCTGTGTACTATGCTTGTCAAAATGATTAGGGATGTGATGACTATTGTCATCCGTCCCTTCCATGGTTCCACCAAGGAAATAATTTGCAGTGTACAATCATCCCAAGCTTTCTGCCATTTTACACATTGTTGTTCAGCAACAGTTACTCCCACATTTTCATTTGCACGATCCCTAATATTAGTGCCACATCAAGACTAATTTAACACACCACAAAAGTAAAAACGTAAATTGGTGTCTATGAAAAATATGTTCGATTTTTTTTTTTTTTGAAACTCCACATGTTAACAATAACTATGGATAAAAATTCTCTAATTTCTGTTTTAAAAAAAACATTTAAAGATTCAATTTCAAAGTTTTATGACAACATGGTTTATAAAAGAGAGAGAGAGAGAGAGAGAGAATGTTTAACAGTTATTTTTTAAAAAATCTGCACATGACATATCCAAAAAAATAGAGAATGAAAATGGTGGAAAAATATATAGCCATTTTGTTCTCTTTAAATTATTGGCTTAGTCATGTTGAGGATTGAAATATCAACCATGACATGCTATGCCAACAGGGTGCTGTCACTGGAAAACATGTGTGCCATGATAATTTTGTGTATTGTAGAGGTCCATATCAAGTGGTGCAAACAGCTTGGTATTGCTCAATATCAAAACAATTTTTTAAAGAAAGTTTCTTTGTTTTGGCACATCACACTTGTTGACACAACATGGTACAGCTAAGAAATACCATGCTGGCCACTAGTCGACACACCCATCAACACCAGCACTTGAATCCTTGAATTATGAACAAATTGTTTTAGTTCAAGGACAGCACAAAAAACCCTTTCTGTTTCTCACTCTTTCATCTCTCATTTCAAATAGTATGTTTTTTGCATATTTTTTTTTGTATTTCTTCACACTCTTTTTCTCACTTTTCTATGTTATATCATTTTCCAAGGAGTATTTTGATGTTGTATCAAGTAAATCCTAAAATAAGATTCCATCTTTTGAATTTAATTATTATAATCCATAAAGCATTAGCTAGTGAGATTTAAATAGGCCTTGGTTAACATATTACTAATAATAGATGCAGTTTTAAATTTAAAAATTGCAGCTTAATTTAGTTATTCTTATATTACTTTTTAGACATGCTAAGTGCAGGGCTGGAAATGGGACAAAGTCAGCCACCTTCGTGTTGAGTTTAGGCCAAAACATGTTAAAGCCTGAGTTTGGATTAGATCTGAAAATTAGGCCATAAGTTAAAGATTCATAACCTCACTGCCACCACACCACAATTATCATTATCTTTGCTTTCACCACCTCCACCGCTGCCATTGAGCTGCTTTCACAGTGCCCAAAACCATCATTAATCCATAGGGACCATGATATAGTGACAACCACCATCCTTATCACCAATGCCACCTCAAATACACCACATCAACCACAGCCATCACTGATATCATTGTTGATCTCTCTCTCTCTCTCTCTCTCTCTCTCACACACACACACACACACACAACCCCTCCGCCCCAGGTTTTGAAAAATTCCTTAAGACATCCTATTGGACCATTAGCTATTGAACTTCTAATAAGAATTGCCCCCACCGAGAGTTCCAACAAATTTTACTTCGCAACAAGACATACTATATTAATTTATATTAATTCTAGAAGAGAAAGAGTTGATAAAAGTATGAAACATGATAAGTTGAGAGAATGTATGCATATAGGTACCGCTCACTTTGAATGCATCAATCGAGATGACAGCAAAAGTGGCGACTCAAAGAAAATAGGGCCCACTTCACTCCTTTTGGCAACTCAATTAATAGCCATCCATTGTCCCGTGGCATGCATCACAAGCCGTTAGTGGCCAATGACATAACAAGTTTATCTTGAAGTGATTGTAATGCAAATGTACTTATCATAATTTTTTGTTTTAGCTACTTAAGTGTTATTGCTAAACTGATATTGTAACAAAGGATCCTGGCTCTGCCACTGAACCTAACAATAGAAAATCCAAATTTCATGTCCTCATATCTCTCTGCTCATTTTACTCTTTAGAGTTTTTCTTTGCACTTTGCTCTGCAACAAAAGACAGCCTTAAATCTTATAATTACTTAAATCGACTAGGCTTGGTCCTACTTTCATTTGGAATGGGTTCTCCCAAATAACACATCATACTGAACCAACTCCATATCTCAGGAACCCTAAACAAATTCATGCTCAACTGTAAGTAGGAATGGAATAACACCATCAGATAACACTTATCATTCGATCATTCACTTTTTGCTAATACTCATACTTTGTCAGGGAAAAAAGAAAAAGAAAAAAAGATCGCTTGCATAAAGAAGGTCATGTAAATGCAATCTCAATTCAATTTGACTTCTTATAAATCGCTTGCATAAAGGAGGTCATGTAAATGCAATCTCAATTCAATTTGACTTCTTATGCGACTCAGAGGTCAGAAGCAAGCCCTTAAACCTCTCACTTTGATCAAGAAATTAACACTAAAAACTCAATTTTGAAAGAAAAAGAGACAAGAAATGCAATGTGGGCAACAAAGAAACCACAGCAACAGCAAGAATTTAAACAGAGTTTTGTGATACAAGTGCAAGAGATCAGATGAGAAGGGCGAATGCACCTTCGATGCCGGAATGGAAGATTCCGAGGCCGAACCAATAGAGATAGTTGTTGACTGGGGTGAGATCGTAGACATTGAGGTAGAGATGGGTCCGATTGCTGCCGCTAGTTCCGCCGTTGGCCTGGTCCCTCGAGGAAGAAAAGGAGCTCGACCGAAGCGAGCGCATGGTGGTGGAATTCTTCGAAAATCGAAACCTTTCCGTCGAATTTCGAATCCAAAGCCGGCTCAGAACTGACGAATTCGAGGCCGAACCCAAGCTTTTAGCGGGGGATTGGCCGCATTTCGAAAGGGAAACCCTAGAATTTCGAGAATTTCCCAAAGCCTGGAAGGGGTGGCGGCTTTGCGTTGTCAAGGCAACGCGTGAATGAGAGAGAATTATCCCAAATAAAAGCAGCGGTCTTAAATTTGATGAATAATAAATATTTAATCACGTTTTAAAACACGGTCATAACCAAAAATTAGTTGGTTTAATATTTATGCTAAATTGTGAGCCGGGATTTATCCCGGTGGCGGCGCCGTCTTACCATAAATTGCCGATTCGATTCAACACAAAGCTAATAGGTTCGAATTAAGTAAAAATAAATTTATTAAATTAATTCATTATATATGATTAATAAATTAATTAAATTTTAGATTAATTTACTAAATTAAAGTTAATCGAATCAATTTGTATAATCCAATCCGTCAACCCAAACAAAATTTGTGAGACCTATTTATTTAAGTTAATATTATTTTTTAATTAATTATTATTTTATAAAAAAAATTATATGCTTTTATAAAGATTTTATGTTTATTTTTTTTTCTTAAATAGAAATATTTTTATTTGTGTTTTAATTATAATTTTAAATATATAATTACTTTATGAGTGAATTCATATTAGACATATTACATAGATATATAGTCACACAAGTTATGCAAGTTACATGAGTCATACATAGTTATCAATCCAAACACAATCTGATTATTAGATGAGTTACACAGAGCATATTATATAACCTATGTAATACATGGATTAGGTTTGAATTTAGATTTCTAATCTGATAAATAAACAAGTCAAATTTAAATTGACTTACTTATTGTTATACTTGGAAGTTGATCTAATCCGTTTATGATCCATTAACTTGATTTACCACCTTCGATATAAATTTTGTACGATAAAATATCGTGCATATTTAGATGACCGTCATGTATCATATTTCAGATACAGACAACTGTATTATACTTAAAAATAGAAAAAATTTATTAAGTGATTGTAGATAAAAAAGCTGTCCATATCCATGATAGAACCCGTGATGATCATCCAAGCATGCACTGCACTTTATGGCATAAACTTTATATTGCAAACAATCTCGGCCTGTAATTATATGCTTGGCCACTTCTAGTTGAATGATTTATTATCTATGACTTCAATGTTAATGAAAGGAACATGAAGTAAAGCAATTTTTACATGATAATAGAGCCTCTTTACTACTCAATCCCAAAGCTGTCCACTCTCTTTCTAAAGGAACATGTAACACTTGATTTTCAACAATTGTGATGGTCCCTGCTAGGTTTGGAAGCTTTATTTTACAGGATTTGGCTTTAGTTTTGCTTTTCAGGAATGGTGTATAAATATGATTTTAGGATAAGTAATTGGCTCTCCATGATTGAAAGGGTGAAACTCTTAGCTTTAGGTGGAAGATTTATTCCCATCAATTCAATACTTCGTAATCTTCTCACATATTATCTATCGTTCTTTTGGATGGGCAAGGTATCTTTTGCTAGGGTCAGCCTCAAAGTCTATGGAGGTTTTTGTTTGATTGTTGGAAAACAACCAATAAAACAAAAGCACGTGGTGGATCGTGTGGAAGGAATCTTTGAGGCTTCAATTCAGATCTTCTGAAAGGTAGTTGTCGTGGACGTGTTTGAAAGGAGTCAACTTGAGAGAGAATTTATCAGGTTCAAAAAATAAATGGGGAAGTTTGTCGGTAACGTCTCTCTTTATCTTCTTTATGTTGTGAGTTCTGAAAGAGAGTTTCTCCTGCAGTCTTTTTTTTTTTTTTTTTTTTCAAATTTCTTTGGCTAAAACATACAGCTCTATAGATTAACTGAGGTGCCGGTCGGAATGTGCATGGATAATTACAATCAAATCTGTCATTTTGTAGATGCATCAAGAATGATACGATCAATCCAAGAATCAAATTATAATATCCCAATCTAGTGGATATTAATTAAAATGAAAACTTTATCAAAATTAATATTACTGAAGTTTTCAAGTAATCTATCTTTATGATGTATCTTTATGATATCAAAATTAATATTAGCTATGCAAAACAGCTTAATCACCTAAAATAGAAATTGGATGAGAAAGTTATAAGTAATTTAATGAACCTACATTAATACTGATGGACTTCTAGAAATTATGAAAATGTCATTTCATAACCAATAATTTAAGAAATTATTTTCTTAAATTTTTATTCAAATTTTTATTTTTTTCCTTTGGAAACTTATATTAAATAGGTTGGGAATGAGAGTTAGAAATCTATTTTCATGTACTTATTTGATATTTATCACTTTAATTTTTGTTAGAAAATAAGAATCCTATTAGAAGTAAGAAATCTCTTTGTTTAAGAAGATTAGTATTCTATGGAAAATAGATAATCAATTATCTTGAGGAAAGCTCTCTATAATATGTCTTACTTGCAATTTTTTGATATGAAAATTTTATCAAGAAAGTTCTTGAAAATTTTCTTCCTAGCTTATAGAAATTTTTTGCTTGTTGGGGTATAAGACTTTAATTCTCCAAGAGATGATCACTGCAAGATTAAGGGTTATCTCTTTCATGCAGGCTTATTTATATTAATAAAAATTTAATATCATCAAGAGAACCTCATGTTAATTCTCATTTGTATTATTGTGATGATGTTTAACATTAGTTTAGATTTATCTAATTGTCAAGCCTCAAAATTAAGCGATAGGCTCTGAAGGAAATGCATAGAGTTAATTGAGATAGATATTATTCACAATTATGCGATAAGTGATGATCCACTTTTTTCAAATGTTTTATACATACTTATTTTTAGTAAAACATTAATGTCATCTTTGATTCAAGGACTTTATGAGTGCATGTTTCTTAATTATACATGGCTGATACTTTGTTAGTGAAAATTATACCTAGCTAATGTCCTACCAATGAGGATTATAATTAACCGATGTCCTAGCAGTGGAGATATGCCAACTAATTTAGAGATTTTAAGCATAGTAGGGCTAATCAAAATGAATGATGATTGATTTGATTTATTAATTTATAAATCAGTTCAATATATGAAAGTATGAATTTTCTTTTTTTATACCATATTTAGATATGTAGCATTAGTTGTATGCTTGGTATGTTTATTATTGATTTACTATATGAATTATTTAGTTAAATGATCATTGCTTTTTGAATTATTGAGCTCCTTACTCTATTTTTTTTTTCCTTTGA
This sequence comes from Metroxylon sagu, assembly GCA_017589505.3. Classification (NCBI taxonomy): domain Eukaryota; kingdom Viridiplantae; phylum Streptophyta; class Magnoliopsida; order Arecales; family Arecaceae; genus Metroxylon; species Metroxylon sagu. Next base: position 60,185 of record JACVBY030000412.1, read on the forward strand.
AGTCCAAAGAAATAGGTTCATTGGGCACTGATGAAGGAGCACTAGTACAATAATTTTGATTAGACCATAATTGGTACCAATGATGCATTTCAAATTATTTTGGATATAATGAATATTAAATTAATTTTTTTGCTGCTTAGTAATTGAATGATATCATGATAGATGCCTTGCATATCTATAAGATCATACCTTATAGATATGTCATGGTTGTCATATCTCTAGCTTGAGAGTGTAACAATTAGAATGATATCATATCATAAGATTTAGAATTCTAGAACTCGAACTAGCTGATGGTAAGATGGGATAAAAACCAAATTGAAGAGTCATGCTTAAAACTTAATTTTACTTTATAAAAGTTTAAAAAATTTTCTTAAGGATTGTTTAATCTAATCATGCATTCTAAATTATTTTAGATTAGTTTGAGGAAACAAATGACCCAACCTTAAATTGAGGTTTTGACTTATCTTACCAAGGATTTTCATATAGTTGATCTTGATGAACTGTTGATGCTTCTTATCTCTTGAATGATTGATAATCTACCAACAGAAATGTTTGATGCTTGAAAGGATTAGTTATGAGAATATATTTTGTGATCTATAAGTAAATTTAGAATGTATTATGTGTATTTATTGAATTATTATTCTGAAAAAAATAAAATCTCAAATTGATTTTAGATAGAGATGGTGACTTCTACTTATGAAGAAGCTATAACTTCACCTGATGCACCATTCTAGAAAGAGGTGATCAATAGTGAGATTGAGTTTATTTTGTTCAATCATACTTGGATACTAGTTGGCTTACCTCCTAGTGCTAAGACAATTAGATGTAAATAAATATTTAAAAGAAAGCTAAAATCAATGGTTCAATTAATAAATTTAAAGTCAGATTAGTGGTTAAAGGATATATATACAAAAGAAAGTGTTGATTATTTTGACACCTTAGCTCTTGTTACTAGAATTGCATCAATTAGAATCTTAATTGCATTAGCATCTATTCATAATTTGATAATTCATCAAATGAATGTAAAGATTGCATTTTTAAATAGAGACTTAGAAGAAGAAATTTATATAGAACAACCTGAAGAGTATGTTGTTCCAAAAAATGAACACAAAGTATATAAATTTGGTCAAGTTTTTATACAGGTTAAAACAAGCATCTAAACAATGGCATAAAAAATTCGATAAAGTTCTACTTGCTGATGGATTTGTAATAAATGATGTTGATAAATACATTTATAGTAAGATTGTTAATCATGTTGTAGTGATTATCTAGTTATATGTAGATGGTATGCTTATTATGAGTAGCAATTTAGAAATTGTTAACATGACCAAAAGGTTTTTATCATCCAAATTTAATATAAAAGATATGGGTAAGGCTAATGTGATCTTAGGTATTAAAATATTCTAGGCATCTAATGGTATCATGTTGTCACAAGAGCACTATAAAGAAAAGCTGTTGAAAAGTTTGAGCACTTTGACAGTAAACCCATCTTTACTCCTTACGATGCTAATTCACAATTGAAAAAGAATTTAGGAGATATTGTCTCACAATATGAGTATGCTCAAGTTATTGATAGTCTTATGTACTTAATGAACTATACTCAACTTGACATTGCTTATGTAGTAGGTGGACTGAATAGATATACTCAAACTCCTAATAAAGACCATTGGATTGCTATTCATAGAGCACTTCGATACTTGAGAGAAACCATTAACTATGCTCTAATGTATAGTGGATTTTTTGCTATACCTAAGGGGTATAGGGATGCCAACTAAATCTCAGATTCATATGAGATGCAATCTACTAGTGGTTATATTTTTACACTTGATGGAGGTGATGTTTCTTGGAAATCATTCGAACAAACTTGCACTACTCGATCTATTGTGAAGTTCAAGTTTATTGCTTTAAAAAAGGCAAATTCTTAGGTTGAGTGGCTTAGAAACCTCTTAGCAGATATCCCTTTGTGGATGAAACCAGTTCCTTCTATGTTTATACATTATGATAACCAAGTAGCAATTGCCCATGCTAAAAATAAAACTTTCAATGGTAAAAATAGACACATAAGGCTGAGAGATAATATTACGAGGCAGCTGCTAGATAATAGAGTTATCTCTCTTGATTTTGTTAGGTCAAAGTAGAATTTGACCGATCCTCTAACCAAATTACTAAGTAGAAAGCTAATGGGTGAAACATCAAGGGGAATGTGACTTATGCCTATAACAAAATCAATAGTGATGGAAACCCAACCTTTATGAGTGAAGTTCTTATGAAACAGGTTCATATGAGTAACAATAAGTCACTTGGTTGATCGAAGATGCATTATTGAGAGAATAAATTGAGTCCTTTTTTATAGTGTAAATAATACAAACTGTAGGTAATATGCTAAGTACTAACTCTTAATGGATATTATAATCCTTTTTGGATGGTGTGTCAACCACACTACACATTTGATGGATCCACCTATATGAGTGTAGGAGTGGCGTCGCTTCCTATGAGAATAGGGCAGTTCTCTATTGCACTCATAAACATCCAGGTATGGCACATGGCCTATTTATGCTAACCCAATAATTGATTGCTCAAACCTCAAGAATATAGTATGGATTATAGGTTGATTGATTTGCATAAAGAAACCTTGGTTTATAGAAATTTTATATTTCACTAGTTTCTTGCGAAGTCACAACTTATATACCATAGATATGGTTCATAGCTCCAAAGGCACCATTATCAATGCATTACATTCTTTTGCTCCTTAAAATTTTGCATCAAATTTTTAGTTTTGATTTTTGAAATATGTGGGTGATTGTTGTGTATGTAAAGGATATTTCAAAAATCAAAATTGTTTTGGAAACTTGCTTATCTTTGCATACCAATAAATTGGACATATTAAAAGTGGCAGATTTCATGTGCCTTACTTTTATATAGATTGGTAAATTTAGTACGATAAATATAATAGATTTATAAGCTTGATTCTTTTATAGACTGATAATTCTACTATTATTTTAAAGAATAACAAATCTGATTTGACAAATATAGCAAATTTTTGAATGGTGCAGGTAACAAAGTCATGGTATTATTTGATTTGCTAATCAATTGCTATCACGGATTCATCATTCCATTGGTAGCCTAATTTTATAATCAATTACAATTATTTTAATGGATCTTTTTTTTCTTTTATAGTTCATTCTCAACCCTATAAATATCCTTATGCATTAAGCTTTAGAGGATGCCAAACTTTCTTTTGTCACCAAATTTGCAAAATCTAGGTCCCAATCCAAACTCAACCAAAAATTTAATTGGGCTGACTTATAGCAATCTGTTTGGGCCAAAAATTGAACCGATGGAGTTAGTTTTTAATTTTTAAGTATTGACAAATATTTAAAATAATTATACATAATTACTTTATAACAAAATAAAGATCTCAAATTAATCGATTTTCAAGTAAAAAAAATTTGCATATAATTGACAAGATATCAAACATATATTTAAAAAACCTACCAATTTTTTAATGTTTGGAGCTAGATTTGGGCCAGCTTTTATCCTAATTAAGAGCCATTACTTTGGATCATCTTCGAGCTCGGGCTTTGGGTTAGGCCAAGTAATAGTCCAAGCCTGGTTTAAATTTTTTTTGGGCCCTAAATACATGAAGCTCAAATCCGACTCGAATAAATTAGAACGTAGCCTATGGCCCAACTTGAAATCATGCCAATCTGGCCCACTTTCAGCGTTATTCCCGATGTCAAGCAGGTGCTTTGACAAGAAGCGTCTTCAACCTTTGGGAAGCTCCGGCAATGAAACCTAGTCAAATAAAGGGAGAGATGAGAGCATGGTTAGTTTGGTCACATTTTAATCCATGATTGGTGCTTGGGCGAGGATTTGAAGGCCTGGCTCTCGAGCCTTTTTCCAATTCGTTCTGTTATTTATTTATTTATTCATTCATTGTAAGTTCCAAGTGATCATGTAAGCATATATGTTCTGGAAAAAGGAAAAACCGAAGCATGTGCATTTATAGAACCTCGCCTCCACTCGTTGTTTGACATAACTTTGAGGACCAGAGGTTAGATATCTAAAATAATTCTGTAATAATTTATGACAATTAACGCAAACTTTGACATAAAATTTAAGATAGCCATTTTATTATTGTGCTTATAGATGTATAAATGTGCTGATTTATGAGTTTATTTGTTCAAGTTACTGACTCGAATCAGTTTTCAAGTTTTGAGATATTGCTTTGACCAGAACGCATCAAAAATGAACTATGATCCAACAACATGAAAGAGAAGCTGGTTTAGGAATAGGCGCTTAGTTTAGGAATTTATTTAATATCTTATATTTTACAATCAATTCATGACAAATTTAACCTAGGGAAACATATTGTGCATATGTTAAAAGAATTATACAAATGGCTGCTAATGGAATATATATGTAATAAAAATTTAATGGATACAATAAAAGAAATTGCATGAAATTGTGAACTAGGAAATAATAATAATGATAATAGAGTAAGTATTAAGATACAACCAACCAACTACGTCCAATCAACATCTATCAATCATCTATGGCTTCACCAAGTTAATTTACTAATTGGATAATAGTGTAGCATACAAATGGTTCGTTCATCTAAAATCTAACTTCCACATCAAACTACTAAACTTAGTAGTGGTTGGTTTTTTTTAGCTCATCAAGATAGCGTAATCATAAGATATTAGCCTAGTACACGAATGGTTCGTTAATATATTAGACCTTGCTTATCATTTACCAACGACAAACTTTCACATCAAACTGCTGCAGCTGTAAAATTTTATATATTTTTTATAAATATATAAATTTAGGATAGATTAACATAAAAGATTGATGATTCCGTAATCCATATGGATAAAAAAATTTTAAAAAAAAATTATAAATTTAATCATATTCGAATATAATTAAATATATTTTAATAAATTTTACCTTTAAGTTGAGTTATGATTTTTTTTATAATAATTAGAAGAGCTGTATAAAATCCTAGAGCCATAATATTAACACTTTTGTCCCTTCATTGGATGTCGCCCCGGATGGGAAATGAAGTGGAGAGTATTTTTCTAGTCTAATTTTGTTTGCATCCAATCGAGTCATCTACGTGGTGGAAGCCTGTGGGCCCGCGTTCCTACGTAAGAGGGACAAGCCTATCGCGCCACGTCAGAGGGGCGCTGCTGTTGTTTGATGACACACCGTACGGAGGGACGCACCGGCCACGGCCGTCTGATGTTGACCCGGCCGTCGCGATCGGGAACACGGGAAGCCATCGCACCACCCACCCCCATCATGAATGCACGCCGTTGCTTTCGGCCGCAATTCCCGGCCCCGCCGGGCGGGCCCCGCCACGGCGTCGTGACCAGAGGTGGGCCCCACACGGGCCCATGGGCTCCATCGTCAGCGTGACGCACCGCTGACGTGAGCCGCGAGGTCAGCCCGTCTTTCGCGCTTGGATGGGCCTTTGATGGGCCACAGCTTGGCTAACCGAGTGGGCTTGGCTTCCAAATTCGTGCCTCCAGTATCAAAAGAAATCAAGCAAATAGAATCAGCATTATTGGAGTAGTTCTTGCAATTGAGTGAGACACAGGCAAAGTCTGGTCCTTTTTTCCAGGAATATTCCACATTGTCAAGTTCTCCAGCAACCTGACCACATGAAAAGTCCGAGTGATTTTTCTGAAGCACATGATGTTTAAGAGCCATTATTTAGGGATGGATGATTTTGTTACATGGCCTGTCAAAGGACATGTGGATGGCATATCCGAAGGACATCACACTACAGAGAGTTTTATCTGCTATTTTGCTGGTTTGCATTGAGTATATCTATAAGGAGCAATAAAGCTCACTTCTTATCCAAAACAGAGCTTCTGTTGACAGTAGAAAACCTTGTGAGCTAACCTCAACTTGGATGCAAAGTTTAGTCTTAGATTGGATCCATCAGCTTTACAATGAACTAAGAAATGCTAAAAGCTAAAGAAGCAAGCTGAACTGAATGTCTCAAATGCTGCTTTTAGTGTTTTGGCTCAAGCATTTCTTTAAGAAAGAGTATTTAGGCTCTTTCAAATGCTCTGTTTCATCCATTCGACAAATTATATTTGCTTCATTTTAAGAAGACTTGCTGCTAATTTCAGAACTCTAAAATTTCTGAGATTACATATTGCATCTAAATACGTAACAGTATTTTCCTGTTCACTTTTTCTTTTTTTTTCCCTCACAAGAACACATGGCAATATTTGGATGAACAGAACTTAACAGTGTGTCTGTTGGATGTGACTTGTCTAATTTCTTTCTATCTCTCTTCTATTTTTTCATGACCAACTAAGCTCTGTATAATGGTAGGTGAGACTGAGATAGAAAGGAACCGAATGGCTCGGATTCAACGAACGGATCTAAATTTCATTATATTTCGATATATTTCAAGCTTAATTGCTAAACCTGGACCTGTCATATCGGATTCATCCAGTAGTGATTTTTGGGGACAATTTTTTGTGGTGCTGTGATCCACCAAAGAGACCTACTCTCATCTCCTCATCTAAGCCCCAACCTACATTATCCATCACCAACAAAAATCATGCCTTTTGGAAAGGTAAGAGGGCTACATAACATAGCCATAATATGATGGATGGGCTGTATCGTTGGTTGATGGACACATGGGCCCCAAGCTACTAGCCTTTCCCATGATGGCAGCAATATGGTAACATGGTATTTGCGGGAGATGGCATCATTAGAGGGAGGGGAGAGGTGGGGTTTGGGAACAGCTATCATGAGGTGAGACAGGGAGGCCCCTTCGCCATAGGCATAGCAATTCCTTGTCTTTAGTTGGTGCAATTCTTGTAGGAAAGGCATCTAGCTTTCCATGGTGTATTGAAGTAGACCTGATAGTTATTTTTAACAATTAGCAACAGTTTTCTGTCCCAAAAAAAAAAAATAATAACATAGTTTGTTTAGATTGTTATAAAGACATAGAGTAACATGTGATTCTACCTTTTATCTAAAGAAACAAACTTATAATATTTGGAGATGTCGAGTTGATATACTTTGAAAGATATATTAATAGGTATGTTTGTGTATTGGATCAATTTAAAGTTATTTTTGGAACCAAACTAACTGTTCTAATAAACCAAATTGAATCAAACTAAAAAATTTGATTTAATTTTGATTAAATTTTTTGATTTATTTGTACCTACTTTACATAACTATGAAATCAATTTGTATAGAAAACTCTTTGCGGTCAAATGGCAATGCAATTATTGGCAATAAAAAAGAATATAGCTCTACATAATTTAGTTATTACATGTATTTATACCGCTTTAATTTTATCCATAGTACAAATGAAAGCCTATATAATATATACATAAATATCATTCAGCTTGTATTGGTTTTTTAAAAGCTCAAATTAAAACTGAATTGCCTTTTTTCTGTTTCATAATGTTTTAAACCCAATCAAATTGTGGGAAAAAAAGATTCAAATTAAATAAAAATCATAATTAATTAGTTTGAGGTTTAGCCAGTTTTCTTAAGCACCCTATGCATTGAAGTGTTATAACTTCATTTTTGTTTTCGTGCTAATGATTTTCTCCTCAAATTCTCGTTCTTGATATTTCATACTTCTGGACTGAAAAAATCGCAATGATTCATGGTAATGGAATCAGAGACTTCCACTGGCAGCCTAGCTTTTCTCGGACCACACACCTGGATGCAAGCCAGTGGTAGGCCAGCAACACAATTGAAGCTTGACTGGTCCCAAAATGATACAACTTGAATTAAAACTTGACCAATTTTTTTAGTTTTGGGACTAAAACAAAGACTTTAACTTGTTCTGAGGGCTAAACGCAGAGTCAAAAAAAGGCTGCATTCTAGCTAGACTTATTGGAGTTTAGCACAAAACAAAAACATAGATGCCAACTTAGATCAATAATTAATCACGGTTTACCATGGACCCCAACAATCTATAAAATTACCAAGTAAATGGCAGTTCTCCCCCTCCAAAGCCAAAAAAAAAATAAATAAATAAAGAGGTTCCAAGTTTCACTAATGCCTGTAACTACACAGGTCCTCACTTGCCCAATCATGTCTTAGATGGAAAGAGTTTAATAAATTTTATAATAATTATCTTGAGATTTGCTCAAATCAAATTCAGATCGAATTAGAAAACCTTTAAACCTTATTTGATTCATTCGTGCTTAAGTGAACGAGACATAAATCTACATCCAAGCCATCTATATATTTATATAGATACTTAGCTGACCTTCTGACCTAATTAAAGCTTCATTTAGCATTGTCGAAAATGAAAAACAAATAATTCCAAAGAATAAGATTAGAGTCAACGTACAGCTAAAGTGAGGAAAGGAGAAGGAATTGAAATGGAGAAAAATATAATAGATTGCATTTTTCTCTAGTATTCTTATTTTTTTCTCTTCATAATTTATTATATCAAATTTTAATCATATGAATCATGCTTTCAATTCGTCCGTGGTCTATTGCACTATTACCACTATTTTTGAGGCCTACAATTAGATTCCAAATGTTTCCACAAACTATAGAACTCCTTGGATTTAATGTCCAAAAACTAGACAAACTCGTTTACATTTGAATGAATTACTAAACACTCTTCAATCATAGTAACACTTACTTAGGGTTTGAAGTGGGTTGAATTAGATTGAGCCATGCCCTAGCACAAGCCAAATTCAATTTTTTTTTTTTTTTTCAAGCCTCATATCAGGTTTAGCACCAAAATTTTTTTCCAAAATTAGTCCTAAGCCTACCCCAAAACCCAATTACATTAACCCACAATAATTCATTGCAGACAAAAATTGAATCGATAGAATCAATTTTTAGTTTTAAATGTTTAAAACAAAAATAAGCAACATTTAAAATTAGTGTATCTAATCATTCTAAAAAATTTGCTATGATATGAAAAGCTATTCCCACATAATTGATAGAAAATTCAATATAAAATTTAAAAGGTCTACCATATTTCGAGATTTTGGGATTTTATCTGATCGAATTCAGGCTTGATTAATGATCAATGCTTTGAACTATTTTTAGGCTTGGGCTTCAAGTCGGTGCAAAATTTTTTTGAGCTCTAATTTTAAGCTCAAATCCAGCCTAAATTAGTTTAGACTTAGCCCATGGCCTGATTCAAAGTCAAGCAAGTTTAAGCCAACTTTTAACCCTGTACTTACCCACTTCTTTATTTTGGATAAGCTAGGATAAGTTGATAGCCCCACCATCTAAGTCAAAAAGTAAAACCCTAAAAAATATTAATATTAAAGTAAAAATAGATATTGAAATAAAAAATATTTTATAAATAGGATGACCTGCTGAGTTCTTCTATTAGTTAAACCTAATGTTCAAAGTAGTCATTTTGTGATCTAGACTATCAGGAACGTTCATTACTTAGATGATGATTATATACAACGTATATAGGCAAAGCAAGGTGGGTCATCTGAAACGTTACAGTAAAAGTTAATGTAAATTAGCATCAGGATATAAAAGAACCATTCCCTTTAGTCTTTTTATATGATAATTAAACCTTATACATCACACCATTCACTCTCTAACAAATTCTTCAAGTATATTATGGTACCTGGAAGTCCCACATTCAAGCTTTTTCTTCAATCATTAGTAGAATAGCTTGATGCTGAAGGAATCAATGAACATCAATCATGACCTATAGAAAGAGCTTCACATCAAAGCATTATAAGATGGGTATGAATTTTTTATAGTATTAAGTTTTGTACTATTGAGTGCCATGCATGTATGAATAGTTATTAATTTTTGAGATGAAACACGTGATGGCCTTTCAAATATACATAACATTTTATGATATAAAGTTTGTATCGAAGAAGATCCATTTTCTTGCAATATGAGTATTATGCTCCAATAATTTCAGAAGGATTGATGCTTGATGCCAAACTTTTTACATGGCCTCACTATCATGGAATGAGGGAGCTTTGGTATAAAACACGTGATGGCATAAAATTATGGTAGTGGGGGTCTCGTTGGCAAGAATAAAATCGCATCGGACCTCCCAAAAGTTCCAACATGATATAACTTCATTTCTCGTAAATGAATCTAGTATAAAAAATAAAAATAAATATAAATAAATATAAATAAAAATAAAAATATTTTTTTAAAAAAAAAAACATTGATCGGTCTGGAGTTCAAAAATAATTGAAGTAGCGCCCGCTTTTGCTATTCGGTAACATATTTAATTTTAAGGTGACGAGTTGTTATCAGAAATATTTTATTTCTTATGGAGAAAGAAGAAAAAATTTAGTGGTACATAGCGCATGATATAACATCTTTGCTGGCACAAACAAAGAAGTTGCGAAAGGTATTAGGATCACTTTTAATTTTTAATTTTTAATTTTAAAAATGAAAACATGATGTTTAATATAAAAATATATTTAATCATATTGTTTTTTTTTAAAAATAATTTTCATAACTTATGACAAAAATGAAAGTGAAATTTCTTTACTAGAACTTTTTTAAAAGTAACTTTTTGGAAATTTAGATATTTTTTTAGAAAAATAGCTTTTTTAAAAGTACCTTTTACTATATAAATAAGAATGATAGCAACCAGCAAAGATGTTTTTATTGTTAATTTTATAAAAAATAAAAATCAACAGTGACTACTACACATGCATCCCTTGTCAGATATATAAAAGAAAATAATAACAAAATTTTTATTTCTATTTTCTAAAATGACGGCGATGCCATGTAGCTTTAATAATAGATACAAGAATATATATAAAAAGAATATAGAAAGAATATGTAGAAGACATCATGTTATGATACTATAAGTATTTTTTAATTAAAAATTTCCTATAATTATATATCATGTAGAATAAACTTAATTTTAACATATAAAAAATTGAAATAATGTTATTTTCCTATATTAAGTTATTATATTCTATTATAAACTTATTTTATCAAAATTGTAATCATGAAAGAAATCAAATAATCATTTTCTTAGCTGTTTTGTACAGTGTAATATATCCCATGTTAGTTTAAATCTTTTAGTCTAATGTCATTATTAAAAGTCTTAATATTAGAATTGAAAAACATTTTAGACTTGAGATTTTCGTTTTTATTTTCATGTATACTAGATATTTTATGCTACATGCATGCAGAAGCATAGATTTTGCTTTTGGAGCTTTGGTTAATGAATATAATGATGGGTGTAACTTCCCCTATCCAATATCCACACACAGTGTCTACATATCCATGACTATGTGTCTACATACATATGCACATATGCATCCAGGCACCCTTGCATAAGCTATTTTATCTTTCACGTTTCTTGTGAGTCAATCAATTATACTTAAAAATTGTATCATTAATGCATGGCTTTAAGTGCAATAAGAGAATTAGGCTTACCAAATATTAGTGAATAATGCATAGTGTACTCTAGCACGTTCTCTACTACGTACCTCGACCAAGCCTATTGTAAGCTGGTAGAGGTTTGGATGCTCAATCTAATTTGTACCTATTCTAGTTATCTCAAAGATACACATAGCAATACTTAGATGGTGTTTAGTTTACAGTATTATAATATTATTAAAAATTGTACATTCCTAATAATTTTACAGTTGATAATCAGATTTTTAGGGCGAAAGATTACCGCATTTGGTTCGTAATAACAAAATATGATAATCAATTTACTATGTTTTTAAATTTTATAATAAATTTTTTAATCTTTTAAAAGTCTCTATTTTCTTTTTGTTAGAATATGAAATGTTTTAATAAAAATCAATTCTTGATAATCTGATTTTAGAAATATTAAATATTTAATATATATTAATATTTAGTAATATATTATATAATAATTTAATATGTAAGAAAGTAATATATTAATAATTTAAAATTTGATATTTATATATTATATAAATATAAAGTAGTGTTAAATTATTAAATATTATTATATTTAATATTAATATAAAAATATTATATTATTATATTTAATATTAAATATTTAATATATTATCTAGTAAAAATTAAATATATAATTAGATAAAGTATTATTAAATATTTATATAGCAGTCAAGAGAAAAATTTAAGATTATTAAACTTTAGTAACCTTAAATACCTACCTTTCATATGAAAATTAGATTATTATGATTTATAGTAATCTTTGATTATCGGGAATCAAATATTATCGCTTAAATTATCATATCTAATTATCAAATATGATGATCTCAGATTCCCAAGACAAACTACCATGAATCAAATGATTTCTTAATATAGGTACTTGCTTAGCACCTGAATTTGCATTAGGGTACTCCTAGTAATACTTAAAACTTGAAAATAATTTGTTTCTATTTACTTAAAAAAGAAAATAATTTTTCCAAAGACAAGGCTCTAGAATTTAGTAAAAATCTAGAAAAACCATCAAAAGCTCAAAAAAGATTAAGATAATTAAAAAAAATATAAAAACATTAACAAAATAAAGAATGCAATGTTTGAAAATATTTATATATTTATTCACATGAATGATGAAGCAAAACTAGTGCTAAAAGTTTAGGGTGTGTGCTTTGTGGGTAGTCAGAAGTTAGTAGTTCAACTATTTGTTAGATATCCATTCTAAAGATTAATTCTAGAATCTCTTATCATTGCGATTGGATTGAGCAGATTGCCTTTTAGTGTATTTAAGCCTAGGTTGGAATAAAAAAAAAAATGCCCACTATAGGAAGAAAAAATTAGGATTGGTTGACTATGTCTTCCATGTGGTACATATAGAATGAGGGAAACTCAAGAATTTTCCTAAAAAAATGACTTCTTTTCATCACCAGTCTTTCATAAAATTATAGCCAACTTCAATTTATGGGGCAACCTCTAGCCTGAGAAGTAGTTGAATTTTCATAAAAAAATTTATAATCCCCTTTTTGTTATCTAATCTTCATTTCTCATGTAAATTTGATGATTTTAATAAATTTTGACTGTGAGGAAGGCTCTCTTCCCCCCTGATTTTCTTTCAAAAAGAAAAAACTATAATTCAAAGCAAAAAAAAAAAGCAAGCGCAAACCCATATGTAATAATATAGAATATCACTGGTCATGAGCAATTCATGAATAACTCGTAAGGTTGACGGACAAATTATAAGCAATTTAATAATTTCTTGAGGAAAACTTGTAAAAAAAAAAAAGAAGAAGAAGAATCCAAAAAATACTGTTCATATGATTTCGGATTAATTTGAACTTTGACAAGTATTTTCAAGTGTTTACCACCAACCCTAAGTTTCCAAGATCACTTATTGAAAAGGGAAAGCAAATGGAAAAATGAAGATGCCAAAGTGACCTTTTGGTCACGAGGCACCAAGCACAGCGAACATGAACTCAAAAACAGGTGGTTTGAATAATATTGTTACCTAACCATGGACCTCCTGCCTTCCATGGGAGACCAGTGCAAAAGAATAGTCCCCCTGGAAAAGCTTTCTCACAAGCCTGATTTCCTTGCAGGGACCAACCTCATGGCTGCACTGCAACCAAGAGTTTAAACCTCTCAAATCAAGAGTTCTTTTCTCTCTAGTCTTCGTCATAGTATTCTTTGAAGAAGTGGAATACTACGATGCACATCAAAAAAAGTCAGTCAGGTGCCTTGCACCAATCACTTCACTTAATGGCACACTTCAGGATGCCAAAGGGACCAGTGACAACATACCACACCACTTCTTGTGCGACATTTTTAAGCTAAGCATCTTCCTTTGATGAATTGTCCATGTCCCAGTTTCCGTGGCCGCCAGAAGGTTGGCAGTTTGTTGGATAACAATCTTCTAAGATAAGTCCCCAGTCAAAGCAAAGATTCTCAAACCACAAGGCCATGAAGGTCACAAGAAGACATTATTCTGGATGGAGAGTCTTGCCATGGAAAATTTGGAAAGCATGCTTTCAAGATTGCTAGAAGGGCACAAAAGCTTGTAAATATGTAATCCTAAAGACCTTTCCTTCTTTGTTCAGCTAAGGCATGGGCTGTACTAGCTTGAACAAGAAGAAAGTCAAGGGTCCTTGTGCTTTGACAATTCCTTGCTCTAAATTTTTATTAGGTCAACCAGTGTGCCATGTGTGAAGGTCATGTGGAATATTATTAATATTGAAGATGTACTTGGACTAACTTAAAATATGTTTTTAGTGATATCGAATCCAGTCCATAAAGGGGTACTTTCTTCACAACAAATAATGATTAGTGGGGTATTTGGGATGTTGGACCAACCACCTAATCCTTAACTGATCAAAAATTTCTAACCTTCTTTTTTGTCATATTTCAAAGACTAATTAATAAAAATGATTTGGCTCTTTACACATAATTCCAACCAACAAGATTATTTTCATATTTTAGTTGTAGCAATATTAAAGAAAGAGTGGGGTTAATGAAATATTAAAGTTGTCTGGCATCTGAGGTGGTTAATATAGAGAGAAGAAGAGGAGGTGTTTTTGGCATATTTGGTGCTGTTGAGGACATGATGAGGGATGTCTGGTGTCATTGGAAAAAATTAGGTACCATGTTTGAGGTTAATCTGGCTAGGTTAAATATATAGCAAACCTATTAGGGATATAGTCTAGCTTAAGACAAGCTTAATAGAAGCTGTTCAAGGTCGGCACATATTAGGTTTGAACTGAGCTTGTGAAAAGGCAAGAAGTAAAAATATATTAGACGATATTTATCCGAATCCATTCTCACATCTGTATATATCTAAATTAGGATACTAATTTAAGCATTCAACAAATATTTATATCCATGACTTCTTATCTTATGTAATTTTACGTGGCACCCATAAAATTTTAAAAAGCATAAGCAATCATGCTAATATAATATTGACTTAACTTAAAATAATTTTTTTTAAATTTGATAATCATAAAGTTTAACTATTTGACTTATATCTATATTTATATTCATATATTTAATATTTAATTTATATTTATATTAGTTTAAAAAGGATATAAATATTTTTTCTAGCTAATATTTATATTTGTATATATATTTGTCAAATACAAATAGAAATTGATACAAATACCTTGATGTCTAACCTATATCTGATTTCTTTTCAGTCTTGAATAGGGTTGAGTCAAACCTTTCCTATCTCTTACAATACCCTTCACAAAATGTCTAAGCTTAGCTCCTTTCTTACCTGAGCCAAGCTCAAGCCAGCGTTAAATGACCCAATCCTCAATGCAGCTAGGGTAATTTCCTGCTCTAATCGTTACTTGTGTCATAAGAAATATATCTATCATGTGCTTCAAGTTACAAAAACATTTCTCAGACTTTGGACCTTCTAAAACAAGTCCAAATCGTCTCCCAACCCTGATTGCGAGAAATTCTTATCATTATCAGACGCATCACAAAATTTTGTTTACTGAAACCCAAGAACTCATTCATTTCATACGTTTTTGGCCTAATCCCGTCATTTTTCTTGCTATCAGTTGTAAATTTCAATGATTTTAGAGCACATGGTAGGGTCCCTGCATGTTTAATGCGATGCTCCCTAAAATATGATCATTGAAAATGCTACACCCTACCTTGACTGCATGCCTTCTTTGCTAGATTCCATTCTGTTTTTGGGTAGGCATAGCGATGGAAGAAGAGTTTCTGTCATTAAATTTTATTTAAATTCAGAAGAATTTATAAGAAAGATGATTGAAATGAATTCATTTTTAAAAAAAATTCTTGAATTCCTTTGAAACTACACATGCCACATAAAAGCTTTAATTAACTGGTCCCATTCCTTTCTCTTGTTGATAGACACCTTTTTTTTTTTTTTTTTTTTCTTCTTCTCTACTCAAAACAAAGCCTAAGAATATTTGAAGCTAACTACTTATTTCCTGACCACTAACTAGGGTTTTTAAAATCAATCGTAAGAATTTCCATTAGGTGAATATATAGTCCATGGACTTCTGATTAATTTTATAAAGTACACATATGGTGCTCACTAGCCATGGATTTTCATCCGACACAAGTTATGTGAGATTTTAAAACTACTTCGCTATATGGATATATATATATATATATATATATTGTCTCGAGGGCTAATGAGAAAGAATAAAGGAAGCTAGGAGGCTAATAGACAGTGGACCTTCCCAACAAACCAAAACAAGTGATGCGAGACTTGCTTGGAGAGTCTCTCCAATAGGGTCCTTTTTCTACATCGGGCCACCTAACTCATGGTAGGATGGGGATGGAGACATGATGGAGGAGACCTCCTTTCCATTCTGTCTATATAAAGATTAGATGGTGATGTAATAGTCACTGTACAAAATAAGAGCATCACAATGCTATAGACCTAAACTATCTCACATGTCTAAAATATAATTTTAACATTGGATGTTCCACCAACGGGCCATGCACGCCGAACAAATACATTCGGCCAACGAGATTTACTGCCCGGTACTAACTGTAGAAGTATGCAGTTATCTCCATAAAATGATGCACTCCACTATATTTTTCATAAAATGATACATCCCATGAAAGAGACTTTCATAAAATGCTCCATCGAGCATGCGGCATTTGGTTCAGACCTATCATCAGCTCTGACCCTTTGGTCAAGTGGCTGGTGAGAGTGGACGTTAATGGAAGGGACCATCTCCTGCACACCATGGGTGCTGGTTCTTACAACAATTTAACATTAGGTCCAACACACGCTGCAGTTGGTATGAGCATTTCGATTTGCATTCATGCATGCATGATGCAATAACTTAGAAACTTACCTTAAATAAATAAATAAATAAATAAATAAACCTTAATATGAAAGATATTGTCTAGCGGTCCCGACCTAAATTTGATTTAAGTCAATTCATGAACATCACAAGCTTGTTTGCAATGTCACATAATCCACATGGATTATGTACTGGATCCATTCTAACACCATTTGAAACAACTCATAATTTTATATAAAAAAAAGTTAAGCAGAAAGATATTATCTGGATTCATTAATTCTTGTTGATCCTACGTAAGTATCCAATATCTAATCATTATATAATCAATATGAAACTAAATATATATTTGCAAGAACTTTTATATTTGAAGAAGCATATTTATAAAAGACTAAATATTTATATTTTCTACATCATCCTTTCTTCTTTCAGTTTTGCTCGATGCCTTATTTCATATGTAATTAAGGAAAAATGCTCTCCCACATTACTTCCATCTCAACTTCAGTCGCTATGCAAGATAATTAACAAAATGGTGCATGGTTCTTCTTGCCCAAAGTAAATCTCATGTATCACATAAATTTCAACTAATACGAGTAAAGCCATGTTGGAAAACTAACATCTGTTTAGTTGAAAAAAATATTTTTTATTTTTTAACTTCAATTTTTTTATTTATTTCTTTTTTTAATAAAAAATAAAAAATATTTATTTATTAAAAATAATAAATTATTTTATAAATTTTAAAAATTTAAAAAAGATAAGTTGTGAAGAATGACTGATGGTAAAAGTATGATGATAAATGATAAAGGATGATGGTTGTGGTAATAAGTGGTGTGGGTATAGTAATGATGATGGCAGTGGTGGCCAATAGTGGTAGTGGTGATGATGGATGATGATGGTATAGTAGTGGGGATGAAAGAAGATAGGGCTGATAATAAATGGTAGAGGTATAATAGTGGATAGTGAAGGGAATGGTGGTGATGATGGATGGCATAAGTCTAGCGACAATAGTGGTGAATAATAAAGGTATGATGATGATGATGATAATGGATGGTGAAGATAGTTGTGGTGGCGGATAATAATGATGGTAGTAAATATGATAGTGATGATGAGGGGCGATAACAATGGTGGTATGGCACTGGTGATGAGCGGTGGTGGTGGCTGGTGGTGATAGTTACTAGTGGAGGATAATTGGTGGTGTAGGTCATTGTGAATGAAAAATACGGAGAAAAACTTTATTTTGAAACAAAAACATTAAAAAATAATTCAAAGTCATTTTCTAGAGTTAGTTTACATTTAAAAAACTAAAATATATAAATTTTTTAATTTTTTATTTGAGAAATATTAAATTTAAATATAAAATTTTATTTCCTATTTTTTAAAAAAAAAATTGAAAAACGCTCATAGTATTCCCCAACTAAACAAGCCTAACACTCTTAATGCGGTATATTCTGTTTCATCATTTTCCCTCCTGATCCCTTGCGTTTGGATATGGGTTTCAAGCTCCACTTTGGAAAGTGACTCTTCCATTGCTACACGCTCGATCATACACATGCACATCAAAAATTTTAAAAAAAATAAAATAAAGTTGCAAATCCTAAGAAAGCTACTCTTATCGCCAGGAGCCTTTTATATTCTAGGTATGACTAAACAATCTTTAGAAGGAGAAAAATATGTATTCATTTGTTAAAAAAATGCAATGACCTGGCAAATCAATTAATTAATTGTAGAGGATAATTTGCTGACAACAAGAAAAGATGAATTGCATCGGATTTCAACAAAGTAAAGCCCAAATTGGCTGACCGAAACCCTAGCCCTAAACCTAACCCTAACCCTAACCCTAACCCTAACCCTAACGCTAACTCTAACCTAACCCTAAACTAGAAGTAAGTGATAAGTAGGATGTGTGGTCCAGGGTGCTTAAAAGACAACAGATCATCACCACAAATCACCTACAGTATGGACATCATATCATCTTAACTTGGGAGAAGCTTCCCCAGGGATCACCATGTCATCCTCGTTGACCAGTCAACGGACGATCGTTCTCCGGCCTAGTCAACCGGAGCGCTCTTGGTCCAAGCCAGCGGTCATGGGTCCGATTATTATCACGGACCGGGTCGCGTCAGCTTGCAGTCTACTTTCATCACAGCTTACGTACAGCTTACCACATATTGAGATACTAATAAAATGCTCCCACGGGCTACCTTTCAACGCCATAAGTTGGCAACCAGCCTTCGCCTTAAAATAATTCCCATCTCCATCAATGTTTACGGTTCTACCACGAAGTATCTTTCCAAACGTGTGTCTGCGTGCGCGCGTGCGTGTGTGTGTGTGTGTGAGAGAGAGAGAGAGAGAGGGAGGAGGGGGGGGGGGGTGTAGAGGCCATAGGGAGTGGTTGCATGCGACTCATGTAGCAGCTTGGTGCCGCTGCTTCCATGGTTGATTGAATGCAGCATGTATCAAAATGAACAATGCTTCAAGGGCCAAGGCAATTATCTTGATGATGCCTATGATTTAATTTGATGGGAATCATCTGATCTAGATCCAGTGGAGATGATGAGGGGACAAAAGCAGGGACAGACCTCCATGTACTTGTCAGTCTGGTTGCAGTCATTATGCCCACTTGACTTTAGTTGGTGGGTTGCTTTTGTTACACCACACCCATGCCTCAATTTGGTGCACGTCACACTGGAAAAACACCTCGCTTTGCAATCCAGTGAGCTCAAACCCAAGCCATCTTTTTTACCTTGTTAGAAACTTCTGCCATAATTTGCAGCACAGAGGCTACTAAAGGTCTTAGCTATCACTTACTTTTTCATTTTCATTTATGTTCATGTCTATATCCTATATTGGATTACTTGCTCCTCTTTCCACAAACATGTGTAGCACTAATTTTCTACGCAAGGAGATTCTTCCCAACACTCAATTCTCTTTTTTTTTTTAAAAAAAAAAAAAATTTCCGGCCCCTTTTGCTTTTAGCTAAACATCATAGGGTTTATAGAGGGGAAGGGTCTGAATGGCTGTTACATCCTTTTCTTTTCCCTGTATATCCATGACCAAGTCTTGATTTGTTGCTCTTACCATACGTTGGCCTAAAAATATATGCTTTCTGAGATAGTGTATGGTTGCCAGACCTTTTAGATGCTGAAAAGCTTTGTATCTTTTTTTGAGTTTGGCTCTAAATTGGAGGTCTCTTTCTGTAGAGAGGAAGAAGAGGGAGAGATGGGGAGCCCCCCATCCATCTCCTTTAAGCAGCCCTCGAGCAGTCTCCCTCACATGACCATCAGAGGGAAGGGGAAAGCCATCATTGCTATGGAACAGATTATTCCCTGCCATGGGCCACCATGATTTCAATATAAGAGTCACATGTCACACCTCAAAGGCCCCCCCGCCCAAATCCCATACCTAATGATCCCCACTTTTGTAAAATCAATCAATTTTGGTTCAAAAAACAATAAATAATTCACCTTTTCCTCCTAGCGCAGTATCCCAAAAAAAACCCCCATGGCTAATCATCCCCCAGATCATTCTAAAAAGGAGAACTGATCTGAATGAGAGAGAGAGAGAGAGAGAGTGTGTGTGTGTGTATGTTCTCTCTCCATCACTTCCAAGATATGTTAAAGTTCTCTCAAAAATAGTAGGACTTGCACAGAATTGAGAACTGAATAATAAGGCACACACCAGCAGCAAGGCAACTAAATAAGCCATGGAATCAAGCAGTGCTGGTTAAGGATCAAGCTGGAGCTTATAATTTTTGTGTGGAACCATTTTAATCATAGGCTAATCCATGGTCCTTATTGCACCCCCATATATTTTTTTTAAAATGAACAGTATACCATAAGATTAATCTTTTTGTTTATTTTACTTGTTTGACTAGTTGCTGCGAAGATACGGTTGTTGCTGCTGCTGTTGTTTATTGGGTGGAGTGCATTCTAGGGAAACTTTCACGTGGAGCAGTTAGGAAGCCTCTAAAGAAGGAGGTTTCCATTCATGGCCCCTTTGCATTAAGTCTGAGAGAGGTATTCCCGTTCCAAATTTTTAACATTTTGGCGGCTAACGATTCCCCAAAATCTCGCCACCAATCACTCCCACACAACATGAGCCAAAGGGTAAGAAATACTAACCAAGAACAAGCATGGAAGCTCAACCCATGAAACCATGCCTACTTCCTTTCAAACATCAAATATTGCACCACTTCTCTGTTCTTCATAGTCTCTCTCTCTCTCTCTCTCTCTCTCTCTCTCTCTCTCTCTCTCTCTCTCATACCCACGCCCACTGGAACCGTGTCCAGAGAGCACACCACAAAGTCTCTCCTCCTCCTCCTCCTCCTCCTCCACCTCCTCTCCCATGTTCTGTAGAAGAATAACAACAATGTCAAAAGAACACATCTACAAAGTCTCTCTCTCTCTCGAACAGTGTCCAGAGAGCACACCCACTAAGTTCCTTTCTCTCTTCTTCCTCCCCCCTCCCTTCCTCCCATACCTTCTGTAGAAGTATAATAAACAATGTCCACGAAAACACATCCACAGTCTCTCTCGTGTAACAATGTCCACCGCATCCACAAAGAAACAAGGGAAACGGGATGCATTCAATCAAAGATAAGGACAGGAGAAAGCCCACCAAAACTGTTATCAAACAAGTCGTTGTAGGTTGTATAATGATAAAGAGATCTCACAAGGGAAACCCTATTTACATGCAAATAAAAGAGAAGATAAAAAGAAAAGAGTGATGTATACTAACTAGTACCAGCCATAGCTCCGAGAAGAGAACAAGAGCTTTCTTCTCCTCCTTCCTCTTTGCCTACACCTATGTGTATTTCCTAATCAGAAGAACAAATCCACGAGTCCACCATACCTTCGCCTCGCGCCGCCACGCCCTCCGACCCTTTCTCTGCATTGAACTCCGACGAGCCTGGCCCCGAGTAGTTGAACTTGCAGCTACTAACCCTTTGCTGCGCACCATTATCGTTCCCTCCGACCACCGGCCTCAATTGAGCTTGCTCACCGCCAACGGGTCCCGACGCAGTGGCCCAGCCCGACTGCATGCCCTCCGACCCGAAAAGCCCCGGCGGGAGCCCAAGCTCGCCCGAACCGAACTCCGCCGACGGAATACCGGCCTGCGGCCTCGAGGCGTAGGCCGGTGGCACGGTGGGGAGGATGTACTGTTGGGTGAGGAGGGATTGGAAGTTGATGACGGGGCCATGGCTATGGAGGCTGAAAATAGTTTGGCTTTGGCCAGCAAGTCCAGGATCAGGCGAAGGCAGTTGGTAGTTATTATTAGTTGGAGTAGATTTAGTAGTACTAGTAGCAGCACTAGTCATGGCAATGGTAGTATTGGCCTTGGCATTGGAAATGGTATTAGCAGTGGAAGCAAGAGCATCGATTATGGCAGTGGTAGGAGTAGAAGATGATGAAGGGTTGGGAGAGGCGAGGGAGGGGGGCTTCTGGGCGAAGGGGCGGAGGAGATAAGGAGGGGCGAGGGAGGAGGGTGAGGAGGAGGAGGAGTGGAAGAGGTCGAAGCGGGAGCGGGAGAAGGGGGAGGCAGCGGAGCCGAAGGGAGGGGAGGGGATGCCGGTGAATTCTTGGACCATGGCACGGAAGTTGGAGGTGTCGGTGGTGAGGACGGTGGTCGGGGCGCGGCGCGAGGCGCGGGAGCGCTTTTTGGAGCTCCGCGGAGAGGCGGCGTTCGTCGTGGGATTGTCGGGCAGTTGTTGCACCGAAGATTGGGCAATCGGCTGGCCGCGAGGAAGGGGGGAGGTGAGAGAGGGGAAGTCGGGGGTGGGAGTTGGGGAGGGGCGGAGGGGGCGCGGAGGCCAAGGGGAGGAGGAGGAGGAGTCGATGGGGAGGAGAGGGGAGGGATCGAGGAAGGAGAAGGAGTCGAAGAAGGAGGGGTGGGCGTGGTGGGACGAGGAGGAGGGCGGAGGGGGGAGGGAGACGGAGGCCGCGGCGGCGGCGGAGGAGGAGGACGGGGTGTGGAAGAGGGCGGAGATGGAGTCGGTGCGGGAGTCGTACTCCTCGTCGCCGCCGCTGGAGGACTGGATGCTGCCACTGTTTGCGGAGTCCATGAAGGAAAGAGAGAGAGAATAAGAGGCAAAAAGGAATAGAGAGATAGATTCCTTTGGGGAGGGAAGAAGTAATTAAGAGAGAAATGGGGTGATCATTCTAGAAGACGGGGTTGCAGAAAGTACTAGCTCTTTAAAGAGAGTGGATCTCAGCACATGGGATAGAGGAGCGGAGGAGGAGGAGGAGGAGGAGGAGGAGAGAAGAGAGAGAGAGAGAGAGAGAGGTTTTTTTGGGTGGGGTTTCCTTTTGGCGTTTGATCTAATCACAGGATCTGGGAGGAGGCATATTTGATCTTTGATAGGGGGAAGGGGTGGGGTTCTGGGGAGAGAATAAGAGTGAGAAGGTGAGGGAAGAGAGAGAAGAGGGGGAGGGGAAAGGAGGGGGTGGTTCTTTGTAGCTTCTGTCTAAAAAGAGAGGGCGGCCTCAGCTCACGTTTCCACTTAAAAAGATCCTTCAGAGATCGCAAAGAGTGTGGGTCCCAGTGGGGCCTGTTGATGGGTGGTAGCCGGTCAAAGCAAGAGATAAAGAGAGAAGAGGGGTTTGTATTGTATGCGACAACGTGTGAACGAGGGTGGGGAGAAATGGAGACTTCTGGGACGAGGGTTAAAGGGCAAAGGAGAGGGGGAGACGTGGGAAAGCGTTTATAGGTGGGGTGTTGGTAGGGGAAGTTTCAGGGGAGATGGCACCCTCTTTCTTCCTCCCTTGTTCGATTATAAAAAGGATAATTAAGAAATATAATTCTTTTAATTAATCTCAATCTAGCCTTTTTGTTTAAGCTGCAGCTTTTGCCCTTTTTACAAAAAAAAAAAAAAAAAAAAAAAAAAAAAAAAAAGCATGTTGCCTTATAATTCAAATCTAGATTGTACCCTCAACTTATCAATCAACTTCTATGTTATTTGAGATGGGCAACCAGACATGACCATTGATAGACTTGAGCATGATTAGATTAACCAAGCAAATAATTAGATCATGAATAAATTATATGATCTCAATTTAGGTTTTATCTGAAACAGACTCTTATGAGGATCGGTCGTAGCTCACTATCTGCTACATGATGCAACTATTTTTCGATAGTTAGCCAAAATAGAATTTTAGTATGTTTTTATTAGACAAATTTAGCATAGCTTCTCATTTTCGAGAATTGTGTTTGGTTCTGAATTGCTATATTTGAGTCTGCAAGAAGTCAAAAAATTGAATTTAGGTCGTGTAACCAATATCCAATCTAACTTAGCAACGAAGGAGGGATGCAATGAGAGGGTCATGACATCACGAAGAGGTCAATGTAGATTTCAGCAAATGCTGCAACCAATCGTGACTTTCAAAGATTTTTATCATCAATTGGACCTTTATTTGTTGGCTAAATTTATTATATTCATCATAACTATATTTTCTATGCTTTCATATATTAATGTCACATCATGTGTTTATAGCTAATATTCTTGCAACGATTAATGGACCTTTGATACATGAGACACCTAGAACCATCATCAAATTTCTTTATATTTTAATGGAGTTGATTCATGTTGTTGGGCCTGTTTGGTGGAACCATTGGCACCATTTTGCTCCAAGCTATGTGCCTTTTGACCTTGTCATGCTCCTAACTTTAAAGTGGTTATTCCATTTTTATGGGTCATACTTTTACCTCACCATATCCCTTTGGATCATTCCCCCCTTTCCTCATAAAGAAAAGTGTTTAACCCCTTCCATTAATTTTTCTCACCTCCTCTTAGTTTGGAAGGTCAAGATTAGTTGAGCTAAGCGAAAGTTTTAGCTGCAACCATTTGCTGCACTTAATGTCCTCCGTTTAGGTCCATCGCTTACGATTAACGCAAGGTCGCCCAGCTCAAGTTCAATCATGGGGTACAAGGGATATATATATATCTGGCGCTATCGCCAATCGAGTGGCCACCAAACGCTCGGCATAAAGAGGACAGGTGTCGTGCATGGAACTACGGTTGGACGACTTGTCGAGTATTAATGCAGGTATACGTTGGACTATTCAATTCACCGTGTGCCCGTCGCGGGCTCGATCCCACGTGCGCTCGGTCCTGGAATTAGGTCCTTGTCTCCTGCTTCATCTCTCGGATGGTCACCTCGGTCGACCGGTCAAGACGGGACCCGCTCGACATTTAATGTTACACCCCACGGCCACATCAGCAAATTCCGTGCACCGTTTGGAACATAAATCACTAAACAATTTATTTGCAAATGGAATCAGTTTCGAAGTAAAATTTGTTTGCCAATGAATTCTCGTGCTAATAATCTACCATGCATAAAATTAGGAAATTAAAATGAATTTTTACATTTGGAACGGATGATGATGGAATTGAATGTTTCATTTCCGTAAGTTACCTCTAAATACAGATGAAGATGGAAGAGAATCATTAAGAATTAAAAGCTGCAGACTTGCTGGTCTAACCTTTGATTTCAGGACCCATTCAAAACAATAAAGAAACTCTAAATTAGACCCCTTCAAAAAAAAAAAAAAAAAAAAAAGAAACAAAAAGATAAATTACCAACCCAACAAAGGTTCCTGATGGTGTTAGCGAGAAGCAGCACTGTAGAGCTCTGGCAATTTGCAATAGCAAGCAAACTGGATAGCGATTGTATTCAAAAAAAATTGGTGAAAGTGACCATTAAGTCGAAACAATATTATTTTTGGTTAGTTTTGTTTCAAAATTTTTACTTTTTTAATTATATAAAATTTTATTAATTTTGATAGAATGTTCAATAAGAAGAAATAATTTTATAATTCAGTAGTTGAAATTTTAAATTTTAAATTTATTATGTTTATAAATTATGAATTTGTAAAAAAAATTTTTAAAATTTATTTATTTCAGATGAGGTGTTATCAAACTCTCTTAGGTTGGCTGATATTTTTGTACAGCCAACCAGGAAAGGGTTACGTGGGTTGCAGTGGATCGTCCATCGCTTATTCTGGTAGGTGGAGGCCACTGGCTAATGAACGCTGCATATACGAGAGAATAACACGCGCGAAGAGTTCCATATGTGAGAGGTAAAGCTATAAGTTCCCATCCGGTCCATCTGCTCCACTGGAGAAATTGACCATGAACAGTAGTACTTTGGACCTGTCACCCATCCTGATGACCAACCCATAGATCACGTTCGCCGATTGATACCGCACGTACCTTTGGTGGAATCTTTCATATAACCTCAACTTTTCAAAAAACTCATATGTAATTTGTCACTTGTACCAATTGTCCGTGTCGTTAGATTGTCTTCTTTGATTTCTAACACAATAATGTGCTGGAGATAATAAATCTTATATAAAGTAGCATTTGGTTCACATAATGATATAATATATATTAAATACACTTAGCAATCAGATTATCGAGAATATAAAATTATTATGTTTGATTTGTATGAATAATATTAATTCAGATTGTTAGAAATGTAAGATTTAATATATAATATTTATTATATTAAATTTTATTTATATTTTATTATATTTTTTTTATTTTTTAAATAACTATTTTTTTAAGCTAAAGTATAAAATATTTTATTAATATCAGATTATTAGAAATTAAATATGATAATATATTTGATAATTTAAGATTATCAAGATAGATTATTACTAACTAAAATCCCTGAAAATTTTATACAAGAACAAGCATGATGACTTGGAACTCCCAGATGGCTTTCTGGTTGTCCCCTAGCTGATTGTCCTGAGCTAGAAAATAGACACATTCCACACTTTAACAAGTATGATTAACTGCTCTTTATGCATCTCTTTATTAACAGCATGGTATTATCAAAGATCAATTGTTTATAGCATTGTGAACGACCGATCAAAACTAGCTTGCCAACTTTTTCTAAGGCCCGGTGCATTTAGTATTCAACAATGCAGTCTCTGAGGCTTGATGCATTTAGTATTCAACAATGCAGTCTGAGACAATAGTTGACCGAATCCTAACGCTGTTATCTTCAAAGATCTCGTAGACTTTATATATATATAAAGGACTCCGCAAGTCCAACACGGAACATTAATAGGAGCTGCTACAAAGATCCAATCCCTTCCAAACGATCACACCTGAAACCTGCCCCCCTCCTCATCGTGCCGCCTTCTGTTTTATGTATAGGTTTTGACTCCATTGCCATCAGAGCAATATGGACCTCTTTGTAGTGTCTACCGGTTACTGGATGCCAAGTTCTGGTAGAGAAAATTATGTTATGCTTGTTTTTTACTAGGTTTTGTTGCCTTATAAAAGTGCCAAATTTACGGTTGCCAGGATACAAGACATTAGAATTTGGAACTGGAGTTAACTTCTCCTTTCAAAACAGAAACAGTATTCACTTACAACATCTCCATGGATGATGAAATTAAGCAGAGAAAATACATTTTTATCGTTTTATTAATATGTACAATGCATTTCTCTTTAAGATTTGTAACTTCACTGTCATCTATCACCTAGGTTTACCCTAAATTGGTGACTACTGCCTTTCCTTTGGATAAAATGGTGGGTTTTAATCACATGAGGTGTTCTCAATTTTTTGAGTCGTCACAGATGAACTCTTGGAAGCGCTTGTGCGTTAACGTAAAAACAAAGGTCAGTATTGGTTTCCAGCAACTCCAAGGCCCTGTGTAAACTATCACTTTGGTTTCGTTCTTTCAAAAACTGAAAACAAATACAAATGCATACATTCATACAAACATATAAATATATTTGTGTATAAAGAGAATGAGAGCTTGAATTGAATAAACTTGAGAGAGTCTCCACCTAAATAAGGTTAGATGTAAATTTGAATGGTGGAAATCCCATATTATTGATTTAAGTCATACAATTTACTATCTCTTAAATTCTTATATGTCAAAAATTATGTAACTCGTACACCCCTAGTCTATACATCAAAAGCTTAAAAAAATATATTATTTTATATTATTTAAACTGTCCATTTTGTGATTGCTTAATATATAGTTTAAGGGTCTTCAAATTATATAATTTTTTTATTTGTAAATATTTTTGAGATAGCAAATCATATTCAATGGTTTATATCATTGATATATCTTTATTATCTAAATTTAGATCTGATCAGATCTCAGTGGTGATTCTCTAAATCTAGCCAACACAAACTTTATATTTATATATATAACCTAATTATGCTCAAAAGGATCTTCACTTAGATCTAATTAAGTGAAGTTTTTTCATCGATTATTTAAGTTGTTGAATATATTCTATTATTTCTAAAATACTCACATATAAAAAAATTATGTGATTTAAATACTCCTAGTCCATACATCAAGTAGTTAAAAAATTGGATAGTCTAAACATGAAGTAATATATATATATATATATATATATATATATATATATATATATATATATATCGGCATCTTGATGCATGATCTAGGGTTTCAAAATTATATAATTTTTTTATGTCAGTATTTAGTAGTAGATTATTGATGTGAAACCTTCATCATCCAAATTTAGACTTGATTCAGAGATCCTCTTGAGTATAACTAAATCAAAACTATATATGCATATATGTATGTGTGATAACCTTCCCTTCCACACTCTCCCCTTATGCGATGTGGGAGTGGAATGAACACCCCACATCATGATAGAGTGGAGAGCACAATGAAGATCCCTCCTTTATTTCCTTTTTGTGATCGACGAAGCTCCTACCCCCTACTTACTTCCTCTAAACGTATCCCTTGTTTTTGTGATCGACTAGTTTGATTGATCATCTACCTCAATGCATGTTGATTGGTATAAGGAGTGGAGATGTTGTTGACCTTAGATCATCTCTATAATCTCCTACACACCTTCTAAACTTGACCCTTCTTCGATTTGTCAATTCAATTATCATTCTAAATCCTCCTCCTTCCTAGTCGTTCATCATCATCATAGCCATTGGTGCATCATCCTTGAAGTCATTAGCCATGATTATGAGGAGTTGGGATTGGTTAGCTAAAACAAAAATCATCGACATTGAAGGTGAGAACTCTTCTATTTTTCTTCTCTCTATGCATGATTTTTTCCTATTAGTTGATCGAAATCAGCCACCAATTTGGCTATCGATGGACCCTAATAAAATGGCCAAGGGCCGATTGACACTAGGAAGGCCAAGACCCTTTGATGCCTTGCTCTATTTTCCCCATCTAACTATCAATCACCTTCCCACTTAATCATTCCCCTGTTCATTCTCTATTTTTGTCTTTTTAAGGCCTTTGCTAAGCCTAGCCTAGATGCAACCTTGGACTAGCCACTAGATCTTTAACATTTTGACACTAGATCCTTAATCTTTTAAACCCTATGGACCCTAAACTTAAGCTTTTATATTATTTTTGTTACAATTCAAGTCTAACACATGAGCTGATTCACGATATGACCACACATTTCTTAGAGTAAAGCCCCAAGAAATATGTAAGGCTAGTTGAAAATTTTAATTCATGATAATATCATTAACAATAATATATTAATTAAAATATGACAAAATACTTTCCAATGTTTATAAATAAAAGTTCATTGCATTTATTTTATTTTTAATTATTTATTTTTAATAATATTAGAGTTAACTTATTCCTTCACCTTTATGCTACTTAGATCCTGTTGTTGGCTAGTTGTTTGCAAGCTTTGTAAACAATCAAAACTTAGAAAATGTGGTGAGCTAAAATATCTTAGTAAGAATTCCCAATGCAAACTAATATGATCAACATAACATGATACCAACATGAAGAAGGCAATGTAACTAGATAAAATATGTATGCATCATAAAATGAAATCATTTATGAAGCATTTTCAATTCATGTAATAATCACATACCAAGCCAAATATAATAGTCAAATGCAAATATAAATTTTTTGAAGAGAACATAATAACCTTTCCCTCATGCGATGTGGGAGCAGAATGAATGCCCCACATCACGAGAGAGTGGAGAGCATAATGAAGCATGTGCCCCTTGTTTTCTTTCTATACCCTTGTGTCTTATTTTTACAATCAACTAGTCTAATTGATCGTCCACCTCAATGCATGCTAGGACTTTGAGGAATAGCTAGAAATGACTCCAAATAATCGATGTGATGAGTGGAAATATCGTTAAACGTAGATCATCTCCATAATCTCCTCTATATTTTATGCTAGCATTTGACTATCATATTTGGCCTGAGATAGGGTTATTGCATAAATTAAAAATGCTTTATCAATGATTTTATTTTATAATGCATACATATTTTATCTAATTATATTATTTTCATCATATTAGTGTTATATTGTCTTGATCATATTGGTTTGTATTTTGGGATTCTTAATAAGCTATTTAGCTCACCATATTTTTAAAATTTTGATTGTTTATAGAGTTTGCAAATAACTAGCCTATGATGGGATTTGGATAACTTAAAGAGGAAATAATAAGCTGATTTTGATATTACTAGAAATAAATAATTGAAAAACAAAAGAAATGCGGTGAACTTTTTTTTTTTTTTGTAAATATTGGAAGATGTTTTTATCTTATATAAAAAATATTATTGTTAATGCTATTATCATGAATTGAAGTTTTCGATAGGTCTTGCATATTTCTTAAGGGTTTATTATAGAAATTATGTGATTATGTCATGAACCAGCTCATGTATCGAGCTTGTGTCGTGATAGTATATATACACATATACATAAACATACTTATGTATATGGGTTTTGTTTCTTTTGAGAATAAGGGTAGAAAACTGAATGAATTAACTTGTGAGTTGGCTGAATAAAGTCAAACAAGGAGGCTATCAAGTCATCAAAAGAAAAAGAAGAAGAAGAAGAAGAAGATAACTCAGGTAATGTTAAAAATAAACAAGACTTGGTCAAGTGATTCCCAAGTTAGACCAAGTCATTACTAAGTTTGAGGGTTAGAGAGCCAAGAATGTGATGTAGAAGCACGGTCCTAGCTTTTAAAGATTAACTAATTTAGACATGATTGATTTTGATAACTTAAAATATAGGATAACTATTTGGTAATATTATTTCCTCATTTAATTTAGCATATAGTTGCCACTATTATGTGTGTGTGGCTTTAATATGGACTAGAGCTTTGATTCCCATGGAAAACTAAACCTCTCCTCCATGCACCATGCACAATGGCAGGAATGAATGTCCGGGAATCCTAGTTCACTGTTTTTGGTTATGTCTTAATTACTATACAGGCTACAGGTTTCTTTCACTGTTAAGGAATTACTTCATCAGTATAAAAGCCTGTGTTTAGATGCTAAATATTTGACCACCTCTCACTAACTTTACCCAATGATATTCACACCATCGAGTAAAGTTATTTATTACTTATTTGGAGCTCACCATTCACTGTTAATGCTATCTGGCAAAACCTGTATGGAAGATGATAAAGAAATAGTTAAAAATGCCATCCAGGGATGCAAGCAGCAGAGAAAATAGTGGTTCTGGAAGCGGCTAAAGCTATTTGACCTTTTCCTGAAACAACTTTAATGTGGTTATCTACCTTTTAGCCCACAGAGTAGACAAGGTTATTCACACTGTCGATTTGCTAGACAATCCCACGGTATCCTCTCTCTAGCCTAGGCCTCAGCATAGCCTCTGGTTAGGTTTGGATGGCGATTGATGAGCGAGAGAGAAGGTTAAAATAATAATAATAAAAAATAATAAAAACTCTTACTTGAAAAGAATGATAAAAGGTGATAGAGTTTCCTCCATCTTCTTAAAAGTTTAAATTCTTTTTATTCTTAAATTTAAAGTAATATATATATATATTTATAATTTTTACTTTATTTCTTACTTTGTATTGACAAATAAACGTGAAGTTTCTTTATAAATAGTTCTTTTCTTTTCTTTTCTTTTCTTTTTTTTTTCCTTCAAAAATTCAAACAATCTCCCAATGGATAGCGAAAATAATTAGCCTTTTTTTTTCGAAGAATATGTGGTCGAATTGGATCAATTGACCTAAAGTTAGTGTTAATTTGGCCTGCGCCCAACATTAGCTGATCTTTACACTCCGTGGCCCCCAAACCTCCATGAGACTAACTCGATTACATCAAACAAGTCAGACTCGCATCAAGTTTGGCTTTGACTTGGTCCTGGACTTGGGTTGTCAGGGTGGCGATATTAAAGATAGGAGAGATAGGAGGCAAGAGGGGAATGGGAAGCCTAAAGTCTCTTGGTTCCTTGACTTTGGACATGGAGATCTGTTGGTGGGTATAATATTTTTACTCATATTTGAAGGAGTATGATGGTTGTTCTGGTCACTGTAGCGTCGGTGGGCGACTCTGCTGCGCTCGTCAACTGGTCGAAGCAGGACCACAAAGATTGGAAAGTGGCTTTCCTGCCCAGTTGTGGGAGCTAATTGCAGAGTGATGGAGTCCTCACCTCTTTTGCAGTACTATTCTCAGACTTGGTGTTCCCTTTGCAATGGAAAAAAAGTAAATGAAATAAACTAAAAAGATCATGGACCATGTGCTAGATAAATTAGAGGCCCACACAACTCAGGTATGCAAGCTCTATAGGTTTTTCTTTTTTTTTAAAAAAAAAATCATGAGAGGAGGACTTAGTTCACAAGCAAGCTTTATTAAAACCATTAGAATTTAGAAAAAATTATAAAATTTTTATAGAAACCTAACCATTTTCTGAGGCAGAAGTTGTCTCCACAAAATGAAAGTAATAATAATCTTATGGAGGAGTGATTGTAAATTAAATTTTTAAAATTTTTTTTTTTAATTGCTCTCATCCTACGTATGCGACATGAAAGACATAGTCAACTAATCTACTTGATCCAATGATATCGATCAAAAATTTTAAAATTAATTTAAAAAAAAAGCATTAGATGAAGAAATGAATAATAGACTTCTGATTAGTTCTAGATAATATATATTAGGATTCATTGATTATTTTTTTAAGTAAGTTATTTTTTTTTTAGAGTTTATTGCGAAGGTTTAGCCAATGATTAAGATTGCATGGGACATCTTTCCTTCACCGGTGACGCTTGATTAAACTAAGCCAAGGGAGCTTATATTAGGCCTGTCACCACCTCCTATGTTAAGATTGCGTGAGAATTAGCGAATGATTAGCCTTTGGATCGGTGCACGGTGCTCCTGATGGATGACTGGAATAGATATCTCCGTTTCACTCTCCAACTCAATAAATGCCTACTTATAATGGCGGCCATCAATGGATAGGAGGGGTGTGACGGCAGTACTTCTGCAAGGCACTGGGCGTAAGCCATTCAAAATGTAATAAAACCCATCTACATCTATCAACGTAGATGTGATGCTTGGGAATAGGAGTTGTCACTATTCCACGAGTGGAGCCATGGCTGGTAGATCGAGCTCTCACGGGATAAAAATGCTTTGAACTTGCAAGTCCATTCCAAGACTTGTCAACACAAGCCACAAGACTTCTTCCCATCGATGCAAAATTACCAAAGTCATTTGCTTCATCGTATTAAAATCTATTTTGTGGAACCGCTGTTAGGTCAAGAGGGCTAAACTGCAGATGCCAGCTAGTTTGGTCAAAGAGCTAAACTGAATCAAAGTGCTTGCTGAGATTGAAGCGCTTAAGAAGGCTTATCGTTCGCCTAATCTCTATACCGTGGTAATATAATATTAACAAAAATTTTAAATTCTTAATAATTTTATATTTTACAATTAAATTATCTAAAATATAAGATTATTAAGTTTGCTTCGATAATATTAGCTTAGATTCTTAAAAATATATAATTAATATTTTTATATTATAAGATTATCACATTTGCTAATATTATGTGATATAATATTATATTATATTATGTGTAGGTTAATGAAAGTGTCGGTCGAGGGAGGATGTGGATGAAGAGAAGGCGGATGAGTGAGCATCGAGAAAATTAAAAGAGTAATATGAGATTACTAGATTTTGATAATCTTAGATGCCCATTTTTTCTGTTGAAAATTAGATTACCATAGTTTGTGATAATTTTAAATTATCAAAAATCAAATATCACCATCTAAATTACCATGTCTGATTGTCAGCATTTAGTTAGTGGTAATCCATCTTGATATACTGTATAGATTATAATTTTTGATAATTAGACATAATAATTTAGGGAGCAATATTTAGTTTCCAGTAATCTAAGGTTACCATAAAACATGATAATCCAATTCCTATCGAAAAAGTGAGTATTTAAGATTACTAAAGTTTGATAATCTTAAATTATGCTATTGACTTGCATATAAATATTTAATAATATTTAATCTAATAATATTTAATAATATATTTAGTAATATAAAATATAAAATATTATATTTATATTACATTAAATAAATATTTTATTTTATTAATATTAATATATTAAATTCAATATTAGTATAATATTTAATATTTTAAATATTATTTATATAAATTTAAAATTAATAATATTTATGATTTCTTGCATATTAAATTATTATACTAAAATAATTGATAATATATATTTACAAATTTATACATTGAGTAAGACTAAATAATTTAATAATATAATTATTATATTTAAATAATATTATATAGAGTATAAATATTTTTTAAAATTTAAATAAAATGTATCAATAATTTATATTATTTAGATGTTATCAAATATATACTATTATATAATATAATATACAACATCTTATTATAAATTTATATATTACATATTAATATATATTAAATATTATATATAATATATATATTAAATATTTATATTATTTAAATATATAATATTTTTAAAATGATTTTACAAAGACTTCTTACTTTTATTAGAACACTTCATACCCTAGTGAGAAAAAAAAAAAAAAAAAAAGACAGCCACTTAAACATAAGAAAAGATTTATAACAAAAAAAAAAAAATTTACATTTGTGGAAATCTAAGACATGGTAATCTTACGTTCTTCGGTAATCTAAATACCCTCATGCCGACGACATTGTGGAGAGGCATGCCAGGTTTCCGGAGAGGGTAGAAGGGAAGGAAGAAACGTCTAGTTCAGACAAATTCAAGGAGGCGAAGGAGTTTAAGATATATCGATGGAACCCGACAAGCCTCAGAAGTCCTTCCTCCAATCCTGCTATGTGGACTTTTGAGCACTTAGGGTGCCATGGTACTCTCTTCTCTCTAGCTGGAATTGGAGTAATAAGTTCCAAACTGGTGAGAATCAATCAAGTGTTCATAATAAATTTGTAAAACTCACCCGCCTAGACCAAAAAGTCCAACTCTTCCCCCACCTGCAAGGATTTTGCAGTCAGACTTTAATTGAAAACATAAACTGTGCAATTGTTATCTTAACTAGTTACAATGTACTTGCAAATCCATATAAGTGATAGATGTTTTAGATTTGGGATATGTTTACCATAGTCTTAATTCTAATACATTATATTTATATTTGCCCTTGGTTTTAGAAGTCTCTCTCTTTATAAAGCTTATAAATATTCGAAGACATTTTTTAAAACATTTTAAGTACTTTCTTTCATGCTAATTCAGATTTTCTCTCAAGGTTCATTAATGTTAAACTTCCTTCTTACGTACAAACATAGTCTGCTTTAATCTTTTCCAGAGCAATTTAATTAAAAGAGTAACCTGAAGCTATTTTTGAAATTAAAAAAATTCAAAAATTGAGATATATGTTTATCTATGAAGGGCGGTGACCAACAGAGGACTGACCTTAGTCAATGACAGAAGCAACGGAGAGCTTGTCGATCGGTGTAGGAGATTACCAGAATCTTCAAAGGATCACATCTCAAGCTGCAGTGCCGAAGAGGTGAAAAAGTTGCCATAGAATCAGAGAGAAGGTGAGAGAAGGGAGCTTCTTTCATACTGTGCTTATTTATAATAGAGAAATTTCTTTGTTTTACTTAGATTGGAAGAAGGCAGCTGCCTTCAGCTATCAACTCACGGCTACCATCTTATTAAAGGGCGACGACCCATGTGAGTGTGTTGGTGCAGGGGCATGACTTCGCATGCATTGGGTGCTAGGTCAGCCAACAATCTAATATAAGGATTAACCAATAAAATTGGAGTTATGAGATGAAAAAGTTTTTTTTTTAATTTTTATTTTTATAAAGTTATAAAGAGCATCCAAATCATTAAGAAAATTTAAATAGGATATTTTTTAGGTCTAAAAAACATTACTTGATCACGTTGCAACTGTAGGCTTTGGACATGCTTCAGAAGATCAAAGCAGAGCAAGATTCAAGCCTGAGCTACAGGAGGTCATGCATGGAAGGCATCTGTGGCTCCTGCTCTATGAACATAGATGGGATCAACACTGGCTTGTTTAAAGCCCATCGACACCAATACCTCGAAGGCCACCATGATAACTCCTCTCCCTCATTTGTTGTCATCAAGGACTTGGTGGTGGATCTCACAACTTTCTACCAGCAATACAAGTATGACTACTACTGATACTTCAATTTCTTAGCAGTCAGTGTAGCCTTAAATGAAATGGCACATCATTACCATAAAAAAAAAGAGATACAAAGGTCCATTACTTCATATTTGTTCCCACATAATTCTAGTGATTTCAAGGGTCATGCATGTTTGTGACTTGGTATAGATAGAACACTCATGACAAGCAAATATGGAGCAAGTTGCACTCATGTTAACATTGCATTATTTTTGAAATGCCATTATTTTTTTTTTTTTAAATGTTTCTTGTTTGTCTTTTAAATAACTGATTAGCAGATTGGGGTAGGCCATATATGAGTCAAGCTTATATATCAATATAAAGCTAACCTAATTTAGGCTATGCTTGATCTATACAAAGTCATGCCAATTTAATTGCCAATTGTAAACCCTCCGATCGTTATATCTTTTTTTATAACCTATCAGCGTGGGTGCGCGACACGCAGCACGCTGCATGTGCACCCACGCACGCGCACATGGGCGCAGGAAAGGGCTGAGCCCTCCCCTCGCTGAAGAAAAGAGGAAAAGGAGATCGTGTCAGTCCCCTCCGTCTCCTTTTCCCTCTCCGAACCATCGTCGTTGTCGCCTCCGCTCATCCCTGCCGCCTCGCCACCGTCAGGTAAACCCCTCCTCACCGGCGAGGAGGGTCAAAAGAGAGGGAGAGGGCCGCAGGAGGGCCCTCCCCTGTCGCGGAAAACGAACCGGCTCCCGCACTTGGTTCGGGCATGGCGGCGTGCCCGCCGGCTCGCCAGGCCCGATGTCCGGGCGGCAACCCTCACCAGCGCCGAGGCGGCGTCTGGCCGGCCAGAGGAGGGCCGCTGGATAGCCCTCCCCTGGTTCTTGGTCTGGAACCGGCGGCGTGCCCGCCGGCTTGCCGGGGCCGAGATGTGGGTGGCGGCGCCCCGCCGGGAGCCGGGCGGCGTCCGCGGCGTCCGACCGGCCGCGTGGTGGCCGGCCGTGCCGCTAGGGGGGGATGGCGAGGGAGAGGGCCGAACGACCCTCCCTGTCGCGGAGCCAAACCTGCTCCCCGCGTTGGTTTGGGCTCGGCGGTGTGCCCGCTGGCTCGTCGGGCCCGGGCTCCGATCCGCGGCCCCCGCCAGCGTCGGGGCGGCGTTCGGTGAGGTCTGGCCGGCCAGCGGTGGCCGGCCTTGTCACCGGCACGGTGAAGGGAGAAGAAGAAGAAGAGGAAGAAGAAGAAGAAAGAAAAGAAAAAAAAAAGGGGGTGGCCGGCGGCGGCCGACCTGGGACCGGTCGTCGGCGACCAGCCAACCCCCAGGGAGGGCCGGCGGTGGCCCTAGGCCGCCGGCCATCCTCAGCCCACCCCTGGTTCAGGTGAACCAAGGGTGAAACAGAGAGGAGAAAGAAGGGACTGGGCCGGCTTTGGCCCAGTCCAGTTAGCCCTTTTAGGGCCTAATTTTTGGACTTCAAAATGGGTCGGGCCCAATAAAAGAAAAATAGAGTTTTGTTCAGCTCTGATTCTAGTTTGTCAAAAAATTTTATTTCCCCATTTGAGCTTCTATATTTGGAGATATTCAAGCCCCAAGTTGGGCCCAGGATTAGATTGAGTTAAGTGTAGGAGTCAATCTGACATCCTAAAATTAAAATTTAAAAATCTAAAAAATTATGTTGTAGGTACCCATAGGTCCATACAGCTGATTTACCCTTAGGATTAGCATTGTGAGGTAAGTAAGCCAGTTATAATAATTTTCATAAATCATTATTAAATTATGCCATTATTGAAATAATGAAATTTATTTATAGTATTATTTGAAAAATAATATTTATGGTACCACATTTGTGCAAATGATTATTTGACTTGATTATTGCTAATTTTTGTAAATTAAATTGACATTTTATAGTTGCAATTGATTATGGACATGATTATGTGAAATTATCAAATTTGGTAAAATGTGAAAAGTAAATTGATATATATTTGCAGTAATGCATATAAATGTTATTTATGATTGTATTATTATATGTCATCACGGTCCACATGATATGTTACATGACTCCGAGACTCACCTTCACAGGGGGAATATGTGGAGAATACACATCCTTGGGATGTGCTATGATAGGATATGGCATTATATACTAAATGACTTCGGCACCCTTCCTCCACTGGGGGCATATAGGGAGGTTACATTCTTGAGATGTTTTATTACGTAGATGTGGGACATTAGTACAAAATGAGATTTACAGTGATTTGGAATTGAAATGGTATTTTGAAATATTATTACATAATATTTGCTTCCAATGTATTTAAGCATGAGATTTGCATAATTCTATAATATGATGAAATGTTTTTAAATTGGAAGCATGACATGTATTTGACTCGTTAAAATTCTGAATTGGCTATATTATGTTACAGTAGGCTTACTTACTGAGTGTAAGCTCATTAAATCTTACAATGTTTTTTCAGAGCCATAAAATTATCAGAGGTAACAACAGGGATAATTGGGAGCTTCATGATGTAAATAGTTTATATTTTGTTATATGTAACCCCATTTGGATTTATTTTAAAATTTTGGTTTGTTGCCCAACATTGCATAACTGATATTATGGAGAATTTAAATTTTGTATGACATGTAGTTATTATCTCTCCTTGTTTATAATGATACTGTACTGGATGCCTTGCATGCCTGGCATGCGGCGAGCTGTCACCCCTGGGCCACCACCTCTGGATCTGGGGTGTGACAGCTTGTAGTGGTATCAGAACAAGGTTTGATATTAGGGCCAAACACATGATTAACTCTAGGCCAAATATTGACATGACATTAGGAGGGTAATAACTCTAGGAAAAATTCAAGTGACTTGTTTAAAAAAAAAAAAAAAATGCTCGAGATTAAGAGATTTATTAAGATATTGATTGGATTCTAACCTTGGTAGGATTTCATAATGCCTCGTCACACCAGTAGTCAGCGACATTATGGGGACTCTCAGGCTGGTGACCCTGATCAACAGGGAGGCCAGGAAGCCTCAGCAGATACAGTTCTGTTGCCCCGGCTAGCAACAACTCATAGCAGTTGCAGGCCGAGTTGCTCCGAGCCTTTTTGGGAGTGACTCGGGCAAAGATGCGAGCTATGCGATGGCAGAATTCGGCGAGATATCGCTCGCTCTATCTGGCTCTACCATTCCTCAGACTCCATCTGCCCCTCCTACTCCTCAAACCCAGCCGGCCCAGCCCGAATAGTCTACTCAGCCCGCTCTATCTCAGCCCTGGCAGGGTGGGGGTCGTAGCTTCTTAAAGTTTAAGAGCCTGGCCCCTCCTCCCTTCACTGGATCCACTAACCCACTTGATGCGGAGAGGTGGATAAGAGAGATAGAGAAGGCCTTTACGGCCCTTGGCAGCTAGGAGGAGGAGCGGATTAGATTTGCCACCTACCTCCTTCAAGGGGAAGCTTATGATTAGTGGCTACTGTTGGAGCAGCGATTGGGAGGTCGGGCCATCTCTTAGGGACAGTTTAAGAAGGCTTTTTATGACCAGTACTTCCCCGGGAGTGTACAGAGACATATGGAGTCAGAGTTTATGAGATTGGAGCAAAGGAACCTCTCCGTGACCCAGTATGAAACTGAATTTAGACGATTAGCCCGATTTGCTCCTGATTTTGTGATCACTGAGAGAGCCAAGATCACTAAGTTCACCGAGGGACTGCAGCCCAGGCTGAGGCAGGCAGTCAATGCTTTTGAGCTCCCCACTTACAGTGCAGTGGTGAGCAAGGCTCTGGTGATTGAGAGGGATATGATTGCCATCCAGCAGGTGAGGGAGCAGCAGATGAAAAAGGGAAGACCTTCTTCTGGTCAATTCTCAGGGCAGGCTAAGAGGAAGGGTTTCTTTCAGGCTCCCTCAGGGCAAAAGGATAAGGAGATCCACTGTCCTCATTGCGGGAAGGCTCATCTAGGCAGACAGTGCCGCAGGCTGACTGATGCCTACTTTATATGTGGGAAGATGGATCACAAGATGGCCACCTGTCCCCTTCGGAAGGACCAGCAGCCCCCTCCAGATCAGGGGAAGAGCCAGCAGCAACCCAGGACCCAAGGAAGGGTCTATACCCTCACTCAGAAGGACACTGCTGCCTCTAATTCTGTGGTAATAGGTATGCCTGTTAACTTAATATATATTTCTTTAAATTATTGCATTCATACTTGGTGTAAT
The DNA here is from genome assembly GCA_017589505.3 of Metroxylon sagu. Lineage (NCBI taxonomy): Eukaryota > Viridiplantae > Streptophyta > Magnoliopsida > Arecales > Arecaceae > Metroxylon > Metroxylon sagu. Next base: position 100,405 of record JACVBY030000412.1, read on the forward strand.
GCATAGATTATGATAGTAGATAGAGGGAAGAACATATGAAACTGCATGACATCTAAGTTAAGTTAATCTTTATGACAGGTATGTTTAAAGTAGGCAACACTTATGCTCAAACTTTAATTGATTCGGTGCCACACATTCATTTGTATCTGATAGTTATCTTACCAAGAATGCATCATTGACACCCATTCCTCTAGAGCAAGAGTTGCATATTGCATTCCCAAATGGAGATGTCATGATGGTAGACTCAGTATGTAAATCCTGCCTAATTGACATGGAAGATAGGAGGTTGAATGCTGATTTGATAGTCCTCCCACTAAAGTTCTTTGATGTAATTCTGGGGATGGACTGGTTAGCCTCCTATCATGCTTTCATAGACTGTTTCAGAAAAAGGGTGATCTTTAAAATTCCTAATCTTCCTGAATTCAGTTTTATTGGAAGTCAGGAACACCTAGCTTCAGTATTGGTGTCAGCTCTGCAAGCTGGGAAATATCTAAGAAATGGTGGTCAGGGGTTTCTTGCTATGGTCAGAGACCTTCAACAGGAAGAGCACAAGTTGGAGCATATTCCAGTGGCTCGGGAGTTTCCTGATGTCTTTCCGAAGGAATTGACTGAATTACCCCTGGATCGAGAAGTCGAGTTCACTGTTGATTTAGCCCCTGGCGTTGAACCTATATCCAAGGCTCCTTACCGCATGGCCCCAGCTGAGCTAAAGGAATTAAAATGTCAGTTACAGGAGCTTTTGGATCGGGGATTTATCAGACCCAGTGTCTCTCCTTGGGGTGCTCCAATATTATTTATCAAAAAGAAGGATGGCAGCCTTCGGCTCTGCATTGATTACCGAGAAATTAATAAGGTAACAGTGCGGAACAAGTACCCTTTGCCGAGTATTGATGATCTATTTGATCAACTCCAAGGAGTCCAGGTATTCTCAAAGATTGATCTTCGATCAGGGTACCATCAGCTTAAGATAAAGGTTGAGAATGTTTCTAAGACTGCATTCAGAACCAGGTATGGCCATTATGAGTTCTTGGTGATGCTGTTTAGGTTGACTAATGCCCCGGCAGCATTCATGGACTTGATGCACATGATCTTTAAACCATACCTGGATCAGTTTATAGTGGTTTTCATTGATGATATCTTGATATATTCTAAAAGTCATATGGAGCATAAGACCACTTAAGGATTGTTCTGCAGACTCTTCGGGAGAAGAAACTTTATGCAAAGATGTAGAAATTTGACTTCTGGATGAGCCAAATATCTTTCTTGGGTCATATCATATCTAAAGATGGCATATCTGTTGACCTTAAGAAGATTGAGGCTGTTGTGAACTGGTGTCGGCCTTCCAATGTAACAGAAGTCAGAAGCTTCTTGGGGCTGGCTGGTTATTATCGCCGATTTGTGGAAGGCTTCTCTCACATTGCTTTACCTCTGACTCGCTTAACCCAAAAGCGAGCAAAGTTTGTTTGGGCAGAGGAGTGTGAGAGAAGTTTCTAGGAGCTCAAGCAGCGCCTAGTGTCAGCCCCTATCCTTACCCTTCCATCTACATCTGGAGGATATACTTTATTCACTAACGCCTCTCGAAAGGGATTGGGAGGTGTTCTGATGCAGGAAGGGAAGGTGATAGCCTATGCCTCCAGGCAGCTGAAGCCTTATGAGCAAAACTATCCTACTCATGACCTGGAGTTGGCCGCCATGATATTTGCTCTGAAAATTTGATGGCATTATCTATATGGGGAGACTTGTGATGAGTATACAGACCATCAAAGTCTGAAATACATCTTCATTCAAAAAGAGCTAAACTTGAGGCAGAGGAGGTGGCTAGAGCTACTAAAGGATTATGACCTGAGCCTGCATTATCACCCAGGGAAGGCCAATGTGGTAGCTGATGCCTTAAGCAGAAAATCCTCGTCAAAGCTAGCTTCCATAATTACTTCTCAACCTCACATTCATAGAGACCTTGAAAAGTTGGAGGTTGGTTTGCGAATACAGCGGTCCGTTGGGCTTCTTGCAACACTTGTACTTCAGCTAACCTTAATTGATAGGATTAAGTCTTTCTAGAAAGAAGATTTGGAACTACAAAAGATTAAAGAAGCTGTGCAGTCAGGGGTTCAGAATGAATTCAAATTAATGGAGGATGGATCCCTGAGATTTAATAGTAGGCTCTGTGTGCCAAATATAGATGATCTAAGGGCCAAAATTTTGAGGGAGGCTCACTACTCTCCCTATACTGTTCACCCAGGAGGCACCAAAATGTACAAAGACCTACGAAAAAATTTTTGGTGGAAAAGGATGAAAAGAGAAATTGCTCAATATGTGGCTAAGTGCTTAGTGTGCCAACAAGTGAAGGCCGAACATCAAAGGCCTGCGGAACCTCTTCAGTCTCTGATGATTCCCCAGTGGAAATAGGAAAAGATCACTATGGATTTTGTGACTGGTTTGCCCAAAACTCCCAGAAGCAATGATGCTGTCTGGGTCATTGTTGATAGATTGATCAAGTCAGCCCATTTCCTACCGTTCAGAGTTGGGGTCTCTAGTGAGAGATTGGCCACCATGTACATTGAGCAGATCGTGAGGCTTCATGGTGTCCCCGAGTCGATTGTATCAGATCGGGATACCAGGTTTGTGTCCCAATTTTGGAAGAGTCTTCATAGGGCTCTGGGGACCAAACTGAACTTCAGCACAGCTTTCCACCCCCAGACAGATGGACAGTCTGAGAGGACCATACAGATCTTAGAGGACATGTTACGAGCTTGTGTGATGGACTTGGGTGGTGCTTGGGACAACCACCTACCATTGGTGGAGTTTGCTTACAATAACAGTTACCAAGCCAGCATCAAAATGGCTCCATTTGAAGCTCTGTATGGTAGAAAATGCAGATCTCCCTTGTGTTGGAATGATGTGGGGGAAAGAAAATTGTTGGGCCCTGAGCTAATTCAGCAAACAGTAGAAAAAGTGCAGCTGATTAAAGAAAGACTCCGGGTAGCTCAGAGCCGACAGAAAAGTTATGCTGATGTAAGAAGAAGGGAGCTGGAATTTCAGGTTAGGGACCATGTCTTCTTAAGGGTTTCACCAACCAAAGATGTGATGAGGTTTGGGCTTAGAGGAAAATTGAGTTCACAATACATTGGGCCGTTTGAGATCTTGAGCAGAGTGGGGGAAGTGGCTTATAGCCTGACATTACCTCCTGCACTCTTTGGGGTACATAATGATTCCATGTCTCTATGTTGAGGAAGTACATTTCTAACCCCAACCATGTGATAGAAGCGGAGCCCATATTGTTGAAGAAGGATTTGACATATGTAGAGCATCCTATACGTATTGTGGACCACAAAGATCAAGTTCTGAGACGGCGTAGCATTCCCTATGTTAAGGTTCAGTGGAGTAATCATTCTTAACGGGAGGCTACGTGGGAACTTGAAGAGGAAATGAAGAAGAAATACCCTCATCTATTTGTATCTGAGTAGATATTTGTATATATGTACAAAGAGTATTTACTGTTGTATTTTGATCAGAAAGATAAATAAAGCTGATAATTTTCAATTTGGGTCTCAAAAGCTTTATTTTGGATGTGTATTAATTTCGAGGTCAAAAATTTTATAAGGAGGGGAGGATGTAAACCCTCCGATCATTATATATTTTTTTATAACCTATCAGCGTGGGTGCACGACACGCGGCGTGCTGCATGCATGCTAGCGCATGCGCACCCACGCGCACGCACATGAGCCCTCCCCTCGCTGAAGAAAAGAGGGAGAGGAGGGGACCGTGCTAGTCCCCTCTGTCTCCTTTTCCCTCTTCGAACCGTTGTCGTTGTCACCTCCGCTCGTCCCCGCCACCTCGCCGCCGTCAGGTAAACCCCCCCCTCACCGGCAAGGAGGGTTGAGAGAGAAGGAGAGGGCCGCAGGAGGGCCCTCCCCTGTCGCGAGAGCCGAACCGGTTCCCACACTTGGTTCAGGCCCGGCGGCATGCCCGTCGGCTCGCCAGGCCCGATGTTCGGGCGGCAGCCCCCACCGGCGTCGGGGCAGCATCAGGTGGGGTCCGGCCGGCCAGAGGAGGCTGGCCGTGCCGTCGGCAAGGGGAAAGAGGGGGAGGGCCGCTGGATGGCCCTCCCCTGGTTCTTGGTCCAGGCCTGGCGGCATGCCCGCCGGCTCGCCGGGCCCGGGATGTGGGCGTCGGCCCCCATGGGCGTCGGGGCAGCGTCCGGCGGGGTCGGCCGGCCGGTGGTGGCCGATCGTGCCCCGTGGCGGGGGATGGCGAGGGAGAGGGCTGAACGACCCTCCCCTATCGCGGGAGCCAAACCAGCTCCTGCGTTGGTTCGGGCTCGGCAGCGTGCCTGTTGGCTCGCCGAGCCCGGGCTCCGGCTTGCGGCACCCCCCCGATGCGGGGTGGCGTCCGGTGGGGTTCGGTCGGCCAGCGGTGGCCGACCGTGCTGTCGGCACGGTGAAGGGAGAAGAAGAAGAGGAAGAAGAAGAAGAAAGAAAGAAAAAAGAGAGGGTGGCTTCCGGCGGCGGCCGGCCTGGGGCCGGTCGTCGGCGGTCAGCCGATCCCCGGGGAGGGCCAGCGGTGGCCCTAGGCCGCCGGCCATCCTTAGCCCACCCCTGGTTCACCTGAACCAGGGGTGAAACAGAGAGGAGAAAGAAGGGATTGGGCCGGCTTCGACCCAGTCCAGTTTGCTCTTTTGGGCCTAATTTTTGGACTTCAAAATGAACTGGGCCCAATAAAAGAAAAATAGAATTTTGTTCAGCTCTGATTCTAGTTTGTCAAAGAATTTTTATTTTCCCATTTGGGCTTCTATATTTGGAGATATTCAAGCCCAAGTTGGGCCTAGGATTAGATTGGGTTAAGTGTAGGAGTCAGTCTGACATTCTAAAATTGAAATTTAAAAATCTAAAAAGTTATGTTGTAGGTACCCAGAGATTCATACAGCTGATTTACCCTTAGGATTAGCGTTGTGAGGTAAATAAGCCAGTTATAATGATTTTTATAAATCATTATTAAATTATGCCATTATTGAAATAATGAAATTTATTTATAGTATTATTTGAAAAATAATATTTATGGTATCACATTTATACAAATGATTATTTGATTTGATTATTGCTAATTTTTATAAATTAAATTAGTATTTTATACTTGCAATTGATTATGGACATGATTATGTGAAATTACCAAATTTGGTAAAATGTGAAAAGTAAATTGATATATGTTTGCAGTAATGCATATAAATGTTATTTGTGATTGTGTTATTATATGTCATCACGGTCCACATGATATGTTACATGACTCTAGGACCCACCTCCACAGGGGGAATATGTGGAGAACACACATCCTTGGGATGTGCTGTGACAGGATATGGCATTATATGCTAAATGACTCCGGCACCCTTCCTCCAATGGGGCATACAAGAAGGTTACATCCTTGAGATGTTTTATTACGTGGACGTGGGACATTAGTACAAAATGAGATTTACAGTGATTTGGAATTGAAATGGTATTTTGAAATATTATTACATAATATTTGCTTCCAATGTATTTAAGCATGAGATTTGCATAATTCTATAATATGATGAAATATTTTTAAATTGAAAGCATGACATGTATTTGACTCGTTAAAATTCTGAATTGGCTATATTATATTACAGTAGGCTTACTTACTGAGCGTGAGCTCATTAAATCTTACAATGTTTTTTCAGAGCCATAAAATTATCAGGGGCAACAACAGGGGTAATTGGGAGCTTCATGATATAAATAGTTTATATTTTGTTATATGTAACCCCATTTGGATTTATTTTGAAATTTTGGTTTGTTGCCCAACATTACATAACTGATATTATGAAGAATTTAAATTTTGTATGACATATAGTTATTATCCCTCCTTGTTTGTAATGATACTGTACTGGATGCCTTGCATGCCTGGCATGCGGCGAGCTGTCACCCCTGGGCGACCACCTTTGGATCTGGGGCATGACACTAATAGTCCCTCTAATCTCTTGATGTGGAGCTGTTTGATGGTTTGCGTTTCAGATTGGCAGCTTTCTTGTTATCTTTAGTAGATGATTTCGTTTAAACTCTGTGCATCTCAACATGATCTATAAAGGACAATTGAGCCATGGCTCGAGACCAATAAGAAGCCAGAGGGTGGGAGAGAATTTCTCCAGTCCCCAAGTGATAGGAAGAAGCTAGATGGGTTATATGGCTGCATCCTGTGTGCCTGTTGTAGTTTATTGGTGGAACTCAGAGGAGTTCTTAGGTCCAGCTGCTTTACTCAATGCATATAGATGGATCTCGGATAGGTAAAATATGGAAACTTTATTAACATTAATTGTACTCAATCAAGAGAATTTTGATGATTGCTGATAATAATCTTGTTTTATATTTCTTTGAAGCCGTGATGATTTCACCAAAGAGAGGCTACAAGCATTGACAGAGGTTTGAGAAGTTGTATAGGTGCAGGACTATTAAGGATTTGCACAGCTACCTGTCCAAAGAGCCTGGACCCGGCAAGGGCAGTTGCTGCTACGAGGACTAGTCATCTATTACACTAGTTTTGCCAATGTGCACATGCTTTGTATCTTCACTTAGCGATGTTTGGTTCATAATAATTTAAGATTATCATATAAGTAGCAATATTTAATTTATGATAATTTAAAATTACTATAAATCATGATAATCTAATTTCTACATGAAAAATGAGTATCTGATATTGCTAAAGTTTAATAATCTTAAATTATATTTTTAACTTTTATATAAATATTTAATAATGCTTAATCTAATTATATATTTAATTTATACTAAATAATATTAAAATATTTAATATTTTATTTATATTAAATTTAATATTAATATAATGTTTAATATTTTAAATACTATTATATATTTATATAATAATATGTAAATATTAAATTTTAATTATTAAATTCATGACCTTCTTACATATTAAATTATTATATAATATATTACTAAATATTTATATATTATATATTAATATATATAATAATGGGATATTATATATTTAATATTTCTAAAATCAGTTTATAAAGAATTTTGATTGTTATCAGAACATTTCATATTTCAACAAAAAAAAGTGAAGGCCTCTTTAAAGATAAAAAAATATTTATAAAAAATTTAAATAAAATTTAAAAATATGATAAATTGATTTCTGTATTTTATAATTATGAACCAATAAGATAATCTTCTATTCTTGAGAATTTAATTATCAAATGTAAGATTACTATAAATATAATATTTTTTATAATATTATATTACCATGAACCAAATACCACCTTAGAGTTATATATATTTGTTAGGTTGATTATTAGCTCTATAAGCATGATGTACATGTGATTCATGCATGCACACATGTCTCTATGCACAAACAATATGCTTGAATTATTCTCGATTGGAACAGAGTTATGTTGCATTCTCCTGGATTTTGCTTAGCAAAATATCAAATATTATACTTCAATTGATTCAAAATTTTCAAATGTGTTTTGAGTTTTGTAGTGTAGGTTCTTTGTGGCTGAAATTCTAGTTTCTTTGAGCTCGTGAGGTGATCGGTGGTCCATGTCCTTTGGGTGGGTAATTGGCCTCATGTTACGCAGGGAAAACGATCAAGCATTGCTTCATTACTAGAGAATTTTCATTCTCTATTTTTTTTTTTTCCTCAAAGCCTCCAACCTTAGCTTTTTTCAAGCTTTAATTCAAACTTGAACATCCTTGGTTTCAGGCTGGAATTGATTAATAGCTTGATATAAATGTTGAACTTTAGGGTTCAATAATTCATGTTTTGATAATAACAAGATATTGATTAAGTTATTAATAACATTCTTGAGTTGTGATAATTTAGATAGGTGTGGATTCATTCAGAACATATTTGATCTTACAAAAACTCAAGCCTCGCCCTAAAACATGAGTCGAAAGCAGTACAATGAAAATTTGAAGAATCATTCGATGCGTTGAAGTTTGAAGGAAAGAAGTTTATTTATATATTTTACTGTTCCTAAGGATCATATATACAACTAGGTAGGACATTAAGTGCATAAGGCTTAATGAATATAAAAAAAGGTTTAGATTAGGTTTTGAATCATAATTAGTATAAAATTAATATAAAAATCCAAAATCAGATATGTGCAATTGATTGGACTCTAAAATGGTTGACCAAAGTTAAAAAAAAAACTCTAAAAGACCCCAACTTACCCATTCTCTATATAGGCCTGGTGGTCGACTTTCACAGGTTAGGGCGGTCGACTGGTCGGGCTTTGATAACTCAACGATTATATTTTTATATGACTATTGGAGTTGCTTAAGAGCCCCAACGACTATATTTTTTTATGGGTGTATATGAGGGGTTGATTGCTAGTTTAAAGATATGCTTTTGGGTTTGAAATTATTAAAAAAATCTTGCTTAAACTTTCTTTGAGCCTCCAGTACACTTAGTGATCTAACCCAAGTTTAGAGTTTTATTAGAAAATCCATATTCTTTGGATGTTTGTTTTAGTGTTTTTTTTAAGAGAAGAGTGTCAAAATCCTTTAATTTTCTTGTGAGGCTTACTTCTTATCCCAAAGAAAAGAAGTTGTAAAAGGGTTTGATCTTCATTCAGGAAGAAGATTGGATAGTGGAATACCTAAATATGAGACTTGAAGAGGGGATGTAGGTAAGGAGTACCGAACTACTATAAAAATTTCTTGCCTTATTTATTTTCTTGCTATATACATGTATTTATCTTTTTTAAATTGTGCTCAAGTTAGTATTAATTTTTTTATAATCTGATTCACCTTTTTTCTTGGGTTGCCCCTTGGGCTTTCAATAAAACTTCTAGCTAATCAATTAGACTTGTATTTGTTATGCCGTCTTAAATTGAAGCAATTTCAAACTCAGCTTGATTAGATCCAGGCTCAATCAAGCCAAGCTTGTATGCATCCCTTGTCACAACTAGAACCTTGCCTAAATAGGCTAGCTAAAAGATGGTGTGGTCCTAGCCAAAAGATGGTATCACAACATAAGTTTATGAATCTTAGGAATGAGTGTGGGTAGATGCATATTAATTTAGGTATTTTCATATTAAAAAAAATGAAAATAAGGTGGTGCATTTTTTTAAAAAATTAAATCACGTAGTGGAAGCATGATGGGCCTAGGGCCAACCAAGCCTGGGTTCTATTCATCCCAGCCCAGCCCAGGTTGGATGTTAGTTGGGCTAGCAACTAGAGATGACAATCTTGCCACCATAAGGTGGAATATTCATCATGAGCTACAATTATGACCCCATGTTACTATTATCGGGTAGAATGCCAGTCGTGAGCTATAATGATTTCCCCATTTTACCACAAAAGGATAGAATGTTCATCGTGAGCTATAACTATGACACTATGTATAGTTTGCTATTATAGGATGAAACATTTGTCACGAGCTATAATTGTGGTCCATTGTCTAGTTTGCCAGTTTGTCATCATCGGGTGAAATGCCCATCGTAGACTATAATCATGGTCCTATATATAGTTAGCATCACATGATGGAATGTCTATCATCAACTGAAACATAACTATGACTAGTCCAATACCTATCTAATAAGCTCATGCTATTATATATTTGAAGAAATGATGGACTTGACTTTGAAACTAATGTTTTTATAAATCCTTGAAAAAAAAATGATAATGGCTAAGATATTCTGATAAATTATCTTTGAAAATAACTATATTTAAAATATAATACCAATTCATGTACATTTTTATTATTATATTTAGACTGTTGCATCTCATGATTTGGTGCATATGTGAATGTATGCATGAGTGTAGATTCTTACCGGGCTAAGGCTCTTCACCTTTTTTTATATATTTTCAAAGCCACAGAAAGCTTAGACTTAGTTTATATGGTTGGTTGGAGTGAGGAATAAGAAAACTAAAAACATTTAGATCTTTTGATACCAATGCCTATTGTAATAAATGTTTTGAACTTTAAGTAATCATGAACATATTTATCATCTTTTAAGTTCTACTTAATTTTGATTTTTGCATGAATAGTGAATTAAAGATGGTTAGGCCTTGTAATTTAAAAGGTCTCATTTAAAAATTATGCGGCCGCGTTACTTACCCTACCTAATTATCAGGTTGGGGTGTGGCATCCCTAGTTCCATGTCAATAGGAAATAATCTAATTGCATTTGTTTGTCCTTGCTATTCCACTAGTCCATCATCTCCAGTAGTCCACAATGTTCCATCTCCATTCAGTCATGACTTCCGTATTGCATTCTGTTGCACAGCATTACACAGTTAGCAGGAATAGCCAAGAGATGGACATCAGAGTGAAGAAAGACCCAACAAAGATCAATGATTGCATGTGTCCTCATATGGAAGAGGTTTTGTATTTAAATCTTTGGTGGTTTTTCGAGTATAACATTATTTTTTCCACAAAAAAAAAAAAAAAAAATTCGATCATTGAAACAGCAATCATTCATGTTAATTAGGATTCTGATAATGTAAATAGAGTCACCATGCTGCATGAGAGGTTGGCCAACTCTAATAGCATTTGACTGCTTATAGTGGTAGCAAGGTCACAATTTGAGAGCAAGAGAGATTTTGTCACACCTTAGGATTGAACAATCCACTACAAACATGTATAAATAAATCTTATGGCGGCCAAAACGTCTTACAAGAACATATAATCAATCCAATTTAACTAATATCAATAAATTAACTTTAGATTACAACTAAACAAGTTTGAACATAATGCCAATAATTGAAAGATAACATAATGTTCTACAATCAAATACATTCAATGTTCTTAAATCAAATTAGAATAATTCATTAACCAAGTAGCAACTTAGCTAAATACTTGGGCCAGCATCTACTCGAATTCCATTCTTAAGTTTTGAAATAAGAAAACAACGAAAATTTTTGTGAGCCAATATTTAGTAAGTAAACTCTAATCATAGTTAGCGAAATCAAGTAAGTATAATGTATGTATGCATATAAAAATTTTAGTTGTAAATCTAGAACATCAAATAAATCTTATGGCGGCCAAAGCGTCTTACAAGAACGTATAATCAATCCAATTTAACTAATATCAATAAATTAACTTTAGATTACAACTAAATAAGTTTGAACATAATGCCAATAACTGAAAGATAACATCATGTTCTACAATCAAATACATTCAATGTTCTTGAATCAAATTAGAATAATTTATTAACCAAGCAACAACTTAGCTAAATACTTGGGCCAGCATCTACTCGAATTTCATTCTTAAGTTTTGAAATCAGAAACAACGAAAATTTTTGTGAGCCAATATTTAGTAAGTAAACTCTAACCATAGTTAGCGAAATCAAGTAAGTATAATGTATGTATGTATATGAAAACTTTAGTTGTAAATCTAGAACATCGAATGAGAAAAATGATAGCTTTAATGAAACTCTAATCACTTGTCAAAATTTCTCTAGCAAAAAATATATAGCTTCTAGCAAGATTTAAAATATTTGATGACTCCATATTTTATTGACAAGAAGATGTAATTTCTAATTTCTATGATAATTCAAATAATGCTCGCACACTTTCCATGAACAAAATGCTTATGGTTAACTAATATATCATCAGACATTATTACTGACTCAATAAAATTATTTCACTTTCATTTTGTCCATAATCAAAAAATTTTCATGTATTTATAACCTATCTATAATATTGTGCTAACTTAGTATGAATATATTTGTTGAAAATTTCTTTAACAACCTACCATGCTTGTAAAAATATCCATGTGGCCATAGAGAGAGAATTTTTTCTTTGGCCAAATTGAAGATCTTTTGGCATCTCTAAAGATATTAACGTGGCTTTTGATTAGTTTAGTGCTATATGGATTAGTTATAAAAAGATTCAGCACAATAATCCTAGTAAATAAAACTACTTCAAAAGGAGTATAACATTTCAATCTTAGACTTTTTGATAACTTGTTTATTTTTTTTGCAGTGAAATTGCATTAGCTAGATTGTTGGTATGTTTTTTTCTTTTCTTTTCTCCCCCTTCCCTCTTTTTCCTGTATTTCTTTTCTTTTTATTTATTAAATTTATGGCTTAATTTTCCATCTCCATCTCTTTTTTTTTTACTTTAATAATGCCCTTATTAGGTTGTAAGCTTGATCCCGCACATAGATAGAAGGCTAATGCTCGACAAACTTTCACTAAAAATTTATTTTGATGTTTAAACTTTTAATTATTATAATTTAATTTTTTATATTTTAAAAATTAATATAGATGCGGCCAGTTAAAATTTACGGAATGGCTAATGTATCACTTTGATGTGAGTACATAGACTGAATGATAGGGAGTTACAATAGCTATTATGTCAATTTTGATCTGAGTACATAAACTGAATGATAGGGAGACACAATAACTATTCTGTCAATTTTGATTTTTAACTGATCCCATGTAATAGGACGTAAGGAATGTTATATTCTTAAAATATGAGGGATTAAATTGTAATAACCAAATGTTTGAGGACTAAAAGGAATTTTGAGTGAAAGTTTGAGGACCAAAAGTATATTTTCGCCTAGGTCGACCGTGGGACGAGTGAGATGGGCCTTCTTGGGTAACAAGTTATAAGGTCGGCCCATTATCTGGGAGTTTATAATACACGAAGACGCGCACGCGGTTTCCCTTCTCAAAACGGAGGCGTATTCTGGGAACCGCCCAAGCTCGACCTCTCTCCAAAATCCCATTCCGCTTCCCTGCTCCCAATCCTAGCTTGTTTTGTGTTCCAAACTATCCTCCCTTCGAAACCGAAAAGAATGAGAAACCTTTTCCCATGGAGGGCCTGATACCCATTCCCAAAATACCCATACCCTTCTCCTTCGGTTTTCTTTCACTTGAAAGTCATGCTCGGGTCTCGCCTTCTCGGGGTTCACCTTCGAAACATATTGAGGGTCTCTAATCGGCCTCCTCCATCTTCTAGGTAATGGTGATTTCTTCAGGCTTTTCTTGCAAGTTGATAGTTTTTTTTTAAAAAAAAATATATATTGCGGACTATGTGTTTGTGTTAATTCCTTCTATTCTTGGTTTTGAAACTTGGTGCATCACTTGGATATGATTTTAGTATAAGTTCTGATTGCTTGTTGGTAACTAAGTTTGGGTTGTTTGGGGAACAGTTTGAATTGTTTTACGATGAAACATTTTCAGCATCAAATTGAAGTTATTTGAGACGATCGTTCTCTGGTTTAAATGATGTATGGAAAATTCAATGAGAAAGAATGTTCAGGAAAACCGCATTGTTGCCAGAACTTGCGAGATGGTATACTGTCCTTGGGGGCTCTTTAAGAGGCGGGGGATTATACGGTGTGGTCGCTGTTTTCGTCACTGCATAAAGGGATTCATTAAAGCCTTACTTTGAGTGGAGAGTCTAGTTGCTGTGGAGATGTAAAAAATTGAGAGAAATGTGAAGACAGTTCATAATGAGAAACACTTTACTGATACCTCTTTTCTTTTGCCCCTGAAAAAGGTTTTAAATTTAATTATGTTTGCAATCTAGAGGATAGAAAAAAAAGTATTATCTGGAAGGAAATCACCGACATTGCGAAAGTGATTAAACAAAAAAGTCACTCACCAATAAAGTAAAATGTAAGGAAGTAAAAAAAAGAATGCAACAGTTGTCAAAGAAAAAAATAAATGCAACACTGAAAATAAAAGCAAAAACCTCCATGGATGTTTTCAATAGAAGAAGGCTTCATTGCCTTAGTCATCTATATCTCCATTGCACATTGTTTGCATTCAGGACAATTCGGACTGAATTTAACTAACTGGATTAAAACTGAGATGATTTGGCCTTTTAGTTTGGTATGAAGTGCGAATTAATCTTAAACGGACCGAACCAGCGTATCGGACCGAACCAATGTACCGAGCCGAATCAATCTTTTTGTTTAGCCCAATTCAAGGAGGTTCATGGGTCGGAGCCCCTGATTTAGTTGACTAGTACATCACCGGTTCGGAATGATACAACCTGTATCGAACTGTACTAGTTCAGTACCAAAATAGTATTGATTCTTGGTACGACGAATCTTGCTGTTGTATCTATATCTTCATTGATTCTTCTCCAGAACTCATAGCTATCCAGTTAAATTCTGCAAAATATAGGATAATTGAAGACAAAATTTGCTAATACATGATGATTTCTTATAAGTTATTCACAGGAACTAAAAGAAATTAAAGAAATAATTTCCACAGTTTTTTGCATGAAAGGTTGCTAGGAAATTTGGGACCTCTTAGAGTGTATAAGGCCTCGCTATTGAGAAGCTGGTGAAACCATATGGACTTTTTGCCAAAAGTAACATAGGCAACTGCCCATGCTTTTTCCTTACTTAGCATTTATGGCTGGTTTTCTCTGATTTGTGTTCTTATTTGCCCTTGAATTCTATCACAACAGAGTTACTTGGGCACTTGCATCATCTTTGAAGATCTGTGACATGTACATGCCAGTTAGATATATATGGCAGGCATGTTAGATATGTACCATAATTTTGTATAGATGGGTGCAGAGTTGGATTCTTCCAACACAGAGTCTGGCATGACTCTAACATGAATCTCATGTTTATCAAAGTAGCTTATAGTCGTTCTTGGAGCAAATATATTAATAAAGGCATTTAAAAACTTTGTAAAGTTTCACGTACTTTTGTACTTAACCTAGGTTTCGAGTTCCATTTGGAAACATGTATTTCAATAATAATAGTACATGTAAGGCATACAACTATCCAAGATTAACTTTGTCTTATTCTTCTTCTAACCTTCCATTAGCATTCTTGATGCTAATGCCTTTAAATTGTAAAAAAAAATGATATTAAATATGCACCTAAATTGATGATTTACATAAGTGAGAAATTTTAAAGTATATGAATCATTGCCAAATTTACTTCCATTATATTGCTTTCAACATGCTTGTGAATTGTGACCACTTTTTATGTATGAAACCAAGAGCAACGTGAAACCAAGAGCAACATTGTCATGGTTAGATGAACTGATCAATTACTAATAAGTTGGGACTAACATCATATACACACTTTTCAATATATATAAGATAAAACTGATTAATAGATGTTACCTTTTAACATTTTCGCTCATCAACATTAAATTATTTATTGTACAGTCTAAAAGAAGAATTCCCTTGTGTGTCCTCATGTCTTGTATCTTTGCTATCATCAAGTGAATATTTAAATATGCTTTGAAATATGATTCTTGTTTCTCTATCCATGCAACACCATGATGGCTTGTAAGTTTTCTCCCTCTCTCTCTCTCTCTCTCTCTCTCTCTCTCTCTCTCTCTTTTATAACTTTTTTCTGACTACCCAAATAGTTCATGGTGTAAGGATATGCATTGACATTCTTATTCTAACTGAAGAGAGAGACTATTGGTGTTTGTGTCTCCCAGGCATGTCATGGCTGATTTAACAAATATTAAGATGCATAAATGTTAAAGTATATTTTGGAAATAAACTACTTGTCTTGAGCTTGCTGAAACTTAATTATGAAAGATAACACCTTCCTGGTGACTGTTCCTCCCCCCTTTTTTGTTTATCACCGTTGGTTTAACATAGAAATAAACAAACATACTTTTTCTTGGAGAAATCTCTTTTTCTAAAAAAAATATATGAAATATGATTTTTTTTTTTTTATTCTTTGCATTCTTTCTTGTTTCATTACTTAAAGAAAAGTTTCATCTCCTAGTCTAGTTAGTTTACGCCAAGGTAGAAACCTTGAACTATTTAAGACAAGAATTTCAACATTGAAGTGTTAATCCATGGAGGTGTTTAAATGGATTACCAATAAGAGGCTTCTTATATTGACATATGGTGTGGGGGTTGGTTATGCTCGTAATTGGACTAGTGGTTTCAGCTTACCTGTGTAGCAATCTATTTTTACCCAACTATTATGGACGTCCATACTGCAACCATCACCCTTTTATGGAACTGAGACCTTTGAACCTATTTTCTGTTGTCCTTCATGTTACACTTATCCAGGTTTAACATATTTGGTAAAGAATTCTGAAAATCTTAACCAAACTGAGAGGTGCTTTTTTTTTTCTCTTAATTTTAATGAGAGGGGAGGGGGTGGTGAGTAGAGGTCTATAACTAATGTTTTCTGTTCTTAGCATCATAAGAATGGTGAAGATGAGAACTTGAAAAATGCCAGTTAAAAGGAGAGATAGTTATTCACATCCTTCTTGAGTTCTCATAGCTGGCTGACTTAGGTAATCTTGCTTTATTCGGCTTTGACTGGAAGCAGACTAGTTTCACTCAAAAGATAAACAATCGTGAAGATAAATAAGTGTTCCATATTAGTAGCAGCTGATGCAACTAAGGTTCTTGAAGTGAATACACCTCCAATTTTTTTTTTTTGAAAAAAAAGCTTCATGAAATGAAAGAATGTGATAATTGTTGGAGGTCTAGCAAGGGTGGATGGGACTTTGGTCCCTGGCATATGCGGCATGTTGAAGTCTTGGTTACCAGCTTGTTTCTAAAAAAGTTCCTAATATACATATATGTGAGGGTAATAGGTGGTGGTCATAGAGGAAAAAAAATACATGTCTGGACCTTTTCTGAACAAGTAACAGTGTTGATATGAAGATATATCTATAGAAGATGCAATATACCTATATATGACACGAAAAGCTTTGGAGTCCAGATGTGCTTTGGACTCGGAGGCTTTCCATTCTTTTTTTCCTTGGTGTTTCCTTTCTGGAACTCCAGTTTCTTAAGGAAACTAAAGCAGCCCTGATCCAAGCAGACTGACTTGCCTGCAACCAAATAAAGTTAAAATATTTTCCCAAAAATCCAGCAAGTGTTGTTGAGAGCCCAAAGCAAGAAAAAGAAAAAGAAATGGATGAACCAGCCTTATGTACGGGGTCCCTTTTCTTAAAAAAGGCATGTGCATCTAATGTAGGAAAAGTAAAATTTATGTTTTTGCATCTGACATCTTCATTATAAATCTTGGATGACAGTGCATAATCTATATACTACTTTTATACTAAATGTGGAAACCACTATCTTTCTACATTTGATGAGGTAAGTCTCTCTTTAATCAATATTACTGTTTCTTTTGTATATGTGTTTTTACCAGATATACTTTTTAGCAAGTAATATTAAAAATATAGTTTTTGTAGGAAATGCACATCAGCCTTCATGAAGAATTTCCTAGTATTTTGGTCTCTTATGTGGTATTAGAGCAAATATCTGTCAATACCCATGTAAATTTGCAAGTGCTAATGTTGCTTCTGTTGTTGTAGGGTTTATCCTTTGCAGAGCTTCCAATCTCGGGGCTATATAAAAGGAACAAACTACAGGGATCATAAGCTACCAAGACAGATTCTAGAAGATAATGAGTTGCACTCCCAGTCATGGAGAAATTATGTTATTGTATGCTGACTGAAAAGTACCGAACTTCCCGATTTACATGTGATCATTGGATGCATTAATAGTTTGGAAAAATCTATCTTTTCGTGCCCTTTGAACTAATATTGAGATGGCATCCATTGATGAACTTTATAGCCTAAGTCTTGAACTATGTCTCATGGTTGAACAAATATTGAATTTTTTGCAGCCTGCAGCTGTACTAGTGTTTGCCGGAGCAGGCCTGTTCATTCACTACAATGATGAGAAGCGAGCAATCCCAAAAGGTACCTTACTTAAGCTGTAGCTTGGTTGTTTGTGCTAAAGTTATTTTGTCTATTTGGTTGCTTTTTACATTGTCAGATGTTGCAACTTGATCAATCTAGTCTCTTATTTGCGCTTATCAATGTGAAATTATCCCAGAGAGGCGTAAATATTATGTATATAGCTTGGATGCAAATCTTATTCCAAACCAATCTCCAAAACAACCATTAAAAATGCCCTGACAATCAAAACCCAAATCATATTGCAATTATGCAAGGATGTCCAAACTACACTCAGATATTTTGTGGACTTTAAATGATTCAAACTCACCTCAATCTGAAAGTCCATACCTGCCGACGCTGCATGGCTGTATTGAATAAGATTATTTATCTATTTGTTTATTGTTGTAGTGGAGCATGGTATCATGATCCCTGTTTGATATGATCCCTTGTGACTGTGATCTCATCAGTTGGTATTGGGCCGCATTATTGTACCAGGAGCACATGCGTTGGTTGTTTTGAGAATTATCTTTTGATCTCATTTAGTGATATCAGTATATAATCTTGCAGCTTAGGGTGTTTTGAAGATGCATGGTCTAAACCTGTTAGCCTTGCCACCTGTTGATGCCTACTAATTGAATAATAGACTGGTGGTGGCTTTAGTTAGAAATACACTTTGACCTTCAGAATCTTCATATCCAAAGAAAATATATATTATTCAATACCATGTCTGCCTGTCTGGAAGATGATTGTCAAATTTGCTAAAAACTTGTGGATCTTCCCTGTGATAAGTTTTTGTTGTCATGCATTTTAAGATAAATGTGCTTGCCATGACATTTCAGGATGGTAAACCATATTTCATCTGATTTTTGTTATTGTACTTTAATTTATGAACTGGCTACAACATGTTTTGCAGGTCAGTTTTACTGGTGATGTTCATACATTTCTATTTGGTAATTTTGTTGTAGAATTCCTCTCATCATCTCTATTTGTGTATATTTGTGCATCCTGTTTGTAATTCTGACATCCACTACTGTACTGTAAACACCTTTTTTTTAAATGCAAGTCTGCCTTCCTAGTCTTTAGAAAATTCTATTTTTGTTAGGTGATCTTTCACCTGCCATCTGGCATCGTTTAACACATAAATATTTTACAGGATCAAATCAAAGTGTTGACTCTGATAGGAGTAAAGTCAACAGACCAGCAATTGGAGGCCCATTTAAGTTGTTTGATACAGAAAATCGTTTGGTAACTGAGTTGAACCTTAAGGGAAATTGGACACTGATGTACTTTGGTTACACTTCTTCCCCTGATGTCGGACCAGCAGAAGTTAAAAAGATGGCTGAAGTCATCAAGATACTAGGTGGGGCATCTTCTGGCATTTTCAGTTGTCTTAAAACTCTGGGGACTTGAAAACATGAGATGATGGTCTGTATGATTGATTGCATGTTACCTAACTTTTGTTTGTGGCTGCATATGGATTGGATTGATCAATCTGAAACAGATCCAAAAATAATGTCCTAGTCTGATGGAAGTTTTTTAGATTAGGCTTGGGTTGAAAATTACGACCCTTTTCAAATATGGACTGGATTTGAATCACTGAACTGACAATCTGAATATAATCCAATGTGAACCTATCCAGCACTAGTACACTATATACTTTAGAACCCTCCTTAAATATAAGAAATTAATTTTCCTTTAGTAATAAATTTAATGTAATTAGTCTTTATTTGTCTTGTAAATTACAATTTACATGTGATTACTGATCAAACCTTATGTAGAATAGGTTGTTGAGAATCTAAATGTTGCATATTATTATTTTATTGCATTTTTATATTATAATATGATTTGGCAGTCAATTTTATGCATGTTTATTATGGTTTTTGTTTGAATTATTTTTTGACCTGATTTGACCTTAAAAACCAGATGGATTGGTAAATAAATATTAAATCTGATCTCATTTAGCCCACATGAAAATGAATTAGGCTTGGTTCAATTATTTGACTTGGCTCAGATATGGATTGGATTTGGGGTGTGCCGATCCAACTGAACCTGCTTGCACTGCTAGTCAGATCAAAAAGTTTTTATGCCGGATTGTGCTTCAGATGCATCAACCTGTTATTTGTCTGTTTAAGAAATCCTAAATGCCATTATATCAGCATCACATCAAAAAAAAAAAAAAAAAGGATATGCAATGCTACTTTAAATGTCACAATCTTAATAAAAAGAAACAAAAAGAAATTGACAATTTTTGTTGCTTATAGAGTAAGGATGAATGCATTCTAAATTTAGGACCAATAATGGGTGTTTCTAGTTTTGCATGATTGTCATTCACTGAGCGGTGCCATTTCTTCCATTTTCTGGATATTCTCTTGTAACATAGCTAATGGTTAATTGGTTACCTGACTGTACCTTCAGAGTCTGAACACAACTTTAAGATTACCCCTGTTTTTGTCACCATTGATCCTCAGCGCGATTCCCCTGCTCAACTTAAGGCATACCTTGGAGGTCAGTTATTCAGGTCTTAGCTGCTTGCTATTTTGTTCAATTGATTGATTCTCATTATCTCTCCATACTGAAGATCTTGAAGTCCTTGTCACGCTGTGGTTGCAGAATTTGATTCAAGAATAACAGGATTAACAGGCCCTATTGCGGCTGTAAGACAGATGGCACAGGAGTACCGTGTTTACTTCAAAAAAGTTGATGAAGAAGGCCAAGACTATCTTGTGGAATGTTCACATAACATGTAATATGCTCTGTATTGCAGAATATATTTGAACAATAACAGATGCTAAGTTGATGCTTAACTGTTAATGGGCATGTTGGCAGGTACCTGTTAGATCCAAACATGGAAATATTGAGATGTTTTGGTGTGGAATATGATGCTCTGCAGTTGTGTAATGCAATAATGATGGAGGTGAAGAAGGCATCAAAGTGACCAAGGTGAACTTCTCTTTTATTGTCATTACTATCATGTCTTTGCTTTATGGTATTTTGACCCTTTATTGTTCTTTGTTTTTCCATGTTGTTATAGAGGATCATGTGTTTGTTGTGTTTCATGAGGTTCTCAAGAAAGTGATAGAGCTCAAGAAAAGATTTTAACCATTCTTCGGCTATAAATGTTGTTGGAGGGAGGAAAAAAATAAAAAAACAAAAAGAAAACTACTAACGGCATTTTCTTCTTAATAAAATTACAGGTTCAATGACTTTGTAATTTCATGGGGATATTGTCTTCTACTGATTCGTATTTGATGTATTTTGTAGTGTTTCTTATGTAAAATGGCTAGTGAGCCAGATCATTGGTTGTTTTGCAACCTATAAGTAGGCCTTTAGATCAGTTCAGACCCTGAGGAAGATCAACCGTCTGAATGCTAGAGGAGCTGCTTTCATTTCCTGTGATAACAATTCATGGTCTGAAGAATTCAGTAAATTTGCATTATTTTTCATGTCTTCTTGGGAGACTGATTCGTTTTGCACCTTGCTGCATGCCCCGCTGCTCTGTATGACTTGTAACCCATCCCCACTCCATGTCCTCCATTATTGTTGGCACAGCTTTCCATCATATTTGCATAATCGGCAATGTGAGGTCCACATGCTGGCAAAGCTGTTGCTTCTCATTATTAGTACTTGAGAGGAGGTCACATTATGTGTTATGATGAACTCTTCTTTTCTTTCCTCTTTTTTTTTTTTTTTTTTTTTTTCCTTTCTAAATTTTCCATGCTTGACACGTTTATATTTGTTAGCTCTTCAAGATCTTTGCTTGATTGTCGTGTATGCGAGCTGTCTTATATTATGTCAAACAGGTGGATCCAATCTTGGTTGATATCTCCAGCTTTTATTAATGGACAGCTTTGGACAGCTTTGCCTGATCGAAGAAGGCTATTGGTTTTCGTATTTTTTGAATGTCTTTTGCTTTCAATTTGTGAAGCGAAACAAAGGAAGAATTAATGGATACCATACGATCCATTTATCTTTCCATAGTAGTTTTCTTGTGGCATCTTTCCGGCTCAGTTATCAATCCTACTTGGGCCATTCACAGATTGCCACGTCAAGATCTCTGGTTCGTTGGACGGCTGCGGTGGATCGGACTTGCTGTTCGTTGGAAAACAGCAAATCGGCAAGTCGCCAAGCTGTTAAGGTGTGAAAACGGCGACCGCTTTGTTAGACTTGGGTGGAATTCGGCATCCATCGGAGGTCAGCGGTGGGTCACGTGACATGGTCGTTGGATCACGTGTGCCGTGCTCCCTCGTTTTCCTCCTCTCCCTCCCGACCGTTCCCCACCTAACTGCTGGACCCTGAACCGGATCAGCTCTGACCCGGTCACGTTGACTTCTCTCCAATTTGAAACCGGGTCCATGACAATTTTGTCTGTATTTTTTTTTTTTTTTGTCTTTTCTTTTTCTGATACTTTTTCCAGTTTTGAGTAGGTCCCAAGGTTAAAAAAACCATCGATTATATTTGAGCTCGACCATTAGTTTGCAAATACGCCCTATTAGATCCATGCTGCATGGTCTATAGAATTTGGAGCTAAGCACACCTGTCCTAAAAAGGGGAAACAAGCTGAGACACTGATATAACTTTAATGGGATATATTCTCACCAAGTTTATAATGGCAAAGGCAAAAGTTATTAGAATATAATGCCATTCAACCCATTGTTTTGGTCTAATTAAGCCAGTGGATACCTAATTTGAGCTGTACTTGGATTGAAAAATGCCAACTTGCTTTCTAGGAAAGTGGATTTAGGTGGAAGAATTAGGCAATGTGAGCAGAATTTTTCAATAAAATTGGCACTTGGAATCTTGTGTGGTTGGCGAATTGAGTGTCAGATTGAGTTGGATTAGGACTGGGCATTTTGTTGTTTTGAGTTGGACTTCTGGTTGGCAATTAACCTGGATCCTAACAGTCCAATTGGTGCATTTCCCTTGAACGAGCCTATCCTTTCCTATCCAGAGATTGAGGAAGGGTAACGGATGGACTCGGCCATATACCAGCTGGGTTAATTTACGTGGGAAGCACCACTCCTACGCGACGGTCTGCACTTGACCAACCATTTATTAGCTGTATAAAATAACACAAAAAAAAAAGACCATTTCTTTTCAAATTAAAAAAAAAAAAGAAAAACGCTCCTCTAACGGTCCAAACTTAAAAAATCCAAATATAGCTAATAAAAACATCACTGCCAACTATTTTTTTTCTATTTCACCAGGGATCCACATTCCTCCAGCTCCCGGATTTCACTCCTCACTAACTATCGCCATCCCAAAACAAATCTCAAAGTCCTAAAATATCACCAGAAAGCTAAGCTATACCTTTTCTTTCCATGGTAATAATCTGAAATTACTATTTTCATTTATTTTTGTGTTAAAATCCCATTAAAAAAATTTTATTACAAAGAAGGCAAAAAGGATGATTGGCTTCCTTGAGAACCAATGCATGAAAGACTTTCTCTTGGCTAGATCTCACGGTTCCACACTTGTTAAGGTAGCAACCCTTTTCCCTTTTTTTTTTTTAAAGAAAAAAAAAAAAAAAAATCTTCTTTCATGCATGCTCTATTCTTCTTCTTATCCAAGCAATCCCAGGTCCTCTTTTTTCCCCGTTCCACTACGTTTTCCTTCTATTATATTGTTATTCTTATACTTCCTGAACTTCTCTCCCACGACGTTTTCAGCTCCCGAGCTTTGACGACCCCACAGGAATTATGAATTCCCACCAAATTTCCAATCCCATTAGCTTTTAAATCATCCCACCCTTCGGCTACCTCCTGCGACCAAATCAAGGCCCAATTCCCACCTCCCTCTCATCGGCATGGCTATCAGAGACATGGCGAATGAGAGGAAGCCGTCGGGGTGCGGCGTGATGGACTTCTACGGCGGCATGTTCCGCCGCCGTGGGCTCTGGCACCGTCGGTCGGCCTCGACAAGCTCGATACCACAGCAGTCTCCACCACCTCGGATTCCCAAGCTACCATCATCCAACGGCGCAGCCATGGCAGTGCCGGCCACCTCATCGCAACCGCCCACCGCCAAGCCGGCGACGAGCTCCCAGCCCAGAACTCCCAAGCCGCGTAAGGCTGCCGCCCAGAGGCAGCCGGAGTCGAACAAGGCGTTGACGTCGGTTTATTCGAGCAATGGCCTGGCAGCGGAGCTCGACAGCATGATCTATGACCACCAGCGAGCTAAGGGGAGCGGTAACTTGGTCCGGGTCTCGTCAGGCAACGTGATGGTCTATGGGAACTTGGGCAACATCAGGGGAAACCAGAGTGTGCTCGATTACCTCCCGAAGACCGCCAAGGAGTCTAGAGTAAATGCTGGCGGGAAGAATGGCCACAGTTGCTCGGGGACTAATGGGGTGATGGGCAATATAATGAAGAACCCGGCGAGAGAACCAGTAGAGACCCAGCCGGAGCTGTGCCGGGCTCTGTCGAAGAGACTGAATCCAGATGAGTTGAAAGAGATGGGGAATGAGGAGTACAAGAATGGGAGATTTGCCGAGGCATTGGCACTGTATGATCGAGCAATTGTTATGAATCCAGAGGTGGCATCATACTGGAGCAACAAGGCGGCAGCGCTGGCAGGTTTGGGCCGGCTTCTCGAGGCGGTCGGAGAGTGCAAAGAAGCTGTAAGGATCGAGCCATCATACTACAGAGCGCATCACCGGTTGGGTACTCTTTATCTCAGGTAAGTGCCAGAGATCAAAGCCTAAACCTTTGAGAACATTTTAGAAATAGATCAAAACTAGGTATATTAGTACTGATATGACGAAAATTTTGATTAGTTTAGGATTGTGGTTCCTCTTATTTTGTGTGCATAATGTTTGATGAGCTATAATATCTATATTTGTTTAGTTTTATAATTCTGAGATGTTGTTTATCTGAATTACTTCCTCTTCACCTGTAATTTTTCTGGTTAGGAGACATTTTTTTCTTGTGGCCTCTGTAATTGTTGAATTCCAAAAGATACAAATTAGCACTGAGAATTTATAACCAAGAAAATTTATCTCATCTACCGATTTAAGTGTGCATTTTTCTTTTCAAGAATAATGAGTTTACAGAGTATTATTAGTAAGAAAGTCCTGATAATAAAGTAAGTCCAACTTATGTTTGAGTATGAACTTCTGTAACTGTGGACTATAGACATCTCTGCATAAATTAGTAAAATTTTGGCAATAGATCTACTCTAAATCAACTTGTAGTATTAAATGGACGCAGAGGTCTGTAATATTATTATTCAGACTTGCTTTTATGTAATTTCATAATTCTGAACTGTAGTGTAGCTAAATCTGTTTTCAGCTGTCATTCTTCTGGCTTGAAGGAATTTCCCTTCATTTGGCCTCTGTGTTCCAATATGAAATATCAGATACTATTATCGAAAGTACTGACTTTTTTCATCTTCTGGTTTGAGTTTATGAATTGTTAGCAAAAGATCTCTACTGATTTGTTATGATTAGCTTTTATTTTAAGTGATCTCGTTTGATGTGGAGTACTGAAATCGAAGGAAGTGGCATCCTGCCTTATGAGGTACTTTTTCCATGGCATTATTTAAACAAAACTTGACTTTTCTACACAAATTCCACAGACTGGGAGAAGCTGAGAAGGCAATTCACCACTACAAGTTATCGCGAAAGGAAGCCAGCTCCAATGATTTCTCACGAGTACAGGCTCTCCAGACCCATCTAGCCAAGTGTGATCAAGCACGCAAGCAAAAGGATTGGCTCACTGTGTTAAAGGAATCACAGGCTGCTGTCTCTGCTGGTGCCGATTCTGCTCCACAGGTCTTATATCAAACAACATTTCAGATACACAGCATTAGCAATTATACTTCATCCTTTTTCATGTATCACATGCCCATGCTTCCTTATCAATTTCCTTGCCTAAATTTATTCATTATTTCAAAATTTTCAACGGCACTTAGCAATACGATGTTATATATTTTTTTGTTGCTATGCATATTCTGTCCCTGCTGAGATGTACTCAGATTCCATTTGAAGATCTAACTACACTCAAATTTTGGGTAGAACTTACAGTAAGGAACATAAATCGAACACCGGCTAAAGGAGTCTTCATCATTTATTTAATTATCTTACAAACAAGAGTATTAACTGTGGTTGAGTAGAGATATTGAAGCCTTAATGCATTTTCTTGTTCAACTTCGTTTTACATGGCCATCATGTTATGCTCTTAAGGTCTTTGCACTGCAAGAGGAGGCACTTCTAAAGCTCCAAAGGCATGAGGAGGCAGATTCAGTGTTAAATGGTGCACCCAAATTTGACGTTGATGCATCCACAAAGTTCTTTGGTGTCACTAGGAATGCGTATGTCCTCATGATCCAAGCACAGGTTGATATGGCTGTGGGAAGGTTTGTTTCAGAAGCTCATCATATAGAATCCAAACAGCATACTTAGTTGGATAGTAGTAGATATGCACATTTCAAATTCATTGCTTATTGATTAGCACTTATTGAACTGGTACTCTTATTTGATTTGGATTAAAGGTTTGAGGATGCAGTTACTGTGGCTCGAATGGCAGCTGAACTCGACCCCTGCAACCGGGAGATAGGTGTTGTCTTCCGGAGAACGCATGCACTGGCATCTGCTAGGTCCAAAGGCAATGTCCTCTTCAAGGCCTCCAAGTATGGAGAGGCATGCATTGCTTATGGAGAAGGCCTTGATCATGATCCACAGAATTCTGTTCTTCTTTGCAACAGGGCTGCTTGTCGTTCAAAGCTTGGCCACTGGGAGAAAGCCATTGAGGACTGCAATGTTGCCCTTAGTGTGCGTCCTTCTTACAGCAAAGCTCGTCTAAGGAGAGCTGACTGCAATGCAAAGGTGAGCAAACTTGCTTCATCATGTGCACTAGAATGGTTAAATGCATCGAGCTTTGCTCAAAATAAAGAAAAAACAATCCATGAATTGGTTGTTGTATGCTATGTCATTTTAGATGGAAAGATGGGAGGCATCAATAAAGGATTATGATGTGTTAGTCCAAGAAATCCCAGGAGATGAGGAGGTGAGCAGGGCCCTATTTGAGGCTAGAGCTCAACTAAAGAAGCAGCGAGGTGAACATGTGGACACAGTTCAATCCTGATGTTCCAATCATCAATTCTCTGGAAAGCCATTGTATTAACTGGTATCTTTTCTAATGCCGGCGACTAAAGAAGTCTGTGCTTTAGTTCTAAGGAACACAAAAATTAAAAATTTTAACGTATAGCAATGACTCTACGATCTACAAACAGCTTCAAGATGATCTCTAGCTCCTTTGAAGATGATTGATTCTATTAATCATCACATCAATGATTGTGTATCCATCATTTTTAATGGAGCTAGATGATTGTTTAAAGGTGTTGTTCAGACTTATCCAGAGCTAAGAAGATTGTTGTTTTTAACACATCTGATTTTAATAAGATCTGTTCATTCATTCTCTGAATGAAAGCAGTTAGAGCTTTGCTCTATCTTTGTCCTCCAAAAAATAAGATCTGTTCGCCATTGATTGATCAATGCATCATGTTTCTTTTCAATTGTTTTAACAAATTTACATGAAGAGTTTCATTTTAAACACATTTCTGGATTTGAGAACATCATAAGCTAATGCACCTAGCTGGGATTTCGTGCTATCAGACTTTATTGTGAATTTGCTTGTCATAAGTTGTGGGCCTGGCAATCAGGTGCTTTAGATTTTTCTAGTTGATTAGGGAAACACTCGATCCCAATAATTGTTGGCTTAATCAAATCAAACTTTTTTTGGGAATAAAAGAAAGCTTATATTTTATGAGCTTCTCAGACTTTAAGCACAAACTAACCTCTCAAGCTGCTTCTTTTTTCTTTCCTCATTTCAATGACAGCTGCCTGCTGTGCTGCCCTTTGGCAAATTTGAGCAAAGCTTTAACATGGGTAATTCTTTCTATTGGAGAAGCAACACTGCAAGCTATAGCTATCTTCTATATCCCTCATGGTTTGGTTATGCTGGTCCTTCCTCACGAAAGCAATCTTCTAAAGAAAAAACCAGATGCTATCCATGACAATGTACATACCAGCAGATCATTTTGGCTGAAAATTTCAACAGAACCATCAGCTAGGATTCTATTTTTGATCATTTGATCAGCCAATTATAGAAGATCTGTTGAAGGAGATGGGAACTAGCAAGTGGAGGCATCTCTGGAATGAAGAAAATATGAGGGGAAAACTGAAAAAGAAAAAGGTCTCTCACCAGGACAAAGGAAGAAACCATATGATGAGTACACTGCGAGCTTTTATTTTTTTTTCCCTCTGTTTCTCTCTGATGTATAAACAATACAAAAATAGTGATGATGCTTCTATCTTGAGCAACCTTCTGCTCCATTCATCATGACCACAGACTGATACGATCCTGCTTCGAGGTTTCTTGCCCTATCTCTGCAATAAACTTTCTACTTTCAGTGAACTTAATAATAGTCAGAATATTTGTATTAGCTAACAATATATGAATTGATTGCTCATCACATAATATGGTCACCTTTTGGAGCAATTTAGCTGAGACGGTTGGCCTTGCACTGGACTCACAGAAGTTGTAAATTTAACTGAGATCACTCGTTGCAGAATAAGAAGGAGACTGATAAGCCTGTGACTCATCTTTCAGCGGCATGTGGTGGCCAATCTAAGACTCAAAAATGATATGAGCAAGTAAAACACAACGACCATGTAGTGTAAGACGGTACAAATGTAGTTATCTTTCCAGGGTTTCAATGGTAAAAACATTGTAGAAAGTAGCTTTGATACCATGAACAGAACAGCACGTTTTCATTGTAGATCAGATGCACCAACTCAGGAATCAAGTAGCACCAATTAAACAAATAATGATAGTGAAAGAAAAAATATTAAAGAGAGAAAAAATATATATTAAAAATAATAACAAGTCAAAAGTCTATCTTTAACTCAACTCTTTCTTACATCCTTATGATAATACCCCATGCTCATATACAACTAGCAAAACTAGAACACATTTTTAGAACTCTTCACCTCTCTTTTACTTTTTCTTTAATGATACCTAATGATGATACCTTAAGATCAAAACTACATGTACTTATATAAAGAAAAAATTAAATGTCTTACAAAGATTAGAATTTATATTCTAAAAACATTAGAGACTAATCCTTACTACCGAAGGATAAGATTGTTTAAATTAAAACTAACTTTTATTACTAAAGGATAAAATTTGCTACAATAGAAAACTATTCCCTAATTTTTAGAAAGTTCGTAATGCCTTCTAAAAAATTATATAAAGAGCAGTTAAAAGTAACTACTTAGTAACATCTCAACAAAGTTAGCATACCATATGATAGTGTATTAAAGTCCATGGATCTCTCTCAAAAGAGGAGTTTGGTCAATGTTACTCTCTATCAAATTTGGTTGCTTCTTTAAAACCATCAAGAATTGTTGATATACCAGTATGAAAGCTCCCTAATAATGGAGGTCTAATTTAACTATTTACTAAGAAAGTTTAGAAATTAGCAATGTAGTACAAGGTTTTCATATGGTTGGTGCTAAAAAATAGGTTACGCACAAGGAAAGTATTGGCTAAGAAAGGGTAGGCTAGAAGCATGGGGTATTCCTTATGTGGTTTTTCAATGAAAACGACTAACCACTTATCCATAAGATTGTTTTCAATGAAGATTTGGCTCCCAATTAAGAATTGTCTCAACATCAATAGATGGCCAATGAAATTTCAGGATCTATGGCAGGGTTTGAAAAAACAGAAACATAAAAGCAACTCTTGGCCAGTCTCTATAAATGGTTGCCTTGATCCCGAAATACTGGCACCTGTGAATCTCCCTCATCTAGGAAGGCTCTCCTCTTCAGTTCTTCAATTGAAAGCACCCACCCTCGAAGAATTTCTCGCTACCACCTTCCTGTCTTCCGAACCTTGCCATCCGCTTCTCGCGATCTTTCGTTGGAGTGGACCTCCACTTCTGAATCCCTTTCTCACCATCATCCGTCCATCTTCTTCCACCCATCTCCTACGATCCAAACCACCCATCTCCCCAGCACCAACCCAGGTACTTAGATCCTTTTACCCACTTCCATGATTCAGACCTGCTTGTCCGACCTCAATCGAATAACTCTTGTTTTATTCAAGAATAGATCCATGGAAACTAAAAATTTTAATACGTTGTTCATGGTAATTGGAACCTTATTCACCATGACGGCAGTGGCACTTACGATAACTGCAGCACTTTCCCCGAGATATATTATTGGGAATAATGTATTAAAATTTCTGGTTTCGTGGATCGATTTTTGAATAAAATGAATTAAATACTAGTAAAAGCTGCACGGAATTTCTTTTAAAGTTATTTGATTGAGGTCGAAATAGCTTTTCTTTTTCTTCTCAATTCGGTACTTTTTGTAGGAGGTGAAAGAAAGTTCATGGCTTAGCTTAATTAGAAGAACATCTCTTGCAGACCTATTCCCAGCTATTTTTGAAGGAGCATAGGAATTTTCTGGTGTCAAAGTTGACCATCCCATACAACTCACTAAAACAAATAAAATTTAAGATTTATTTGGATTAGTTGTTCATCTTTTATCTCATAACATTTAAAGATACGGAGCAGCAAATCCAAATGTAATGTTAATCAATATTATAGGCGACAGTTCCATGCAAAACACACTTAAGTAAGTAAAACTTAAAAGTTGACGGGCAGACAACCGCCTAAGATGGCACGCTTCCTATCTGGATGTGGTCATTGACAAGGCATGGCCTTACAAAAGGCTGGCATATAAATTTAACATGTTGCCCCACCATGGCCTTAGGATTTCTTTCATAATAATATGTGCAAGTGACACGCAATCAATCCATGCTCTAGCTTCCCAGTGACACCACACATGTGCCCCCTTCCCTCAACCAGTCGCACGTGGAACGTTGGAAACTTTCCCCATTTGTATTTGTGCGGGTGCATGTGTTTGCGTGTGTGTAGCATCAACACATATGTATATACCTGATGTAAAATATAATATATATATATATATATATATATATATATGAGATAAAAGGAGTATATCTGTGTGTGTGTGTGTGTGAGAGAGAGAGAGAGAGAGAGAGAGAGAGAGAGAGAGACCAATGACAGAAGCTTTACATTCTATGAAATCCTCCCGGACGATTTAGAAGAGGCAGCGACAATAAAAGACTGTACAAGGTTAAGAGAACATCAAAACAAATGACCTCTGCTGCGTGTGGACTTCCCAAAGCAGGGGCCAAAATATATATATATATATATATCAAAATGAGGAGGAAAAAAGAAAACATAGACACACAAATACAAGTATTTATGATCACCCTCAAAAAAAAAAAAAAAAGAGAGAGAGAGAGAGAGAGAGACAGAAAAGTAGAGAGATTAAAATATACCACCATCGCCGCAAGCATCTTGTGAAAAAATAGCTATCAACACCATCAGCATCCTCCCTTCTCATCCATTACCTCTTCCAGCTCCGGCTTCTTGCTAAAGGATCCATGCTCCCTACCACCCAAGTCTCCTTTGCAATGTCCGTCGACACCTTGAAGAAGTCAGGAGCATAGCTCATCAACAACAACCTCTCCTTCTCTTTCTCCTCCTCCTTGATCGACTTTGCAGTCACCTCGTCTCCTTGACCACCCCCTTCTCCCTCTAACCACCCTTTGGCTGGCGCCGACCGGCACCTCATGAGCAAGAGAGCATTTGGAGGTGGCACAGAGGAAGGTGGTGCAACCTCCTCAAAAGTACCCTCTCTCTCTTCTTCTTCCTCCTCCTCCTCCTCCTCCTCTTCTTCTTCTACTTCTTTCTTATATCCGAGACCTTGGTTCTCTTCTAGAACCATGAACCACTTGGAGAATATGTTTCTAGATCCACTGCTGTCCCCTTCCTTCCCTTCCTCTTCTTCCTCATCTTCTTCACCATCTTCTTCATCGGTAGTTCCATCGACCGAGCCATGGAACGAGCCAAAGCACCTCATATCGAAGCGGAGGCCTCGGATGGCCCCGAGGAACTGCATCATTTCCTTCTTGAGGCCAAGAGCCTCAAGCCAGTTAGGCCTCTTCCTTTGCTTGTGGAGCCTTTCTATCTCCTCCACCACTGAGAGCCAGTCCTTGTCACCGCTGCCACTGGGCCTCTTCTGGGACCTGGGTTTGGTCCTCACCTTGATCTGGCCGGCGCAGGTGACCTTGGGAGACGTCGGCTCGGCAATCTCGGAGCTCATGTGCTTGTTCTTGGTCTTGAAGAGGGGGCTGGCCTGGCCCCGGTTGCCGGACCTCGACGGGTGGCGCTTGCCGGGCTCTGTGGGCCGAGATGGGCTACAGATGGACTTCGGCATCAGGTTTAGATGAGCTCTAGAGGGGAAGCAGACCAGAAGATCTGCTGGAGCCCCTCCATTCCCTCCTCCACCTCCTCCTACTCTTCCTTTCATGTGGCTTCCTCTTTTCTTCTCCTCCTCCTCCTCCTCTCTCTTCAATTTTTTTCCTTCTCCTTTGTTTGCGCTGTTTGGTTTACCACTCTTGGCTTTGAGAAAGGGAAGGGCTGTTTGAAAGGGAGGAGCCTGCCAGCTTTGCCTTCTTCCTTTGGTCTTTATTTTAGTCTCTCACAACCTTTTTTCCCCCCCTCCATCTCTCTCCTCATTTTGCTTTTGGCTGTTGATCACGGGGGAGGCTCCTCTGTGGGCCTTGGCTTTTTGCACGTCAAATTAATTAAGATGGCTCACATCACTTGCCTCATGATCCAATCAAAGGCTGCCACAGACCGAGTGGAGGAACTAAAAGGAGAGTTAAGCTAGACGATTAGTTTATTTATGGCCTCCACTCTTGAGGAATTCTAACATATTTCTTGGTTCTCATGGTAAGTAATAGATTGCAAAGCAATCTTAATGGTTTCAGGAATTGTTTCCTATGATGATTGGGAATAACCTTTTCTCTATCTTTTGGAAGTACGTATTAACAAATGGAGTGCGGCTTGGGTAACCTTGAAGTTAAAGGTATGGTGGCCCTATAAAGACTTCATAAAATTTGGACAGAGATAAATCCTAATTTTATGTAGAAATACATAAACCAACAAGTTGTATATCATGAGTTAACAATAAGATACCATGAGATAACTTGATACGATCTCCATATTGAACTTCTCAAAGAAAACCTTAAAATCATTGTTCAACCATTAGACAGGCCCAGGAGACCCTTATTGTTTATCTTAGAAGTACCAGTAAGACATGTACAGCCTATCCTATTCTGGTATGTACTGAATCTCTATATATAATACCAAGCTTATATGGTACCTCTACTAGTTAGGTACTTGTTCTAGCTAATGCTTTAAGAAATAACTGGAATAACTGGTTACTCATTTGATCTTGGGACTCATTAGACCAAATCCAATTATTTATGTATGTAAATAGAGTCCTCCCATGTAAATATTTTATTAAGAAAAAGAGCTAAAAAAAACACAAGATGCAAAATGGTTTCTTACCAACAACTTCAACTGATACACGATGGATTTTATTCAGCTGAAGATACTACCGTAAAGTATGTAAAATAAATAGCTAACGCATGATTATTGTTCATTCATTAATGAAACTAATAATTCATCATCTGGTTCAACCGATGGACCGTCTATATGGTTGGATTCAATCTTACATTTTTTTTCTTTCAGAATTTTTTTTTTCTTTTTACTTCAATTTCAGCACAAAATATCTGCAACTTTAAGACTGACAAACCTCAAATCTGACATGCCAACAAAAAAAAAAAAAGAAAGAAAAAAAAAAGAAAAGGACTTTATATGCTAGAGAATGCACTTTGCTCAATTATGAGAAAGATACGACCGTGATTCAAGAATAATGCTTCAATGCTTGCTAAAGAAAAACCAATGGAACGAAAATCCAGAAATAAAAGCATTTGAAATACTGATAACAATTACTCTACGAGACAAAAGAATATCTGGAGCAAGTCCTCTTGGGCATGCACTTAGTTTATGCTGAAGGCTAGACTTGGTGCGAGTCGAGAATAAAGTATGGATGGTGAAAGTAGCGTCAATGATAACCACTTGATGTAGAGCAGGATAGTGCCATCAGTGGGTTGCCCACCAAACACGGGGACATTCTTGGTGAGAGATACATTTAAAAGGAATAGGTTATTTTTCTCAACCTAAGGACAACATAAGCATGATGTTTGCTTGTGAAAAGGGTGGGATTCATATTAAGCACCTTGTTGCTTTTGTGGAGTTGTTTTTTTTTTTATGTATTCAGAGATTACTCATAAAGCTAGAGCACTTATATATTACTGCACATGATGTGCAAAGGGGTCGTTAAAGAAGGGGCGCAATTATGAAAGGAGAAATGTAATCGAGAGTATGGAGAGGACGGCCTCCCCACTGACGTTCCTGCGGTTGATTGCTGGCAGCTTTGTTGGGAACCTTCTCAAGAGCTGCTTTTAGGTCCCTAGGAGATGTAAAGGTCTGAAGTGACTATTATTTTATTCGCTAGTACAATCTTTTGCTAGTGTGTATTTGTTTTTAAAGTTTGGAGACAGATGCATCAAGTTTGCGGACAGGACATTGATCCTCTCGAAAAGTTTAATTGGGCCGAGAAAAACTCAATTTGGCCCAGGTTTTATCATGCAACTTGGGTTGGTTGAGAAATTCTTTGTGCATCACATGCGGTTCAGAAAATCCTCACCGTACGCTCTCATTCATCCACGTAGAGCGGCATCTCATTTTATTAATGCACGTTCCGTTCCTTTTCAGAGATGCTGCTCCATGCGGACGAATGAGAGCGTGCGATCCTGAACCGCACGCGGTGCACAAAAAATTTCGTTGGATTGATTTAGTTAGTATGTGGTTTTGATCTTGATATTCTATCTTCGAATATAATTAAATTTAAAATTTATTTTTTTTATTCTAAAATTCAAACGAATCTCAAAGCAATCTTTTTTTTTATTTTTTTATTTTTAAAATTTATAAACTGTATAAATTTAAGAATGAAGAGATGATCAGAGATAAGCTTAGCTACATTTGAATATGTATATATATATATAAAGGAGAGAGGAAAGTAGGGAGGAAGAGGGAGAGAGAGCATGAAAGAAAGAGTGCACATGTACATTCAACTTAGCTACATTCCCAGATAGTCAAGTTTAAGATCTGATTGTCCTAAGAATCTAAGGATGAAAAGAGCAACCAGATATGAGCTTAGCTATATATGAGTATAGCCAAATCCAGCTCTTTATATATATATTGAAGGATTACTTTGGTATCACTTTTATTTTCTATATTTTATTTTTAAAAGTAGAAACATGAGATTGAAAGGAAAAAACATGTTTGGTTACATTGTATTTTTTAAGTAACTTTAATTATTTATGAAAAAATGGAAATGAATTTTTTTTTACTTCCATCTTTTTTTAAAGTAACTTTTTGAAAACCTAATCAAATTTTTAGAGAAGTCTTTTTAAAAGTATCTTTTGATATTAAAAGTAAAAAATAATAGTATCTATCAAATATGTTTCTCTTGTTAAAATTGTTAAAAATAAAAAAGCAACAGTAAATATATTTCTGCTGTCAGAAATATAAGAAACAAAAAAAAATAGAATTCTTATTTTTATTTTTTTATAAGAAAGATAGGGATGTTGTCACGCTCTAAACCTGCGATGGATTTAAAGTGTAATAATCCGCCACACACTTGAAATTAAATCCTTAGTATGTAAGGCATCATATGCAGAATAATTTCATATAATTAATTGAGCTAAAGGACAAGCTTCTACCCAACTCTTGCTTATGTCTCGATTTCTAAATAAAAAAATAATAATAGTGTTTTATGAACTTTCACTCAATAAGTAATACTAAGCATAAATTAGTGGATCAAGTAAATAAAAATTTGTCAAATTTTTTATGAAACAATGCATATCATTAATGAAAACCAAAAACTTTAGTTCAGAGCTTCTCATATCATTGATATACTAATACTTATTAATTTTAAGGTATCTTTAACTAGTACTCATAACTTTTCATGCAATATTTTTCATGTCATCATATTCAAAATTTTCAAATCATCCATCTTTAATAATTTTTACATCATCATATTAGTAATACTCTATAGTCACAAACTACGGTCATATATATCCCTGTGATAGAACCAAAATACCATATTTAGTCACAAACTACGGTCATATATATCCCTGTGATAGAACCAAAATATCATATTTAACCCTATAAATGGAAGCCAAAATAGCATATTTAACCCTATGGATGAGGGTCAAAATACCACATTTAACCCTATGGATGGGAGTTGGTTCTTCGCATATATCTTTTATGAAGATGGGTCTTAATATCTGTCATCATATTAGCACATAGCGAACTGAGACTTATATATTTTCAGTCATATTTTATTATTAGTACTTCTGTATTCATTATTATTTACTTATTCATATCATAAAATTTTCGTAATAATAATAATTCTTTAGTATTTGCAATAAATAGCTATACAAAAATAACTATACAATAATAGGTATTAAAACATTAATAGCACATAAGAAAATAAAACAATACTATTTAACCAATAATTTATAAATTCTCGAATAGATGTTTATAATTAAGCAATTTACATAAATCTTTTAATTTATAATTAGCCTACTTACTTGTTTCAGATTTGTAATAAACATTCTATACAGAATTTAAACCTTTAATAATATTTTAAAAATAATTACAAAATCTCATTATTTTAAACAAACTGATTATATGAAAGTTTAGCAATTATTTCAATTCAAATAATCATTTATTAACTATAAAATAAACTTTTAGTAATTCTGTAATATTATAAAAATTTTAATTTATAGTCAAGTTACTTGCCAAAGTTAAAATCCTTTTAATAATCATGAACAATTTATAAATACTCTAACTTATGATTAGGTTACTTATCTTTTTAAATAAAATTATTAGAAACTAATTATCAATTTCTGATGTTCAAGGGCTCCATCAACCTTCTTGGTATTCTTAATCCTTCAACCTTCATCTTCTTCATCCTTTGGAACTATTGATTTATTATCAAAAAACTTTAATTAAACCCTGAAATTTCCTAGGATCCCACTCTTCGTAGGATTCTAATCCTTTAAAACTAATGAACTTCTCAATTCTTGTAGAATACTAATTTAAGAGAAAACAAAAGAGATAAATATTTATTAAATATTTAAAAATAAATTCTTAATTTAAAACTAACTTCTAACTCAGCTAACCTAATTTTAAAATATAAAAATATGAATAAAAACACCAAAAATCATCCTTATCTTAATCAATGACATTTTTATAATTTATCTAAAAATATACGTTCATAAAATTACTTTTAACTTCCTCAATTGACCTTCGATTTCAGTGATTCAAAATGCATTAAAAACTTATCTTAATACCAAATATTATGGATATAGATTTAATTAAAAATTTTAATTATATTATTTTTTATAATTTTTTAATTCAATCCAATTAAATTGCATCTTAACTTAAAAGTAAGCTAATCAAAAGGACTGGATCTCACGGATGCCAAATGAAGTCTTAATTTTTATTTTTATTTTCTTTCCTAATACCCTGATAGTTATCTTTGAATTTGGGTTTAGTTGCTATATATATTTTTTTAGAAATCAAGCTTCAATCAATCTTTTTAAGGCTATCATTTAATACTTTCAAGCCGTTACCAATACTTTAATGCCTTCGGACCATTTATTATTCATGGCATCATCTATATACGTCATGGTAATAAAAAAAGTTAATTGGTACATGATAATATTAATGATCCTTTGAATTTTGGTAACTTGTCATAATGACTCTTATTTGTACATGATAATATTAATTAATCAAGCAATTCAGCCTTTTTTCTTTTTTTTTTTTTTTTTTCTTTTTTTTTCATTGGTGGACACTGGTGCGAAAACTTTGTTTGAAGGCAGGTAGGCATCTCGACATGATGCAACATGACGGTTCTATGTAGCATACGTGAAGGTTGGAAAGTGACCACTTTCCCCTGCAGGCTAGAAGATTCATCCAACCGGTTGACTACATATTGGACACCATGAGTCCAAGCTAGGTCATGTCAAATCCAATAAACCAAAACCCACCTAATCTTTGCTTTTGGTCAATGCCATGTTAGTTCCATTAGCACCCCATGGTGAAAGCATGTGTGCTGATTGAATCTGCTTAATAATCCATCATCATTGTCCAAACTTCTTTTCCAGCCAGTGATGCCGCATGCTGGCTTGTCTCAATATTGAGCAGAACCTTTCAAATTAAGTTGTAGAGAAGTTCTGAACTTCTGATCATCATTGGGTCGTTTGATTGTCTAGCATCACATCAATTGTCAATGTGCAAATTTACATGGCAAGAAGCCTTGTTAGCCAGACAAGCCGAACGAATAAATCATGAATCGGAGGGATGAGTGGCCAATATTGTTTTGGATGATAAATAGTCCACCCAACCTTTGCTTTTGTGAGCAAATTTCATCCCTTTTTTTGGATTTTTGAGCAATTATCTATGTGATCTCGCCTTCCATCGTTCCTTGGGAATGAAAATATTATATTTTAGCACGCATGGTATTGGCATAGAATGCTGAATAATAAAGCATTTTGAATGCTTGAACCCAAAAAAAAACAAAAAATCTTTTTGGATGCTCATACTTCACCACCTGAGAAGTTGGATGGAAGTCCTCATTTGAGATGCTATGTTAACTCCACTCATTGGTCTTCACTTCAGTCTATCGAACAAAATTGCAACACCAGATTGTCTAGTCCATGCTCTGGTTTGCTTTCTGGCTAGCAGATTTAGCAACCCATGATCAATTTTTTTTTAATCATTTCTTTTCATATTTATTCTAAATTATGATGGTCCAACACATCAAAGGCTTAAATTATACCGAATCACACTTCAATTGTGTTAGACTGTGAATCATGCTGGAATATTTCTTCTTCTCTATGCCTAATTTGACTCCATGGTTTTACCGAGCAACAGCTCTGAGCCACACACACCTTGGACCAAAACCAAGTGCCATTCTGACATGTACTAATCTAAACCTACATTACATAAATCTTGGGACAAATTTCGCTGTATTCGAATAGGCATCTGCACTCCATTAAGAAGGGTGCAGCCTGGCGAGCCGCAGTCCAGTTGGTTGGCAGCTCCATCCACCCATAGCCGCTTGTTTATTAGCTGAAGGAAAAAGCTTATCCTCTTTGACTTTCTCTACCGTACGAACGTGGTTGGTTGGAAATAAAATAACGTGGATTGTTAAGTTCATACAAGTGCATGTGAAGAAGCAATGAAAGGATTCTATCGCATTATCTTTACACCATATAATTAACATTACTAGAGTTATTTGATGGCATAGGAGTGGAAGGTGAAGACAATTGTGTGTTGCCGATTTGTAAGCCGGTGAGGTCAAGGAGGTGAAGCAAAAGGGGGAAGAGAAAACGTTCTATGAACTTTAACCACCCGTGCCGACACCTTTAGGTCCACCAAAAGCGTGAAGAAAAGCAGTGAAAGTTGTGGGGGACTAAAGGAAAAAAAGGAGGTTAAAGAGTGCTTAAAGACTAGTAGCAGACCAACTCGTCTTTGCATTGGATGAATCCCATTGCACTTTCCAGCGCAAGGGAATCCATCAAAGGCCCATAGGTTGGTGCGATATAGGTTTATAAGTTTAGATTTCCTTGGGACCTAGATAAAGCCCATTGGGATTATCAAGTTTTCTTTTTCATAAATATCAAAGTTCAGCACTATAGCAGTAGGCGCACAGCAGGCGAAGAAGAAATCGATGAAGAAAAAATAAAGAAAAAAATAGTAAAAAAAACTTGTAAGGATTTAAAGTGGTTCGATCATATCAACCTACATCCATCCTGATAAAGATAAGAATAATTTCATAAACAAAACAACTAAAGATTTATAAGAGTTTTTCACAAAATACTAGACCCTCTTACATCCTATAGAACCGTCTCCTATATCTCTTAATAACTTCTGAGTTATCATGAAAATCAGAGCTACATATGCTCATATAAACTAGAGATGTACAATATTTTACATAAATTAAGATTTATATTTTTTTCACTATGAAAACATCCACAATGTTCAATATGGACTATGAGTCATGTTTTTCATATATGAAACATGTTAACATCAGGCTATCTCCATTTTATCTTATGAACCTCAAGTCAAACTCTAACAAATCTCCTCCTTTTGGCTTGAGGTTTACTAAACCAACTATCATGATCTTTGTTGTTGCCTCGAAGGGCATCAGCCTCTATAGACTCTAACCAAGTCCAAGTAGTGCTTGAATTTATTTTTGTTCGTAGTTGCTATTCTTTCAACAAACTCCTTGCTCTTCACCACTTCTGTCTACCTAAGAGGCTTATACTCCATACTCTTATCGTAGCAAGCGCATAAACAGTTGTGTTTGCATACTGTATAGAAAGCCTAATTTGCTTCCTCTCACGATCGATAGCTATGTTATAAAATTGTCGTAGATATGTTCCTATATCTTATGTAATTTTCTCAGATTGTACCTCGATGTTAGACTGAATTGGTGAGTCTCATAACTTTCTCCCTGAAGCTTTTTCCTTAAGCTCCACCTTCTTGCTGACACTGCAGTCCTCTACTTGACTTTCAATAATTCCTTCCTTCTGATTTACTATAGCAAACTCATATATGATCTCACTCTAATACCATTTATTGCAGTAGGCATACAATATGAAAGAAAAAATCAACAAAGAAAAAATAAAGGAAAAAAATCAAAGAAATAACTTATAGAGATTTATGATGGTTCGATCAGATCAACCTACATCCATCCCGGTAAAGATAAGAATAATTTCATAAAAAAAAATTAAAGATTTATAAGATTTTTTCATAAAATTCTAAACCCTCTTATATCTTATAGAACCCTCTCAGAGATCTCTAAATAACCTTTAAGTTACCCAGAGGAATAGAGTTGCATATGTTTATATAAGTATCTACAATATTTTATATAGGCTAGAATTTGTATTCTCTATATATGAAGTATATGCATATCAGGCTATCTTTATATTGAGCTTGTAAGTTTAGATCAAGCTTAAGTTAAACTCTAACAAGCACATGTAATGCAAGTGCATTTTCTTGGATAAGTTGGTCCAGTTTAGGTTTGTAAGTTTAGATCATATTCTTCACTTGAAACTTAAGTCAGGTCCATTGGGATTCTTAAATCCTTTCTATTACCGCATAACTAGAGTCCAGCACGTGTGATGCCATGCAGATTCTACGACAGAATTATTTTAATTAAAAATAGTTTTGGACTAATAAGAATTTCAAGTAAAAAAGAGTAAAAGAATTTTCATGGAGGATGGGGGTTGGAGTGCATGGGGAAAAGGGAACGTGAAGCATTTTTCTTTGTTCTTTTGTTGTGAGTTGGAGCCATCAGGAGATGCGTGAATGGAAAGATGCATGGCTTAAGGCTAGGGGCCGGACTTGTATCTTCTGGCTCCCTCCTCCTTTGGGTGATTCAAGTCTCGCAACTTGCGACCTACTGCGCTACCGTATCTAGGATGTTTAAGTGAAACGTAGAGTCGAACATGCACTACGTACGTTCAATTTAATTGCTAGGGCTGAACTAAAACCGAGGACTGGATTGATACAGTTGGGCTTGCCCTTGGAACTTACGTACCCGACAAGGGACATTAACTACCGAATCTAGGCGCCAAGATATTCGAAACCTGATCTCTCAGCATCATTGAATGATATTGTCGAGTATGCTGTGGATCAAGGGAAGCCAAAAACATCATTAACCCGTGCCACTT
Source organism: Metroxylon sagu (assembly GCA_017589505.3). NCBI lineage: Eukaryota > Viridiplantae > Streptophyta > Magnoliopsida > Arecales > Arecaceae > Metroxylon > Metroxylon sagu. The sequence continues at coordinate 141,780 of JACVBY030000412.1, forward strand.
GGTATATTCGGTTATCTAGAAAACTAAGAAAATGAAAAAAAAAAGAAAAAAGAAAAAATATTTCAAGCATAAGAAAAAATCTTGTGAAATCTGAATGATTTATTTGTGCAAACTAGAAAGCTGGGTTATTTTTAGCTCGCAAATTTGCAAAATCTTCATAAAAAAAAAAAAAAAAAAAAAAAATCTTGCTTCATGGCTTGTTTTTATATGCAGTAGTTTCTGTGAGCATTCACATTTGCTTAGAAAATATTTGGTATAAAATAATTTATCTAAAACCATTGATGATTTGAATGAAAATAATGAAATCATCATGTTTGATTGCACATCATTAATTTTACAATAATATTAACTTAATATTTAAAGATTAAAATACCCATCATTTATATATAAAAAATATTTAATATTATTTTTATATTAATATAATTTAATTTAATATTATTAGATTATATTATAATAATATAAGTAATAAATAATATGAAATAATAATAAATCATCATATTACTTGTAAAAGTAATTTTGGTGTTAAGATGATTCCTTTGACGAACCCGGCTACCAAACACCTCTTTAGCGCCCGAAACCACCGTTCTAAATCCGCGTCAAAGGTTCGATGAACCCATACACACATAAGCATCTTCTCCCAAATGCCAGCAATCAAATCTTTTTCCCATCCTGGACATGATCTTCTTTAAAAAAGGCCCATATTCTCTTATTTCGTCTAAAGGAAAAATAGGTGGTGGTTCTGAAGGCAGCATACGTCAAGAAACGAAAGGATAGTTGGTATGGCTGCAGGCTGGTTTAATTCTGACGAAGCCAACAGGAATTGTTTAAAAAAAAAAAAATAACACCGGATATGAAAGATATAACTGGATCTAATGATTTGTAAAATTAGTTTCAAAAAAAAAAAAAAAAAGAAGCATCTAACATTAAAACAAGATATAATCCAATTTAAGATCCTAGAGTAACCAGTCTGTTGAACTAGCCCAGAAAAACATAACCAGCCAAACTAGATCCCACGTTATTACACACAAAATAAAAAAGCTTAAAATTTTTCTTTTCTGCCTTATATGCTCGGGTCTTCCTCCATTAATTGACAGGGGACCAAATCCGACTCGAACGGGAAAAACTCTCGGCAATGATTTGCATTACTAGAGTCAACCGCCGTCAGCTTCTCCGTGCAAAAGTCATACCTGCAATGGTAAAAATAATCGAATTCTGGGGCCAAAGTTATAACCTAAATAAAATCACCTAACAAAAAATCCACTGAATACCCAAATTTAAAAAAAAAATAATAAAAAATAATAATAATAATGTTAAACTAACTTGGGAAGAAACCATACCATATTACCCGATTCCAACTACGTACGAATGCGACGCTAGGGGAATATAAATCGCAGACAATCGAAGTTCCGGCCTTCTTGTTGAGGGCTTCCAAGCTCACCACCTCCCTCCTCTCCCATATTTGCTCTCTGTAGTTGGCCATGACCCAGATCTCCAACCAGCCATCATCAACTAGCAGCAGGCAAAGGCGGCCTTCACGCTTCACCAGTCGCCTGGTGCGCCACCACTTCTCATCTCTCCTAACGCTTTCAGGCAGCGGGATCAACCTCCAGCTCTCGTTGCAAACATTGAATGCAAAGATACTACTCTTATCGTGGGTCAGCCAATGGACCGCTTCGTTGGCCGTCACCGCAGCATCGCAGCTGAGCAGCGTGTATGGAGGCAGCTCGATGTCCTTCGACCGTCTCCACGCTCTCGAGCGCGAGTCGAAGATCTCGCACCGCAAGTCGTAGGTCGGCCGTTTTGGTTGGGAGAACCAGACAATCTTATACTCGAACCGTCCAGAGAAACAGGTCACGATGGCAGTCCTCTTGTTGTCATACCTAGTTCTTGGGTTTGGGATCCTGGACCATTGCCGAGTTGCTGGCTTGCAGACGTAAAACCGAGGGATGATGCCGTGATCTTGGGCGGTGCAAAGCACGATACCTCGAGGTGCCACCGCTTCAATCTTCACGTTTCTGGGGAGGAAGTCCAGGGACAGAGGCTGGGCTGAGGGTGGCAAAGGGTGGTTGGAGACGAAACTCGAGAAGTGGCGGTTTCTCTTTATGCATTGGATGAAGTAGCCTGATATCGTCTGGGTTCGGTGGCAGTGGAGGGAGGTGAAGGTCGGATGGTAGGTGAGCCGACACCATTCCCAACACACGCATCGGTGAGCACGGAGGGCTTCCAGCGATGCATGGGTGAGGATCTCCAAGATTGCATCCGCCGGCAGCGATGCTGGGGCGCCTCGCTCGTCCCCATCACGACTTTCTTGCGTTGGAGCCATCTTTCTCGCTGGGTACAGAGAACCGTGCCCAAGAAAACCATCTGGGTTGCCTTGTATAATGAGGCTGTTGCTGGGGGAGTGGGGGGAGTTTATGGGAGTTTTGTTTCTTTCCTGTCGTGTTAGGGGCTCGTGATGTTAGGCCGCATTTAGTTTTCCATGTATCGTAACGTATCATGTCGAACTCGTTTTCTGGTGTCAGAGTTACCTTTGGCTTTTATCTTGGAATTAGAAACAAATTAAGACGCCATGAATGACTCGGGTTGGAGGTCGTCATCTTGTGACAAAATCCGGCTTAAACCAAACCAAACCTAGCATTTACTGATTTCTTATGCCACTCGTTGCCCAGCCTGCCTTTGCTTTTTGTAACCGTTGCTTTGGTTCCAACGTGTTTTCCGTCTGAACGCGCACCGCGATCCATGCTTCGGTTCGCTCTTAATTCGATTAAGATAAGGACGCCAGCAATCGCTTACCAGTTTGATATATTATTTTTTTTAAGATCATACATAAAGGCTACGCATGGATGACGGATCAAATAATATCTTCTTATAAAAAAAGAAAATCTAATCATTAAGAAGAAATAATTTTTGACTTTTTTTTTTTTGGAAAGAAGTGAATGCAATCCTTGATATTATAAGGAAATTTAAGTAAATTTGATTGGCATGCTATGATTTTATATTTTTATATTGTTTTATTATGAATGGTATTATTAGCGGTACCGAGACTTTTAATTAGAATGATAATCATTAAATTTTTAATCGACGGTGCTTTGATAACAACTGCCTTCCTCAGCTCTTCCAGACTGTTCCCAAATAACTCTCTCCATCGCTCCCACCCTCTCCCTCTCCCTCTCCCTCTCTAAGCTCATGTGAGTGGTGGTATCCCTCCTCTCTCCCTCCCTCCAGGCACATCTCAAGTGTAGCACTCTCCTCCCATCCCTCAATTCTTGTTAAATTCTATATGGATCTTATTTTTATTATATTGATGTAAACATATATAAAGATAATTATCATGAAATAGGCAACATTACAAGATAAGTATTATTCCCTATTAAAAAAGAAATAAAATAATACAAAAACCTATAAAAAAATAGATACAGCTAATATAAAGAAATTATATTTATTAAATATAGAAAATCAAAATCACAACTATGTCAGAATCATGTCTAATATGAAATTATGCCTAATTAAATATATGACGATTTCAGGATCATGCCCAATCAGATATATGATAATTATAAAATTACATCCAATACGAAATCACCATCAATCAAATATATAGCTTCAAATATAGAATCACCTCCAATATATGGCGTCAAATATGGAATCAAGCCTAATATGCCCATCAATTTGAAGAATAATGTTCAATAATACCCAACTTGCGAAGAAGTAGTCGAAATTGGTCGCAACTCAAAGCTTTCATAAAGAGATTAATAGGTTGATCAGCGGCAGGCAAGTAATGAATGATAATGTCATGAAATTGAATAAGCTTTCAAACAAAATAATAGTTAATTTTAATATGCTTAGCTCGTTTATGGAAGGTGGGATTTGAAGCAATGTTAAGTGCAGCTTGATTAACATAATATAAGAGCACAAAATTATAAAATAACTTATGTTATAAGATTAACTTGTCATAGGTTATAAAACATTTGTGACAAAAATATATTGTAACATATGACAAATAATTATATGTGACAATAAAAACTTGGAACAAAAATCATTATTTTTTTGTGACAATATCAGCTCATAACAAATAATAAACAATTTTACGTGATAACTTTTGTCATTACTAAAAAAATTAAGTTACAAGATGAAAAATTGTAACAAAAAAAATATTCAAAAATATCTTTTGCAATATCTCCTTAAAGTCATCATAGGTTATGTTGATTTCCATGATAACTATTTTTTGTTATCACTAAAATAATTGAAATATTGAAATCGATGACAAGTAAAACATTTTAGTCACAAAGCATACTCTTTTTGTGACAAGTTGACTTGTAATAGAATGTCACAAAAATAATTAATGATTTCAATTTAGTGACAACTCAAAATTTCTTATAACAGATTATATGTCTTCGATGATAAAAATTTTGGTGTCCAATAAAAAATCGTAATAGAAGAATGAATTTCTTGCAGTGTGATGATCCCAAACACAGAATAGAACTACATTCTGAAATCCCTGGAAGCAAAAGCAAGATCACTCACTGCATGAAGAGAATGATGGATACATGAACAAGAGTTCTCAGAGGCGCTCAACCAGGATGGATCTCAGTCGTATGTGTACAGAGAGATATACTACCAGACTCGCTCGCACATTAGAACGTGTCCTTGGTGCCAAGCAAAGCCATAAGCTGATATATGAACTCCGGGTGCCCGGGCCAGGCTGCGCTTGTCACTAAATGGCCATCGGTAAAGCAACGATCCATGGGCTTGGGTTCCAACAACCATGTTGCTCCTGCCAGCACCGCATTAAGCTCCACAGTACGTGTGCTGACAGCCATAATGCCTTGTCAATAACATATGCATCGTATTTTGTACGGATTAGCATGAAAAGAACAGAAAAGAAACCTCTACGTTAGATCTGCATGTAGATAATACATCTCATTATGGTCGAGTGCAACAGTCACCTCTCAGGATGGCTCGTTGCATAGGATTTTTGACAGAGATGGGGACACAAAAGAACAATGACAAATGAAACATCATGTGGTTGATGGAAATGTGCAGCTAATGAGTGCCTGTTCAACGCACAACGGATCAACAAAATTATATTATAAAATAGATCTAGTAATATATTGTATAATAGATCCATTGGTCTACCTCAAAATGCTGTGATTGTCAGGGTCCAACCGAGCTAGAAATCATCTCTCAGTCATTGAGCCCTGTTTACGAGAGCCCTGTTGGTGGAAAATAGTAGCTGTTCGCCCCTGGCAGCCGCCACTGACGGAACTCTGATCTTACTTGCAAATGAGTTCTATAATAATAAATTTAGGATCTAAAGTATCACGATTGGATCTATACGTTAGTAAGGGCGAATGGCAAGCTAAATGGCAAACTAACAACGTTTCATGAATTGCTAATTATGAAATCAAGATTTGAGTTGAAGATGTTAGATGTGTGTGAGTCCAAACCTTTCTTAACAGAGATCACATAACATTAGCAGGAAACTGAACCTAAGATCTCTGACTTAAAAGGTCATTTATGCATAACCTAGAAAAAGTAATAAAAGCATCCATCCCATATTAGGATGACAATTTTGGACATGGCTCATGAACTCAACTTGAACTCGACACAGAGTTAGCAAGTTTGATTTGAGCATAAATAGGTTCGGATTAAAATCAGATTAGCCAATTAAACATGATTAATAAATAAGTCGTATCTTAAGTTGAGCTCCTAACTCGAAATTGATCCATAATTGATCCGATTTTTAGATGAAATAATTTATGTAATACAACCCACAAAACCGAACATAACCACTAAACTTATTTAACTTATCCAAATTAATTTTACCCTTTAATTTTCAACTATCAAAATGATTATTAAATTATTTTATGATAGTAGATATATAATTATTTAATAATTAAATTGGTATTAGATAAGTTACATAGATTATCTAAGTTAGATGAAATAATATCTTATTTCAGATTACATAGGTTGAAATGAGTTGCATGGGTCATATCATATAACACATATAATAGATAGATTAAGTTTGGGTTTAGATTTCAGATATGATTAATAAATAAATTAGATTTAGGCTGATTCATTTACTATTATACTCTTAAGTTGATATGATTCATTTATAAACTATTGATCTGATATGCCACTTCTACTTTGAAATAAGTAGAAGATGAAGCTAAAAGGGATAGAAAGAGAGGAATAAGTCTAACCTGGTAGCACAATGAAATCACCATGAAGAAGAAAATGAGAAGAAAAATGTTGAATCAGCTTGCTTCACCCTGATTCTCACTATTCATGGCCATGGCGCACTTCCTTTCCCATTGGATCTAGTTGGTAATGCATCCACTCACCCTAGATCTAGCCAATGTGTGAGACCTAGATCTTTTGGACTTTAGCTCACTTTAGATTAAGATTCAATTTGACTAAATTGACTTTAAAAAAATTATCAAAAATAATATAATTAAAATTTTTTAGTCGATCTATATTCATGATATCTGATATTGAATTAGCTTTTCATGATATCTATATTCACTTTAGATTTTAATTAAGGAAGTTAGAGGCAATTTTATGAACATATGGAGGCAATTTTATAAACATATGTCAATTCCGATGAACTTCTAAGAAATTATGAAAATGTCGTTCATTGTGATAAGGATGATTTTTAACGCTTTCTATTTGAATTTTTATGTCTCAAAATCAAGTAGAAGTTAGTTTTGAGTTAAGAATTTATTTTTAAATATTTTTTAGATATCTCTTTAGTTTCCTTGAAGAATCCTATAAGAATCAGAAATCTATTAGTTTTAAAAGATTGATATCTTATGAAAAATAGGAAAGTTATTGGCTTTATAAAATCTCTCTATGAAGAAAGCTCAATGAAGATCTTCTAATATTAAATCAATAGTTTAGAAGGTGAAGGTTGAAGGATTGAGAAGGTTGATGAAATCTTTAAGCTAACATTTGAAGATTAGTTTCCACTGATTTTATTTGAAACATGTAAGCAACCTAATTATAAGTTAAAGTATTTTATAAAATTATTTATACTTACTAAAAAGGATTTTAAAGTTATATTCTAAATCTATCCTAGTCTAAGCCATGACACGATAGTAGCAGCGATGACTACTAACATTGAGTAGGAATATGGATATTAGAGAGGGGAATGATGCAAGGGGCATGTTCAATGGTAGAAAGCTTAGGCTATTTTTTTTTGAAAATTTTTTTAATAAATAATAGAAACCAATATTTTATATTGAAATTTAATATTTTTTTTAAATTTTCAAATGCATAAAATTTTGAAAAATATTTTTTAATTATTTTTATTATTTTTATTTCAAAATGAAGTAATACTTTTTTTTATATATTTTCACCATCATTCGTTTACCACCTACCATCTTTACCACTAAATGCCGTTTACCATCTACTGGCCACCATGTCCACCACCACCCTCCACCACAACCATGCCTCCACATTGCCACCCTTCTATCACCGATCACAACCATGCCTCTAAATTGCTACCCTTCTATCACCAACCATCATCTACTATTATGACTTCCATCACTTTCTGTACCTACACATTGCTAGCCTCCTCCTTCATTCATCACCATACCTCTATCATCCTTCATCATCATCTCCATATCTCTTTCATTACCATCCTCCTTTATTACCACCAAATCTCCACTACACCTACCACTACCATCACCCTTTATCATCCATCACCTACACTCTCCACAACCCACCTTTCCTTAAAAAAAACTTAAATAATTTTTTATTTTAAACAAATAAACATATATTTTAGATTTTTTTTATAGGGAAAGAAATTCAAAAATTATGATGAAAAATAGAGATAGTGAATGAAAAATTAATTTTCACAACTAAAGTGGCTCATGTTGATTCTCTCTCTCTCTCTCTCTCTCTTATCAATCCATGCACTTGGGCAAATTGACTTCGATTTGATCTGGAGTCTTAGGTCATGAGCCAGATTAAAATTAGGGATGGCAATAAAATGAAGAAACATGATACTTAGATCTGCATAAAAAAACTATCTTAGTGGAAATAGATTTTAAAAGATTAAATAAGGATGGAGATGGAAAGATTTTTTTTGAAAATCCACCAAATTTATTGATGAGGACTGAGGTCTTCATCCTCGAATTTCTCTCCAATATATCCCCAAACCTCATCATTTTTTCAGAATTATAATAAATGCAATGTAAATTTCAAATAATAATAGATGCAATTATGTAAATTTGGACCTTTTATTATATTCTAAATATTGGGTTTAAGCTCTTAAATTCATGCTTTCTAAAGTATTTTAAATTTTCATCAATTTATATTATGTTTTTATATATATAGAGATAAACTTAGCTACATCCGAATGTAGCCAAGTTTAGATCCTGTTACCTTCCCTACTCTTGAATCCACACACAATACTAAAGATAAAAAAAAGTTGAAAAAGATGGAATATCTCCTGTTGTATATGTAAAGGATATTTTAAAAATTAAAATTATTTTGGAAACCTGCTTGATTTTGCATACCAATAAATATAACATATTAAAAGTAGTAGATTTCATATACTTGATTTTTATATAAACTAATAAATTTAGCGTGATAAATATGACAGATTTATAAGCCTAGTTGACAAATCTGGCATAACAAATATAGCAGACTTTTTAAGAATAAAATCAAGGCATTATTTGATTTGCCAATCAATTACTATCATTAATTCTTCATTCCATTTGTAGCCTAATTTGTAATCAATTATAATTATTTTAATTGATCTTTCATTTCTTTTATAGTCTATTCTCAACCCTATAAATATTTTTCTTTATTAAGCTTTAGAGCATGAACCAAACTTTCTCTTATATGCTAACTTTTGTTGTTCCTTTCTAGTTTTTCATCCTTTTTTTTTCATCTTTAAGGAGTAGGGGTTTGAACAGTCGCATATGTCTTTGTATTGTGAGTGTATACTTGCAAAGTCCAGTTATTGTATCTTATATGATAGGCCGCCATTATCTCGTTACATTGAGCAATTGTTTTCGAGGTTATCTCGTTACATTGAGCAATTGTTTTCGAGGAACGTGTTATATTTTTAAGGATAATAATTACACGCCTTTAAAAATAGTAATCACACGCCTCAATTGATAAATATATCTTGTTAATCATATTAATAATCTAGCTAGAAATATGATAACAGCTTTGATATTCATGGAGATCTAAGATTAAAAAATTTGATCAAATCCTGAACTTTATTGCATTCAAATATATTTAAGCTTATGTTTAATTATCTTTCTTATTCTTAAATTATTTTTATTGCATTTGAATATATTTAAATTTAGATTTAATTATTTTTCTTATTTTTAAATCATTCTTGAAAAACACAAAGAGGGAAGGGATTGGATCGACAATCAACTCTGTAAAATAGAAATTAAAAATTTTAATAAAATTCATTTCTGGTTGGACGATGAAAGGAGAGGCGGTGGGTTCGTCCGAAATCCGCTTTGTTGCCATCGCTGACTTGAAATTTATTGAAATTTTATACCACTGTGGCTGTAGCAAGATTTGAAGTAATCGCCTCAACCTTCGATACGTAGCTCGCATTCTGATGATTTCTATTAAAAATTTCCGATCTGGATCTATTGTCCCTCTCTATCGTTTTTTTTTCTTTGATGGGCCTACCATATCTCTTTTTTTATGGGCCTATCGTATCTTGTATTCATAGAGACATTTCGCGTTTTCAGCGACCACGGCATCCTCTGAACTTCTACTCATATATGGTGGAAAATAAACCGCACGTCTCATCATGCGACCATTTCAAGAATGCGGGACCCAAAAGGCATCACGCTACGCTCTGAGCACAAAACGACAAGTTCGGGCCCACATGGCGACCCCTGAGAAGCGCTTGGAGATAAATATGAAACGAACGGACAACTTATCCGGACATGATCAACTTCTTAAAATAAAAAAAAAAAAAATTTGCAAGCCCATGGTTTAGAATATATTGCTTAAGTTTATTATTTATTAATATATAAATATTTTTATGTCTATTTTTATTTTTTTTAAAAATTATTATTCAAAAATAACCATAAACTAAATATTTATTCCCCCTTATTCCCGAACCAATATAAACAGCAAGTTTTAGGAAAGACATAAAAAATCCCAAATCATTGAACTTCAAGAGGACAAAAAAAATAAAAATCTTGTGAAGGTTATGATAAGATCATACCATTCCAATCTCCATCTAACGGTTCAGATCAACACATCAATATGATCCACACCACATCAACGGCTCAGATCTTCCCTCACGATTGCCCCAAAAAAAAAAAAAAAGAAAACGTAAAACAAGATCACCGCTCAGCCATTTATTTTATTACTCGGGAGGTAGGAGATACTTCGCAGCACTAAAAGCATGACAACACGGCCAACCAAGCTCTCAAGCCACGTGCGTCACGTGGCGGCCGACCCGATCGCCGATCTTCGGCTTCTCAGCGGCATCTCCGCCCTGGTAGCAGTAGTCGCGGGTGGCGTAGAGCTGGTAGGGCGCGGCGTCGGTGGAGATCCACTGCTCGACGGTGAACTGCTGCTGGGCGCACCCCATATGGGGACCCGTTGTTGTGACCTCCACGTAGTTGCAGTACCACCCGTGGTGGGCGCCGCTCCCATCTGAGGTCAGATTCATCCAGCACGGCGCGGCCGAGAGGCACGGTCCCCGGCCGCTGAAGATGTCGAGGTTGCCCCTCTCGAAGTAATTGTGGCCGGCCTCCATGATGCCGCCCCACGACTCGATGTCCGTGATGGCCACGCCCCAGCCGTCTGATCCGGCGAGGATGAGGCTGATCACTGAGTCCGTGCCGCCCTTCCAGACGGACCCCGTCCTGATGTACACCGTATAGACGCACTGGTTCTCATCATCGCCGGTCACGGTCTGTTAACAAGAGAAAAGAACAGGCTTAGAAGGAGAGCATGGTAGATAGATGATCAAAAGAAAAGTATAATTACTTTTATTCTGATGGGGGTCGTGGAGTGGGAGATGATCGCTAAAGAGGAGAGGAGGAGGAAGAGGAAGACGGCTTTGTTGGCTTCTTCGATCATCTTCCCTTCTTTGCAGTGGATATCGGAAAGGGGGAACGATGAGGCGATGTGAGCGGAGGGGACTTGGAGCGAGGAGATTATATAAAAAAGGAAGGAAGGGATGAGCAGGTGAAAGGATATCCCAGGGATTTTAAGGGGCATTTCGTTATGGTGCTTCGAGGGTGATGGTTTTGGTACACCAATAAGGGATCATTGGTTCACTTCCATACATCTCCGATCAAAAAGTTTGAACGCTCCCTATCATACTTTTTACAGATTAAACCATTGGTGTACCAAAACTCAATCATCACCCTTGAAGCACCATAACGAAATCCTGTTAATGATATAGAGCGGTGTTGCGTGCCTTAATTTTGAAGAGGGGGGCGCCCAAAATTTGAGGCTCTCGGTCCAAAAATGGGAGCATAAGCGGCGGAAGGTAATAGAACTTATCTGTTCCGGCAGGACATCTGAAACTTTGTCACGTGAGATCTCAAAGCACATCACGTGTGGCATATCTTCGAGGATTTCATCAAAGCTAGGGATATTTTTGTCACGTAAAATCTCTCCTTTCTGTCCGATTTTTTCCTGCCGCGTCGCGGAGGTAATTAACGCTGGAGATGCATTGATGGAAAAGGAGAGGAGAGAGAATCAGCTCTGCCGTCCACATTACGACGCGCGAATCCAACGGCTGAGATTGTGACAGTGAGATATCAGGTGATTCAGGTGGGACCGGGACTACTCGCATCACAAAAAATTGATTTTAGGTACTTGTCGGCGGGTCCATGCGCAGCTCGCTGATTGATGATGTCTGGTGCCCTGGGTGTCCCAGCTGATCGCTACATGTCCCCCAGTCGCTGGTTGCAGAGGCGCAAATGCTGCTGGACAGCGGGAGATGGTTCCAGAAGAAAGGGTAAAATGGTAAAAAGAAAGAGACTTGATAGATTTAAAAATAAAAAACCGTGGGCTAGATCAAGCCCCGGGTTCGTCACGTGATGCTCGTCAAACCATTCGATAAATTTCTCTTAGACAATAGTTAAACCAAATGCAAGAGTAATTTGATCAGAAAGAAAAGTTCGTATGCCGCGCACATGATAGGCGTACCGTCGATAACGCTGGAGAGTGCGAAAGCTTAACCTCTTACCGGTGCAATGTACGTATTTACGTGATGAGAGACAAACTGTGAAAAATATAATGTATTAATGTGGCTGAAATTGTTGACAGTTTGAGATTTATTGTGAACTTTAAAGTCAGAAAAGGATGTAGTCCTACTACAAAATTTCTACATTATTAGGTCGATTCGGGGATCTGGACTGAAATAGGTTTGGGAATTCTTGACTCCTACCTAGTTCTAGATCTCGACATGACGGCTTGATTTGTTTTGATCACATCAATTTATAAGTTAATATGCATGAATTGATATTTTTAAAAAGAAAAAAATTATACACACTCAATCAATAAAAATAAAAATAAAAAAATTATATTTTTATAATTTAAAATATTATATTTAATTATTATATATTTTATTTTACTAGATAGAGATATTCGTTGTTAACTTTTTGCATATGTAATTCATATATATGATATTACTCATTTATGGCTACTTTTTTATAAAGGTCTTTAGCACTTAAAATTAGCTGAGCCCTCAATTGGTTGAGTAGATGTGATGATTTTTTTTTTTTTTTTTTTTTTTTTTTTTTTTTTTGTATTTTGTTGAAAGTTCTCAATGTGAGTTGCATGTGTGTGTATATATATAAATTAAAAAAAATATTTTTTATTTTAATAATAAATAAAATATATAATAATTAAAATATAATATTTTAAATTATATAAATACAATTTAAGACCGACAAAATTATGAGGCAGTAATATATCCATACAACATTAATGCGCACATAATTCAAAATTCAAATCTTAAATCACCTATTCACGCAATTTAAAATTTTAAATTCAAACATAGGCAATTTAATATATCCCATCGCTGGAAGTTTTGTCGGCAAGGTCGGTGGAATCAAATCGAAATCCAGAAGAGTCAAAGTTCAGATAAGAATTATCGAGAAGTTAATGTATCACTGGTCATATCATTCACCTCGAGAGTATCGTCAGAAGCCTGAGGAGAGAGAGGGGAAGAAAGCAGGAGAGGGGTGGAGGAAAAAAAAAGAAAGAAGTAGGAAAAGAAGGCTGTGGCTGGCCGACGGTGGCCGGAACTGCCCGGCAGCTTCCCTCGGAGTCGGAGAGAGAGGATAAGAGAGAGGGAAGGAACTAGGGGAAAATTAAGGGAAACACAGGGAACGTCAGGGAGTGGTTCGGCGGTAGGTTCACGTACGGGTCTGAGAGAAGATTGGATCTTGTTCTATCTGAATTGATTTTACGAATCCAAATCTTTTTTCCAGACTACCATGCGATCAATCCAAGAGAAGGGTAAGATATACAACCATCAAAATGATTAATTAAATCAGAATGATCTAGAGAGATTATTTTTCTCTGGAACAACATATGATCTGATCGTCACTCGCACCACGGCAAGCAAAACTAAACCCAAACTCAAGACAGCACCTTTAAAGCTTCAGACAGCCCCTTTTAAAGCAGTAGCAACAAAACCCCTTAATCTATAGAAACATTTTTTTTTTTTTTTTTTCGGAAAATAAAACACTTCCCCAATTTTATTAAGGATTTGAAAACATTATAACGAAAAGCCCATGCACGTCCACTGTAATCAGAAAAGCTCGCTTTCCTTGTGAGTGTGAATGACGCAATCCGCCCTCGGATAGGAGACGCAAGTCAGAGCATAACCCTTTTCCATCTGTGATTCATCGAGGAAGGATCCATCAGACTGGTCGACCTTGCCGGACTCCATGAGGCCGGCGCAAGTGCAGCACGCGCCAGCCCTGCACGAGTATGGCAGCTCCACTCCTGCGGCCTCGGCAGAGTCCAAAACGTAGGCGTCATCTGGGGCGTCAAACTCGCGCTCCTGCCCCTCAGGCCCAATGAGCTTCACCTTGTAGACGGCCATTGCTGATGCCCTGAAGCGGTTGGATGTCTTCAGGCTGAATGCTTTTGAGATGCTCTTCACGGAGCTCAGCGAGGATGGCCTCTTGATCAGCACCGAAGGGCTCCCGCTTCTAATGCTGCCTTTGACCGCGCAGGCAGTAGGGATGGTAGCGGTGGACATTGTGCTACCTATAAGATTGGCCGACACAAAATGATCAATGATCTTGCTCAACAAAAGATATCTCATCATTTCACACTTCAAGTAGGTGGAGTCTGTTTGATAATAATCTGGTTTGGATTAGTGGATGCATTGTGTGGACAAGGGCTAACTCACATGTTAGAACTAGTTTCTAAGAACATGCTCAGCGCATGCAACAGATGATCCCAAGAGTTTTTAGATACAGTATAAGCTCTCACAGCATAAATATTTTAATGACCCCTCCCTATTATTTCCAAAGAAAAAAGATAAAAAATTACATCTAATGTAATTTTACAAAATTCAGCAAAACTCTTATACATGGGAATACAAGATGTTTAGAGAAACAAGACTTCATGTAATAATAACAAATATAATATGATATATATCTCTGAAAAACATGATAAATAGATTGTCAAAAAATCAATAAATTTACATAAGCATGAAAAACTAACAATTATATTTATGTTGACCCCAGCAATCACGTTGCTGCCAAAGGCTAGCAAAACAAAGCATTCCTGACATTATAATTTGAGGACAAATTAGCTATATATTTCTTTGATAGATACCTAAGTACAATTTTGACTGAAACCACCAATGCGAACAAACAAGAGGAAGGTGTTTGTCACTCCTGTTTTTCTGATGGAGGAGGAAGATCTTATTTCTAACTTCTCTGTTACACTGAAAAAATGCTACTTGAATTCTCAAATAAGAAACCAGATCCCATCGTAGCAGTTGTATCTAATTGAAACCTAATAAAACCCAACCTATGCGAAGATAAAACAATATATGCAGCCGAATATGATAGTAAAACAAAACAGAGGTCAGTGCTTAGCTCCTGTGAAATGTCAAATTACTTTTTGGAGCCACGTAAGAAAGGCAAGCATGTAGCTCCTTATCCTTGAGTCAAAGATCCATGAGTGATGAAGGCAATCCATATAAATAACCTACTGCTCACAGATATACTATCTGTAACACTTGGAGCAAGATTTCAGAAAAGGAAATTTCAAGGCTATGTTATTAACTTTTAAAGAATAATCCATTCTCAACACTGCCCCTGCTGTTTCAAATCAGGACAGAAAAGGTGGAGTGCTGATTTCAGGTTTACGCCTTAGAAAGATAATTGCATCCTCCATTGATTGTTGGATGGTAGTGATTGCAACTTCTGTACAATTGTTTTCACATATTTTTGTGCTCGCAGACTTATTGCCAATACCTAGACTAGCCAACATGTAAAATATACATAGACACCACACTCTCGTCATCATTATCAGCATTGATAGAATCCTAATAATGTAGCCTTTAATGAAACAAAAAAATGAACCATAACTGTTAATTGCCTTTTACTTGCCACATCCACTCTCACATAATATAAACAAAGGAAAAAAAATCAAGCTTAAAATTTAAAAACCATCGGTTGATGAGAACACAGCTTCACAATCAAGTTTAATATAGCTCATTACTGCAGGTTTATCTGATTACCATAAAAATTTCAAATCATAGCTCTCTTGCTAACTCTACAAACGTGAACCAGTAAAGACACATCGATATGACCCAAAAATAGCTCAATGACAAAATGATGGCTACCAAAAGCTTGTGACCATTTCTTTACCCAATAGTCCCATCCCTGGTAAGGAACCATAAACACATATCTGCAGAAATAATTAATTTGTGAAAGATGAAAGCTGTTAAAGATTACATTGGGTCACAACAACCATTTGGTTTGTGAGAGACTTGAACATGATGACATGGGCTGTCTCCTACAAACCATTTATTCTGAAAATGATGGTATTGGCCAAATGTATCACACCAATTGCAACAACTTTGCTCAAGGTTTACAATCTTGATATCTGACGCCATACTAGTACCATAAGGTTTGCCCTCTGCATTGAGTTTTGGTTCGATACCAGTATGATATAGTACATTAAGTATAGATACAACGAACCTTAAATTTACTCGATTTTGAATAATTTACCTTACCAACTCCTTCCGCCAAACTCTACCTACTCTATACATTCACTTAGGTAGCAATAGCAAAGTGGTTTGCTATAAAGAAACAACCTGAATTGTATCTCCTATCCAGTTATTCTTTTAGAAGTTACAACTATAGACTCTATTTCCATCTTGTTATAAAGAAACGTCCTGGATTGTATCTCCTATCCAGTTATTCATTTAGAAGCTATCTCGATAAACTCTATCTCCATCTCAAATATTATAGTTGTCTTGAAAGACTATTGCCCTAAATATGTTCCTCTACACAACAGAAACAACAAAAATTAAGAAATCACCCAGTAGAGATGACTGAAATTGAACTAGTACCTTAATATGGTGAGACAACTTTCCTCCTTAAATTACAATCTTTTTAAAAAATGTAAACAGCAGATGAGCAGAAAGGGAGCTGCCAAATGTGAGGCACTGGATGAATGCCTGGCAAAGTGCCAAGAGGTCAAAGCAGTCCAAAATTAACAAATCAAAAAAATACTAGAAAAACAAAAAGTTATAATCTAGAAAATGAAACAAGAGATAACCAATAAGATGAAGTCAGTCAATGGAAAGTATTAATGCAACACTCAATGCCGATATCCAAATTGATCTTATCCTCCACACATAAAACATTAAGGAATACACCTAGGCATCCAGGACAACCATGTAAAGCAAACCACCCCCCCCCCCCAAAACAAAACTCTCACACACGCACAAAAAAAAAAAAGAAAAAGAAAAAGAAAAAGAAAAAGAAAAGAAAGAAAGAAAAAAGGCTCTTTGGTCTCATCTTTCTTTCTTTCTTCCACAGCTCCTAATAAGTGACAATGCCTCTAGGGGTGGCCAAAGAAGCTGGGTCCAAGTCTAATATCTGCTGGAAAATAGCCTAAACTTGCAGATATTCCTCTATCTCAAACCCAGAATTCAGGCAACATTGAAGGCACAAAACTAAACACAATCTGATTAACAACATCAAAGAAATCAACTATCTATCAAGAAGCAGCTTTGTCAATGTTGTTTCATCACCCTTTACCACCAAACCAAAATCCTTGTGATACAAAAGCTTGGACTATTGGATATATATGCATAGAGTAGCACCCCTTATTCAGACCCTTGCAAAGTGCATCACCATTTCAGATTTGTACTACATAAAAAAGATTCATAGTGGACTCTATATCTCTTGGTTCTTGAGTGAATATGCTGCTAAAGGTAGTGTCATGATGATCGGATCATTGAATCTTCAGTTGTTGGTCAATAATGGTATTAGCCACAAAAGTTGCATCCAATTTTCACTATGCACAGCAGATACCACTTTTTTTCTTTAGTTTCAACAACTAAACAGCCATAATTCATCCTGCAATATATGTTTGAAACAAGGTATAGTGAGCCATCCTGAACCATCTGATTCAGGGTATACCAAACCGTACTAATAGGAAATCAGGATGGTTCATCGTTTTGAAATGGTATGGGGTCTGTACCATCCTATACCATTTCAAAATAGTACCGAAATGGTATAGTTTCAGCATGCCTCATACTATACTGTATCGGACTGGTATTGAAATGGTACCAGTTCTCAGTATGGCAAGCCTTAGTTTGAAATGACTTGCTATATTACAACATGATTGTACTAAGACATTCTCACTATTGCAAATAACCATTTTTTTGTCCCCTGTGCATGCACAATCTTAGCTTGAATGATATAATTAAGATAGCATTACTTGCTCTGCTAATGTCTCAAACATTTATGCCAAATGTAAATATATTCTGATAAAGAAATCTCCAAAAGCATATTACAACTCATTGCTCCATTCTCAGCATATGATCATCTTCATGTACTTCTGATCCCATGCCATCGATATAATGATCTAATATGCTTTAGGTGCCTTTCAGAGTTAATCAATCCAACAATCCATCTCAATTTAAAATATCAACAAACCTAAACTTGAAAAAAAACTTAAATGATCACCCTCCAGATGGCATACATCGAGAGGACTGGGTACATTCTTCAAAAACAAACTGACATCAACCTACAACTAAACATGCAATTACTTTTTGATGACAATAATGCAAGAAACTCAAGCTAATAGTTATGCAAGATCTAGATAGTTCAACATTCACCAGCAATTCTACCACAACTTCAGATGAATCCCGTGCAATTTTTTCAGCTAGCATTCCTTTCACATAATATTATCCATGAATTGAGAGTGGCAAAAACTTTTTACCATGTCACTGAATCATCTATGCTGTTTAGCTAAAGCTGAGACAGTAAAAACACAGCGGATGCTATGTCAATGGCTGCCGAAAAGAAGAATAAATCATAATACAACTAAAAATGTTAATTAAACCAACATCCTTGCCACCAAAATAACCAGAATCAAGCTAGATTTAGCGTCAAATCGATCCGCCAGAACATTTCAAAGATCGCATGAAGATTTGGCTCTTAATAATTCACATGAAATGATATAAACTAAATAAACTAAAAAGCAACGAATCAACGAAACGAACATGGAAAAGGTTACATATAAGAATTAGATCATAAAAATATAAATTTTAATGGGACCCTAATTAGGAAGAGAGGGAGAGCGAAGGCAAGGATACCTCGAGTGAGCGCACGGACGGATCAAAATTAACGAAAGGGGAATTGAAATCGAAGCTTGCTGGCAGCAGCGAGTGGACTCTCCTGGCGGCTTTATGGTCGGCGATAGCTCAGAGAGCCGGAATACCACCTCTCCGAAGGAAACAAAATGGCGGTAGGAATTCAAGAATTCCAAGTATACCCCTTCCATTTATAACGAGAACGGGAATCGTTCTTTCTGATTTCTAATTATTTTAATGATTTGCTAAATTCAGCGCTATAATATGAGATGGTTTTAGAAAGGGCTTTGTGCTTGGCTGTCATGACTGATACCTCTAAATAAAAAAAAATAAAAAATAATATAAAAAATTATAAGCTTAGAATGAGTTTTTAATGAATGAGATTAAATTTAATTTTTTTAAAAAAATTAAATTTACAAGCTTTTAAGAAGATGATTATTTTTGATTTTTATTTGAATAATATAATAAATAAATTAAATTTTAGCTAAAATATATCTTTGGTTCTCAATTTTTTATTTAAAATTTATTTATTTTGATTTTTGAATCTTTGTTTGAGACTATTGCCCACATGATGTCTTATTACATAAAATTAATTAAATTATTAGAATATTTAATTTATCATTGTGATATGAACTTATGAATTTATTGAATAGTTATTTTATCACTTTAACGCAAACACATAAAATGGTTGATAAAATGATATATTAGCTATTTTATTAATTTTAATTAAATTTATGTAACGAAATGAAAAGAATATATTTTTCTTTAAATATAAAAAATTAAATTATAATTGAAAGTTTGAAGTTCAAAACATATTTTGAGCATAAGTTTAAGAACAAAAGGTATATTTTAACTTAAATTTACCAACAAGTTATTATGGTTCAATAAAATCTTAAATATGTTTTTATTTTATTTTATTTTATTTTTATTCATAAGAAGGGTGGAAGCATGTTCTTTGATTTAACCTGTGGTTAGATTTGTCCATGGGATGCTCAATTGATAAGGGTGGATAAGGGTATTCCGGTCACTGGGCACGTAACTGGATAGGTACGTCCTTTCAGCGCACGCTGGGGCCAACTCCGCGGAGGCTACCGACGGCGACCTCTCGAATCACGAGCGGACGGCTCACGGCTCCACCGTCTGATGACGTGGCACGTCCGTTACAGCGAAGGTTGAGGGACCGTATAAATACACTAATAATTCATGCGGCTGCGCCGGGAGTTATTTAGTGGGGCGGTTTGTGATTACCAATACAATCTTATAAAATTAATATATATATATATATATATAAATCAGTTTGTTAATCCTACAGCTACAACTTGAGTCATTGATAAAATAATAAAGTCTATACAACTTAAATTCAGTTTTAATTTTTTAAATATAAAATTGAATTGAAAAACTAATCCAATCTCGTTCCTGCTACTGTATCAAAAATAATTTTTATAGATCAAAAAAAAAAAAAAAAATTGATGAAACAAACTACTTTTATTCATTATCTTGTACTCATCTTTTAATTTTAGATTATATTTTCAATCACCACTCCTTCTTTATGGATCGAAAGAAAGAGAAGAAGAAAAATAAAGGGTAAACTATTTCTGCCTATTATCTTATACTCATCCTTATACTGTATTTTTTCACGATAGCTACTCCTGCTTGCTATAATAGTTATCGGCTATCTAATGATAGCTTATCAGACATTCATACTGGCTGCTACTTTCCAACAACCATCAACCGGTTGAAACACTATTAATAGACTCGAGAAATTATGTAACACGAGTTAAAAGCCTAAGCAAATGGTTTTTGAAGTGAAAGCATCATTTCTTATCAATAAAGAGCAAGATTTGTACCATCTAAACTAAGGTTTACGGGCAGATAAGTAGGCTCTGCAAAATTTTACTTGTCCTGCACATCTTTGCAAGAAAAAAATTCATTCCATAACCGAACAAATAGGATGGAAAAGATCAAAATTGCAACGGAAAAAATAGGATGAAAAATCTCAAAATTGCTTTGGTGGACTTTAAAAGGGCCAAACATTGACCAGTTAACAGGTATGTTTTTCTTTTGTTCAAATATTTTCTTTTTCAACAAACATTTTCTTACTGATGTCCGATTGGAAGTAGACGTTAGAGTTGTTAATTGACAATTTAGACGTTCTAATTTTTTAATATTTATATTCAATAAAAAGTTGTTCAAAAAGATCTAGTTTAAAATCTTAGAAGTTTAAAAGTCTGAAATTTAGATGCGTTGCGTGGCACCATTGAACCAAGCTGGTAATGTCTCCCATTTTGATGGAATCACGAGACACGTGAGAGTTCCATCAAATCTCACTCCAATATTTGGCTAGAATTTAATTTTAAAGAAATTGGTACCAACCAAACTTTGTTTTTTCTAGCATCCAAGCTTTTATGCCTTGCTCTAAAAATAATGCTATATATATTATAATATACAAATATATATATATATATATATATATATAATTCTTGAGGTAAGCTAATTTTTTTAAAATTTTTTTAAGGCTCATATCTGATTTTAAATTTGAATGAATGTACAAAATTTTGCTTAGTCTGACCTTATAAGTCATAAACCTTGGCTTAGGCCCAAAAATTTTTGGGACTGAAATCGGATCGATACATCAACCCCCTATCCTATGCCCACCCACTCATAGTAAGAGTTTAAATTATTTTTATATTTTTGAGGCCTTAAATTTTTTATATATCATATTAACTTTATTAATGTCATCTAATTTCTATACTTTTAGCGTATGAGAGTACATTCTATAACTCAGAAGGGTACAGAAAATAAAAAGTAATGTCATGTTTAAACATATTTGGAAATTACTAGTTGGCTTTAGGTATATCTTTTCAACATTTAGTGAATTATTATTATTATTATAAGGTTAACCATCATGTGCTTTTTATTTATGATTTAATTTTCATTATATCTACTGAATGTTTCAATTTTAAATTTATCAATTCATGGAATGTTTTGGTTTAATTAACTTTACAAAGATATGATGTTGGATATTCAATAGATATCCAAGCCTGATCTCTGCTCGATGTGGACCAGAAGCATATTTTTATTATCTAAATCCGAATCCAACCGGATTCTTCAATGGATTATAAAATAAAATCTAGAATTGAAACCCTCACAGGTATATATCTAGATTTAAGAAAGCTCGGACTGAGCTGACCTAATAACTCATGCATGTTGCCAATCGTAAAGGTGGCAGACAACTCAACCATGAAAGGCTGAAGTGTTGTTCTAAATGATATGATTATGTAAAGGCCCTTGCATCTTTAATCTCTTTGAACAAGTGGCCTACAGTTATTAATGTTGAGTTAGATGTAGCATGTGGGAAAATGCCTAATCTGATGGCAGTTTAGAGAACTTGGGACGGGGCTAAATTAGTTTTCATCCTCCACATTTGCTCAATTTCCTAGGAGCAACTGGTCTAATTAACTTCGTTGGGGAAAGAAAACCTTTTTTTTTCTTTTTTTAACTAGTAGATCCTGCCTAAGGTAAACACTTATTTATTTATTTTTTTTAATTGAGTCTTGGGTATGGAAGTTGTGAACAATTATGATACTTCAAGCTTTTTGATGGAAAATAGCAGAGGTGAGCTGTAGTTTTAGATTAGAACTTAAAATTAAATAAATCAAGATTCGTTTTAGTATTTTGGATTAAAAAAGAATGAATCCTATATTTTTGATCCAGAACAGGATGAAATCTATTTTAAAATTGATCCAGAGCTAATATGCTTAAACCGATTTAGTTATGAATTGATTCCAAATTAGAACACACACACATATATATATTATATTTAACAATTATCTAATATCTAATAGATAAATTTTTTAATTTAAATTATATTCAATAAAAAATAAATATAATATTTTTTGATTAATTTAATATTAAGATCTTTTAATAGAAATAGTAAATAACTCATGATTTATATTTGATGTTCTCAATTCGATCCATAAGTTATAACCAAGGGACTAACCTTTAGAATCGCGAACCATCCAAAAAGAGTTAGTTTTTAGATTCCGAACCTATAATAAACTCTATTAACATTTAGAATCAAACTAATCCGTACATTCCTTACCCTAAGAAAATGGTATGGAAAGGATTCCACTTAAAGCTATCTGTAGAAGACCATGTACATGTCTTGGTCACCTATCTATTTGCTTAACAGGTCTGGTTGGATCTGGTACCAGCTGAAATTCAAAGGCTTTTGTTCTCTTTTGTGTCGGGCCCATGGAGTAGAAAAAGAAACCAAGTCATTGGTGGCAAAGGCTAGATGGCTTCTATGGAAAGCTAGAAATGAAAGATTGTTTCAAAGTCCTCTACGGCTGGTGAGATCAAAAGGGAATCCAGGTACTTGGTTGTTGAATACATCCGGACCCAATCAATAACCGCTTTCCATCCACAGTCAATGTATTGGATGGTTGTAGGATTGGTTGCTTCTCTTCATTTAGAGTTAATCAAGTTTCTTGCTTCACTCCTCTCCTTGGTGCATTGAAAGGTGAACTTTGATGGTTTCATGAGAAAGGATGTTGGAACAATAGTTTCTTTGGCTGATTTATGTGTTGCGGTTCATCAATTTAAAGGTAATTAGGTCTGGCTGGAGGGAGATTATATTTTTATGGTATCTTGGTTTAACCATTTGGATACAAACAAACCTTATTTTAACCCTCTATTGAAAGAAATTATGCAGCTCTGAAGAATATACTTTGGGTGTTTAAGGTCACCCATACTTGCACAGAAGCTAATCAGATGGCGAACTAGCTTGCAACCAAGATTACTGAAGATGATCGGATCATTTGAGCTGAAGATAAAACTCCTCAACTAGGCCTAGTGCTCAAAGCTGATGCTCTTAAACCATTCTTCTTCGTGATTAATTCGTAATACCAGAAAAGCCAGAGAAAACTACGGCTAGGCTTTCTGTTCCAATTAAACTGTATAAAATTTATTTTTACCGCTACATTACCAGATCAGTAATCTTGTCTCTATCTGACGGCCGCGTTAGTAGATCAGCGCAACGGTCGTCTCATGAACGGTCCACCACTGCATTCCAAAATACGTGACACCATGATACGTTGATACAAGAATTTAATGAATTATGAGTCACACATTTATCTTTTATCTATAATTATTACATAATTAATTAACATAATTAAAATGAGGTGACGAGGGGATGAGCGGTAAGGGGATGTCTTACATACAAAGAATGGAGTGGTGGGTTAGACAGCCATCAACGTGAACATTTATACTGTTGGAAAATTTTATTAAGGAATACTTATTTGAAGTTTTTAATTGAGTTTTTATACTATTTTATTTAATTAAGTATTTTAACTCATATAAATTTTTAATCAAGTATATTTTTTAACGGTTGTTAATGATCACTTGATAGACTGTCTGATGGCTATTAACTATGACTTGAGCAAACCTTTTTTTTTTTCAATTAAGTATACAAACTTATAGAAGTTTTTCAATTGGGTATATCGACTCATAAAATTTTTTAAATCAAGCATAGAGAATATGGATAGAAGAATTATAGGATCTATTCATTGATGCTCTTTTAACACCTAGCTCCATGTAGCAAAGCCAAATAGCTTTTGCGGGAGTCACACGACATCTTTCTTTGTGGATCACATGACCTTTAAGGAGGACAAAATTTTTTGGTTGAGAAATATGTTACTAACACATCAAAAAGCCTATAACATAAGAAAAGATATATATATTTAAAGTGTAATTTTCTTATTAATTCATTTACTATTAGTTGAGCAAGCAAAAAGTAACTATTTTGCTATTTAATCTTTTATGCATATAATTTTTTTTATACATAAATAGGTAATAATATTTTTTCTTTAGGTAATTTTACATAGAATTCTATATGTGAAAATATTTGATTGATTGGTTTGTCATGCATTCATGAAAAATGCTAGCTGAACTTAAACAAGTATACTATACTGAAAACTTTATAAGTTGATATACTCATTTGAAAAACTTTGAGTTGATGTAATTAATCAAAAAAAAAAAAGTATGTTTAAGTTATCATTAACGATCATCATGTGGTCTATCAACTCATCATTGACAGCTGTTAAAAATATACTGGATTAAAAAAACTTACATGAATTAGTATCCTCAATTAAAAAAAAAAGTCTAAGGACTCAATTGAAAACTCCAAATAAATTCTTGTACTCATGGTGTAATCATCCCTTTTATTAATGAGGATTGAAACAAGAGAGAGGATACTCTTGGTTTTTGACCCTTAAAACAAATATGAGTTATGACCAAAAATCCGATCCTTTTAGGATGCTTAATGATTCAGGTATAGGTGATGAGGTCATCATATTTGGTTATATCTCGGTGATCTTAAATCATCCTTCATCTCCAGAATCACTGCTCAATCTAGTAATTCCATACGCATCCTTGAGGTTAGGTTTATAAAATCACTTAGAGGCAGGAAACTTGATTTGAAGACCAAAATGTCCCATATTCATATAAAAAAGATATTTGATATTATTTTCATAGTAATATAATATAATTTAATATTATAAAATTATATTATAATAATATAATACAAAATATTATATTATGACTTATATAATAATATAATATAATATAATATAATAATATAAATATTATAAAAATTATTATAATTTAATATAATAATATGAAATAATGATAAATTATCATGGTAGTTGCAAAAAAATATCTGGAGTAATTTTGGTATTACATGATTAGTAATCTTATGTTCTCATGGCGTACCAAATAGCTTAATTGTGGCTATTAAGAGATCTTTAATCATTGAGACTTAGCATATTAAACATGATGATTTTATATTATAAAAAATAATATCACTTTGGGATTAGGATTATTGTAATCCAAATCACCATGGTGATGTCATTCGATTACCAAACATTCCTAAGGTTGCACTACTCTTCTCTTCCTGTGATTGGACATGAATGCCTCTATAAAAAAGAAATCAACTATAAGTATATATTATAAATAAAATAGAAAGAACAAAAAGGATAATATGAAAAAAAAAAAAAAAACTCAAGTTCTAACATGCAAATCACATGATTAATGCATTTTTGATGGCCATATATTATCTTTAGATTGTTAGTAATAACATCAAAATAAAAGATGTTACCCAAAAGTTTAAAATAAAAAATTTTATTTAAATATCAAAAATTGAAATGCAATGCAATTTTTATGACGAGATATCAACCTTTTTTTTTAATGATAACATTTTTACATTACTCCTTTTGTTCTTAAGTTTATAATGCTATAAATATGCCATGTAACTACCATAGTTATGGCATGTTGAACAATTTATCACTTTCAATTTTTAAATTTAGATGTTGGGGGAAACATATATAAAATGTACTTAATCACTACACTTTTTTATAATCATTTCTTTATAAATTTTATCTAGAAAAATATTATAAAAAGTCCTGTATCACACCAATTCTGATGTGAATTCCAATTGTATAAAAATCTAGATTTTTAACTTTAATCTAATTAAATTCTATTCCAAACAAAGAAATCAACAGAGAATTCAATTCAATTCCTCATTTTTGAGTGATTCTAAATGGTTTTGAGTGATTTTAAACAGGAGCAATGTACTATCCACCATCCATTTAGATTAATTGGCTTTAGGACTGCAATAAAGCATTTACTTAGGATTTGGGGTTTCGATTGTCTTCGTAACTAGTCATGTTGGAAGAAAGTATAGGTCACCCATTTTCTAGGATGATGTAGGTGAATGGCAATTGATAGGATCAATGATAGTATAGTAAATGATGGAAAAAGTGAAGCTTATTAAGAATTGGTTACAGACAACTCATACCAAACAAAAGAGCTATACTGATAGTAGGAGGATAGTATTGGAATTTCAAGCAGAAGATAATATTTTCCTGAAGATATCTCCTACTACGGGCGTAATAGGTTTGAATTTATGGAAAGCTGAGCTTGAGATTTGTAGGTCCATCCAAAATTCTAGACATGATGGGTGAAGTTGTACATAGGCTAGCATTACCACTAACCCTCTTTGAAGGGCATAATATATTACATGTATCAATGCTTAGGAGGTATATGCCAAACCTCAATAACAAAATAAAGTTTGAGCCAATATAGCTTCATGAGGACCTGACCTATGGGGTGGATTAAAAGATGAGATGAAGGATAATGTAGTAATCATATAGGAAAAAAAGCCACTTTAGGGCTTGAAGATGAGATGAAGGCTAAATGTCCTCAACTATTTCACAACTTAGGTATGCCAATTTCGATTATGAAATTATTTTTAGAGGAGAAGAAATGTGAGAAATAAAGCTCTATAATAGAGCTTCATCCTGTATCCTAATGGCTGAACCATCATGAACGGCCATCGAACTGCCCCTAACCCCCTCTTTACTAGCCCCAACCATACTTCACTAGTTGGCAAATCCAAATTGTCTCCACCACTGAGTCGTTGAGCCATTGAAAAGTTGTTGAAGCTAATGGATTTTTAGTAGACCACTGAGAAAATAGGTGAAGCTCAATGGATTTTTGTTGAGATCCCAATCTCCTCTGCCTATAAATAGAGCCCTTCCCCTACCTCTAAGTCTATTCCATCTCCTTCCTTCCCCTTCTCCTACTCCCATGATGCCCCCCCTCCTTGCTTCTGTTGGGTTACTTGTGCATGCCTAAGAGTACAGTGGAAGCGAATAGATTTCATAAATTTCTTAATGAGATCTATTTACAAGAAACCCTTAATAGCCAAGATTTCCTTAATGGTAACAATCAAATTAATAAATAGTAAATATAGGATAAGAAGAGTACCTGTAACGCTAAATCTAATATGTTGGAATATCCACAAGGTGCCCAAGTGTTCACCCTCCAATGTTGATCCACACAGGAACTGGGTTCAAGACTCTATCTCCTTCAAAACTTTGATCCTTGATGCTTAATCCTTCCAAAGGATTTGATTGGCTTGCTTTCTTTCCTTTCTAATTTTTTTTCTCTTACAAAAACTCTTCAAAGCCTCTTGTCCTAAAGAAGGCTTCATTGTCCTAGTTTAGGTCTTGTCCTGAAGAAGACATCATTGTCTTAGTTTAGGACAAGACAACCTCTTGTCCTGAACAAAACCTCCTTGTCTTAGTTTAGGATAAGACATATAAAAGAAATAAAATAAGAAAGAGAGAGAATTGATTTCTCTTCGATGAATTCATGTATATTTTTGAACCCGAGATGCACTCCTATTTATAAGAGACGGAGGGATGCATCACCAAGGGATGCATCGCATCCACACAGCTTATCATGATGAGGCGTGTCCCAAGGATAGCGCCTCATCATGATGAGACGCTAAGGGAAGAGGCACATCTAAGAGAGCAGAAAGATGTATCCGTTCACCTTATCCATGCGCTATCAACCTTTTCACGCTGATAGCCTCACCCCACACTTATTTCATGATAATCCAATGGTCCAAATTAAGACACCATCTAATGGTCCAAAAGCAAGGCGCCATCACTCATGGTTTAGATTCAGGCACCAACTAATGGTCCAGATTCAGGCAACAACCAATGGTCTAGGTCCTTCATCCAAGGAGCCATCCAATGGTCCAGATCGAGCTGCTGACCAATGGTCCAGATCCATTATTCAAAGAGCCATCCAATGGTCCAAATAAAGCTAATTGGGTTTCAACTCTTGGCCAACCCACATTAGGTTATGATCCAATCATATTAGATTAACCTAATACAAGAATCAGATTCGAATCTAATTCGAATCAGGAGCTAGGGTTTGCAACACGTGCTAGCATGTTTATCTTACAAACATGATCTAATCCAATTAGACCCTTGATCAGTTCCTTTTGTATGTGATCCATTGAGTTTCACATCTAGCTAGCAGTAGGTGTGGGTGCAAGTTGACCTATCATGATTAGAATATTTCTAATCCTTATAGGTCCAATCAGTGCGATCCCGAACTTGACAATTAGAACCCTTTCTAATTGTTGATCAAATTAAACTCTTTAATTCAATCAAACCTACAAGACAAGATTGACGTCTAGCAACGTATCATGTCTACCCGAAGGATATGAAATTTGGTGGATATACCAAATATACCCTTCAGTGGCAAGTTATTATGCAATTCAATCCTTCAATCATACTGCATCCTGAATAAGTATATGAGTATGGATTAATGTCAAACTTAATTACTTATTCATGTCTCTCTTAATCTTCTAATGATAATTCAATTAATGAAACATTAGAAACTCTTTCTAATTTTTCATTCTGCTTTGATCAAAGACTTCCTGAATCATCATAAGATTAGAGCAAGTAGGATGTGATCTTCTCTTACTAGAAGTGATTGATTTCTTGTTGATCTACTCACAATCTTCATACATAATCCATCATATCCAGAATACCTCATACACAACTTAATGTCGTGAATGAGTGTAAACCAAAACATGGATTCATGTGCATAAGATACTATGGTGATCTCAGGTCTAAAGATCACTTACACAACTCCCACTTAGAGAATAATCTTTTGAGAAATAAGTAAGTATCCATAAGATGTTCTCTTGGTAGGTCAATTCAGTGAACTCATTCCTCTAATGAGCACCCACATCTTTATATTAATGTCTTACATAAGTGATTGTGAGATCAATCATCCTCTACATCGAGCATGCATAAGATGTGCCAGTCTTTTTGGTAACATTGATCCCCGACTTAATGTACCAACGACTGAGAATGTTTTAGATTAGGGTTTTAGGGTTTTAAGTCTCACTGGCATGATCTCATCATAGCCCTAAAACCATTGCCCTAATCTATGGGGTTCATCATAATTATAAAAAGCAGCAAATGATGAAACATAATGCTTTCTATTTATAACCAAAATGTCATGTATATGATTTGGAAGAATAAAAGAGACCATATCACAATACAGATTAAGATTGGCTTTTAGGGCATAACTCTTTCATTCTCCTACTTGCACTAAAGCCAATCGCTCTTATACTTTAACCCCATACAATTGAGGTGGCGATCAAATTGCTGCTAGGTAAAGCTTTAGTGAATGGGTCTGCTAGGTTGTTCTTTATATCTACTCATTCAATCTTGATGTCTTTCCTTTCGATAATCTCATGACGAGGTGGAA
Organism: Metroxylon sagu; assembly: GCA_017589505.3. Taxonomy (NCBI): domain Eukaryota; kingdom Viridiplantae; phylum Streptophyta; class Magnoliopsida; order Arecales; family Arecaceae; genus Metroxylon; species Metroxylon sagu. The sequence continues at coordinate 171,730 of JACVBY030000412.1, forward strand.
GTGTCTTAGAATATGCTTGGATCTATGATGAGACCTTGGTTCCTTTGCTTGTGTAATAGTTCCAGTGTTATCACAATAAACTGGTACTAGTTCAGCAATCTTAGGAACCACACCCAACTCTATGATGAACTTTTTCATTCAAACAGCTTCCTTAGCCGCTTCACTTATAGCAATGTACTCTGGCTCAGTAACTGAGTCAGCTACAGTCTGTTGCTTGAAACTCTTTCAGCTCACTACTCCATCATTCAGAGTAAAGACATATCCTGAAATGGACTTGCTATCATCTGGATCTGACTGAAAACTAGAATTCGAATAACTTGCTAGTTTTAATTCTGATCCTCCATATACTAGAAAAACATTTTTAGTCCTTTTCAAGTACTTAAGAATGCTTTTCACTGTTTTCCAATGATCCTCCCCTGGATCAGCCTGAAACCTACTTGTTATGCTCAAAGCATAAGCAACGTCAGGCCTGATACATAGCATAGCATACATTATCGACCCTATTGCCAATGCATATGAATAGTGCTCATTCTATTCCTCTCTTTAGGTGTCTTAGGAGACATCTTTTTAGAGAGACATATGCCATGACCTATGGGTAAGTAACCTCTTTTATTCTCATCCATGCTGAATCTTTTCAACACTTTATCTATGTACCTTAATTGGGATAAGCCTAGTATCCTTTTAGATCTATCCCTATAGATCTTTATACCCAGTATATAGGATGCTTCACCCAAGTCTTTCATGAAAAATATTTTTGATAGCCAAGTCTTGACCGATTGCAACATTAGAACATCATTTTCAATGAGAAGTATGTCATCTACATACAATACTAAGAAGACAATAGCACTCCCACTTGTCTTCTTAAACATACAAAGTTCATCCATATTTTTGATAAAGCCAAACTCTTTGACTGTTATATCAAAATGGATATTCCAACTTTTTGATACTTTCTTTAATCTATAAATGGATTTTTTAAGCCTGCATACTTGATTTGTTCTCTCACTTGAGACAAATCCTTCTGGCTGAGTCATATAAACCTCTTCCTCAAGATGACCATTAAAGAATACAATTTTGACATCCATCTATCAGATTTCATAATCATAATATGCAGCTATTGCAAGCATAATCCGAATAAACTTGAACATAGCTACTGGTGAAAAAGTTTCATCATAGTCAATTCTTTGTTTTTGTTTAAAACCTTTTGCCACTAGCCTGGCCTTATATGTATCTACTTGGCCATCAGCTTCAACCTTTTTCTTATATACCCATTTGCAACCTATAGGGCTTACACCCTTAGGTGCATCTACCAAAGTTCACATTTGGTTGGTATACATAGAATCTATTTCGAATTTCATGGCCTCCAGCCATTTATCAAAGTCCCTACTCATGACAACTTCCAAATAGGTCAGTAGATCATTGTTCTCAATGATGTGTGCTTCATCATTCTTTATGATTAACCCATATCTCTCAGGTGCTCTTCGCACTCTATCTAACCTTCGGAGAGGAGATGTGTGTTGTGGTTGTACCTCATCTATGGGTACATCTGGTTGAGGAATATCATTTGTCTCAATTTGTAGGTCATAAACTTTTTTAAGTTTAATTCTTCTATCCTTGCTCTTTTCAAGGAAAAACTCTTTCTCTATGAAAATAGCATGCCTACCAACAAAAATCTTGTGTTCAGTAGGATTATAGAAGATATATGCTATACTGTTTTTAGGATAACCTACAAATATATATCTATCTGATCTAGCACTTAGCTTATATCCAAAATTTCTTTTGACATAAGCTTGACAGCCCCATATCTTAAGATATTTAAGATTTGGTTTCTTTCCTCTCCATATCTCATATAGAGTGCTAGGTACAGACTTAAAAGGTACCCTGTTCAAAATATATGCAATAATTTCTAGGGCAAATCCCTAGAAGAAAATAGGAAGAGCAGTAAAGCACATCATGGACCGTACCATATCTAATAGAGTATGATTCCACCTTTGGATCAGCCTGAAGGGACTCTCCTCCAGTGCCAAACAGCTTGAAGTCACATTTCTTCAAACTTCTAATTTTTTATAGTCCATGCAATGACTTGCATATGTGGAAACCACAGCTGGTATCCAATATCCAAGAATTAGAATTTTGAAAAATTGGCATGTAACACAAACATACCTTTTGATGCAACTCTTGTATCAGGCTTCACAGCTGCAAGTAAACTCTTGCAATTCCTTTTCTAGTGGTCTTCTTTGCTACAGTGGAAACAGGTACTGGGTCCAGATATCTTCTTTCCTTTCTTTTTCTTGATGCTTCTTTTAGGATTTAGCCTCTTTTTAGAACCCTTACTGCCTGACTTTCTTTTAGAGCCCCCACCAACAAGAAGGATCGGACCCTTTCCTTCTTGATGTGGGTTTCAGCTGTCTTCAACATATTTAACAGCTCAGGCAAGGAGGTATTCAGCTTGTTCATGTGATAATTCACAACAAACAGAGAGAATGACTTGGAAAGTGATTGCAGGATCAAATCCTGACTGAGTTCACTATCTATAGCAAAACCCAATTGACTCAATCGAGTAATCAAGTCTATAATCATAAGAACATGGTCTTGCATGGATGTCCCTTCATTCATTTTAGCACGGAATAATTGCTTAGATATCTCATATCTAGCAGTCCTACTTTGCTCTCTATATAATTCCTTCAAATTATGAAGTATGGAGTGAGTGTCCATGCTTTCATGTTGTCTTTGTAACTCGTTACTCATAGAGGCCAGCATGATACACTTGACAGTCAAACTGTCATTTTTTCACATCTATATGTGGCAACCTCCTCTTCAGTAGCATCATCCCCAGCTGATGCTAAGTCAGGGGTTTCAAGTATATAGGAAAGTTTCTCTTGTGCGAGAACAATCTTAAGATTCCTCAACCAGTCCACATAATTCGGGTCGGTCAACTTGTTGGTATCTAAGATGCCTCTCAGTAATAGTGAAGAAGCCATTTAATACAGATTTAATTCTACATAAATAAAGAACAAAACTAACATAAGCAGACCAATCATGATGACATGTATACAATTAGACAAGGACTTTTATCTAATTGTTACTTTCACTATTTTATCGACTTATCATAGCCCCCTCCTATGATAAACGAGAAAAATACTAATTTTTCTTAGTGGGGTTGAGATCCTAATTCCTCATTAATGCCTTCTGTTACACAACAAACATTCATGAGTTCAAAGGTAGAAAATTTTTCTTTCCAATTGCAACCCATGCAACTCTTAACATAACAGCTGCCTCTAAGACATTTACAGCCTTGTGTTACACAATAAACTATAATGTCTTAGTTTAGTCAGATCCTTCATTTCTATATAGTAACGTTTGAATAATGTTGCCCTTGTGTTACACAATAAAGCAACACCATCAATCATGCTATAAAGCATTAGATGCACCATGATAAATTTCATATCAAATCCTAGATTAGGCCTTGTGTTACACAACAAACCTACTATAGTTTTTGACTTGAATTTGGCTTAGCATGAAGGAAGGCATTTAGTGTTTCAATCATTTAGCATTTCCAATTCAAGGTCTAAATCTATCCAATTGGCCAAGTAAGTGGGAGAGAGGTGGGAGGCCCCCCGTGCTTGCCTTAGTGATGCAGCCCACATTCAAGACCAAGAACCATCCTAAGTCTCTCATCTTTGACTTTGTCATTTCCTAGGCACTGCACCTTTCCCATGCATATTCTTGGAACAACCACAAGCATTGGAAATATTGTGCTTTTATTAAGCTTCTAGTTTCTAAATTTGACCTTAAGTCTTTTGGTTTCCCTTTTGTTTTTGCTTTGTCTATAATAGACCATCAAGTCTCTGTAAAAGAGCAGAATGAATAAAATTTGTCTAAGTGCAATTATCTTGAACCTTGAAGAGTTCATACCTTTTGAAAATCTAAAAGAGTTTTCACTCCTTCCTTGAAGAGTTGGAGCGTTTCCAAAGTCTGCATCCTTGAAGAGTTGTAGCCATCAATCTAGAAGAATTAATGCCATTTTATCTTCCTTGGACGCCTAGAAGAGCAACCATTGAAGTTCTATTCATTCGCAACTTCTCATTTTTTTTTTCAATTTCAATCCTTTTGAAGTGCTCATCTAAGAGATCTCAAAATAGCAAAGTTGTAGATCAAAGAGTCTTGAACTTTGGCTTTGGAATTACTACATTCCAATTTGTATTAATCACTCTCCCGATCCCGCTGTTTGAAGTAGCTGAAGTTGGGCTACATCATTTGGTATCAGAGCTGTGGAGGAGAGGACAATGCCTCCAAGACAAGCTAGACGTCGAGGTGGCAGAACCATTCCCTTGAACGAAGTACACACACTTGCTGAAAATTTACAGCAGCATATGCAACAACAGATTGATGATTTGACTCGAGAAGTTCAGCGTCTGAGGGTTGAAGCGAACAATCCTTCACCCTGTGCCACAACCAGCGAGTACAATGGCAATTCTTCTTCTTCAGAAAGTGTTCAATCTTGTCCCCGAAGAAGGAATGCTCCATCTCGCGCACAAGTAGTTTGAGAGCAGGATTAGGAAAAGGAAATTAAGAGAGACATACCAGAATTTTCAGGTACTGATTTTGCTGATGAAATTGTTGATTGGTTGACACTTGTGAATGAAATTTTTGAGCATAGGAATGTCCCAGAAGATTGCCAAGTTGGCATCATCGCTATGCGCCTTCGAGGCAAAGCCATAGCCTGGTGGAGACGTGAGAAGCAAACTTGCCAATCTGTTGGCAAGGCTCCAATCACTTCATGGAGGAAAATGGAGGATAAAATTCGAAAGTATTTCCTTCCCAAAGGTTACAAGAGAGAGCTTTACCAAAGGTACCAAAACTTGAAGCAAGGTACGCGAACGGTAGAGGAATACACCAATGAGTTCCATGAGTTGGTGATTCACAACAAGATTCGGAAGAGATGCTTGTGAACAAGTACTTGAATGGTCTCCAACTTCATATCCAACATGCTTTAGAAGTTCTTAATATTTGGGACATAGGAGACGCACATCAACGGGCTCTCAAAGTGGAACGTTCTCATTCTAGGAGGTAGTAGCCCCCTACCTTGCCAAACCGAGCAACCAAGAGTACAATCAGCCCCACCAAAGTTGCTGAAGCTATAGCAAAACCATATAGTACAAGCAAGCCTTCTACTCAGCCCAACATTTTCAAACAACAAGCTACAACCGGTCAAAGCTCTACAACTGGCATACGTTGTTATTCTTGTGGAGAGATGGGTCATCGTGCTAACAATTATCGGATTAACAAGAATCGACCAGCTGGCAAAGCTTTCTTGATGGAAGATGACTCTGCTGAATACATGAAGGAACCACTTGAGGAGGAATTCAGGGCTCATGAAGTTGCTGAGGAAGATGAGCAAATAATCCATGGTGATTCTGGTGAACTTCTCATGGTGAGAAAGATTTTCCTCACTCCTAAAGATGACTCTGGAGATAAGTGGTTGTGCACCAATATTTTTTACTCAGCTTGCACCATTTCAGGAAAAGTATGTCAGTTAATTATTGACTCTGGTTGTTGTGAAAATATGATTTCTGAGGTAGCGGTAAACAAGCTGAAATTGGAATTGAAAGAGCACCCTACACCCTACAAAATGTCTTGGCTGAAGAAAGATACTGAGGTAACTGTTTCCAAACGTTGCCTTATCAATTTTTCCATTGGTTCTATCTATTTTGATAAGATATGGTGCAATGTTTTACCCATGGATGCTAGTCATATTATCCTTGGCCGACCTTGGCAGTTTGACAGAAGGACTACCCATGATGGCTACCATAATACCTATTCTTTTGTTTATGAGGGGAAGAAAATTACTTTGGCACCTAGTAAGGAGCCTCTTAAGACTCCTCTGAATGAAAATTCCTTATTCCCTAATTTGCTCACAATGAAAGATGTAAAGATTGCCTTGAAGGGAGTTCATGTTGTGTATGTTTTACTTAACAAAACCAGCATGGAAAATAAAATTGCACCTCCCATATCCCATCAAGTTCAGCTTCTTTTGGAAGAGTTTAAGGATGTGTTTCCATCAAACTTACCACCTGGTCTTCCTCCCATGAGAAAAATTCAGCATGAAATTAACTTGATGTCTGGTACTCCACTACCTAATCTAGCTCATTATCGGATGAGTCCGACTGAACATGAAGAATTGCAGCGACAAGTTATGGAACTCTTGAATAAAGGTTTTATAAGAGAAAGTCTAAGTCCATGTCTTTGGCTTTGACCCTCTTGGTGCCTAAGAAAAATGACACTTGGAGAATGTGTATTGATAGTAGGGCAATTAATAAGATCACTATCAAGTATCGGTTCCCTATCTCTCGTCTTGATGATCTCTTGGATCAACTTTCTGGTGCAACCATCTTCTCAAAGCTAGACTTAAAGAGTGGATATCATCAAATCAGAATCAAGCCCAAAGATGAATGGAAGACTGCATTCAAAACCAAAGATGGACTGTTTGAGTGGCTAGTCATGCCATTCGGATTGTCAAATGCACCATCCACATTCATGAGATTCATGACTCAAGTTTTGAAGAAATTTCTTGGAAAGTTTGTTGTAGTTTATTTTGATGATATTTTGATTTTTAGCAAGTCTACTAATGAACATTTGCAGCACCTTCAAGAAGTGTTATGTGTGTTATGACGAGAACATTTGTATGCAGCCCCTAACAAGTGCTACTTTATGGTGCCACAAATCTTATTCTTGGGATTTCACATCTCAAAAGAAGGTATCTCAATTGATGATGCTAAGATTCAGGTGATCCAAGAATGGCCAACTCCAACAAATGTGCATGAAGTTCGAAGCTTTCATGGCCTAGCTTCTTTCTATCAGCGATTCATTGCGCATTTTAGCACCATTGCAGCCCCACTCACCCCTTGAATGAAGAAAGGAGTTTTTGAGTGGACAAGAGCAGCCCAACAAAGTTTTGAACATCTCAAAGAAAAGCTAAGCACGACCCCAATCCTTGCATTACCTAACTTTGATCTTGTCTTTGAGGTGCATTGTGATGCATCCGGTACTGGCATAGGAGGAGTTCTAAGTCAAGGAGGTCGACCCATTGCCTTCTTTAGTGAGAAATTGAATGGTGCAAAACTTCATTACAGCACTTATGATTTGGAGTTTTATGCATTATTTTGCACACTTGAGCATTGGAGGCCATATCTTATTCATAGGGAGTTTATTTTGTACACTGACCATGAAGCTCTTAAGTATATTTTAGGTCAACAAAAGCTCAATTCCAGGTGTGCAAAATGGGCTGAATATCTCCAAGAATTTACATTCAACATCAAGCACAAATCCGGAGTTCAAAATCAGGTTGCCGATGCTCTTAGCCGAAAGAAGAGCTTGCTTCATACCATGTGCTCAATTGTTCTTGGATTTGACTCTTTTCAAGAGTTGTATCAAGAAGACCCTTTCTTCTCAATGATCATTTCAGATGCACAAGACAAGAAGCTTGCTGATTTTACTTTATGTGATGGCTTCCTTTTCAAAGGAAATCGTCTGTGTGTGCCGAATTGCTCTCTTCGACAAAGGGTGATTGATGAAATTCATCACAACGGACATTTTGGGCGTGACAAGACTATGCAACTTGTTTCAGCAAAATATTTTTGGCCCCATCTGAAACATGATGTACATCGTCATGTGATGAGTTGTTGAAATTGCCAAGTAGGAAAGGGACAAGCCACCAATGCTGGCCTTTATTTGCCATTGCCGATACCACAAGCCCCTTGGGAAGATATTTCTATGGACTTTGTTGTTGGGCTCCCGCGCACATTGAGAGGTATGGATTCAATCTTTATGGTTGTTGATAGGTTTTCAAAAATGGCACATTTTATTCCTTGTCGCAAGGCTATGGATGCCTCACGCATTGCTGAATTATTCTTCAAAGAAGTATACAAGCTGCATGGCCTTCCTAAGACCATTACTTCTGATCGGGACACCAAGTTTCTCAGTCACTTCTGGCGACAACTATGGAAGAGTATTGGTACCAAACTACAATATAGTATAGTGTTTCATCCTCAAACGGATGGACAAACTGAAGTTGTTAATCGATCCTTGGAAAATCTATTGAGAACTTTGATTGATGATAACTCCCGATCTTGGGAGTTACGGTTGTCACTTGGAGAATTTGCATACAACTGCTCGGTGAACCATACCACTGGATACAGCCCTTTTGAGATTGTGTATGGACATCAACCAAAGACTGCTCTTGATCTTGCACCTATCCCCTTTGCTGAAAAGTTAATTGATAAGGTGGATGATATTGTTTCTCAAATGAAAGTAGTTCATGATGATGTGCGCCAATGGTTAGAGAGCAAAGCTGAATCCTATAAAAAGAATGTTGATAAGTGGCGACGTGAAGTCATTTTGAACCTAGAGTTTTTGTTTGGGCTTATTTACTACCGGAACGCCATCCCATTGGAACCTACAACAAACTTAGTAATCGGAAGCTTGGTCCCCTTGAAGTAGTTGAGTGCATCAATCCTAATGCATATCGGTTAAAGCTTCCTTCCCACATGAAAATACTTGATGTGTTCAATGTCCGGCATTTAACACCTTATGTTGGCAATTCTTCCAGTAATGGTGATTCAAATTCAGGGACGAATTCTTCTAAAGAAGGGGGGAATGATGCAGCCCACATTCAAGACCAAGAACCATCCCAAGTCTCTCATCTTTGACTTTGTCATTTCCCAGGCACTACACCTTTCCCATGCATATTCTTGGAACAGCCACAAGCATTGGAAATATTGTGCTTTTATTAAGCTTCTAGTTTCTAAATTTGACCTTAAGTCTTTTGGTTTCCCTTTTGTTTTTGCTTTGTCTATAATAGACCATCAAGTCTCTGTAAAAGAGCAGAATGAATGAAATTTGTCTAAGTGCAATTATCTTGAACCTTGAAGAGTTCATACCTTTTGAAAATCTAGAAGAGTTTTCACTCCTTCCTTGAAGAGTTGGAGCGTTTCCAAAGTCTGCATCCTTGAAGAGTTGCAGCCATCAATCTAGAAGAATTGATGCCATTTTATCTTCCTTGGAGGCCTAGAAGAGCAACCATCAAAGTTCTATTCATTCGCAACTTCTCATTTTTTTTTCCAATTTCAATCCTCTTGAAGTGCTCATCTAAGAGATCTCAAAATAGCAAAGTTGTAGATCAAAGAGTCTTGAACTTTGGCTTTGGAATTACTACATTCCAATTTGTATTAATCACTCTCCCGATCCTACTGTTTGAAGTAGCTGAAGTTGGGCTACATCACTTAGACACTAAAAGTTTGGCCAGGTAAGCAACGGACCCAATTATAAACCACGTTCTCTTTACCTTCCCAGAACTACTTTTCTAGACACCAATTGATCAATCAAACCCTAAATGAATTTGCATTATGATTTTATAACACTATGACTAAATATAATTTTATGTGAGGGCTTTCTGGTCTCTTAGCGCATTCCATATACTTTGCATTTCTTATGCAAAAAGCAAGCATATCAAGGAATATGAACATGCTTGATCATATTTTATATAAAATTCATATTAAGATATGTGAATATTTTATTGCTATGACATAACAAATTTCTATAGACATATATAGCATTTTAATGAACATGCTTCATATCTAATATTGCTATCACATAGCATTTTAATGAACATGCTTCATATCATGATATCTAATATTGCTATCACATAGCATTTGATGAATATGCTTCATATCATGATATCTAATATTGTTATCATATAGCATTTGATGAATATGCTTCATATCATGATATCTAATATTGCTATCATATAGCATTTTAATGGATCCTACAACATGCATGATCATTTGATTGCACTAGTTAATGATGGCTCTGATACCACAGTTGGGTTACTTGTGCATGCCTAAGAGTGCAGTGGAAGCGAATAGATTTCATAAATTTCTTAATGAGATATATTTACAAGAAACCCTTAATAGCCAAGATTTCCTTAATGGTAACAATCAAATGAATAAATAGTAAATGTAGGATAAGAAGAGTACCTGTAACGCTAAATCCAATATGTTGGAATATCCACAAGGTGCCCAAGTGTTCACCCTCCAATGTTGATCCACACAGGAACTGGGTTCAAGACTCTATTTCCTTCAAAACTTTGATCCTTGATGCTTAATTCTTCCAAAGGATTTAATTGGCTTGCTTTCTTTCCTTTCTAATTTTCTTTCTCTTACAAAAACTCTTCAAAGCCTCTTGTCCTAAAGAAGGCTTCCTTGTCCTAGTTTAGGTCTTGTCCTGAAGAAGACATCCTTGTCTTAGTTTAGAATAAGACAACCTCTTGTCTTGAACAAGACCTTCTTGTCTTAGTTTAGGACAAGACATATAAGAGAAATAAAATAAGAAAGAAAGGGAATTGATTTCTCTTCGATGGATTCATGTATATTTTTGAACCCGAGATGCACTCCTATTTATAAGAGGCGGAGGGATGCATCACCAAGGGATGCATCGCATCTACACAGCTTATCATGATGAGGCGTGTCCCAAGGGTAGCGCCTCATCATGATGAGGCGCTAAGGGAAGGGGCGCATCTAAGAGAGCGAAAAGACGTATCCGCTCGCCTTATCCATGCGCTATCAACCTTCTCATGTTGATAACCTCACCCCACACTTATTTCATGATAATCCAATGGTTCAGATTAAGACACTATCCAATAGTCCAAAAGCATGGTGCCATCACCCATGGTCCAGATTCAGGCACTAACTAATGGTCCAGATTCAGGCAATAACCAATGGTCCAGGTCCTTCATCCACGGAGCCATCCAATGGTCCAGATCCATTATTCAAAGAGCCATCCAATGATCCAAATAAAGCCAATTGGGTTTCAACTCTTGGCCAACCCACATTAGGTTATGATTCAATCATATTAGATTAACCTAATACAAGAATCAGATTCGAATCTAATTCGAATCATGAGCTAGGGTTTGCAACACATACTAGCATGTTTATCCTACAAACATGATCTAATCCAATTAGACCCTTGATCAGTTCCTTTTGTGTGTAACCCATTGGGTTCTACATCTAGCCAGCAGTAGGTGTGGGTGTAAGTTGACCTATCATGATTAGAACATTTCTAATCCTTATAGGTCCAATCAGTGCGATCCCGAACTTGACAATTAGAGCTCTTTCTAATTGTTGATCAAATTAAACTCTTTAATTCAATCAAACCAACAAGACAAGATTGACATCTAGCAACGTATCATGTCTACCCGAAAGATATGGAATTTGGTGGATATACCAAACATACCCTTCAGCGGCAAGTTACCGTGCAATTCAATCCTTCAATCATACTGCATCCTGAATAAGTATATGAGTATGGATTAATGTCAAACTTAATTACTTATTCATGTCTCTCTTAATCTTTTAATAATAATTCAATTAATGAAACATTAGAAACTCTTTCTAATTTTTCATTCTGCTTTGATCAAAGACTTCCTGAATCATCATAAGATTAGAGCAAGTAGGATGTGGTCTTCTCTTACTAGAAGTGATTGATTCCTTGTTGATCTATTCACAATCTTCATACACAATCCATCATATCCAGAATACCTCGTACACAACTTAATGTCGTGAATGAGTGTAAACCAAAATATGGATTCATGTGCATAAGATATTATGGTGATCTTAGGTCTAAGGATCACTTGCACAACTCCCACTTAGAGAATCATCTTTTGATAAATAAGTAAGTATCTATAAGATGTTTTCTTGGTAGGTCAATTCAGTGAATTCATTCCTCTAATGAGCACCCACATCTTTGTATTAGTGTCTCACACAAGTGATTGTGAGATCAATCACCCTCTGCATCGAGCATACATAAGATGTGCCTGTCTTTCCGGTATTATTGATCCCCGACTTAATGTACCAATGACTGTGAATGTTTTAGATTAGGGTTTTAGGGTTTTAAGTCTCACTGGCATGATCTCATCATGGCCCTAAAATCATTGCCCTAATCTATGGGGTTCATCATAATTATAAAAAGCAGCAAATGATGAAACATAATGCCTTCTATTTATAACCAAAATGTCATGTATATGATTTGAAAGAATAAAAGAGACCCTATCACAATACAGATTATGATTGATTTTTAGGGCATAACTCTTTCAGCTTCATCACTATTGTGCCCCTGCCCTACTTCTTGTGGTCGAGCCTTGTTCTTGCCAAAATATACTTGTGGCCACCACTGGATGGCCACATCTAGCCTATGGAGTAGGCAATGACCATTGGACGATTATGGTTCATTGTTCCAGCTCTGATGATATAGCTTATGCAGGTAAGCTTGATACCCCTTTGTTTTAGCTAAAAAAACCAATACAAAGAGTCCTTTGCCAAACTTCTGGCTAGCCACCAAGAACCACTTGGCCTTGTGCATCTTCTCTCTTCCCTTCCCTTTGATCACCATTGACCAACACCAAACCTTGGTCGTCATTGATCGACATTTTCATTCTCTTAAGACCTAACCCTGTCTCAATCAAATGATTGCATTGTTTAACTGCTGGTGTTTGTAGAGTGATGCTATTAACCAACACCTCAACCAGTGTCATTGATCGACACCTACCTTAGCTACAATCAAGTTCAATCATCCTCCTCTTCGATCTTTGCAAATAAGGAAGAACAATGGCGGTCCCTATTACTCAGAGAAGAAACAGGGCATCGTTCCCCTTGTATTTCCCTTTTTCCCATTATATATATATACATACATACATATATATATATATATATATATATATATATATATATATATATATATATATATATATATATATGCATGTATGTATGTATGTATGTATGTATGTATGTATATCAGTAATTTGTTACTTAATTATTAATAAATTTGGCAATTATAAATAGAAATAATAATAAATAAATAAATAAAAATGATAATAATATTAGATATCTTGATTTTGCTTAGTGCCAAAGCTTGATGCATCCACCTTTTTCTCTTTTAAGTAATTAAAATAGTTAAATAGTAAGTTAAGAACAATATTTGGTAGGAAATCATCCATCTTTAGATGAGCAGTATGCTAGCACAAGGTTCGATGCATCAAATTTTGTTCCAAAGGCAACCCTCACATTTAATCCAATTAGAATTAGAGATTATTAGAAATAGGGTTAGGGATAGAGTTGATTGTGAAGGAATAGGACTAGACCGATCTTTCAAGATTGATTAGTTCCTTGGTTTTATTAAATATTAATATCAAGGTTATTGATTGAATTAGGTTCTTTAGTGGTTGGTGGGTACATTAGGTTGGTTGATTAGCGAATTGAGGTAAGCATTCTTTGCATATACTTTTATATGATATATAAGCATGCATTATATTTTCATATTTATCATTTCATTAGCATAGTTTTAGTTATGCATGGATATGAGTTATTTTAAGCTATTAAAGCATGGTTTTCGTTATGTATGGAATATAGATATAAGATATTTTAAACTATGATAACATGATTTTGGTTATGTATGGATATGAGATATTTTAAGCTATGGTAGCATATGTTTGGTTTTGTTGATGATGTGGATTTCAAACATGTTTTAAATATTAAAAGCATTCAAAGATTTAATAAAATTGATGTGAAAGATGGGTGTATAGACCAACCATGAGGATAGTTAATCTTGGCTTAAGTTGATATCTAGAATTGGCTTATGATGTATGGCATTGGTGTGGTGCTAGTTAGACCCAACTTAAGGTGATAACCAAATTCAGCTTATAATATGTGATATTGGTAAAGTGAAGCCAATATGTAATATTGGTGTGCACTAATAAAGTGAAGCCAATATGTGACATCAATAAGGTGATAGCTGGCTACAGGCTTACAACATGACAAGTGAGTCTAGCGCTTCTAATATGGGTATCAGTCACAGGTGACCGTGGTTAGTCTAATATCAAAATAATAAAAATAAAGTTACTTTTAAAATCATCTTTGTGACTGATATATAGTTTCGTAGCATGATGCAGTATAATGTTAAAGTTATTTTAATATAGTTATTGCTTGATTATTATTATTATTATTTAGTTGTCTACTATGTATCCATATCTGTATGTATAAGAATTTTTATTGAATTATAAGCTTATATTCTATTTACTATATATTTTTTTTTGACTATCACAGGACACCATCATTGAGCTTTAACCTTGGGGAGTGAGATGGTAAGGAGAGAATAGAGTAAATAATCCTGATATATGGTTTGAGAAGTGTAATGGTTTCTTTTCAATTTTGATGAAGCATATGTTTCATTAGGCAATTGTCAAGATATGTTTATGGTTTTTCAGGAGGTTGCACCCTATATAGATGCAGTTGTGTCGCGAGCCCGACCCGGTGGCGTGTTTGGATCCTGACAGAAAAAATAGGTGGATTATTAGTATTTGTTTTCATCACATTGTTGTAGACTTCTTTCCATTGAATTACATATCCTGATAAAAGTTGAATATGTCTCCATATCCTATGCAAGGTCGATTTCTTTTACACGAGCAATGAGTTCTAGAGTCAACTACAAAGTGAGAATAGCACTTACTTACATAATGAAATAGGATGTTTGTTACATGCCGCTTCGAATGAAAATATAAAGCGGGGAATGTTTCCATGGGATGCATGGATTTAATTGAATCTTGATTCCTTGTGTTGAATGCTCTCCGGATTTCAATATTTAAAATGAATATATATAAAGTTGAGCAGTTGGGGGAAGGATGTGTAGAGATTTAGTTGAATCATGTTTACTTGTGTTTAATGTTACCGGAATTTCTACCAAAAAAAAACATCTTGAGCGATCGAGTTAATCCATCAAAATGCTCCTGTATTTGATGTCATAAAAGTTTATCAAAGGAGAAATATAATAATACCTCAAATTTGAATATCATTAAATATTCATAATTAATTATATCAAACTAATGAAATTAAGATCTTGGAGTTAGCAATGGACAACCAGCCGTAGATCTAGATTGATTGGCTTTAGAACTGCGAACAGGCCAAATTGAGCTATGTTTTTTATTTAGGCATGATCAAATAAAACACGGTCATCAATGTTCGAGTCGTACTTGGCTAATCAATTGGGGCTAAGTAATTTAATTTAACCAAAGTTACTTCTAGCTTAAACTCAATAATTTATCTGCCCAATTTGATCTCCTCATGCCAACATGACTCTATCTCAATTTGTTGTTACATTTTACTTGATAAGTATATAATCGTCTAGTCTAATATTTACCCATCCACCCACTTAGCTAATTAGACTTGAAAATATCAAAGAATGCTTAAATTGATTCGCGTCTAATCGCGTGTGGTCAAGCCGATGATCTTGAGGAAATTTGGACTGTTGTCACGTAATCAAATCCAGTGGCTTTTCAAACGAATTGGACTGTCGTTGCGTAGTCGGTCTCCGTCTCTCACTCAAATTCAAATTGTTTTCCTTATTCTTATTCCTCGTAAACACGCCTCTATAAATCCATGTCTCTTGTATCTGTTCCTCTCCCATTAGCTTTCTGCTCCTTTCCAGCCAAGGCCTTTCTGGTGAAAGTTTTGCGAAACGATGGACGACGCCACAACCAGCATGGAAACTTTTAGAGAGGAAGCCAAGGTTGCCATTAGAAAAGTCATTAGAAAAGGTATTCGAGTGTTGTTTATGGTGGGCTTAGTTAAATTATACCTTTTGTTATGCATGGCTATTTTATTCCTCGGGTTGAAATTATTGGTAATTTTGCTTTTACTCTTCGGCGCATATCCGGCTGCGGACGTGATTGAATCTTACTTGCCTGGAGACCAAGATGATGATGGGGAAGATGAGGAAGATGATGATTCAAGCCAAGGTGAGGGTCATGTGATCCTGAGAATGAACTTTCCTGAGATTGACATTATTGAATCATACTTTGTTGATTTAGGAGATGATGATGATGGGAGAATGATCTTTCCTGAAATTGACATTATTGAATCATACTTTGATGATGGGAAGCATGGGGACCTTGGGTGTGATGATGATGATTCAAGCCAAGATGACGATCATGATGAACATAGGGACCTTGAAGACATGATCTTGAGTATGATTTGTTTGAAGGAAATCATCTTGACAATGATGGAGCTCGCATTGATGATTTTTCTCTTGCTTTTTGACACATATTTTACCGAATTTTTTACTGATACATTTTTGACTGATGACTATATTGAATCGTTCTTGAACAACGAAATTGACGGAGATTTTGGAAGTGAGTCTCTTGATTTGGATCAAGATGAGGATCATGAGAGTGGTCAGAATAGTTTTGCTGCTGAGGATGGAAATCACGAGCACAGCAGTGATAGCAAAGGCTCGTGCAAAGAGGAATATGAGAACTACCAAGCAGATGAGAGTAGTGCCGGTGCCGGTGACTATCTGAGCAAAGACGCCCGGAACGATGAGAACAGTTCATCTGATACCAATCACAGCGACAGCAACAACGGCAACGGAGAAGAGACCAGGGAAACAACCAAAGATAATGGAGATGATGATGAGAGCAGTGCAACCAAAGATAATGGAGCTGAGGCGATTGGTGAAGATGATGAGAAGTACCAACATGACGAGAGCAGTGCTGGTGGCAATAGCGACAGAGACGAGACCAGGGAAACAACCAAAGATAATGGAGCTGAGGCCATTGGTGGCGAACCAAGTGCAGTCGATTCGAAAAGCAGCAGTAGATGTAGATTGGAGGGTCATGACGATGACTTGGTTCAATTTATCGCAGTGGAAGAGAGTTCATCGGCTGCTGCAGATGAATGGCTCCTGGTGGATTTTGACAGCCCTCAGCAGCACGGATGAAGCCGGTTACATATGGGACGACAGATAATATTGTGGGAGCTCTTCATAGTTGAAGGAAGAGGAAGTGATAAGAAATCACTATTATCTTTTATTTTAGTTTAGTTTCTGTTTCGTCTTTTGTCATTAGTTTTTATATTTGAGTCATCGAACTTTTTTTTTTCCTCCATTTGTTTTGCAATTTGGTGAGAAAAAATTATCATATTACTCCAAAACTTTATGTTTAGCTGATTTTATTTTTTTTAAGAATCATATTATTCACAAATTTATTTATGAAGCTATTTCCTGAGATATATACTGTGTTCGTTCTTTTATCTCTATCTTGACAAAACAACAAATTTATCGTTATCTTGAGAAAGCAACAAGTAGAGAAAGCTGGTGCATACTTTTCAGTGCACCATATTAAGTTTTACCTACAAGATCAAACAATAAAAGAGTTACTTGTCCCAACTTTATTATTCATAAACAAATGGAACAAAAACAAATTGATATTGCATGCAATCGCCATCCATATATCATTTGAATGATGAAATCAGGTTTCATGATTTTAACATATTACGAAATTATTCAAAAGAAAGCAGCGAAGTTATTCAAAATATATAAATTATTTTTCAGAACTTGAATGTATGGTAGTATTTTCCTCCCGAGTACCTTGAGATATTCTATGGCCAATGCTTTTACCTCTCTCAGTCGCTTAACGTGGCGTGCTAGCTAATTTTATATATCGTCACACTTCTTCTGATGTTCTACCAGAATAATAAGAAATATTCTAGATAATAAAAATGTTCATAATCATATAAACCTTACACATGAAAATTTTGATTAAAAAAAAAAAAAGAAAACATTTAAATTGGGGGACCAAGAAAATTGGATACAACCACAAAGTTAATAGCTAGTACATCTTTCATGTATTTGTATGCAGCAGTCGGATTGCAAGAATTTTCCTTTCTTTAGATATAGTTGCGAGAATGTCTTGATGGGTGGTTCAATTTCGAATATAAGGGGAACTCCAGCGAGTAGATTTACATGATTTCAAGCTACACGAATAAACTACAACCAAGCACGAACATATTGTAAATTTTTGTGGTGTAATCTCTCACCTCCTTCTTAGATATATCTTTTCTCTAGAAGTATTTGATTTGCCTTGAAGACTAGCTTTAAGATGACAGCCTCCTAATCTTTGAAATGCCTTATCCTCTCCGATACCCACTGCCTTCTCCTTGTAATCTTTACCATCAACTGAATATATATATATATATATTAACTTTGCAATTAGTATTCTTTGCGTCTTACTTCCTTCCTCCTATTCACATCTTTGTTTAAATATTTAAAAAAAAAAAACTCTTTGTTAAGCCTTCAGTCTTTTTTTTTTGACGGAAATAACCTTAACTTGTTAACCACTAAAATCAATTATTTCGAGCATAATCCTGCTTAGGCTCAGCACGTTTGCTGCTAGCTCCTACCTAGTAGAGCTCCTTTAGCTTTGTAATCGAAATAGCTTAGACGAGTGACTTACGTAACCTGTCTAAACTTATCACTTTGTTTTCTAAGTCCATCAAATTGAAATTCTAGTCGAATTTGGAACAAAATCTAGCATGAGTTCACACCAACCATCTAGGCTTATCTTGGGACGGAATCGGGTCTGTCAACGTAGCCATCCCCCCAAGAGTATAGCACCACAGCTTGAATTGGAGACGGGCCACAAACTTCTTCTCCTACTCGAACTCGCTAACCAAATTTCTACCCATAAGAAGTTTTTCTTTCTCCAGTTCAGATACCAACTCGCCTTCTATATACCCTATTATATGTCTCCACTCCATTGCCAATGCTTCACACCGTCTTCAAACTCTTCCAAGAAACGGTGAAACTAATCCAGCACGCAGAGATGATCTCCATGTTTCCTTGAGCTTCTTCGTCTCGGCGCATAGGTTTGGATGTTGGAAAGCAAGCTATGGATTCCATGAACAAAGGCGTAAACATGGAACCAATAGAAGATGAGATTAATGAGAACGCGCCTAACGATTTAACTAGCAATCTTTCAGTGCAGGAAGAAGGTGAGATAGTTGCGACTCTTTTTGCTAAGTTCTTTAACCAAGTATCACATTATAGAGAAAGGCTCCAAGAGAGAGTTATTGATCTAATAAAGAGAATAGACTGGGAAAGCACTGGAGACATCTTGGGTGCAAGTCTGGGTCTTTTGTGCCTCAGCATGAGGCCACTATTTCATTGTGGTGTTGGCTTCCACTTGACAATATTGTTCATATTTCTCATCAGCTGCATGGCACATACTTTGAGCATGCTATACCCAAATTATGGTGTTGATAATTATAATAGCAATGAAGATGGAGACTATGGAAGTGATTGTGAAGGCATGAACGAAGATGAGGACTATAGGAGTGTTAACATGGCAGTAACTATTGGACTGAGGATGACCATGAGAACAGTCGATCTGATGCTGATTGCTATAAAAACGGATATAACGAGAAGGCTGATCACACCAGAAGGCTAATGCACCAAGGGAAACTACTTTGTTTACGCGAAGGTTTGCAGCTTGATTACCTGTCTTCACAAAATGTATGGTAGAACTTCCATTGAAAGCTGGTAGCAGTGAGCAATTGTCAAATACCTCGAACAAATGGATGAAAGCATTGGAATGGAGACTAAATCCAAGTAAACACAGTGCAAGGGTCTCCTTCAATCACAAATCTATACTAAGATGTATAAGAGAGAAGCTTGTTGAGATCATACCATGCTCTAATTAATTCTATCTAGGACATTGAAATATTGCATAGTGAAATTGTTGCTGCAGAGATAAACCATCCAAATTCATCACATACAATAAAACCAGCCCTTCTAAAGTTCGTTTTACATAGACATCAAAGTTCAACTTGAGCCAGGTTGTAGGGGATGCCACGAGATAGGAGCAAATGAAGAACCCAAGAGCCCCTCGTTGCCAGGAGATCGAGATGAATTGGATGCCCTAAATAATTCTTGCACTATAGTTTGGGCTTAGATCAAAAAACATTGGGGGAATAGCGTTTTATGATCAAAAAGCTGTTCATTTCTGCTCCTCCAAATAAACCATAAATTATGAAGCATGATTGGCTTTTTTCCTTCAGTTTCAGATGATCAAGTAAGAAAAAATTGGCTCTTTGGTTGTAGTCCAAAGTAGAGTATGATAAGATTGGTTGCTCAAAATTACTTTGTTTATTTGATAACTTTGTATAAAAAGGGAACAATTTTTTTTGTGGACAGGTTAAGACAAATTCTTAGTTTCTCTTTGCTTTTATTTTAGCTGAGACTTTTTATCAATTATATCATTAGCTAGTTCAATTTCCAAGCTGTAACCTGTAGAGGATGAACAGCTATTGCATAACGTAAGGAAGCTGAAACAAAGAAACGAAGCCAATATATGTTCCGCAATTTATCTCTCACTCCCTTGGTGGGAGATAAGAAATAGCCAATAGAGAAGTATTAGATCTTCCCTATTACTCATAAAAAAGAAAAAAATTTTGAATCAGAGACTGCAGGGAGTCTATCTCTTATCCATTTGTGTTACTTGGAGAGATGCATGTGGGATTGAAATCTATGATGATCCTTCCATTGAATATGGGTTGTTGCAGCTGGAGATATATATCAAATTTATGCCCATCTTTTATTCTTGTCTTCCTCATCAATGAAAACGCATGGCGGTTGATGACAAACTAAGTTATTTTTGATAAAAAGTATAACCATTACTAGTCGTACTTTCTTAATTGGCTTCTGGGATCTCTGTCCACTAGTTGTTTGATTGGGACCTCTGTAATCTTTCTCGACCCTTGCATACAACTTCAAACTTTTGAAGACTGCAGCATCTTAAATCCTCGTTACAATATATCTTTAATTAGTGCAACTGCTACTAGCTTTCTGATAGTCATAAGCTTTGATTCATAGGGCCTCTTTTTGTTTCAAGTTTGTCATAGGTTCAAAAAAGTTTCAATCCATAAATTTGGAGAAAAATATTAAACAAAATTAATTACAGATCATTTTTAAATAATGATCATTTTTAAAAAAATAACATATTTATATATTTATTCACATGAAAATAAACATCAAAGAGGAAGAGAAATTAATAGTAGTAATAATAATAATAATAATACCATTAACAATAATGAACACAATTAGCAATTTGTAAAAACATAAAGATGTATTTTATTCATCATGAATATATTGCAAAACTGATGAATAATTCATGAATGATTGAATAATCCTTTAAACTTAGATCAAAACTTGGTCTGACTGGTTGACCCAGATCAACAAAGCTACTTTTGGTTCAGCCTAGTTCAGGCTGCACCATGCGACCCATTTGACGCCTACAGCCTTCTAACCGTATTTTATTATTTTATTATTTTAAATTTTCATGGAGCTGCAGGATTTTTGTCCCAAAATGTTAAGAAAAAGGTTTGCCAACAAGGAAAAGGGGAAAATTTTCTTTTGAAGCTCTTATCTTTGTAGATCATATACTACATACATTCAAAGTATAAAAAAAAAAAAAAAAAAAAGTCAAATCCGGCAAACCACAACCCATCATTCTCCAATCTCCATCCCTTCCCTCTGCCACCTACCTCGCTATAAAAATTTTTAAGTCAAGGACTTCAGATGATCCATGCTTCCCCGCCTGGTTCCACTCCACTTCTAGTCCTAGAAGATGAAGGCTGGAAACTATAAAAGCAACCTCACTCTTAGAAGCCTTTGCTCACTCCCAGTTCTTGGAGCTTCTTTGCTTCTCCCCATCCATTGCCAGTGGACCAGTTGAGCTTCTCCACTCCACCCTTGCTTCATTGCTCTTCTCATCAGTACAATGTCCAACCCCTCCCACACGGCAGCTCACGTCCAACACACCCATCTCCTTCTAACATTCCCTCCAAGCATTGCCTCTGACTTCAAAGATGCCCACTATGTACATTTGTGGAGCCTTGGTCTGTGATCGAGCTCATGTTTGTTGTTCTCTACTACCTCCTCTTTGCCACACACTTTGTGATCTTGGGGAGCTCACTGGATCTGCTGGCACAGATCATCGGCATGATCTTTGTCACAAATGTGATCTATGATTACCTTGGGGATAATGATGGTAAGTTCCCTGATGATTTCAAGCTGCGATACTATAATTCTGGCTATAATGTGATGAACACAACAAAGAGGATGATTACCATCATGATGATAATTATAATGGATATGATTATGACAATCGTTATTATTCTGACCGTGATAGTAGCGATTACAATGACAATGATGATCACAACAACATAAGTGACGAGGGAAGTGGAACAAGTTCTGATAACAGTACTGATCCTGATGAGGATGAGGCTGATTATGGTAGTGGCAGTGACACTGACCATGAAGGCAACAACGTTAATGTTGATGAGAAAAGTAAAAGTATTTCTGACATTGGAATTGGTTCTGATGAAGATGAAGACATGGATCATGCTGACAATGATGATGGCGTTGGCGTTGACTATGATGATGATAATGGTGATGATGTTGATAATCATGATGATGGGGGAAGTGGTTCTTGTTAGTGTTGAGGATGGTGAGGAAAGTGATTTTGGTTCCAATAGCATAAGTGGTTCTGGAAGTGATGGGGATGGTAAGGACAGTGATTATAGTTCTGGCAGTTGAAGTGGTCCTAATGACAATGAGGAAACTGTAACAGTGGTAGCAATAGCGCGAGGTGGTAGACAGTGACTGCAGTGATAATGGAGATGCTGGTCAAAATGCAATGGAAGAGGGGGATGGAAGTTATAATTAAGCCATCAATGGTGATCTTGGCGATGCCAGCCAGGGTGAAACAAGATAGATCACATGTTGTGGTCCGCAAGGAACTCATAATGATGATGGCAATGTCGACAACAGGAACGACACAGTTGATCAGAGTGCATGCAGTGATGAGTACAATGACTAAGAGATAATAGTTGTTAATACTGAATTGCCGGTAAAACCAGGTTCAGAACATTGGCAGTCATGTTCAAAAGGAGAAGTGGACCATGGATTCGAAACTTCAGACCTCAATGAATTATTACCAAGGACCGCAATCACAGGTGCTGAGTGAAGTGGACCAGCAGTTGGAGCAGACAAGGCTAGTTAGCTTGCAGTATTTATTTTTTTTCTTTTTTTTTGGCTTACTATAGATATTTGTGAGCATTTATAGTTCTCAAGCATTATCTCAACTCATTTATATCTGATAGAGCATGTGTTCCACAATATCTTAACGAATTTATTATAACAGCACTTCTATAATGCAAAATATATAAGTTTCAGTGTAGATATAATCGCAATATGTTACCACCGATTAATAGGGGTGTTGCTGGTGCTATCTGGAAAAAAGAGGAGGGGAAAGGAAAGCAGCAAACCTGCTTGACGTTACACGCAGGGCTGGGCTACTTGGAGAGGGTGAGGCGGCGGCGAAGGTGGTGGCGGGCGGCTCGGCAGGGCGGTGTAGGTGTGGCGGGGCTCGGAGAGGATGGTGCCGTCTAGGGTTATGATGACCACCCCGATCTTGTTCGCCGACCCCTCGAACGCAATCGTGATTAGCATCTCCTTCATCTTTTCCTCCCCATTACACAAATGCCTTCTCCATCTATATCTTTCATGAGGCATCAGCATCGGATGGTCGCACGATATTCTTTTCTTTTCTTTTCTTTTTTTTGTTTTTTTAATACCAAGGTTATCCTCCAGTTTTGCCCCCAAAAGAAAGAAGAAAGAGAAGAAAGTAAATTTTAATTCCCACCTACTCCTCTGCTTCTCGCATTCAAAGCCAATTTATATCTCTGCCCATTTTCTTACCGCTCGAGACCCCAGTTACTAATTGGGCTGAAAATGAGAATGTTTTTAGCTTTTTTTTTTTTTCTTTTCCTTCTGTTCTGGATGGTTTGGGAACTTAATCCTTTTTTTTTGGATGCTAAAATTTTATTTCTTTTTGATTCTATATGTAAAAATGGAGATCCATAGCGATAAGATTAGCACAACGGTATGTGACCCATATTTTGCAATTGAACACTTCTCTCGAGAAATGACTCTTTTTCTCCTCTCCTCATGTTGCCAGTGTCATTATCCCCATGATCCACCTTGGTCTCCCTCTCCTTGGCTGACCAATTTCTGTAAGGAATTCGCTAGTTCAACATGTCGGTCCACAATATCCTCTTCCCTACTTGCTTCAAGGTCCGTGTATTTTTTTAAAAAATAAAAAGAAGGCGCTTTATTCATGAGAAGCACCTCTGCATTTCTTTTCAGTAAACCTGGTGCCTTCTCTTATCTCAGACGGTGATCAGAGATTTCTTGCTATTGAAGTTTACCAAAATGGGACAGAAAGGAGAGAGGGAGGGAGGGAGAGAGGTTGGGACACTTTGAACTCCCTAAATGAATATAGAGGGAAAATTAGTCTTTTCAATCATCATGTTAATGATGTTACTGGTAGATGGACGGAAATGGTGCAAAACAGAAGTGTGGGGGTCTTCATGAAGAGAATTTGGATCAACATATTAATCGGCCAAACACGAAGGGATCTATGTGATTTGCTCAATTGATATTTAGGACTTTCTTTTGATGCGATCAATTTGGGATTATTTCTAGAATTATTTTTTTTTAAAAAAAAGCCGCTGCCGTTTAAAGATCAGGATACACCGCAACAGCGTAACATTGCTGATTCATGAGCTTTGCAATCCACGCGGACCATAACAAGCTCGAATCGAGAAAGCATGCAAATGATGAAAAGGCCCTCCGAATAAACAAAGGAAATGATAAGACAAGAAGTTGCAGGCAAAATACTAAATATTTTCCTCAATATGACCATCAGTTACTAGTTGGTTATGGCCATGATAATCCAAAACCTTGAAAGAGGCAAACTAGAAATAAATCCAGTTTTTGATAATTTTTGCATAGAGTGGCTGCCTATAGATTTGTATCCTTTCCGTTACGCTTTCAACTCATGGTGTCCCCTTCAAAGTTTAATTGCAGCTCTAAGCAGTAACACGATACAGCCGTCGATGCAAAAATAAGCTTTCCGATGCACAATACTTTTGATGAGGGTGGCACAACTTCCCATGCAAAAAACATAATATTGATTATTTCTAAAGCCAGAGAGAGATGGTTAAATCCGATCATGGAGAATCCATACAAATCAAACACTTCACCGAGCAAACAAATAGATCTCATCAATATGCATGTTGACAAATTCTGTTTGATGGAAAATCACAGCTGCAGCAAGGACAACAAATGTTATAATTCTAAATTATGCAGATATTCCACCAATTCTTGTATCATGGAGTTACAATAGCTTGAAGCAAGAAGCGATCATCTAACCATATCCATCCCAGTGCTCTCTGTTTCCCCTAAGCTAGTCATATTGCTGTCTCAATTGCATCTCCGTCTCACTCTTCCAAGTTGAGTGTGATGATTGTCCCTTCATCCTCTTACTCTTCTCCTTGTCTTTGATTGTTGGACCCCTCTTCTTCTCGGTCTCTTTCTTTGGGTCCGGAGGAGGGCGATCTCCACAAACCGGGCACGTCATACCACGAGCATGTGAATAGGTCTTTGGAACCCCACATTGTAGGCACATCCTACAATAGAAGAG
This sequence comes from Metroxylon sagu, assembly GCA_017589505.3. Classification (NCBI taxonomy): domain Eukaryota; kingdom Viridiplantae; phylum Streptophyta; class Magnoliopsida; order Arecales; family Arecaceae; genus Metroxylon; species Metroxylon sagu. The sequence goes on from JACVBY030000412.1 coordinate 197,150, forward strand.
AATAGTGCACCATCGGCAGGGACAATAAAAAGATAGCAGGTGGGGGGAGAGAGAGAGCGAGTAGGCGTCTCAAAATCAAAGCAGGTTGCTAACTGACGCAGAAAACATGCTGAAACTAAAGCAGGCAAGGTAAAACTTCTACTGATTTGAGTTTTCTAGCCTAGGTTTTGCATGACTATTGCTGGACCTCACATTGTCCACATGCATTTGTCAACTAGCAACTCAAAGTTGAGAAAAAGGTACCTTAGCAGTTCAGCAGCGTCTTTGGCATCAGGATTCGTTGCAGAGAACACTCGCTTACCATTATCATTATCGGATACCATGTTGGTAGCAGAACCTGAAGGAAAGCTTCCTTCTGCATCACTTCTCACTCGGTCACGAATGCCAACCAACTGAGCTTTGGCCTCCATAACAGCACCTAAAAATGAGTGCCGAATTGATGTAACATTATCATGAAGTCTCAGAAAGGAATTTAAAATCCATCAGCACAGCAGCACTAGTAAAACTACAGGGCAAACACTAGAATCCTATCTGTTCAAGTGGTTAGCTGGAATAATAAACTAGCGTTCCAAGATAACATGGAGTACAAGTAGATGGTATATAAATGCAATTTAGCACAGAAGCATGGTTGGACATATAATGGGTTGAGGATACAGTGTCTCTATCAATTAAACTGCCTTGACTTGCCAATGTCTTTATCCATTTTGTGACTCCTGCTACTAAGACTGTCATGATTCAACTTGCTTTTCAAACTTAATAAGAATAGTTTCTTCTTAACTGCCCAAACAAAACCCCCCTTTGTGAGGCTACTGAATGCTTTATTCTCACATGAGCATTTTTAGCATGTGCAGCTTACATGCACAAACCAAGCATCCACTCAGACCATGGTTCAAATAATGGCCGTTATAATGTTATACAGATGTTATAGCAGTTCCAGAGTTGGGCCACTATTGTCTCTTTTAATTACGCATGTTAAAATAATGGCTGTCAATATAACATTAAAATGACTGTCATATAACCAGAAGAACAGCTGCTATTCATCATTTGCACCAGTCACTTGATATATTTTTAAATTCATATCAGTCAGCTGGGAAAATTAGTTTTTTGCCCAGTCAAAAAATGTCTCTTATTTAGCAAATATGAGTTTGGGAAAGTAACAATGTTACTTTTCCATCATTGAGCATTATTTTCCATTCTATAAGCAAATAACAACCATGGTAACAGTTGATATTTTAAGGCCCAAAACTCTCAATATGGACACTTTTGGACAAACATTGGCTTCTTTAACTGTTGTGATGGTCAATTGAGAAGCAAAACTGACAGCGAGAACAGCGATAAAAGATGAGGGCTTGCTTATTCTCTGAAGTTTTATCTAATGCAAAATCAAGACTCATGCAACGTAAGTAATATTTTGAATTCAATGGATACAAGTTTCCTTAATAACAAGGAACACTTTTAAATTCAAATTTGTGACTTTGCATGGTAAAACCAAAGCACCTTAACCCATACCAAATATGGATATCCTCTTTAAAGCTGAAAAGCATAAATCAACTAGGCGTTGAAAAGATTCATGTTCTCTTAATTTTGAAAATGAAAATTTATCTAAAGTCTCCATGCAAAAGACAGTTGGCGGCCATACCATCTAAGATTTGCACATCATCATAGCCTGTGTATTTGGTACTCTCACTTGATAAGCACCTGCATGTGTTATTTTGCATATCTTGACAATTATGATCATTGCAATCAACCCTCAATCTGTACCGTCCATCATGTTGATATCAGTGAAGGCATATTACTAGTTCCACTGCCAAAATATGAACCCCGTCGACCCTTATGAATACCTTTTAGTCTCTGTTAATCCTTTTAGGTCTACCTTTGGACATGTAGCACACAATCTTCAGCATTACCCAGCTATGTAAAAGAGGAACAAGCCAAAACCAAAGAATAGATGGTTCTGCTATAAAACAATCGTAACAAAATATTGCCCGAGTATCAATTCATATTTTCAACCTCAACAAGGAATTCAACAATTACCATACACAACAACTCAATTCCCATCTCTTTCAGCTTTCTCCAAAACCAATTTTTATGTATCTTGGCAACAAACGAGACTCAGAATCTTCTACAGCATAATGTTTTTCTTCTTAATCAATATATCTAACTCTATTTTATGAACAAACAATGGAGCAATGATCAAGCTAGCTGCTACAAAGAGCATAAAAAAGGATATAATGCCTATTGTGTACTACAATTGCTTTATAAATTCAATATAGGAATAGGTTTCGCTCGAGAGGAGGCTTCCAGACATCACTGCACTTGGTCCATGAATACAACACATTTTAATAGAATGCAACAAACTTCCGATATAAAATTTCTCATTTGGGAACTTTTCTGGTGACCATTGCACTTTTTTCAAATTGACCTTTGGAATTTTTGTCCATTCAACAGGCAATCTTCAACTATTTCTAAAACATTTCAAGTTACCATGTGCCATTCAAATGATTACAGGCTCACTTACACAATTAAATTTGGACCAAGCAAATGATACATTAGTCCAGTAATAGATTGGATGACCCTGTATTGCATTCAAATGAAAAACTACAGTGGTGATCCAAAGTTGAAACGTCATATGCATTATCTAATTTTGTTCCTTCTTATGTTAATGCCCTTCAGGTTGTTGAATACAAGTTCAGTTCAAACTGATCACTCTTCCTCTAATCATACTTTTCAATGATATCCATGGATGGTAGCATTCTTTCATATAAAATTTTAAATTGTTATTTCATTTGTTTATTTAGATTTAAAATCTTTGCATCTTACAGAAAATATGACTCAAAACCGAGCTGAATGAAGTAAAAAGATTCATGTAACCGACTTCAATTAGTTGGTATTAAGGCTTTGTTGTTGTTGTTATTATTTTATTTGTTTATTTGTTTGGATATTTTATAAGCAAGTGGTAGAGAAATCATGATTTTTTAAAGAAATAATTGAATACAGGAGAACAATGCTCAGAAAACAATAAGCAAGCAAATGCAACAATGTCACTAAAGAACCCGTACCTTGAGAATACTTCTCCAAGAATAGCATCTAGCACACTAGTTTATCAACAGCGACTCCTCCAAAAGCAACATGAACATCTTGCAGAGCAAACGATCATAGAAAGGGATAACACAACGAGCTGAGTTGTGAAGCGCAAGTTTATCCAACATAACTCCCTCTTCCAGTTCCAAGTAGATATATTGTTTCCTTTCCATAATTCACATATTACCAAAATCCAAATATACAGATGTACAAAAAACGAAAGGAGGCCCAATAAAAGAGGGAAAATCAAATGGGTTGTATTTTTTAACCTTACAAACTCTTAATACTTCAATGCCATCAAAACTAACCCACTTCAAGAGTCCCAGGCATTCATTTTTTTCATTTAGCATCAGCTTTAAACCAGCTTCTGCACTTACTGATTGTCCACATAAGCTCAAAATGATCAAAAATATATAAGCACTTGTGTCACTTTCCTTGCTAAACAGAGGAAGCATGGCTTCTTGCCGTCCTGCTTGTAGACCCTTCTTGATGAGATTTACAAGAAGATTTCTGAAATTTTCAGAAAGTCATCATATCGTCCACAAATCTAAGGTCAGATAATCAAATTACAAGTGCCAACAACTGCCACAACTAATTATCCATAATAAAGCTTCCACCATGTTTGTACAAGGGGAAGGAAGTTTCCTTAGCTCAACACCTTAAAAGCCTAAAAATTGTAAATCTACTATTTGGCTAATCATATCATGAAGCAGCTGGATGAAGTAAAACAGCTAAATGTTTGACCTGATCAAACAACTCTTCGCCTCTACATTGTTGGGAGACAATCCACCTTGTATGATTTTCTCCTAGATGTCAACATTACAAATTTAGCCACTTTGCTCTCCATTCTTTTTCAAGAAACTAAGCATTCATGAGTAATATAAACAGCATCCAAAGTACACCCAGTTCCCCCTGTGGTAGTACCTACAAAGGCTGCTGCCAAACAAGACCAAGGCTACCTTAAAAAAGAGAAAAAACTTCTTGGAGGCATTTTCACAAACCTCAAGGCAATAAAAAATTAGCAAAAATCATTTAATAATGTCTAATTATAATGTAAGGAAGAAATTGAATAAAGAAGTTAATGTTATAGGAATTGGGTTCAATTTATCTTGCATAGAATCATCGAAAGGAATACTTTAAGATGCCTCTCAAGAAGAATATCTTTCTTCTCTCTCCAAAGCATGGCTCTCATAGATCAATCATCACCCCTAAGCCTTGCATGGTTCTTTGACCCTGAAATCATACTGTTGTTAAGAAATTCAGGTGGCCCTGCAATCTCCAACTTTCTCTCTCCTGATGTAGTCTTTTGGTGATCTGAGGCCTATGTCTTCCTAGTTCCTCCTCCACCTCTTATTATTCACCTTGATTGTAACCAAGCGAAGAGAAGGCACATCTTGCTCGATCTTCTTTAGAAAAGAGTAGCCATGCAAGATTACTATGCTCATTGTCTGTCCCATTTGCTTTCAATGAAGGACTACTCTTTTGGTTTGGCTCAAAATCTTCCTTCTCTTACAGATCACACCTTGCAATGTCTATGACTACATTCAGACTTGTCTTTTCCAATAAGTAGTTTCTAGGTAATTCAAACTGGATCTTGGCTAATGATTACTTAAGATTTTCTGCCAATCTGAGAACATGAAACCACTGCTGAAGATCATAGTAGAGAATTATGTTTTCCCCCTCTTCTCAAGCAAATACATGACTTTCTCTCCTTTTGTTTATCAAGCATAAAATTAAACTAACCTCTTCAATTGTTCGATCACCTTGTCAGCATCAAATACCAACAAATCTAATGTTCACACTTACCCTAAAGAACTTGAAATCCTAAAGGTACCATGATATTTGATCATTAAGGAGGACAGCAATGAAGGAAATAGTGGTATGAAATCTGAGATAGTCAAATATAATATAGGTGCTGAATTTCAAGACTGAAGATGGCAGAAGATAACTATGAAATGACACGAGTTAGCATGCAAAGTCAGGGTTGACAAATCCAGACATAACAAATAGAGAAGCTCTATGTCAAAGTCACATGCAGAACTGTGGACTCACAAAACTTTTACATACTTTTCTTGGTTGGTTGCTTGTAAGTGGGCACCTGAAGTCATTTCAGGTATGCAGGAAATCCCACTTGGCGTTTAGTTTTCCTAATGTGACCTGAAATGACCCAAAGTGAGTTCCCTCTATGATAGGAATTGACTCAAAAATGTGAGAAGCCACTTCAACTAATATGGAACTAAAGTCACCTTGAACAAGTGAGTCTCCACCCATCCACTTATGAGCCGCTAAACATGCCATAATATTATTTATTTTTCCAAGAGCACCATTTTAACATTGCCATCAACTTGAACAAGAATCCTCCCCTTTGTATTGCACAACTCAGGCATGTTTGGTCTGGTGAAAGTGGGATGAGCAGGAAACTACTTTGCTGAAGTGGCTTCAACTATCCCTTAGCCAAACTAAGTTTATATGCCCAGTTACGGGCAACCAAACATGCCTTTCAGTCTCCCCTTTTAAACTGTTTACCACTCCAAAGGATTTTGCTTCTAGTTCATATCATGACCTTGTTAGGTGGTGTTTTGAAATTGTTTGGATTTCTTCCATTTTATTAATAGATCACAAACTGTTTGGTTCTCTAGTAGATCTCAATCTATCAAATCCCATCATTTAATGCTATCAAACCAACTGTATTGTTCTCTAGAGCTCTCTCACAGTCAAACGGACTTAATAGACATAAAATTATTGTGAAAAATGTAGAAGAAATTATTATATATAGCAAAATGCAATATTTTTGTTTTTTTTGATAGATTGGCACTGAATCATGTTGGTTGAAGAAAAACAAAATTCAAAATTAGGTATTTCATCAAAGATTAGTTAATAAAAGGTCTATATGAAACCTAGCAGGTTTTTGAAGTACCAAGAAGTTTCCCTACCTCCAAAAGTAGGCAGAGAAGAACATCTTCGACAAAAGCAATGTAGAGACCACCTATGAATCCTAACCTCCAACTATTGAAAAAAGAAACTTCTTAACTCTCAAAATTGAGACTGTACAAATAACCATAGTACACAACCTAAAAGCTGCAATTCAATCTTTAGCACAAACTAATGGACATAGAATTTGCAAATGTATAAAGAAAAGCCCCCAAATAATCTAATACTTTGCACAAATCTTTATTCTTAAAATCAATATGCTAATTCCTAAGCAATCATTGCATCCCTAAACAACAAATTTCGCCAAATAAACAAGTACTTGATCTTAACACAAGGAATAAATCAACCAAGAAAAAGAAAACAAAAAAGACAACCCGTTTGCGACCTAGGGTTCATAATTTTCTTTAACAAATTCGTTTCAGAGAAGGGAAATAAACTTTTGAGGAAACCTACCGGCAGGAAGATCTTTCTTCTCTCTCCTGGCCCTCTCCCTCGCCCTCCGATCGAGCACCCCCAGCACCTCGCGCGTCTCCTCCACGCCCCCCGGGCAGTTGTTAAGAAATTCCGGCGGCCCTGTGACCTACAAAACCCCAACCAAAACCAAAGAAAAAGCGAGACCCGTCGGTCCAAGAACACCACGAAATCGATCGAGAAATAGGGAAATTAGAGAGCCAGAAAGCGACGTACCTCGGCGAAGGCGTCGAGCGCGGAGGGGAGCAAGGAATTGGATGACGGTCCGGGGGGACCGGAGAGGGGTTTCTCCTCTCTTCTGGAGCGATTCTTGTGAGAGATCCCGTCCTCCTCGTCCGCCGCCTCTTCTCTGTCGCCATCGCCACCGTCACTGAGGGAAGAAGAGGAGAGTCTCTCCTCTTCTCCCTCGCCTTCTTCGGGGGAGGAGTAGCCTTGCAAGAGAGCTAAGCTCATGCTTCTTCTTCTTCTTCTTCTTCTTCCCTGGGCGATCGGCAGTGAAGGGGAGAGCCGGAGAGGAAGCCCAGGCTAGGAGAGGAGGAGAGCACCACCCAGAATCGTCTTGCCCTACGGCGCCATACTCGGACTTTGGACTCGGCCTGACCCAACCACATTGGATGCCAAAATTGCTCTCCAGCTACACTCAGTTCGGGTTGCAATGGCGCACCAGCTGCTGCACATTGTAACCAGCAAGCCGCCACCCATCTCCGTTGTGAAGTATAACTACAGATCAGCGACGGACTTTGGTGGCGGGGATTTTGCGGGACAGCCAACTCCCATGATGACAATCAAATAAAATGGGGTTCTACCGCTATAAATATTTTACAGCCAAGAGTGCTTTTGGTTTAGACTTAAAAAAATTAGGGATAAAAAGGTTATAAAAGTAACATTTTTTTTACTGTAATTTTTAAGAAAATAAAAGTTTTTTACTAACTATATTTAGTTATTTATATGAATGAATGAGGAAATATTATAAATGTAATTATTAATTATATTTTAAATCAGATTAATATAAAAAATATGACAATAATATTAATATTTTGTTAATATTATTAGTATAAAAGAAATAAAATGAAAAAAATAATCAGATTATTAGTATTTTATTATATATATATATATATATATATATATATATATTTTCATCTCATGAATAATTTAGCTTGCATCTTGTTAATCTACCATTTCCTAAGTTATAAAGAAGAGAAAAATTATTTCTTAAAAAAATTAATTTTATACCAAACATCCTTAAAAGAGATGAAAAATTATAAAAATAATTTTTTATCTCTTTCAATCCTATACCAAATGCCTTCTAAGAAAAAATTAGAGTCTTAGAAAATTAATTTGGCTAGGCATTCACTTAATTAACTAAGTTTCCTAAATCTTAACATGATAAACTAATTATTAGCGCAATTCACATTGCATGAATTAAGGAAAATCATGGATAATGAATATAAATTTTAGCAACACGCTCGTCTTCTTGAACTTGAAGACACATGGTAGCACTTCATATCTAAAAAGCAACTGGAGTAGAAAATTGAAGTAATTTGTGTTATAATAAAGAAGATGCATAGCTTAATATGATATATGTTGGCACGCCCTCTAAAAGAACTCTTTGGACTGGAGAGATTCTCGTGGTTTATTACCTTATTGGCCCTTGTGCAGACTTAACGGAATTTCATAAAACCTCGTATTTCAACCCCTAGCAAACCTACCCACATAATTTAAGAAAAAAAATAAAATTAGAGTAGAATATCTTTATATTCTTTAATATATCACCGTCCCTCCTTTATAGATTTTGTTTCCTTCTAACAGTCTATGTATATTAAGCAGCTAAGCCGGTCTGAATCCAAGATTTTTATGGTAGGAAATCACACCTAGGATTTTATCTTCTTTACTACAGCACTATTCCTCTTCTATATTTTTTTTTAAAAAAATAAAAATATTTATCAATTAAGTGTTTTGATTGGATCTTTACATGTATACAGTGTAAGTTTTCACTTTCATGTAAAGATCATAGTAAATGTTTTGAAACTTAACATGAGCTTTCCTTTCTCACAACTAGATTTAGGGCTGCAAATGATCTGAGTTGCTTACCAGTAGATCAAGATCAACTTCTCTTATGCTCATTTTGACTTGGCTCCATTAGGAATGGAGTCTGAGCTCAAATAAATTTTAGAGCTTGATTTATAAATGAGCCAAATATGAACATTAGATAGTTGTAAAACAAGAGAAAGCTCAACTCTATTCATCTGCATGCTGGACAACGAGGCGAGAATTCAATTGTAGGTCAATTGTTGAACCCTTTTAAAAATAAAATAAAATAAAAATAGGTCAATCATTGAATCTTAACTTAATAAATTAAAAAAATATTAAAAAAATAAAGATAATCATATGTACACACATATTTATATTCAAATAAGAAATGAAGACATCTTTTTGTTATGATGCATCATCCAAATATTTCGAAAAAAAAACATAAATCATAAAATAACCCCATTGGATTCACTAAAATCTCTTATGATATACACATTCTTAGCAAAAAAAAAAAAAAAAAAGGTGCTCAAATGATATCAACATAGTTCATTAAACCCTTAAACTACCATAGCCTAATTGTGAGGCTTGTTGACTCCTCTATCGTTCTAAGTTTGCCATCCTTGAATCGCTGGAGGACTAATTTATATCTTATTTGAAGTAGCAATGCTAGAGAAAGATAGAAGAGTTTGTTGCAGCCGTCATGTGAGCCTACGATTTTATCTTAATGATGGCAATTGCATTCAATGCTCGTAAACTTGATAGTGGAAGCCTTCAATGAAATTAAGGATATAAAAGAAAAATATGAACAGGAATTGGAGAGAGGGAAGCCTTTAATTAGATTAAGGATATAAAAGAAAGAGATGAATAGGAATTGGAGAGAGGGAAGATATCTAGAAAATGAGAATTTGGAAACTTTGAGAGGGCATTTGGTATTGGGTGATCCATCCAAAATCATTAGTAATGTGGGTAGAGATAATGAGATCATGGTATTTAATTGCATCTTGATGATCTTATATGGTAGTGATCTTAAATCACTCCCATCTCAAATATCACCAATCCATCTAGTGAATGCAATTCTATTTCTAAGGATAGGTATCCAAGATCACCATAAGGTGGTGATTCTGTAATAATTATTTGGAACAAAATTGCCTCCTATATCATGCTTGAAGAAAGAGAGTTATTAGATCACTCACGTTCACCTCCACCATCACTCTCTCCTCTAATGGCTGTACATTCTCCCACCTCCATTACACACCCCACTCTATCCTCTCTGGCTCCCCCAGCTTTCGCTCGGTTGGGAATCACCCTTCACTACTGGATCTAACAACCTCTGGCTCCTCTTCCCTAACTCCTCTGTCTCTGACCTCTTCACCTTCTTCAACCACAACGACAATAGTAAGATCATGCAGCAAAAGCTCAAGGCTACCCTTCACTGACTCAGCTGCATGGATTCACCCATGGAGGAGACAACGTTGATGGCTGCAGAGGGGACCATGATGGTGACATATGCATCAACTTAGAGGAGTTTGGGATGATCAGGTCGGCGTTCAAGCTGCCAATAGGGGCCATGCTCTAGGAGGTCTTCTCCATGTTCGATATCAACATCAATGGAAAGATCTCAGCAAAAGAGTTGCTGGATGATTTCTTTCCATTAGGGGACAATCAGTGCACACTAGAAGATTGTTGTCGTATGATCAGTGGAGTCAATATGATGCAATGATGGATTTAAGGGTAATTTTGATATTGCATGATCATGATCCAAGATTCCTACGGTACATTAGATATCTTAGATTACTAAGAATCTTTAATCACTAACATATATTATACTAAATACGATGATCTTAGATAATTGAAGATCATGTCATCAAGGTTTAAGGATTGCTAGTGATTTAAGATCACCATGAAGATCCTATTTGGGTTATCAAATGCCTTCTAAGACTTTTCATTAATAACATGTTAGTTTTTTAAGGTTATCGAAGAAATTGCATTTGCATATCATTTAATAATTATATCGAGATAAGGAGGAGAACTGAGTTCTGCATAATGACACTTCTATAGAGGATCATTATGACGTGGTGTCAAAGGATCCTTATGGTATAAGGTAGTCACCTATGAAGAAGACAAGAAGTAATGGAGCGCTGCGATGCTCCTCAGTATCAATAGCACAAAGTTTATCTTTATGCTCAAAGATGGGTAGAGTCTCTAAGGAGGAGATTAAGTATCTGAGAACAACATTTCAATCACATTATGAGTTTTTCTACTCAAGAAATCAAAGATACAAGAACCAAATGGAGGTTGAACTTGATTGGTCATACCTTAGGGAGATAATTAGGACTCAAATGTTTCGCTATAACTCTAAAGGAAAAGTGGAAATTATTGGGGGATTTCAAGTCTTTCTAGTTGGTGGAGATCATTTTGCCATTCGATTCCAATTTAAAGATGACCTCGCAAAAGTCACTATAGAAGCCCATGGTTGGTTCCCTTGGGCTTTTTTTTTTTTTTTTTTCCTGGTTGGGGGGGAGGATCAAATAGTTGTGTTGGAATCATAATGATCTAATTTCAAAGCATCAATACATCCAATCAAAAGAGCAACATCATGGATAAGGATTAAGAAATTACCAATGAAATTTTCGTCCAAAAGTAAAATACTTGAAATTGTAGTGGTGGTAGGGAAACGCCTCTTATTGAATAACTTGATGGAGAGTTTGCATCTCCAAAACTTGGCATAAGTCTACATTTTGGTGGATTTAAAGGATCCTTTTATTGCTGGAGTTGACATCAATGGCATTGATGGTGAAGAGTAGGTATGGCAGGCTTTACCTCTGAGGGTATCTCATTATACTGCTTCAATCATAGATGCATTGGGTATGATGTGTTAGAATGCTCTTTTAAACAAAATCAAAGTTAATATAATTCGAGGTAGAAAACTTACATCAACATCCTTGCTTAAGCGAGAAGATTGATTCAGGCATACATGCAAATGCAGAAAGAAATGGTGAATGGCTTTATGGGGCATGGCCTAATGCATGAAGGCAATGGAGGATGCAAAAGGAAAGAACAACAATGGTACAAAGAAAAAAAACCGAGTCCGCTCATTTGATTTTAGTGACTCAACATGAGTCGGAGCCTATGCAAGTCAACGAAATGGCTCAATCTTAACCTGACATGGTAACAATTATCAGAAAGATTGTTGACCCAAATGGGATAATAGTTTCTGATTTTTATGATTATAGCAGAGATCAAAAATGACCAAAAGTCTCCAAATTCCACTCCCCACACTTTCTAATATAGCATATTGATTGGGGTAGAAAAGAAAAAGGAAATTGAAATCGATGGAATGCAAGAGGACTCCATGCCAATGAATAACCATTTTGAATTTCAAACGAGGGTTTCATCCATGATGGATAAGAAAGAGAAAGCCTCCTTACCTAGTGAACATTATGGGCTATTGAAGATGGGGAAGAGATAGCTAAAGTCACTAGTGCACTCCAAATACCTAGAGTCACAAGTGTTACAGACCTAAAATCCCTTAAATAATAAGGGCATATTAAGCCTAATCAAAGAAATAGTGGCAAAATCTAAACAGTATGAGACGATGCTTACCATGAATGGTGAAGAGAACGTCGGTAGAGCAAATAGTGGAGCACAAAATGGAATAATGGCATTGGATAATCTAGTTCTTGGAGCATGCTCTGGTTCTCTGGAATCCTAGAAAAAAGTAATGGAGCCGGAGAGGAACTCAAGCTCCAACCCATGGGAGAGAAAGCTTTGGCCTAGAGCTGCAATTCAAAGCTTGAGTTTTTGGTGTTTGGCATCGACCGACAAAAGATTACGATAAATTCTCTGGAGCAGTGAAAAAACTCCTATAGTCCAGATGGGAGGGAATGTCGATGGTTTGAATGCTACAGCCTTTAAGGCTAGATCAGATGAGAGGAAAGGTCAACAGGCTCAGGCTTGATGGGAAAGTCCGATGGTACTTAGGGATTGGATACAAGCTGATCAAAGAATAGCACTTCACATTTTAGTCCACAAGTTCCCTAATTTTCTGAAGATGGAGTAGGGAGTAGGCTTGGGATTTAGCATGTTATTGCAAGATAAGTCAACTATTGATCCTTTAGCAGAAATAAGTTATAATAGAGGTACCCCTACTTTTGATTTAAATTATGCTTAACATTTTGACATGGAACTGTTGAAGGGTTAGGAAACCAACTCCTTGGCAAACTACAGGCATCCTTTTATGATTCATGAAGTCAATTATCTGTCTACTTCTCAAAAGTAGAACATCTGGCCTTGCCATTTATAATTTTCAAAATAAGTTAGGTTCTTCCTAATATATGAAATATATTGATTTTGTTAGTCTATCGGGTGGCATTATTGCTATATAGAGGAAAGATAACGGGAACATCAATTTGTACGTGTTTTGAATTGATGCATTTATGGTGTTGTCTCTATGGATCCATCAAACTAATGGATTTTGGTAGCTATCTATGCTAGTACCTGTGAAAGTATTTAGAAACAAGTATGGTCTGAATTGGATCAAGTATAAAAATCTCCCTATTCTAATAGTAGGTGATCTTAATTTTATTTTATATAAGGAGGAGAAAAGTAGTGATAAGCCTTTGACTGATAACTGGGAGAGCACAACTTTTAGAGAATTAATATAGGCTATGCCAATATTTGATCATGAACTTTTAGGATTGCAATTTAGTTAGTGTAATAATAGAGAAGGCAGGCTCATATTTAGGAACATCTTGATTGAACTTTGGCCAATGAAACTTGGATTAATATGTTCTCATTTGCTGAAGACAAACGTTTACCCAGAATTGGGTTAGACCGTTGCCCTCTACCAATCACCACTAAGCCAAATCGAGGTGATTGTATACCATTCAGGTTTGAGATTTTTTGGATGGATTATGATGAATCTTAGAAGATTATAAATGCTGCTTGAAAATTTTAAATATTTGACACCTGCATGGAATAAATTACCAAGCACCTCTAGAATACAAAAAAGACGTTGAAAACTTGAAATGCCAAGTCAGTAAGTAATATCTTTCAACAAGCCAGTAATCTGAAGGGTGAAATAGAAGCTTTGCATTAGAAAAAAGAGAAAGAAGCAGGCCTTTGTCAAGGTGGTATGCAGCTATCAAGAACCAAAATATCTATGTATTATAAACTACCTAAAAGATAAGATACCTTATGGCTACAGAAATCAAGATTACAATGCTTAAAAGTGGGGGACCAAAATTTCAAATTCTTTCATAAAACAACTATTATGAGAAGGAGATAGAATTTTATTTCCCAAATAAAAGATAGCAGGAGAGACTGGTTAAAGACAGATGATTTGATAAAACATAAGTTTAAGGTTACGTTTGGTAGCCGATAATTTATCCAGATTACCGATAATTTAAACTGGGCCCACCAGATAACTAGGTTTGGTATGTTTTTTAAATGGTAATTTATCTTGCAGTGGTAATCTGGATTACCTCTCATGAGGCCAGATTGCTTGAGGGAGGGGTGGCTATCCAGATTACCGAAGATGTGATAATCTGATAATAATTTTTTTGGACAAAAATGCCCATGTCCCTTTCTCTTCCACAAAAATAAAACACATCCTTCCATATGCTTTTCCCCTTCTCCCTTCACCATGCTTACCCTACTCCCACTCCTCTTACGTCGCCGGTGAGCTCCCCTTTCGTCGCCTCCTGCAAGATCATCACCGTTCAAGCCATCAAAAGTGATCGGTAAGTTTTTTTTTTTTTTTCATATAAAACCTCCCCCTCTTCTCTGGCACCGTCATCTCAAGCCTCCCCTCCGCCACCGTCGACCTCTCCTCCCCTCCGCCATCATCGTCTCAGGCCTCCCCTCCCCTCCTCCATCTGATCTGCCTCCTCTGTCTTTCTACAACCAAATCCGTGAACACAGGCCTCCCCTCCTCTCCCCCATATGATCTGCCTCCTCTGCCTTTCTACAGCCAAGTCCGTGAACACACTTTTTTCCTGATGTAATTACTAGAGTTCTGATCAATTGGACAGGTTTAATTCATTTTTTTTGGTAGATATCCGCATTGTTTCCAGATTTTTTTTTTTGAAATGCTTTTATAAGATATAGATTTAAAAGAGAATATTTGTCTCAGATCCAAGGCACTGTTGGGTATTCAGATAAACATTTGTTGGCTGGAGGGTGTGTTTTAATTTCTTGGTTGGTTGGTTGTTTTTTCGGTACTAGATATATTATTTTTATGTTATTTTTATATTGAAGTATGAAAATCTTCCTTCTTATTTCAAGTTTATGTGGACCTGATATGGTCATATCGTAACTACCCATAGCTCAAGAAGTGCATTCCAGGTTTTAGGTATTTTTGAGCCCAACATGTAATAGTATATTAATTTTTAATATTGCCAAACATGTAATAATATATTAATTTTTAATAAATTTAACTTAGAGGTATTTTGGAAATTTGATGTTACATTATTGGTAATCTGGTTGTCATACCAAATACAGTAATCAATATTACTGCAACATTGCCTGTATATACCAAACACAGTAATCAACATTACTGGCAATCTATCCAATGGTAATCTATCTTGCAGGCAATCCATATTACTTTTCAGGATTACCTGGCGATGCACCAAACGCAACCTAAAGGATTTTTTGAAAGTAGATGGTGTATTACTGCAAGCTGTGATAATATTTTTATGCTAGAAGTGAGGAAAGTATTAGAAAACTGTGATAGGAGAATCCTTAAATAGGAGGTTACCTAGGAGGAGATTATATATGCACTTCAATAATAGCTCCTATTAAAGCATCTAGCCTTGATAGTTTTCCTCCTAACCTTTTTAAAAGTATTGGAGAATTATTGCAAAGGATGCATCTCAAGCAATTAAATGATTTTTTTTTAGGATAGAGATATGCCTTGAGCCCAGAAATCTACTTTCATTGGTCTAATTTCTAAGTACATAAACCTTAGTTTACCTTCCTATTATAGACCTATAAATTTGTGCAATACAATTTATAAACTAGTTGCAAATATTTTAACTCTCTACGTCCAGAAAGTTTTTCCTAAATTAATTTTAGAGGAATAAGGAGCTTTTATTGAGAGATGTAGTAACCGGTAATATCATTCTAAGCTGAGAAGTTATACATTTTCTTCGCAGAGTATCTGCTAAACATTCCCTGATGGCTATAAAACTTGACATGAAGAGATCTTATGACAAAATCAACAAGAATTACTTAATGCAGGTCCTTCATACCTTAAAGTTTCTCAAGAAAATGATTGAATAGATCAAAAGTTATATTTGGTCTCCATCCTATGTAATCTTAATTAATGGCTTACCTATAGATTTCTTTCAATCTAGGCAAGTATTACGATAAAGGTTGCCCTCTCTCTCTCTCTCTCTCTGCACCTGTTCATTCTTTATGCTGAAATATTGATTAGGGGCTTAAATGAAGAGATGGAAAAGAGGAAGATCCTTGATTTTAAACCTAATAAAAAGAGTCCTTTTATTAGCTATCTACTCTTTGCAAATAACTGCTTACTCTTTTCCAAAGCCAAGACAAATGCCTGCAAAGCCTTCAAGGAGATTATTCAAAGGTATTGCTCCCAGTCTGGCAAAGCTATGAATTTAGATAAGTATATGGTGTTGTTTAACACCAAAACCCCTTCACCTATAATAGCTACTTTAACTGATATATTAGGCATTAAGAAGGTTGATTGCTTAGAAAACAATTTTAGTGCACCTCTTAAAAGCAAGAGACTAAATAGGAAGGACAATTAGCCATGAAAGAATAAAATTAACTCTAAACTAAATGCTTGGAAGTGAAAATCTTTCTCATTTGCTAGCAAATATACCCTAATTAAATTAGTTGTGTATTCTATGCCTATGCATATCTTATCCAACATGGTTGTTCCTCAAAGTTTCTTCCATTGGTTTGAAAGGACTATTAGTAGGGTGGCAACTTATATTTTCATGTCTTGCTCGTATCGTGTCGATGCTAAGATATAATAGTATATGGATTGATATGAAAACGATACAATTGATTAATCATGTCAAAAATCTAAATATAAATATGACATGATTATTACACAGGTAACACAACATGACATACATAACTCACATAACTCATTTAATAAAACAAATCGCATTACATTGACATGACACGACTTACTTAACATAAATAAATACTATCCGACCTACTTAATATATTATCAACTAAATAAGTTCTAAATGAGTTAGTTTCGGATTGGCAGGTTAACTTGTGACATAACATGATTATTTTATATCATAATCATGTTAGTATATTTATGATATGAACCCACTTAAGGTCAATTTAAACTCACTTATTTCATATTGGGTTCGAGTCATATTCGCATGTCGCGTTCAATTTTGCCATCCGTAACTATTAGAAACTTCTTATAGGACAATGACAATAATAAGCGAACGATTCATATTATCTCATGGAAGCTTATTTGTAAACCTAAAGACTATAAAGATTTTGGCATCCCAAATATATGAAAGTGGTGGTCAATGCTCCTATCCAAGACTATAGGTAAGTTTGTGCTTTGCTTTGACTACTTACTTTTCAAGATTTTCTGTGCAAAATATTATTTAAAGAGAGTTGGGTTGAGCATAACATCTAACATTTAGAAAGAATTACATTGGGTATCTTCTCTTATATCATGAGGTTTTATCTAGTCTATCGAAAATGAGAGTTGAATAAACAACATCTCTCAAGCATGGATTTTGACCATTCCTTTATGCAGTTAGCTATTGATTTTAATTCTGCAATAGTGGGAGAATTTTCTCTAGTTAATGGCTTATTAGATACTAATGGAAGTTGGAATATGAATCTATTAAATCTTTTCTTCCACAAAAGAACTTTGGATGAGATTATTACAATTCCAACCATGGGTCAAATCATGAAGATAGATTATGTGGGAAATCTAACTATAAATCTGGGGTGGAAGTCTGGAAGGCCTCTAGAAATCAACATTCAAGCTTTATCTATACAAACAGGGCATGGTTATCAAGAGTGAAAAATCAAACCTCAACCTTGACCTCTACACTTCATTTGGAAGTCACTCTACGAAGGCCTACCAACTAGTACTCTTTTATCCTTTAAAATTCCATCCATTCAATCACATTGTACAAGGTGTAACCAAGATAGTGAAACAATGGACCATCTTTTCCTCCGTTATGAAAGTTCAAAAACTACCTGGGGCCTTATGAGAGAATATTGAGCACATTTGATCCATCCACCATGCCAATAAATTCCAAAAAGTTGTTCATAATGCTCTGAGTTGGAGATTTAGCAGATGGCATGGCTTTCTCCCATATACCATTGGAGATTTAGCAAATGAGATTTAGCCTGCTTGGAGTTGTTCATAATGCTCTGAGTCAACTAACTAAATTCTAAAATAAAAATTTATGAATGATGATAGAAACTGGGATTGTTCTTGCTTGCCGATTAGGGAATCTAATTTTCTAACTTTGGTCTCTTAGCAACCCCTACACCTAAGTCATATTAAGCTCAAATTTGATGGGTCTGTGAATCCTACTAATGTAGAAGTTGATTATTTATTCAGGATTAATTAGACAAAATACTACATACTATAGTAATTCCACTAAAAGTCTCGTTAGTCCCTAACATTGAGTTAATAGTTGCATAGTTTGAGGCATCTAAAGCCATCGAATTGTTAAACACTAATGGGATTATCGTTGAAGGAGTCAAGGTGACTTTGCTACAGTAATATTATGGTTGGAGTCAGATATTTTAAATTAATTTCATCCTCATCTTAGAAAGTTTAAATCTATCACAGCATTTAGAGGTAATATCTATTGTAAGCATATTCTAAGGGAGGGCAACCAAGCAGCAAACTACTTGGCACATATTGCAATCAACTTGGATCATACAATTTTTTGGACTAAAGCTTTTCCTCTAGATTTAGCATGGATTCTAGAGGCTGATATACGAGAACTTACTTTTGTAGGTCTTTAAATCTGTCATATGATCCAAAAAAAATAAATAAATATTATATTGACAAATATATGGGAAAGGATATTCCAAACAAACCATTGAATTCTTATGAACGTGAGAATCATTTACTATATGATCTCTACAAATACAACAAATATCATGTGTCAGTCAGATTTTGAATTTAAAATTCATATTCAAACTTTAAGGTGCCGAAGTTGGATTTAAACTCTAATATGTTTGAACTAACATAGGTTGTTCGAATTGGTTCATTGGACCAACCAACTGTGAATTGAATTGCATATGATGATGTTATTGTATTTTCTTTTCTATTTATCTGTGAAGTTTAAGACATTGCATAGCTTGGGTTCTGTTTGCATTTACTAGCATGCGGCAGGTTAAGTGGAAAATATTATCTAATGGTGGGGCCGTGAGGGGCTTTTTTTTGTAAGCAGATGATATAATCAATTTGAATTTGTTATTTAAAGCATTGAAGCTTATATAATCCACCAGTTTGAAATCATGGGGAGCAGCCGGATAGGATTTTTGTGGATAGTCACGTAGGACGAAAAATAATAATAATAATAATAACAAATTAATATAATTTTAAATTTAAATTTTTTAAATTTAATTTAATTAGGATCAGATTTTAGATTTAAAAATTAGATATTTGAAGATTATAATTTTTTAAAGATTACAAAAATTATCAATATATAATTCAATGTTATTTACATTGCTGGATTAATATAAGAATATAATTTATTTTTTTATTTCTAAGATATAAAATATATTTTTAATGCGTGTCAGATAATCGGTTTGATCCGAGCCTATTTTCGTAGCTGTTTTGAATACAGCTGAATTACGGATATAATAAATTAACCGATTAAGGATTTAAGTTTATTTTTTTAAAAAAAAGTGGATTTTAACAGCCGTTTCAGTTTTCAGATTTTAAAGGCGGATTCAAAAGGTGAAAAAATAAATTAAAAAAAAAAAAAACACAGAATAGCCGATCGGTGCACTTTGTCAGCCAATGTCACATCATTGATATGAGCGAGCCAAATACTTAAGAAACGTGATACCACAAGGTGTCTAACCAAGGCGTGCGAGCTGTGGTTAAAACTTAGAAAGCTATATACACGATGGCCCAACGAGGAAGCCACTTGTCCCTGCATGCAATGGGCGGGGGCTTGGCGTTATGCGGCCAGGGTGCGTTTACTTGGCTTTCCAAGTGGTGGACGAGAAGGGGGAGGGAGGGCGGACCTGCATGCAGCTGCCAGCGCAGCGCTCGCGACCTTTGCGTTGAGCCACGTAGAGGATGGATGGAGGCCACACCGCCAGGCCGAACTCGGCGAAAGCTCCGCTGTCGTTTTGGTTTCTATGACGGAAGTGCCCCTGGCCCTCATGGGCCGGGTGGCAGCAGATGGGGACCCTCCTCCACAGCATGCTGACCACGCCTTCGCTCGCCCTCTGCCACGGGTTTCCTATCCCTCTTCCGAGTGCTAGCCACCTTCTCTCCTTTTCTGTCGTCTCTCTCTCCTCCAACTCTATATAAGGCCTTCTCGTAACCGCTTTCACACCATCCTCGCCACCACCATATTGTATTCAAAGTTTCAAATCCCTCTTTCTCTCTCCAGCTCTGTTCCCGACCGTTTCACCCGGCGTATTCATAGCTCCTTGGTATTCTCCTTTTATTTGGTAAGGCTCTCTCTCTCTCTCTCTCTCTCTCTCTTTCAAATCCCTCTCTCTCTCCAGCTCTGTTTCCTACCGTTTCACCCAGCGTATCCTCTCTCTCTCTCTCTTTCAAATCCCTCTCTTTCTCTCCAGCTCTGTTCCCTACCGTTTCACCCAGCGTATCCATAGCTCCTTGGTATCCTTCTTTTATTTGGTAAGGCTCTCTCTCTCTCTCTCTCTCTCTCTTTGTGGAGTTTTGTCAAGTATTAAAGAGGAGCCGAATCTTCTTAATTTGCCCCATTATGTTTGTGGAGGCTTCTGTTACCACACTTCTTTCCTCCCTCTGTCGCTCTCTCTGGGGGTTTGTAGCCCAGAGAAAAGTGTGATCCTATGGCTGCGCTTTCGATGGGAAGATTATGTAGAGGTCCTCGTCTCCAAACCCACACCCCACCCCCCTTCTCAGCGTCTGTGGCGTGAGAGTTTGTTGGACTTAGGAGATCCACTTTGTCCTCCTCTGATTGATCTCTCAGCTGTTCTTAAGATTAAAAAAAAAAAAAAAGAAAGAAAAAACTAGGTATCACCTTTTCTTTTCTGCATAGATTAATCAATCTACTCGTTTCCCAAATTCTTGCCCATATGCCAAGGGTCCTTTTTAGTTGTATTTTTCTTCACATGTTCCCTCTTTGAGGAAGTTTCCTTGCAACTCACAAGAAACCACCTCGATGCCCGCACTTTGTTTCCTTAAAAACCAAAAGTAACGGTGCCCAGCTATTATTTTTTTATCGCCTATTCAATAATTTGCAGCTTTTCTCTGCTTCGGTTTATAGTGCATTCGTGGAGCCTTCCAACAGGAAATGGGGTCTTCTCAGGAGGCCATGAGCAAGCTGAGGGTGGGGAGGACGACAGAGTATCGAATGGGAACCGACACAAAGCTTCTCACCATCGACAATGGCCCGACGAAGCTTTTCGTGCTTTTCAGCGAACGGTTTGAAGCCGCCCAGGCCCTCCGTTCTGGAGATTTCTCCATGCACATGATTAGAGTTAAGGGGAACCCCATGGCCATGATCATTTGCATGGTGGGTGATCATCAATGGATGCTAGCAAAGGACTCGCTTGTGCTCCATGTCGAGGCTCGGATGTTCGTGTTCGTCCTGCCGGGCTTCCTCTATGGGCTTGCTCTGCCAAGCACTGCTTCCGACCATGAATCCAGGATTGTGGAAGAGATTTTTAAGAGGTTCTGCGCATACCGAGACCTTGCAGCGAAGGAAGGTAAATGGATTTTAGTGTCGATCACATTTAATCGATGTGCAGTTTACTTTCCTTATTGTTTGTTGGTCACCACAATAGATGGGATATTTTGATTTCCATGGGTTGATTTCCATTGTCTTGCTCGTCTTATGAGGCTTCCAGTTTTGGGATCTGGACCTTTTTAGTTATATTAATATTAAATTAGACCTTGCTCCTACTCTTGGAATTATTATATGATAGCTGGAACCATTTCATACAACTTTCATGCTTCTACTTGTTTTCACACTCTTATTATAGAGACTTGTTCTTGCTGGTACATGTTTGAACACCCATGGCTTGAGCTATTCTTTTTGTTAAGTGTCCTTACCAGATGGTTGTTGAACATTTCCATACCATCTCAAGTAGTTTCATACCAGTTTTTCTTTTTTTCTTTTTCTTTTGATTCTAGGCTGTTCATTCCCCCTTTTTTTTTTTCTTATTTTTCTCAAAAAATTTGTTTTTTATTTTTTGACGTGTTAAAATTAGTTATGCACGTCCATCTTTGTCACATTCACTGGAGGCAAATGATATAACATGGTTCATTTCAACGTGACAAGTTCGTAATCTTAATTTCCTATTAGACTGAGAGTGAGGCATTGGAAATCCCAAGGCAAGTAATTCCTTAAAATCCTCATTTAATTATTTGCTCATTATAAAGACTGCTTGTCGCGAAGCTTACCATGAGCATAAAGTCCAAGTTCCCTTTGTCTTATCATGGGACCATCCATTTTGCCATTCTAAATCAACCTAATTAAGATCCTAAATACAATTCCTTTGGTGCGGACTGCACCTGTCCTTTCCCTTTCACATACTCTTCCGGAGGCCAAGACCTCCATCTTGACGCACGGCATGGTCAAACGAAAGCACTCCTTTTATTTGTATTTATTTTATAAAATATTTTACTATTCTCACGTATACGGTGTTCTTTTCCCAGGTTGCGAATCGGGTGGCGACCCCAAAGCCGAGACAGATCCATGGGCCCGGGCCTACTCGAAGATGGAAAAGCTCACCCCCCGAAAGACCGACACCGCCGCCGCCAACCCGGCCAAAACCCCACCGGAAACCACCACCGACGACGCGACGAGGAGGAAGCTCCAGCGGGCGGTGAGGACGTCGGCCGTCGTGAAGCTCCTCTCGCGGGCCCTCCTCGCCGGCGCGCTGGACCCCACCAAGCACCTCCACCTGGTCGCCGCCGCCGCGACCGGCGGCGCCGCCCTTCCGACGATGTGGGCCCTGGCGGACCTCCTGGACGCCGTCGAGGGGGGCCCGCAGAGGATCGAGGCTCTGCCGCTCGGCCAGCGGGGCCCACAGGGGAGCAGCGGGTGGTGGACGGTGAACCGGGAGGGGGCCAGGCGGCTGCTGGAGATCGTATGGACCTGTGGTGCGACCCGGGGCCGGAAGAGGACACGTGTCGAAGTGGTGGTGGAGGAGGAGGAGGAGGAGGAGGAGGAGGACGAGGAAGACAGCAAGGATGGAAGCAACGTTATAACGAGCAGTTACGGCCGGTGCCGTGGCGGGGAAGCGAAGAACGGAGGGAATAAAATGGTTGTATGAATCGAGAGAATTATGGTTTCACAGATCCATCTGCCATTGGATGTATGTTTGGATGGCTCAGATTACAGTTTGATTACCATAGTACGTACAGGCGATGTAGAGGGATGATTTCATCTAGTATCTCTTTTTAATTTCGTGTTTTCTTATAATAGATTATGATGTACAATTATTGGACGGCCACGGGCCCTTAGATGTAAGCAATTTAACTCTTGTTCTAATAGATGCCAGCTAATCAAAGTTGGTAAATTTTGTAGTAGAAATAGGCCAGCTCGAATTTGCGGAGTGTTTTATTTTGCTATCGATTTTTACAAATTATGTTCATTCTGATTTCCTTTCTTTCTTTCTTTCTTTTCCTCTAAACGACGAAGATCCTTGCAATGAAACATGCGATATTCTATTCTGCATTGATTTTGATATCCAATTAAATATTAAAATATTTATATTTATATTTATTTATATTTAATGAATATGGATATGAATATGATAATAATCAAATATGAAAATTCATGTTCATATTTTTTTTTTTAAATAGATACTAATATGTATAAGATGTTAAAAAAAGTGTGGATAGAGATACAAACATAGCTTATAAAATTGATCTTAGAGACTATGAAATCCTAGATATCATCAAATAAAAAATAAATTGTATCAGTAATATGTTAATGTATTTCGTTATTTCTATTAAAAATTTATAAATATTATAATTAGAGTAGTGCAATCAAAACATGATGGACTCATAACTTGTAGGTCTTAAGATCAGAATCTAGCTCTCATATATAAGATTGCTACTTTCTTCTCATTGAAAGGCATAGTTTTTATGTCTTTAACGATCAAGATTCTACCCATACGATATAAGATTGAATAAGATTATAAATAAAATCTGATATTCAAATTCGGATAAGCAATATGGATTGGGATAGTTTTTCTTCTACTAAGATAGATATTAATCGAATGCTAAATATTATATCCACATCTGATATGAAAATAGTTCTCAGCTATTCACCTCTAAATACATGAGAGAGTTCAGAGTTGCAAGCATATAGGTTTTAGTCAAGACAAGACATGGGCATGCTAAATAAGAATGCAGAGATTACCATTTAATCATGGAATTAGAATGGCTACTTCCTTTGTTCAAGGGAAAGAAACCGCGACAAACTCCAGGAACATCTATGTTATTGACTTCAATTCATAAACAATCATGTAATGCGCGACCAAATGGTGAAAGATACTTGGGCACCGGCAGGCAATTTCCTTGAAGGTAAAATACATCTGCCTTCAAATTATGGTACGATTGTTTTCCCCGTCTGCCCCGCTGCAATCCACACCTAGTGCCACGTGCCATCACGAACTTTTGACGTTAGACAAAGCTATTCCTCGCAAAGGTTGCAACCAAACAATATGGCTAATGTCGACAAACTTTAGATTAGGTGTTGTGATATATTCAAAAGTCATTCTTCCAGAGCTGGGGACGCTGAATCGTACTCTTTTTTTAGATCAGTAACGTACAATTAACGCACGGCTAGCTAGACCGCTGGACTTCAACATCATCCTTTGCTCGTCTTCCATTTCAATTGCTCTAAAACTAAGCGCCGAATTATACCTAAAGGATCATGAAAGAAAAGAAGGAAAACACGCAGACACGCGCACGCAAGGGCTAATAGTTATAAAGATAAAGATAGTTGCTTATATGTTGGTCTTAAGGGGCTATCTGAAGTTAGCGTTTTCATGTAGATTCCTAAGTAAATTGGTTGGTATTTAAAATTTTAATACTAAAAATATAATAAATTATTCTCTTGGCTCTCATTTATTCTTAATTTTGAAAAGAAAAATTTAATAGAAAAAGAGATATTAATCTCTGACTCTCAAAAATGAAGAATTATCATGGAAATCTAACTCCTTTCATTTCAAATGATACTTAAGAATAGAAAGGATGACTAATCAACAATTAGAAGTCCAGGGCCTCATGATATTTGATCTTTTTTATCTAATGAACTATGACAAAAAGATTATTCTCCAAATAAAAATAAAAGAAAATAAAATAGCCATTTGTGAAAGAGAGTACTAGCCAAATGAGCAACAATAACACCATAGCTTTTGGGGCATGAACCACTAGCATTAAAAGTTTTAAAATTTAAAAAGAAAAAAAAAAAGGCGGAATGACCGTAGAAGGAACTTTGACCAATGGGAGGTGGCTGGAGCAGAGATTCAGCAATATAAATCAAAGGAATCAAGTCCTCTATTTCTTAAGCCTAAAAGTAATACCGCATATCCCAAAGCCTGTAAAATACTAGAATGCCCTTCCACCAATTAAAAAGATGTGCATATCCTCTCTTTTGATCTAGAATTCATGTCCCTTGGTGGCCAACAAACCCAAAAGCCTCTTCCATGAAATCATATGACTCACATATCCTTCTTCAATTGAAAAATCTGGTAATGACATGCATGTCCCTAGCTATCAAATGACCCAAATGCCCTTTTTAATCCATTAAAAGCTGCACTCATCTTTCTTTCATGCAAATAATGCTCATATCCCTAATTAAACAACATTTGTGTCTGCAAGGATTTAAAGTTTAGAATAAACATATAATAACTATTCTAGATTAGTTATTTCAGGGATAAAATAATTGGAATAAGCCAATTTAGAAACAAATTAATGGAGAATGACATCCAAAGTAAGGGTTAAAATAAATTAATGCACTAATCCAACATTAAACCCTAACCCAAGAATACGAAACATGCTTAGAATCACTATATAAGAGATATTTCTATTTTGACTCAGAAAGAGACCTTAGGATCCATTGAAATAAAATTCATAAATTGATAGGAAGGGATTTAAATTAGCAGGAATAAAATTGGATATGTGTTGATTTACTTCAAATTATATGTTAAGTCCAGAAAAGGAATCCTAAATTGAGATAGCTAATCTATCTGTATTTGTCAAGTAAGTAGTGATTGGTCATTTTTAAAATGTATTATATTTTTAAATAATAAATATTTATCCTCCTTGATGCTTAGTTTATGATATTGCATGCCTACATACTAACCATAATTGCCATGATTATACTTGATATTGATTATTTATTACTTATGATGCATTGGTAAAGATGTTAGACTGACCATGAATAAGATTTAATGAAAGATGATGAAATTGAATTAAAGATTCTTAATCTAATTATGCTAGATGATTTGGATACCCTATTAATGGGGCTATATGCTGGAAAAATCTGACTTGAAAAATATATTCGGTTGATACTCTACCAATAGGGCTATATGCTAGTAAAACTTATGACCTTAGAGGATATACTCGGTTGATACCCTATCTGTAAGGATTAAATACTAGCGATACCCTTGACCTTGAGGGCTATACATTAGTTGATACCCTATCTATGGGACTGAAACACTGGCGATACAATGTTTAGCATAGCAGGATTAGATAACATGACATAATCAAAACTAAAAATGTGATAAATATAGTTATGTGTTTTAATTGATAAATTGTATCTATTACTATTATTATGTTATATTCTACAAGGCTAATCATTGCTTACTGGATTGTAGAGCTCATTATATTTTATCATTTTCTTTTCAAATTCTGCTCAGTAGCTACATGAGGATACTACTGGGAGAGTGCCTAAACGTATGAGAAAAATAATAATTTTTTTTGAATAGTTGATTGAAACTCAATGTTTTTTTTCAGAATAATGATTTTGTAACCAATGGTTATTTTGCGACCTAAGAAACATTTTAAATTTATGATTGAAACTTTATATGGTTGATTTATGATATCATATGAGATGCGTTGCATATTTATAAGGAATCCCTTATGAGTATGTAGTTGTTGTTATGGTTCACAGCTCAAAATTCGGGTTTGAAGCATGACATAGGTTGTTCCCATCTCTAATTCAACTCGGCTTGACCCTGCCCCATGTTCTCTCTCTCTCTCTCTCTCTCTCTCTAGTCTAGCCTACCAAATCCGAATGGTATTCGCTACATAATGAACCAGCCATAGGGCTTAAACTTAGACCTCAAAGTTATTTTAAAATGGATATTATCTAACTAAACCTAGGCATTGATCCACAAAATTGAATCCAATTAAGTTAAATTTGATCAGTGTAAAATTAAGTAGTTTTAGGATTTGAGTCTAGCCCATTAATTGCGAACTTCACACAAATTTAGCTATTGGAAGCCCCAACCGTGACCAAAACAAAGTAAACAAATTCGACATGGGTATAATTCTTAACCTCAAAGCTCGTTTAAGCTTTAACTAGTTTGTTTGGACCCAAATCCAACTTGATTGACTTGCCACACTACTTTATTGATAGTTGTGGTAGATTTGGATCTTGCAAAGCTATAATGTAGGGATGGCAATTTCTTCTAACCCACCCGTCTTCATTTCATTTGGAGCAGGTATGGAGGTCAACAAATAGGTATGGGTATAGGTATGGGGATACGTGACAATATCCATCGTGAGTATGGGATGAAGACATAAAAATATATTTGCCCTGCCTTGCCCTACCCCATCCCACCCAACCCTATAACCGTTATATCTATCAGTAAATTTAGTTAATTACCTTTATTTATTAATATAGTTCCAAAATTTTAATAAAAAATTTTACAAGCAACCATAGACTATAATTTCTTTAGCCCAGTCCATTTGTCTAGCCTAGAATTAAAGGACAAAAAAGAAAATAGCCTGTAATTGCTTTAGGTCTGGACTTGAAATTAAAATTTGAAGGAAAAATAAAATAATATGAAAAGAATAAAATGGAGTCTAGAATAGGTTGCGAATACAAAGAGGGTATATAGTAGGTACAGGTAACGAGGTAGATATGGATATTATATAATCTTCATGGATATGAATATGAGTAGAAAATTTTATAGTGGGTACGGAACGGATATGGGTATAAAATTTTCTGACGAATATGGGTATGAAGGTACCTTTTTTCGTACTCGCTCCTTCCTATTACCATCCCTATTACAATGGACCTACATAACCTTGATTAGATCTAAGAATTCAAAAAATCAAAAAATAAAGCCCAAAACCTGCTGAAACCTAATAGAAAGGCACATGACCTAGCCCAGCTCACCAAGCAAGTGGGTCTAAAGTGGGCCATCAAATTTGCATCTAGAATTTGAGCCCAAAGAGGCATAACCCTGGCCAAAACCAAGGTCAACTGAGTGGGTTGAATATGGACCCAAATTCCTAGATTGTGAACTTTGAAGCCACTTTGGATCAAATTTCACCTATAGTTATACTTTCATGGGAGTTTATCAAACCTCAATTTAAAGCAGCTAATAAAACATGTACAGAGATTTTCCTTGTAAAGAGTTCAATTCAAGAGCCTAGGTCGGAGTTGGTTCGAGATCATATTGGTGGGTCAACCAATTTTTGGATTTTCCTTGAATTGATTGAGGCAGTTGTGCTAATTACATTTGTTACATTATTGTTTAACAATCAATTGGTGCAGTGGGCTGAGTTGTGTAGCTTGATCTAGTTAAATTTGATGAACAATCAGATGATGCAGTTATGTGAGTCAACTACAAGGTTTGGCTATTTGGTCACTTTGAAATTTGAATCTCTGATGATAACCTTTGAATAGGCCCCTAAAAAATTGATCATTTTCTATCTTCTTTTTTTTCTTGCATTTGTTAGAGTTTGGATCTAAGTTGGGCACCCATGATTAGCTGACCAAACCTAACCCAATCAATTAGGCATGAGAAAGTCTAGACATAGCTTTTCTTTAAACTCCCTTGATTCAATTTCTAAGAGTTGAGAATAATTGAAACAAACCCCATACAGAGATGGGATGTACTTAGTTTCTCTAGTAAGAAAACATTGTTGATCTCCTTAGTTTCTTTGGTAAGAAAACGTTGTTGATCTCCCATACTCATGTAGAGAAGAGAAGAGGGAGGATCAAAGTGAGAGAGGGTATCTGGGAGTAATCTTGGTTCTTGTAACCAAGTCTTCAATCATGCGAACCCAAAAGGGGTCCATCAGGAGAGGCCACTTTGCATAAATTCAGCCTCAGATCCTAGAGAAATGTATGTGGTCTCAATCCTCCCATCAGAGTGAGGCATAGTGCCTCATATTTCATCACTTTCATAAATGCTTTCATGTGCTGTGGATATGTCTATTTGATCTCCTATAAGTCAAAAGCATAAAACTACTTCAGATGTTACTTAACATTGGTTGGGAATCAATTAGGTAAGAGCATTAAGGGTCTTAAAACTAAACACAACCATGAACATCTATCTGAACAGTTTAGAGAATTATATGATGAAAAAGGGATAAGACCCTTTTAAATATGGCTAGATCAATGATGGGGCACCTATCTCTCTATTTTATATTGAAGAGATGCATTATTGACTTTTGCTTATATTCAATCATGTGCCCTCTAAGTCTGTCTCCTAAACTTTGGTTTTGCAAAAACACTGATTGGATAATTTATGACCATGGGGGTCTGCAGCTTATGTTCATATAGCTTCTTATAAATATGAGAAATTAGGCCTTAAAGGAAAAAAGTGCATATTTATTAGATACCCAAAGACTCTAAGAGCTATGTGTTTATTAGTAAGAAGCTAATGGAAGTGTAAGAGAGATTAAGTCACAAGATGCCACCTTTCTAGAGGAAGATTTTTCTAACAAAAGTGGGGTTACCAAAAACTATCAATTTTATGAAATGGAAGATCTAGATATTGGTACACTTAGTGAACTAGTAAAGAAACAAGATATAACTCTTCTACCTCCTAAGGAGAGTGGAAGCAATGTACCTAGTGAATCAACTCGAAGGAAGCATGATTAAGAATAGTCTCAACCATATAAGAGTGTTCATGAAAAAATTTCTTATCATTGAATTGAAATTGAGGGAGAAGCATTTATAGTAACTCCAATAGATAATAAGAAGCCAAAGACTATACAAGAGGCTTTCTTAGATTTGAGGTTAAAAAATGAATAAAGGCTATGTAAAAGGAAATGGAGTCTATGAAGGCAAATCTTTGAGATTTGGTTGACCTTTTGTCTAATCATCAAACAATAGAGAACAAATGAGTTCTCGAGGTTAAATGCAATGCTGATGGATCAATTAAAAAGTATAAGGCTCGCCTCGTAGCTGAGGGTTATACCCAAAAAAAGGGAATCAATTATGAAGAAACTTTTTTTTTTTCAATTGTAAGATTTGTATTGATTTGTCTCATTCTAGCCATTGTTGAGTATATTGATCTAAAACTCTATCAGATGGATGTTAAGATTATATTTCTCAATAGAAAATTAGATGAGGAGATCTATATGAATTAATATATTGATTTTACAGCTGCAGGCTAGCAGTATAAAGTATGCAAGCTCCATTGATCTATCTATAGCCTTAAGCAAGTATCCAGACAATAGAACCTTAGATTTCATTGTCTTAACATATGAGTTTACAATGATAGAAGAGGACCATTGTGTATATGTCAAATGATCCAAAGGTAGTTTTATGATTCTTTCTTTGTATGTAGATGACATTCTATTGGCTTGAAATGATAAGGAGTTTATAAATGCAACAAAGAGGTGGCTTTCCTCAATTTTGAAATGAAAGATATAGGTGAAGCTAGTTATGTAACATTTTGACCTTCAATCTAGTGACATATTATGGTTTGAACTCTATAAAGATAGTTTAACCGTAAATATTATTGTAAGTTTAATTATGCTATGAAAGTAAATTTTAGATCAAGTCAATATAAGTTCATATAAAGTTAATTATTATTGTAATTTTGACTAAATCTGAGAACCCTAAAAGTTGGACTAAATGTTGACCAAGACCTTATGAATTATAATTCAATAAGATTTATCCCAAAATCTTATTTTCTTATCATTTTTAGGCTACATTGATTTTTTAGAATTTTTATTTCAAGTAGAAGTACCTTAACTCGCTATTGGCTAATGCGTTATTTTCTGAAATTTTTTGATTTTGTTCTTGAGATGGAGAGTTGACTTTTTATCCTTAAGGAATTTGATTTTTCTGGTACTTTTTGTTGAATTCAAATATAGGTATTCACTTATTTGCATGAAAAATCTTGAATAAATAGAAAGAAAAAAGAAAAGAATGAAAATAAGTTGTGCAGTCTGAGCAAGCTAGTCTTCTAGCACTACTATTTTCTACCCGGTTATATGGTCTAATCGACCGCTCAGCCTAGATCGATCGATCGATCACTCAATTATAGTTTGATCAATCACTCAAATATAGTATGGTTGATCACTCCATCGATTGACCATTCAAATTGCCTTGTGTATGGCTCAAAACGTCCATACATTTTTTTTTCTTCAGAAAGCTTTCTCTCTCTCTCTCTCTCTTTCTAGATCCCAACTCCTTCCGACTCTAATTCTGAGCATCTAGAATCATTTTTCTGCTTAATTCTTTTTATTTTTCCTTCCTTCCAACCTTTCTCTACCAATATTTCCCTTTCTTATCTCAAATCTATACCCTTAGATCTGTTGTTCGTTGAATATTTTCCAAGTTAAGGGTACCAAGATAAAATTTTAAGGGTCCTTTAATCTATTATGTAGAACCCTCCAATGTAAGGAAAAGTTTAGAATTTTTGTTATTTTAAGTTAGCTTTCAAGCTAGGCCTTGAGTTTAGCCTTCGGGTTTTATATGATAGCATATAATCTTTGGTTCCTTGTTTTATTAGTATTCAAATCACTTCTTCTATGCATGGTTAATCCTTATCCTAGTTGCCTTGAGTGATCTACTACCCATCTCCACTTGAAATCCAAGTTGACTGATGTGACTTGGGTTCTTTAGGGACTTATGGTGGTTGACTATGAGTAGACAATGACTCCTATAGTATGCTTAGCTAATTTACATAAAAAATTTATTATTAGATAATTTATAATTTTGATTATTTATGAGTAGATAATAACCTTTATAGCATGACTAGTTTATTTATATAATAGTTTTTTATGAAGTAACAAATACATTTGTTTATCTCAGCAAGTCCTTATAAATAATTATCTGAGTTTTTCTTTGTAACTATATGACCATGTGATTAGAAAATAATAATTTGAACTCTGATATGTTGTGTAAGACCATGTGAGCTGATGAGTGCCTTATGCATTATGATATGATACTTGCACAATGGATCAGTATTTGAACACCTCCATTAGTAAGGTTGATACTAACCTCGTATGAGGGCCACACACGTAATCTGCTTTGATTTAGTTGCTAACAATCCTCTATCTAGACCTTTAGGCCATTTGTCTAGGCTTTCGAGCCATTTGTTTTTAGCGAATCTGGATAGTTTATGTCTGATGTTCAGTACTGTGATAATTTATGTAGGTATATATGCATGCTTGTATGTGTATATACTGTTAAATTTTCTATTTTTATTTCTAATAGTATTGAATCTTTGAGTCGATTACCCAGAACCACTCTTAGGGGATGATGTATTACTATTTATGATTTGATAATATGCATTACTATTTATAATTTAATGATATCATACTTTTACAAGCCTAAATACAACATGTTACTATGTATATAATGATAATTGCATGCCTCACTATTAATCCTTGAGATGATACTTATGGTTTGAAATTCTCATATTTTAATATCTTATTAGTTATACACACACACACACACACACATAATGAATTACTAGTATTACACTTTAGTTGTCCTCACTTGCTAAATCTATTATTATTTATTCATTGAGTGCGATCTCACCCCTTACAATGTTTTTCTTAATTTTGGCATGATAAATTTTGTATCTCACATCCCTTAAGGTGATGCTAGCTAAGTAGAGGATGTTTCTTTATATATCTCTTAGGTTGTATATATAGAGCTTCACAATTATTATATAGAAAGATCTTTGTAAGCACTTATAATTTGAGTTTCTAATTGTTATGGATGTAAATATGTGTGTATTGGTGCAACAGCCTTTTGATAATTATATGTATGTTATGAGATATTACCCATGTATGATTAATAGATTATTTGAGGCTTACATAGAACAAAGTGGGACCCACCCATCTTGGTTCGCATGCCGATCATGGTCCCATATCTTGGGATGTGACAAGTTATGTATTAGGTGTCCAGATCCTAAGGGATAAGTGTAAGAGACTTTTAGTTTGTCTCAAATGACTTATATAAAGAATATGCATAACTGTAAACCCATAGATACTTTTGTTAAGAAAAATATGAGCCTAAATCTTAATATAGGTTTGAAGACTCCAAAAGA
Source organism: Metroxylon sagu (assembly GCA_017589505.3). Taxonomy (NCBI): domain Eukaryota; kingdom Viridiplantae; phylum Streptophyta; class Magnoliopsida; order Arecales; family Arecaceae; genus Metroxylon; species Metroxylon sagu. The sequence goes on from JACVBY030000412.1 coordinate 230,363, forward strand.
AATAGAAAAGATGTCCAGAGTTCCCTACTCTATCATAGTCAAAAGCCTTTTGTACACATGATGTGTAAACAACCTAACATACGCTATGCTGGTAGGCTCACCAATTATTATTAGGCAAACTTAGGACTTGCGTATTGAAGAGAAGTTAAAACTATATTGAGGTACTTCAGAAGAACATTAGATTATATGCTATGTTTTCAAAGAAAAGATTTATGATTGGTAGGTTACTCTGATGTTGCTTAGGGAGGTGATTAGATGAGCGCCAATCAACTTTAGATATGCTTTCTTACTTAGTAATGGCATCATATTATAGAATAGCAAGAAACAATTCTATATAACCCTGTCCACCATGGAGGCTAAATACATAACATGTTCCTCCATAGTTAAGGATGCTAGTTAGTTAAGGAGGTTCTTGTAGCATCTTGATATTGATATAATTGCATCAAATCTTGTGATAATTTATTATGACAGTAAGGCTACGCTAACTTATGCCTAGGATCCTAAATATTATGGTAGAACTAAATACACCCAAGTAAGAAACTATTTTATCAAAGATATCATGGCATAAAAACAAGTGGTCCTTAATCACATTACTACAAGGCAGATGGTTATAGATTTGCTTACCAAACTAATTGCTAGGGACTTATATGTATCACATGTTAAATTCTTAGGACAACATAAGATGTGATCTTGTGTATTTGACCATAGTGTACTTATATGATGTTATTTTTGCCATTAATATAAGAGATAGATTTACCAACAATTACGTTGATGCTAGTTTCTTTTAGGTATAATATATGAGTTGCACTTAGCATAATAAGTATGTCGATAAGCTAAGATTAGCTTTCTCACATGAGTAATTACCTCTAGTGCCAAAGGAGTGAGCAAAGATGAGACATAATTGAACTAAGATGGTAAAAGAGTGAGCTTAGTTTAATTCATTAATGTGTCATCTTGATGAGGATCAAGATGAGGTTCTTTGTATTTAAGAGCTGACATGGATGCCTCCTTACCATCCATGAAGCTTATAAATAAGTGAGTATAAGATCTTTATCTAACATTATTAATAGTGTGCAAATAGAAAATTCAAGTTAGTTGCTCAAAATATGATTGAACTAAGATTTCTATGGTATTAAGAAAAAAGACATACGTTTTGAGATATAGAGTAGCTCCATCGTAGCATGCATTTCATACTACATATGCTTAACGACCCTTTTAGAAAGTGAGTGAATGGATCCATTCTTCCTCACTATATAAGTCTTAAAGATTATATAACCTTAGTCTCAATAATACCCTATATGACTTTTGACTATGTCATAAAGTGAAGAGTTAGTATTTGCTCTCTAGTGTGTTACCTATGGTGATGAATGATGCAGCCTAAAAAGATATTACTGGAAAAGTAGTTAATTCAGATCTTAGTGACATTAGGACAAAAGGAAGACAAACTTAAAATTACACTAGTTACTTATATTTGTTGACTGGCTAGATATATCACTTTGATGAGCTTGGACATAATTATAAATACATGTGAAGTTAAAGAGGAGTTAGGTATGAATCTCTTAAGGAATCGAGAGATGCTTGATCTAGTATAACCAAATAACACCATATTTCTTTATTTTTAGGGTGATATCTCCATCTTAACCCCAAAGGGCTTTTAGTTTAGAGCTCACGTATGCAAGTGTGTCCATAGTCGCATAAATCATCTCGAGATCTAGATCAAGCCCATCATGTACGAGTGGGAGATGTTAAAGTTTGGGTCTAAGTTGTGCTCGCATGATGAGCTAATCCAACCTAACTCAATCAACCAAGCATAAAAAAGTCTGGATACATTTTTTTTAAATAAAAATCCTATGATTCGGAGTTGAGAATAAGAGAAACAAATCACATACAAAGATGGGTTGCACTTAATTTCTCTAGTGAGAAAATGTTGTTGATCTCCCATACTCATGCGGAAAGGAGAAGAGGGAGGATACAAGTGAGAGAAGGTACCTGAGTTATGAAAGAGTAGTTTTGGTTTTCATAACCAAGTTTCCAATTGTAAGATGCCGGAAGGGGTTAATTCGGAGAGGTGCACTTCACCTAATTTCAACATCAGATCTTGAAGGAAGATACATGATCTCAATCCGACCATATTCCCTTGCAGCATCAAACCTAGGAATGTTGAGAAACTCAAGAGTTGTTTAAATATTAAATTTTTCAGAAGTCAGCATTCGTATTGATTATATGAACAATTATTGTTGGTTTGACTTGTTTAAATTAGAATCAGAGCAGATTTGGAGTCTGCTAATGTTCCTTATCCCTACTTGTTTTTCAGGTCTAGTCAACTCTGGTGTCTGATGAAGTGAGTCAGGCCAAAACAGTAGTCAAGATGGTAGAGCAAGTTAGTTAGGTCAGTGACATGGCAATCAAGTCATAGTTTTATCGTATGCCGGCAAAAACAAAATGTATCACCTGCAATGCAAAAACTATAATTCTATATATCACAGAAAAATATTAAAAAAGAACTCTTAAGCGCCTCATCTTGACATTCCTAGCTACTTTAATGCATTATGTTTTTTAACTAATGATGATAGAATGAGCTGACAACTTGCCCTGTTAACAGATGCTCTGCATGGTACCAAGCTTGTTAAGCACCATCATGGTTTGGGTAAGATATCAGATTTGACTTGGACCAAGCACAATACAAGGCAACAAGCATTCTAACTCAAATGGTAGACTTCTATGATGATGACCTGATCTGTGAGAGATGGAAAATATCCTCCTGGATTGGATGACAGCAGAATAAAATTTCACACAACTTGTTTTACTTTCCCTTCCCATGAAGCCAAGTGCAAAAATAAGTAAATAAATAAAAACAAGAAAAACTTTGGATGCTATAATTCATGCTTGTAATATACATATATTCATGCTAGTGAGTTCACATATTGCCAGACTAAGCCTGTGCTAAAGTTTAATTACAGTCACCAGATCTGATGAGAGGCTATAGTGCTCTATCGTTTTACAAAAGCATCCCAAGTGGTAATACGTACATATAAACTTACTCTTGAGACCCCAACCTTATATCTAAGTTGTTTTGGAGTTTAGAACAGAAAGCAACATATCTTTTGAGAACCCTTTTTTTTTTTTTTTTTTTGGCTAATGAGTTGTGCTTAAATGAGCTATGCTCTACTAAATCTTGATTAGCCTATGGATCTCCATCAAAAGTAAAAGAAAAAGAAAAACAAAAACATTGGACCAAGCTTTAACTCAGTTTCATAGAACAACCTAGTGAGTTGTATTTTCTCACCAAAATTGCATTATTTTAGCCATTGCAAATTCGTAAATATAATTCTTGTCTAAGAATGCTGGTTTATTTGCTGAATCTCAGGGTGCATGTACTCACTGTTTCAAGGCAGCCCAGGGCCCATTGAACCACCAGGGAAACAAATAGTGGACTTTATATCAACATGTTATATAGTTGAGGAAAACTAGTCCCACACGGTAGTTCAAGGCCGGTTTGGAATATCACAGTTGAACCCTTCTTAAGGTGCCCTTTACTTAGCAGACTCAATCAGTGAATTATGTGACTTTATGAAATGTATTATAATAGAAGAATGACTCGATGAATGAATTCTTTAAATATAATTTTGAGGTAACTTCTTTTTTTTCCATATATCATATATATTGGATGAAAGTATTGCTATGCAGCCTAAATCCAAAGTTTTCCTTTGCACTGTTCCGCAAGCTTTGTGGCATGGAGCAAAGGAATCAGCATGATTGGTAAAGGGACTATAGCATGAATATGGATCCTTTCATTCACGTCATATGGTACATTAGTTGAGCAGAGAGAAATTTTGTAATAGAGTTGAGCCTTGTGTTATTTTTTAGTAGAAAATCAGCAAGCTTGCATTTCAATCTAAACCCAAGGAAGGGTCATGCTCAAATATACTGTTGATGAATTTTAATATTAAAATATTAACAATTTAATAATAATAATAATAATATTCAATAAGTTGGGTTGATCTGCATAGATAAAAGATTCATATAAATGTGCTCAATAATATTCATATTCATTTGTTTAACTCTTAAATTCTCTCTCTCTCTCTCTCTCGCATGAGCGCACATGTGCACGACTTCGACATGCATTCCCTTAACCACAAAAAAAAAAAAAAAAACCCTCTAGTCCATGCATTTGACTCCTAGGTTGATATATCAATACATTTCCATGTACTTATTATAATGGGCCTTGTTAACTCTGGGAGACTATAGTTAGGGATGGCAATTTTGGACATAATTCATAGACACAACTCGAATTTGATACGAAATTAGTAGGTTTGGATTAAGCACTTAACTGCGGAGACTATAGTTAGGGATGGCAATTTTGGACATAATTCATAGGCACAACTCGAATTTGATACGAAATTAGTAGGTTTGGATTAAGCACAAATGGGTTCAAATCAAAATTAGGTTGATCAGCTAAATACGATTAATAAACAAGTCAAGTTTCGGATTGATTTGCAAATCCAAAATTGACCCATAATTTATCTAATTATTAAATGGATTAATTCATGTAATCTGACCCATCAATTCGAACATAACCCATCATACATATTTATCCAAATTATGTTATCTTTTAATTAATTATTATTTTATGATGGTGATATATATACTTATGTAAGGATTTTATGTTTATATCTTTTTTTTTCATGAATAATTTTTTTAAATATTTTTTTATGATTTTAAATACATAATTACTTTATGAGTGAAGTAGTATTAAACTTGTTACACAAGTTATACGAATTATATGGGTTACATAAATTATACAGATTGCATAGGTCATATGAGTCAAACATTCATGCCAACAAATACAACCTAATTATTCAGGTTATACGGGTCGGGTTTGAATTTAGATTTTTGATCGATTAATAAATGGGCTAGGTTCAAATTAATCTATTTGTCATTATACTTTAAAGTTGATTTAATCTATTTATGACTTATTGACATTATTTGCTATTCCTGTGTAACTCATGAACATTAGCCCTATGACTGCAATCCCTTGCATCCTATGTGCACATACTTACATCCAAACATCTAAGATTTTCTAGTTAAGAAATTACTAGAACTTTGGGCTCAATTTTTTATATAGAGTTGGTTCAGAGTCATGCATTAATTTAGCCGGACTGCTATACTCCAGAGGGGACAAGTCAAAGAGAGAGACACATCGGTTCATAAATTTTGCTAGGCATAGAGAGCTGGAATCTTTTTAAAGATAGTAAGATATCCACGCTTCTACTTGATCAGCTTCCTCACTTAATTTCTATTTTTTTATTGCAAGTTCAACATGATAAATGTTACGTAAAAAGCATTGCGTTGGAATGCCAAGAACTTAAAAAATGCACATAGATTCATGCAAAGGTACCAGCTTATGAATCCAATAATTAAGGCACATACATATGACTTTGGTTTATGATAAGAAGTGTCGGACTATAATCCGGTACCTCGTCTCCTCCTCGGGAGCTGATTTGGGTCCAGTTTCATAGCCAGCTTATGAACCCAAGAGATTTGTCACCACTAACAGGCAGTGGAATATGTGATATCGGGAAAGCCGAGCCTACAAGCTAGTTTTAAGACCCAATCACGTAATGTTGTGCGGTCCTTCTCCTAACCGAGTTGATATTATTTTTATGGATATCAGTGCGCTGCTTTAAAACGCCAAGGGATTAGGGCAAAAACGATTCTGATTCGTTTTGTCCGCTAGAAGTAATGAATGTTCCAGAGTTTGGACTAAACTAATAATTTCCACTCAGAAAAACAAGACTAAAGTAATAATCTTGCAATTGAAAGAAAGAGTTAGGTTTGATATACTCAAACATGTGAGAAATGTTGCATTGGAATGTAAAAAGTGAAACGTGTTCACTTAAAAATGTGTACCTAGCTAGGTGCTACACATTCTTTGATTGGTGAAGAAAGCATCATATCATAGAGGCTTATCTTGTTGCCACACATGCATTACATTAAAATAAAACGAGACTAGAGTAATTATCCTGCAACTGAGAGAAAGAATTGGCTTTGAGATTTGAAGGTCAAAAGTGAAACATGTCCACTTAAACCTAGGTATCTAGCTAGATGCAAAACAGTCTTTGATTAGGGAAGAAAGGACCATATCATATAGACTAAACTCACAGTTGCACATGCATTCCATTCAAAGAAAGAAAAAACTAGAATAATAATCTTGCAATTCAGAGGAACAGTCAGGTCTCTTGAAAACTTCATTCATTAAAAATATTTTGATTGTAGAAAATTTTTTCTGTGCTTCTGAAATCTTTGCTCATTATAGAAAAATTGATGCAAAAGGAGGAGTCTGAAAGATTAATTTTGAGAAAGCTTTTGATAATATCAATAGTTGATATTAGAATTTAGCCTTCATATGTAAATTAAAGAGTTACACTTAGCTTGTCCTGAATAGAGCACATCACACTGCCTAACTTAACCCTCTGCACTCAAAGAAAGAGCATTAAGGAGCTCCAAAATTTCATTCAGGAGAAAATCTTCAACGCTCAAATTAGCCAAGCAATAAAAGGACTTACAGCTCTCTAGGTGAGGGCTCTAAGTTGTAAAAGGCTGAGGAAAAAAAGATCCTTTACTTGAGACATAAGGCTACTTTCATAAGTGTTCAAAGGAGTTATATTGAAGCTGGACTCTCCTTGAGCAGCTTTGATAAGCATGGTAGATAAAGTATAGGGGGGAGTTCTTTTTGAATTTGGCAGTAGGATCCTACTTGAGTCAACCTATACTTCAGATAAGGAGAGGATCTTTATGTAGGTCAGTGCTTTCCTCCAGATGAATAGATGAGCCCTCTAATAGTGGAAGGTCAGCCATATGGCATCTAATTATTGTTACTTATCATTCATGGCGATCCAATTAGGTAATCACGTTACTCATGCCCATGTGCACATGCTAGGTCAAATTGGGCCATATCATCAATTTAGATTTTTTTAATTTGCCTTACTTCTGGTGAGAGATTTTCCTCATGAGTAGATTGGTTGTGTTCGATCTCTTTTATCTTCATCTTTTGTCACTCTTTTGATTAATGGCAAGCCAATCAAATAGATTGAATATAAGAAAATTCTCAGATAGAGTGATACTTTTTCTCTTTCTCTCTTCATCTTAGTTACTGATATTCTTTCAAAAATGTTGAAAAGGACTTATTCTCATGGTCCTACTAAAGAGATTGGGCACCTATTAAGTTTCAAATGTATTTTCAGCTTTCAATTTGCTAATAACATCCTTATTTTTTGTGATATGAAAAAAGCTTCTCTGGTGACTCTAGGTTATTATATTTGATTTTAAGGGTGCATCGGGTCTCAAAGCAAACTTTCATAAGAACTTCATTATATGCTTCAACACTAGTAATGTCGAAGAAGAGTAGTTTGCCTCCATCTTAAATTACAAAAAAGGTATCCTATTATTTTCTTATTTTTTCCTCCCCCTTTATGATCGAAAGTAATCTAAGCAAGCTTGCTCTCTCTTTTAGAAAGAATTCTATCAAGATTAACCTTATGAAAAGAAAATTTTCTTTCATTAGGTGAAAGGGTTACTCTAATAAACTATGTTCTTACTAAATTATCATCTTATTATGTGGTTGTGTTCAAATTGCCTAGATGGGTTTGCATGAAAAATGATCAAATTAGAAGAGTTTTCCTTCGAAAGAAAAGAATAACATCAGTGACTTTGATTGTTCGATGAATTGAAAGTCATTATGCAAGTCAAAGAAAGAAGGAAATCTATGAATCAAAGATATTTACACCTTCAACAAATCACTTCTTGCTAAGGGGGTATGGAAATTTATCTCTTCTAACTCATTTGTTCAATGAAAAAACCTTATGAACTAAGCATATTACTTTACAAGAGAATTTGGCATTAGAGTCTGGAAGGTCTTCATCTCCTTTTCTTCAATGTGAAAAGGTATCAATCATGATTTGAGGGATCTTTAAAATTGCACATCATTTAAGCTTAGCCATGGAAAAGGGATTAGATTATGAGAAAACATGGCCCATTAAATTACTCCATCCCCTCACTTGGACTCAACATAAACAACTCTAGAACTTTGAAGACCATCTTGCATGAGTCTGACCATCCAAGTTTGTTAATGCTCTAGTTTGAAATTTTTTCAATAAAGATTTTTACTCGGTGAGTCCTTTCTATAAATTTTTAAATCAATGCGATGCTCTTTGGCCCTATCATAAACTGATTTAGAAAACTACTATTCCTAAAAAAATTAAGATTTTTGTTTGATTGGCTCTTCGTGCAAAAAGGAACTGGCTATTAGTTTAGGTTGTTCATTTTGTAGCATAGATGTGGAGACAACTTTTCACCTCTTATTAACTTGTTTCTTCGCAAAAAGATTGCAGTTTTTGTTATGTAACCATCTCCAAATTCGTTTGAGACCTTGCAATCTACATCACCTATGGACTTTTTAAAGGAAAAAATATATGTCTGGTTCATGAAGGTTAACTTAGGTCCAATTGCTTCTACTTGCATGCATGGTGGCACCTCTAGAAAAAAAAGGAATGCTAGAATCTTTTCTTTTAAGTCGTTATCTTTGTTTGCTATTATTCAAAAGTTTTTCTTTTTTTCTTTTCTTTTCATTTTTTGAGTTATATTTCTGTTGGCAAGGCTGAGGTAGCCCATATGTTATTAAAATCATAGCGATCATTTTGAAACATTCTCAGCTCTTCTTTGCAATTAGCTTCTCTTAATAATTGAAGAGCTAGCCTCCTTCTATCCGCAGTCAAAAAAAAAAAAAAAAAGGAAGAGTGAGGTTTGATATTCTCAAAACACATAAGAATGCTGCATTACAGTGTAAAAAGTGAAACGTGTTCGCTTAAATATGGGCGCCTAGCTAGGTGCCAAAAAGTCTTTGATTGGTGAAGAAGGCATCCTATCATATAGACTTATCTTGCTGCCATGCATGTATCACACTCAAATAAAAAAAAGAAAAGATTAGAGCAATAATCTTGCAATTGAGAGGACGAATCAGATTTGATATATTAAACACGTGAGAAATGTTGCATTGGAATGCAGAAAGTGAAACATGTTCACTTTAAAACGGGCACCTAGCCAGGTGACATGCAGTCTTTGATTGGTGAAGAAGGCATATCATATAGACTTACCTCGCTGCCACACATGCATTACATTCAGATTTCGAGAACATGGTGCATATAAAGTTAATTTTGAAGTAAAGTTTACAGCATGGAGGAAGCCTAGGTTAACAAGGCGGTCCAAGGTCTATCTGCACGTTAGTTGTGCAAACCTTTTCTTAAATAACATGCTTTTTGGTGTTATGGATCATATCGCTCATACGGGCAGCTTTATGTTTCGATATAGGAATAGAATTATCTGCTGGGCAGTGTAGAATGCAGTGCGCATCGCCATCTGTGGATAAGTGGGTGAAATCCTTTTCAGTTGATGGTAAGGTTCGATGTGAGTGAATTCTATCTGCTCATCTAAGAACTAATGCGCACAGCAGTGCAGTGCAGGACTCATGCACTTTGATATAAAAGAATCCTATTAGCGTTGTGTTGGAAGGTGAAAAAGTCATCATGCACGCAGTCTTATGCAAACTGGTGACTAGCAGGCCCATTGGCCAAGATAACTATAGTATCATCAAACAGCATTTGCCATGGCAAGTATATCTATTCTATAATTAAATAAGATATTGGATTCATTTGCTCACCTTTCTCAATATTTATATCTTGCACCATCTGCATTTTATCTATTATATGATTAATTGGAACACTTTCATGCATGCATATATATTAAAAATACGATACCAAGGAAGTATAGTCAAACAGGTTCAAGCTCCAAAATGCCATCATGAAGCTCTTAAATAAGCTTGATATATTACCTAATTTTGTTCCTTTTATGTATGACTTTTTGGATAGTAAACGGCAAGAACAATAACTTTTCCACCCAAAATATCTTTCGGTCGTAACCAAAGTGTCCACAATTTGGGCTGACGAATAAGCTTGGAGGCTGTTCTAAAGTTGAGGAAGAATTTGGATTCTATATACTCATGCACTTGAGTACCACTGCATTGGAACTTAAAAAAAACCACTCACGCACGCAGATTCATGCACGCGTGGTGGTATGTGACCCTTGGTCCCAAGAATCCACTCTATGAGAAGTCTGCAGTTAAATATAATTATTTTTTTTAGAAGACTAATTCTTTTTGTACTATATATGATGCAGCAAAATCTACTTTACATGCCATAATTCGTTCATAATGAAGCACGATGTTTAAAATATATATATATATATATATATAATTAATTTTTTTTCATTCTTTTTGCTTTGCATAGATAAACCGTCGTTGATGTAGGTTTGATGTACTGCATGTGATGCATAAAAAATTTTTCTTTCCAGAAATAAAGCCGTCAACACGCGAAGGAATAGTCAAGACTTGAACCTTAGTCCTTGGCACGTAACCTCAACAGGGCCATTAAGATTCTAAAGCTAAGCACCAAGAGATCGATGGACTGCTTTTTTTCCTCCTCTCAAACGCAAGCCATTAGCCATGGCTGATGGCTTAAGCTGTTCACAGGGGCCACATGTTATATGGATCTCTCTCTCAGAGCCATATTTTCTCAACTGATTCTGGGAGTCACTGGAAGGTTCATGGTCGACTAGGAGATATCTCCGACCGCCAGAAGAGACGGTTCCCTTTCCGACGTCGAATATGGAATAAAGTGAAGCCGAGCATCGTGCTCTTGCTCGTCATGACGCTTTCCCATCATGGCGAAAAGACCTCAACTAGCCATGAGGAAAAAGAAAGGCCAAGATATATTTTGGTCCTCAAACTTCCGCTCAAAATTCATTTGATCTTCATTATAATTTAATCTTTCATAAATATTATATCATGCTTCTTTTTAATATTTTTCTTAAAAATCAAGCCTTAATCCTATCCTTTTAAGATCTTCATTCAATACCTTTATACTTTTATTCAATGTACTTATATCCTTAAAATATCTATTATTTATGATACCATTCATATATAATCGAGAGCATAGTAGAAAAAATCATTTACATTTCTAAAGTTTTGTAACATGAAATTAATTAAAATTAATAAAATAATTGATATATCAAATTGTATACTAATTTATCTGGTAGCATAAATGATAGTTTACAAGTTTGTGTTAGGATAACATATTAACTATTCTATCAATTTTAACTAATTTTATACAATAAAAAAAATATATTATTCTTAAAATAGAAGGAATTAAATTGGAATAATTGAAAAGTGAAGGACTAAAATAAATTTTGAGTGAAAGTTCGAGGACCGAAAGCATAATTTAGTCAAAAAGAAATGAAGAGAGACAAACACATATAAAGTATGAAAAAATTTCTAGGTCTCCCCCCTCCCCCCCCTCTCTCTCTCTCTCTCTCTCTCTCTCTCTCTCTCTCTCTCTATATATATATATATATATATATATATATATATGCGTATTACATCTGGGTGTTGAATTCAACGTGAGGATGAAGGGGAACATGGTGGAAAGGTCTAAGGTCACCATGACTGCTTTTCTTTGGGAATCTGATGGGTTTTGGCACATCCAAGCTTTTGGCTTGTTTGGCCTTGTGAATATTCCAATCTCAACTTAAATGCTGAGATAACTTACTTCCATAAAAAATAAAAATAGAAAGAAAGAAACTAGAAAGGTGATGTTTTTAGAACTTTGTTTCAATTTCAACTTTGTGTTTGAGCTAAATTTTGTTGACTTAATCTTTATGGGCCACTTAGGGTTTAGTATTCATATAGTAACTTTTTAAGTGATTAAGCAAAGTGCTGTCAAATTGGTTTTTATTGATATCTGTTGCACGTACCTCAGTTATTTCGTGATGCAAAGAGCTGTGTTTGTGGTCCTCTTTCCTTTTTTTTTTCTTTTTTTTAATAACAAGTAAGGAAGTCTAGTGCCTCATAAAAAAAAATAATAAAAAAATAAAAAAACAACTTTGTGAGCATCTGCCAAAGCTAGTTGACAAAGATGAATAGGAAACCCTGAACATCAGCTTCGCCGCTCTTTTCATTGTACAATCTAATTTGCTAAATAATTTGTCATTTGGTTTACTTTTCTATAAACATGGAGGCACTCATAGTGTGATAAAAATGAAAGGACAGCAAGAAAATCTATAAGAATGTATGGTGACAAGATGACTGGCCACGTAATCAGGATATCATAATGGCAGAATCATCTTACAAGATTAATTTGATCCACACTAGCTCCAGTAGCATACTAACGAACTGATGCATCAAAATTAATTTTCAAAATTCTAGGAGGGGGCACCCATGTCAATATGTGGAGAGGCACCTCAAAGATCAAAACTTGCATTCTGAGAGACTTTATTGAAAGCATAAGTTCTCTAGCCTAACCAACTGCTTATCTAGCCACCCATATAGAATTGTAATGCTTTTCCTGAGAATAATACTCATTTCTTTCCTTCTATATCTATCACAAGATAAAACTAATAAGAATCTAGTCCTCCTGCAATTATGCATCTAGTGCTCTCTAAAAGAGAAAATCTCATGTACATTGTAGAGAGTAAAGCATAAAGAAACTATAATTTTGAAATTGATGCCACACACAAGAAGACCCCTCACACTAGAAGAAAAAGGTGGTTTGGAGTGTCAAACTTTACCCCACATCTTTGACAGTAAAGAGAAACAGTTGGCAGTTGATAAGCAAGGATGGATGATATAGAGAGTCCATTGTACCATAACTTTCAAAGAAAAAGAACTAACATTTTAACTTCCAAATCTTTCGAGCCTCTATTTGTGATTAATTACACTCCTCACCATATAACACTTCGTATATCTTCAACAGGAATTTTAGATTTATATCTAACACCTTAACAAAGAATATCCTTATAGTCAATCCCACCAATAAGAGTATTAATAATGTCATCCACAACCATAGAGGAGAAAATCTGGTGCAAAAGATCCTGATTCCAAACCTCAGGAGTCAAGATCAAGTTATTCATCATGGATAAAGAAGAAAGAGCTTCAATGTCATAAAGCAGAGGTTGTGATTAAAGAAAACCAAGGTTGAAATTCAATATTAATTGCATCTCCCTTCCTAATAGACCACATCAAGTTCTTGGATGATGATGTGGAAATTTGCATAATGCCTTCCATGCACAAGCCCTCTTGAGGGATGTAACTACTTCAATCATCTTGAAATTGATATTTAGCATGAAGAACTCTTACACATAGATAAGAAGGATGAAGTATAGGAACCTCCCTACCATACGGCCAAGCAACATATCCCGCCATATTTTAACATTTAGAAGGTTTAACCCTTCCTCCTATTTGGGTCTACGGATGACTTCCCAAACTATTTTATGAAGTGCTCTTATATTCATCTCATGTCCTCATAAGAAACTCCTAACAATACAAAAGAACCACTTTACAAATCCCCTTGAAACACAATATTTGAAATAATTTGGATAGAAATAGATGACATGACTAACTTATAAGAGTAGTCTGCCTTAGAAACTACAGAAATCTCCATTTCCAAGCATTCAAATGGTCTAAAATTCCATCCTTTAGTGGTTGTACATCATTGGAGTTGAGCTTTGAACCTTTGAGTGAAACGCCCCAAGTAGGCACCATGGAACTAGATATGTTGCACCCCCAAAATATCAAGCAATCCTAAAGTTGTATTTTAGGAAATCTTTAGGCTGAATTGAACTATTAATTTTTGAAGATCCACAAATTGTTCTAATTGTTGACAATATTCTTCTATCACTAACTTGAAAGTGAAGCAATCACCTCTTCTAGTCAGAATAGCAAGAGATAGTCATCTGCAAATATCAAATGTCTAACCTATGGGCCTCTCCTAGTCGATTTGTAACCCCTAACCCTATTATTTGGGACAACCTCCTATATTCCTCTTATCATCATTTTAGTACATAATATAAAAAGATAAAACGATAGATGACACCCCTATCTCAAACCCATAGTGGACTTGAACTAATCAAAGGGAGAGCCATCTATCAAAATAGCAAATTTAGGTCCCATAATACAACCACGATCTAGTCTATCATTTTAGGAGGGAAATTGAAACTGATAAAGGACAATAAACTAAAAGTTCCAATTTACTCTATTACATATTCTTTCTATACCCAGCTTCACAACCAACATTGGTCTTGTCTTTCTAATGTCTTCCTCTGTATCAACTATTTGCCTAGTACTTTTTTCAATCTCCCTTATCTTTTTTCTCCTTCTCCTGATAATAGTGGAATTATAGAAAATCTTGTGCTCTAGTCACCAGATTTCAGCCACTAATTGTTGACTTCTATCTCCAAAAGATATCATGAACAAATAAGAGCTTATGATACATCTTAATTTTCTACCTCAACCTTCCCATATCATCCGAGTTAAGACAACCCATAGTGTCCTCCTGGTTTTGTAATTCATTAATCTCATTTTCCATCAATGATAACTTTTGGAAGATATCACCCAACACAATCCTCATTCTAAGCTCTCAAGGCATACTTAATTTTCTTCAACTCACAAAATAAACTATGAGAGAGGCATCAGTCATTGAACTTCAACCATGTTGGACGATGGAATAAGACTCCTTAAAAGACAACCACACATTTGCAAATCTAAAAAAGATTTTTCCATGCCTCTGCCATCTAGAGAAACCAAGAGAGGATAATGGTTAGAGCCTACTCTAACAAGATACATATCAAGGCATCAAGAAAATGATGGAGCCAATTGTCACAAGCAACCACCCTATCCAGTTTTTTCCAAATCTGAGGATCCCCATCCCTATTATTACACTAGATAAACTTAAATCCAGAAAACCAAAGGTCAATAAGCCCTTATAGTTGCAAAAATTCTCTAAACTCTCTACTTTCCCATGTTTCAACAAAGGGTTGGCCTCCTTTTTTTTTCTCGGCTTAAGATAAAATATAATTGAAATCATCTGCTATAGCAATTGGATGATCTAATATAATAACATTCCCAAGTTTGGCCCATAAAAGTCTTCTATTCAACTCATTGGTGCTCGCATATATCATTGCCAAAATTTATGGTACCAGTCCCCTCCTGATATGATGCCATAGAAAGATTATTTGGAGACATTTATAAATTCAATATCTCCAATTCCTTTCTTCCACAAAACAATTAGCCCACCAGAGAGACTCTCTGCATCAATAAATTTTGATCGCCACATCAGGCCCAACTTTCAAATCACTTTCTAAACCGACTCCCTAGCTAACCAGATTTTCGATAAAACACAGATATCCATAGGATATACTAATAGTAATTTTCTAAGATTAGATAAGAAGGAAGGCTTCCTAGCCCCCCTACAATTCTAATAAATAGTGCATATTGTCAAGGAATAGGTTCAACAAATATCTCGCCACTCCTTCTGCAATGTCCTTGAGATTAACAGGTCCATCATTCGTAGCACCAACTGAACATTCTTCTTCTAGGGTCACCTTAAGGCAAAGTAAAGGCTATAGAATAGACAGTTGAAATTGGACCGAACCCTCCAACTTGAGCCAATTTTAGGCACTTTACTCAAGATGCCCCTTTCACCCAATTTATTCCCAGCTAAGCTTCGATCTTGGCTTCCAAATCCTTCATCACCTCCAAGAAACCCCAAATGCTGCCCTTGTCCATCCTCACCTTACCATCCTCCAAAATATACTGCCCTTGGATCAGCTCTAGCCAAATCACCTAACATAACTGGACCCTCGATGGAGCTGATTTCAAGCCGTGGCATCCTCTCCGGCTCCGCATCATTGTTAAATGACTTACCTACCCTCCCTATCTATGAGTTGGCTTCCTCCTCAGGTATGTCACTACCATCCTCTCCTTCCTTACTGTCTTTCATCACTGATTGAAGTACCCTTCCCTCTCCCTCAACTTTCTCGTTGCTTTGTTTCTAAGAATCCATCATCTTCCTAACTAGGGGTTGTGTGAACCAAGGGAAGCCACTACATATACTAGATCCACAAAGGAGGAGCTTTTCCCATCTCCATTAGCTTCACCAAAGCTCTCGATCTCTGTGTCTCTAGGGTTTCCCTGCTCAAACCCACCCCTAGTCCTTGTCCTCTAGCTAAAACCCATGCATTGCGATTGGCCCGATTTAGCTCAACTCGAAATATTATCTTTGGGTTTGAACCATTTGAGCTCAAATCAAATGCATAAGCTTGGGTTCTCTTTCCTCCTTTCTTAACGCCCCCACTCTTGGTGTCTTGCAGAACTTCGTTTTGGGCTTGGCTTCCCAAATTCCCAATACCTGGTATCGAATCATTTAGTTATTTAAACTTCCATAACTAATTGATTCTCCTTGCCTTCAGCCTCCTATAGATCTACTAAGATGGTGAATTTTGATAGAGATTCAATTGGTTCCTTTCCTTTAATAAAAGCTCTTTCACCCGTGTCTATGTTCAATTAGTGGAGAGAATTTGAATTTTAAATGGCATCATTAATCTTCCCCTAAATGTCACCCACATTCCCTCCATTGATGCCTTCAGTCACAGCATGGGAAGCTAAGTTGGCATGACTCGGATGGTTCCCAACACCTAGGTTAAGTGATGGAGACTAGGTTGACTCAGTATAACTCAGTCCTCTCCATTCTCCTGACCTTCACCTAGGTTGTCAAGTAAATCAGCTACGACCCAAATAACCAGTCCTCTCTTGCCACCATGGAAGGTGATGAGACATTTGCTTCATCAGAAGCCTTCATCGAATGACTGGACACACCATCTCTAATTTCAGAGTTCTCCACCTCAACCATAGGAGCAACTTTAGATGAAACGTTGAACTTAGCACTCCAATACTTGATGACCCACCCAACCACATGTATAGAGGTTCCTCTCCTTCCCAACGCAGCAAATTAACATTTAAAATGGGAGGTTCCTCTATGTCAACTAAAATACAAATCCTAGCAAAATTTTATAAATGTGAGAGTACTCAGTCCAGTTGTCCACCCACAATGGCTTCCCTGTCATGGATGCTATCTCCAGAATTTTCTCTTTGGACCAAAACTTCGTAGGGAGTTTCTTCATATGCATCCACACTGCACCATTCCTAATAGAGGGATTTAGATGTCTTGAAATTTAGCCTCCAGGGTTCAAGAGCAAGCATATGACTCCCAACAGTCCAAGAATACTCCGTGAACACATTTGTGAGATATGCTTCACTTTGGAAGCAGAATACATGGTGGTCCTTAAAAGAGAGGTTTCCCACAAGAAGAGGTCATGGTGGAAAAGAGCTAGAGTCACCTTGGATGCCTTTCACTGGGAATCTAACAGGTCTTGGCACATCCTACTTTTGGCCCGTTTGGCTTTGTGAATATACCTATCTCAACTTAAGTTCTTAGATAACCTACTTCCACAAAAATTAAAAATAGAAAGAAGGAAACTGAAAGGTGATGTTTTAAGAGCTTTCTTTCAATTTCAATTTTATGAGCGAGCTAAATTTTGTTGACTTATTCTTTATGGGCCACTTAGGGTTTACCATTCCAAGGCATATGGTAACTTTTTTAAGTGATTGAGAAAGGTGCTGTCAAATTGGTTGTTGTTGATTGATGTAAACGCAACTCATTTTGTGATTGAAGGAGCTGTAGTTGTAGTCCTTTAATTGGGCTTTCAGTGCCCTATGTCCAGCTGACTGGAATTAATGCATTCCTAGATCAGCTGGTTCTTTAATTTTTCTTAGAAAGGCTGTGAGCTAGTATATCTCTTCTGCTTTCTTTATATAAGATTGGTACAATTAAAATACATGTTGGCAGCAAACAGAGAATGTAGGAGAACATGCGTGGTAGAAAACCTTTGAAAACAAATTTTAGTCACAACTCACAAATTAGGGCAAGTATGCAAGCTCGCCTTTTTTTCTTTCTTTTCTTTAAAGAAAGAAAAAAAAGATCATCCTAATCTTTGCACAAATAAAAGGAAACTATACGTAGAGTACAAAAATTAAGAAATACCATTCTTCAATAGTTTGACATTGATGTACCATTGAGATACGTTGGTCTCTTGTACTAATCTTAATCAAGCGAATTGATACAATATCATGAAAACAAGTCTTAGCCTAGGATGAAAGAAAGAAATACTTTCAAAATATGATCTCTTTGGCAATTCATACATCCACATGGTGGCTAAGTCAAAAATTTTAGTTTGAAGGGTCGAGTTATACTATAATTTTCTCTTAAAAGGTACAAGAATTAATTTTATTATTTTTTAATACTTAAGTCATGTTTTTATTAACACGCTACTAAGGTATTGTACAAATAAAAAAAATAATCACAAAATAATATATTGAATTAAATAATAAATTTATATAGTATATAAATTTTGATTAGATATAAAATTACTCCTTTCTTACTATACTTAAACCTTTTTGATGGGGCCCAACTTTAAGAACATTAAAAAAAAATCAATATCTTTCTTACCACTAAAAAGGCTTTTAAAATTTTGGAGGGGCGAAGGCCCCCCACTGCAATACATAGCTCCATCCCTGTATCGACAAATATTTTTTGATTATATTATTTTTTTAAATAATATATCTTTCTCTTTCATTCATGTCCATCTTTTCCTAAAATATTACATAGGAGCATTTTCATAGAATGGAAAGAGTGTCAATTTCCTACCCAATAAAAAGAGTGTTAGTCCAAGTAGTGGATATTTCATGGAGGTTCCATCATGTATTTCTCCCAAAGGATAGAACCCTTCGCAATGAGATGTGACAACAAAGGATGGCAAGTCTTACATAAACATCTAGGAATGGTGTCTATTAAATATTGGGCACACCTCAAGAGAGATCTCTTAGGAGGCACTTCTATAAAAAGGACATGCCACAAATAAATTAACAAATTTTTAAGAAAAATAAAAAAATAAAATTACAAGGTAATGTTTGAATGGGCATAATAATAATAAATAAATAAAAACATGTGATGAAACAGTTGTCATTAGAAACAACTATAATTTTCTCTTGAGAGGTACAAGAATTGTTTTTACTTTCTTTTTAATACTTAAGCCATGTTTTTATTAATATATTGCTATAATATTGTACAAATAAAAAAAAACCAATCACAAAATGGCACATTAAATTAAATAATAATTTTATATAGTTGATAAATTTTGATTGAACATAAAATTTCTTTTTTTATAATACTTGAATTTTTTTTTTGTTGAAGGGGGACAACTTTAAGAAATTTTTTTAAAAAAATTAGTGCCTTCCTTACCACTAAGGAGGCTTTTAAAATTTTGGAGGTACCAGGGCCCTCACACTACAATACATAGCACCACCCCTGTATTAACAATTATTTTTCATTATATTATTTTTCTAGAATTTATACAATACCTTTCTCTTTCATTCATGTCGATCTTATCCCTAAAGTATTAGGTAGGAACATTTTCATAGAATGGAAAGAGTGTCAATTTTCTACCCAATAAAAGAGTGCCAGTTCAAGTAGTGGATGTTTCATGAAGGTTTCACCATGTTTTTCTTTCAAAGGATAGAGCCCTTCACAATGAGATGTGACAACAGTGGATGGCAAGTCTTATAAAAGCAACAAGGAATGGTGTCTATTAAATATTGGCCACACCTTAAGAGAGATCACTTAGGAGGCACTTCTATAAAAAGGACATGCCACAAATAAATTAACAAACTTTAAAAAAAAAAAAAAATTACTAGGTAATTTTTGAAAAGGCATAATAATAAAAAAAAATAAAAATATGTGATGAAACATCTATCATCAAAAACAATTATCGTTTTCTCTTGAGAGATACAAGAATTGGTTTTACTATTTCTTTTTAATACTTAAGCCATGTTTTTATTAACATGTTACTATGGTATTGTACAAATTTAAAAAAAAAACAAACATAAAATGGCACATTGAACTAAATAATAAATTTATATAGTAGATAAATTTTGATTGGATATAAAATTACTTCTTTCCTATAATACTTGACTTTTATTTTGAAGAGCGCAGCTTTAAGAAAAAATTTTTAAAAAAATTCAATACCTTCGCTACTACTAAGGAGGCTTTTACAATTTTTTTAAAAAAGTTCAATACCTTTCGCTCCTATATTGACCAATATTTTTCATTGTATTATTTTTTTAGAATTTATAAAATACCTTTCTATTTCATTCATATCTGTCTTGTCCTTTAAATGTTACATAAGAACATTCTCATAGAATGAAAAGAGTGTCAATTTTCTACCTAATAAAAAAGTCAATCCAAGCAGTGGATGTTTCATAGAGGTTCCATCATGTTTTTCTCCCAAAGGATAAAGCCCTTCACAATGAGATGTGACAACAAAGGATGACAAGTCTTGCAAAAAAATCTAGGGATACTGTCTATTAAATATTCTCCGAATCTTAAGAGAGACCTCTTACGAGGCACTTCTATGAAAAGGGCATGCCACAAATAAATTAGCAAACTTTTAAGAAAATAAAAAATAAAGTTACTAGGTAATTTTTGAATTGGCATAATAATAAATAAATAAATAAAAACATGTGATGAAACAACTGTCATTAGCAACGGTTATAATTTTCTCTTGAGAAGTACAAGAATTGGTTTTGCAATTTTTTTTAATATTTAGGTTATATTTTTATTAACATGTTACTATGGTATTGTACAAATTAAAAAACAATCAATCATAAAATGGCACATTGAATTAAATAATAAATTTATATATTAGATAAATTTTGATTGAATATAAAATTACTTTTTCTTATAATACTAGAACTTTTTTTTTTTGAAGGGGGTAGCTTTAAGAATTTTTTTTAAAAAAAAATCAGTACCTTTCCTACAACTAAGGAGGCTTTTAAAATTTTAGAGGGGCTAAGGCCCTCCACTACATAGCTCTGCCCCTGTATTGATAAATATTTTTTATTATATTTTTTTAGAATTTATAAAATACCTTTCTGTTTCATTCATATTCATTTTGTCCTTTAAATGTTACATAGAAGCATTTTCATAGAATGGAAAGAATGTCAATTTTTTACCGAATTAAAAGAGTTAGTCCAAGTAGTGGATGTTTCATGGAGGTTCCACTATGTTTTTCTTCCAAATGATAAAGTCCTTCACAACGAGATGTGACAACAAAGGGTAGCAAGTCTTGTAGAAAAATCTAGGGATAGTATCTATTAAATATTATTCGGATCTCAAGAGAGATATCTTAAAAGGCATTTCTATAAAAAGGACATATCACAAATAAATTAGCAAACTTTTAAAAAATAAAAAAATAAAGTTACTAAGTAATTTTTGAGTTGGCATAATATTAAAAAAATGAATAAAAACATGTGATGATACAGTTGTCATCAAAAACAAAATTTATAGAAAAAAATTGTAGTTGAATAAAAATTTAAAGATAAATTACTGAAAAATAGATTGAAAATAATTTAAATATAATTTCTCAAATATCTAACCATAACTTCTAAATCTAAATATAAAAGTTGAAGTTGAGAAAAGGTGAACTCTTAGCTTTGCTTGCCACATGTCAGCCTCATTTAATGGACACTTTTTCCCTCCCACGCGAGAAGGAAGGCTGATGCGTTAGACTTTCTTCTCCATGCTTCTTTTTTTTTTTTTTTTTTTTTTTCCAGAAACGAAAGGGGTGTTGTAGAGACATTTCACATAATTTTCTAGCTTCAGGAAAACAAAATTAAACACTTAGCCTAGTAAGTTCCATAGGAAACACCAAATTCATGGGACACTTATCCTCTATCAACTTCAATGAAGTCTTATATATGAGAATCAAGTTGCACTATATAAAATATTTGTAGGATTTATGCCAAGCTTCCTCTTAAGCTAGCCCCTTTAGGATTAGCAATGGGTTAAATCACAATAAAAATTGGACATGCAGACCCTATATGTAGCATGACATATGGTGTTGAGCCATGTTTGGCTTAATTAACTAACTAGCTAACTATTGTTGCTTAATTTGTATCCAACTTGACCAACAATAGTTAAGCATCACTGTTTAAACCACATTAACCAGCCTATTAGACCCAATTTACTACATCCACACCATAGGAGTTGCTTAATACCTCCCATGCTTCTTTATGGTCTACCCAGCTAGGACACCCAATCTACATGATGTAGCTTAGCCATATGGATGAAGCTTAATACCACTCATATCGAATGATTTGAGGGTAACACTGATCATCAATCTCATAGTTTACATGCAGGAACGTAGGGATTGGAGATTGTTTAGAATGATCATGGCCTGTTTATTATGTTTCCCTATATGCAACTAGTAAATGTTGTCGACAACTTATTTTGTTGGACTTGTTCAAGGCATTGGAGATTCTCCTTGCATTTGTGATGTTAGAAGTCCTCAATTTGTTAATGATTCTCTTTTATTTATGCCATGAAAAAGATGAGTCTCATAATCATCAAGGCTCTTTTCCTCGTCTTTGAAAATATATCAGACTTTAAGATTAATTTTTATAAAAGCTCAATGATTTATCTGAATATGGAAGAGGAGGTGGCTCTATCCTTTGCTAGTCTACTAAATTATAAGAGGGGGAGTCTCCTATTCATATACCTTAGTCTACCTATCTACATTCATAAGATTTTTAAATAATATTGGTTGTCACTTATAGAGAAGATCAAAATGAGACTTGCCTCCTAAAAGGGAAGGTTGCTCCCTTTTGGAGGTATACCATGCCTTATCAGTTAAGTTCTGACAATACTCCGATCTTACTTCATGTTTATGTTTGAACTCTCAAACTGGGTAAGTTACAGGATTGATAAGTTAAAAAGAACTTTTCTTTGGAAAGGAAAAGAATCAGTTGGTAGATTTAGCTACCTTATCAATTGGGAAGCTATTTGAAAAGATAAGAGAGAAAGTGGGTTGAGCATCTAAGATCTCAAGAGTATGAGCCTAGCATTGCTAATCAAGTGGGCAGGGAACTATATAAACTATTATGGTGAAGAGAATGCTTTTTAGTCAAGACTAATCTCCAAAGCCTATTATTCGAGAGGTTGTTTTGCTATGCGAATGAGGTAAAGAGTGCAAAGAACATCGCCAACGTGGAAAGATATCCGTATAGACTTGATGCCTTCTAAAACTATATAACCTTCAAACTTGTTAATAGAGAGAATATCAAATTTTAGGAAGATAACTAAATTGCTCTTCTTTTTTCTTTTTTGGGGCTTTCCATTTGAAATCCTTTATAGTCATTCTACTATGAAACACTTTTCAGTTACCTTGCTTTGGAGCTGCAAAGCACTGCAATGGAAAGTTTGTCTGTATAATCTCTTTTCATCCTCAAAATCTCTATAGTTAGATCAGCTTCGGAGTCTACTTTTCCCCATCACCATTGCTTGATATTTTGATTTAGAAGCTTAGCCATGATAGCAGATTTAGTGTTGACTTCATAGTATTATCTACTCCTTTTATAGTGCGGTGTAGAAAGCATATGTATTTGATAAAGTTAAAGTATTTTTTTAGTTGGTTCCCCTTAATAAACTGTATACTAGTAATATCTTAACTAAGAAAAGATGAAGAATAAATAATGGGTCTGTATTATGTGGGATCAATCATAATTCAATAGACTATTTGTTTATAAGATGCCCATTCTTGTAGTTGTTTGTAGGCCTTTGCTAGTTATTTAGGTTTGAATCGATGTCTTCTAATATTATCAATATTTGGATAAAGTAGAGAAGAAAGAAAATGCATGTTAAATAGACGAAAAGCTAGAATCGGCTGATTATAACATTTTATATGGCACGTATGACGTGAGAGAAATTCAAGAATTTTCTATAAAAAAAAATCTTCTCCAACGTTGATTCTTTATAAAATTAGTGCTACCTTTATTTTGTCGAATAGTTTTGCTTTCAAAAATCCTTAGACTCTCGTCGAAGCTTATATGATCTTTTTTTTTCTTTCATTTTTTTTTATTAAATACTTTATAATTGTTGCTGATTCTAATAAAACCTTGCAGTGGAAGTTCGCTTCCCTCGTTGTTCCTCAAAATAAAAAACAAAAAAAATAAAAACAAAACAAAACAAAAAAAAGCCGCATGACAGAAGTTTTATGATGCATGGAGGTTTATGAATGGGAGTTTGTTTGAATGCAAGAGCAATGGGAAGAAATAGTATAATCATACTATTTGGCTTTGATAAGCACGACTTGTGGCCTCCATCTGACACCATGGTAAATTGGCTGCTCAGCAAGCTTAAAATAAATGTGAGGAATCACTTCATGGAAGCTTCATTTCAACGTGTCAATAATGCCAGCCACTCGCCAATTGATTGGATAATCGAGTTTGGCATGCATGAATGGCACTTTAGGTGCTAGTACTTTTTTGTCTTATATCTCATATCACTAATAATTAACGAGGCAGACATTTACCCCCCTTGTGACACAATTTTATCACATGCAAGCCTACAAGCCTATGGGCTGTTTGACAAAAAGAAATGAAAGTAAAAAGCATAAGCATAAAGCTTAAACTTATGAATGGAATCGGAGACAAAATCCTTTAAAAGTTTTAGCTTGGATGATGAAAATATAATTAACGATGCATGCTATTTCACTCATACCCCCCCCTCTTCTTTTTTTTTCTTTTTTTTTTTTTTTTTGCTTCAAACAAAGGTTATTGCTCCCAAATTCATCACTATGTCCGCCACAACGGGCTACGCTTCTCAACCACTTTCGAGAAGAGGATATGATTTTGCCACTAGGCTACTTAGTCTATCATCTTATCACATGCGCTGATATTTACAACATTAGCTTCATGCCACGCATAGCATATATATTGGCAAGCCCGTAGGCATATATAACCTAGATATCGTGGACCTTTAGGGATCAAATCAATGCCCATTCCAATGCAACCCTATTGGATGTCTTTGTTGGATTTGTCTCTTGATGGGGAGATGTGATGTGTTCTTGATCATGCGCTGTTTGACATGGTGAAACCATTGGCTTGCCAAGTGGAACTCCACCCCGCCGACCAAATAGTCCCCCATCACCAACTGTATTTCAGTTGGAAAAGGTTTCATCCTTCCTCTAACCCTATCAAACAATGATCAAAAGAGGATAGAAAGATAATGATAATAATAACAACAATGGAGAACCACATAAAATAATACTAAGATCTCGACTGACCTCCAAATGCCAGCTTGCCCATGAGATTATAAAAGAAAATGAGGCTCAGCCTAATGCAGCCAAATTCTGATTTGATGCACAGTTTTTGATATAGTTAGATAAGCTACAGCTTGTGTAGAGCCTAGTAACTGGTTCACCACCTTTTGCTTATTTAGAGAGAGAGAGAGAGAGAGAGAGAGAGACTCCAAATGCCAGCTTGCCCATGAGATAATAAAAGAAAATGAGGCTCAGCCTAATGCAGCCAAATTCTGATTTGATGCAAAGTTTTTGATATAGTTAGATAAGCCACAGTTTGTGTAGAGCCTAGTATCTGGTGCACCACCTTTTGCTTAGTTAGAGAGAGAGAGAGAGAGAGAGAGAGAGAGAGAGAGAGAGAGAAGGAAAACTGGGGAATTGGTTCAGGCTAAATTCGAGGTGGGGCATTCCCCTAAAGTAGTTTGTTGAGATTAGGAGGGCCCATTGTGGGTCCATGTACATACAGGGTGACGATAGATCAACCCAGCTGGTGGGAGCACATGTGGAAAGACCCCACACAAGCATGCAAGGTGCATCTAAAGCAATTCCATTTTCTGGAATGCTTTAGTTAAATTTTATTTTAGATGTCTTTGTCTCAATCCCACATGCTTTCACTTTCTACCTTCTCCTTCTCCAGTGGTTGTGAATATCCAGTCATTTATTTATTATTATCCATGTATATTATATAAAATCTTCTTTAAATTATGGGCTTAAAACTTTTATCTTCTTTATCTTTTTGGATGTTGTCTGCTTGCATGATGACTACCCTCCACCTAGAAACACCATTACTTAAACTAGTTCTCCAATCTCTATTCATAAGAACAGACATATTAAATTCTCTGGTGCTACCAAGGATTCGTGTCAGCCTAACAAGCTTTAGGCTTGATCAAGATCAATCTTAGATCAAATGACCTTTAGGACTCCAATAAGCCAAATTTAGACTCATACAGATGTAGTTTTGTTTGCTGTCATTTATGTAGTAGAGCAGAGTCACAGCCAGCTAGGATTGAATCAATAAAGACAACAACAAGATATGCAACGACATATTTTCTGATTTTTATTTTATAGCAAGCAATTTATATAAAAAGAGAGAGATATAGTCAAGTCTAAATTTGATCTTTTTTTTTCATTCTTAAATCCATACAATTCACGAATCTTAAAAATAAAAAAAAGTAAAAAAAGATGAAATGACTTTGAAACTTATATGAATCTAAGGATGAGAAAAATGGTTTGATCCTAACCTTTATATATACATACATACATACATATATATATATATATATATATATGTTTTACAAAATCTTATTTATAAAAGAGTTACAAAAAGGCACCTTGTTACTGCTAATGAAACACTCCCCCAAGAGTAGCAAACTCTAGTAATGCGGCTCTCTATCGTTCCCATGTCACTTTCATGCCATGTTTGCTTTAACTAATAGAAGATTAAAAGCAAGAGTAGTTCCTTGGCCTTCCTTCTGAAGTCGGCAGCTTGTCATTTGTATAGCCAAAGTTTGTTAGGGTGAAGTAGCATCGCAATTTTTGACTTTAAGAAGCAAAAGATTCCAAGAATATATTAACCAATGATGAAAGTGGATTGATGCTCATTCTAATGCTAAGTTTGTTGATGATAGGGGGGAAGAACCTTCTAAAGTCTTTAAAAAAAATAAAAAAAATAACGAAAGAAAAAATAAGTGCTGTGCAAGAATATAAAGAGACAAGGGAGGGGGGGCTGGATTTTATTCCACTGCAATGCCATGGAAATAAAAAATTGGAGAAAATCTGAGAAAAGAGTGGGAGGGAAGAGGATGGAGATTTTTCTTCTTCTTTGGTTGTTTGTCTGCTTGTTTCTGGTCACGAGCTGCTCCAACGAAGAAGAGAACCAGGCGGTGATGGTGGGGCCGGATGAGTCACGGTGGGGCCCAGCGTGCGTGGCGAAGCGACCGCAAGCTCGGGGTTTCGTGCGCTGGGGCCCACGCGAAGTCGGCCGGATTCCTATTGACTGGTGGTCAACACGAACTCGTCCTTGATCAACAACTAGAAGGTGGTCTACCCTAGAGTCTACTCTGGGACCAAAAGAACCCATTTGTTTCTAACCACTGACGAAGCCAGTCTACGCAACTTCAAATGGGTTCCACGTCATGTGTACTAGAGATTTCGTTTGCCTTTACTCTTTTCAAAAAGAATGCTGAAGATAAGAACGATAAACGTTGGCGTTTGATATAGTTATGTAACCGCCTGACCTTGTGGATGTTGTGATAACATGATCCATTATTATCACTACGTGTTCAGATCTTTAGAGTGAAAGATCATTGTCTGATCATACTTTGAGGTATGTGATCATACACAATTAGACTTGAACAAACATGATCATGCATCTCAAAATTGCTTTAGAGCATGATGGGGCAGTTGCATGGAAGACTTCATCCCATTTCTAATGTGTAATGTTTTTTTATCTCTGCTGATGCTTGTATAAGGACTATCAGAATAGGGCATTGTACCTAAGGCCGCAGATGGATCAAGCTATTGTCAATACATCCTTAATCAAAAGAATCTAATACTTTACGTACCATACTTTAAAATTTTCTTTACCTTTATTATCCATCATTTTTCATTCCTTATCATTTTGTTAGTTAATTGTACCTTGACTAAGATTAATTTTTTTATTGAAATCTATATTTTGTATCTAACTTTATATATGTAATTAATTATTATATTTCTTGTGCTTTCTTTATCTTCATATATGTTACCTATTATTGCTTCTTCAAAATTTAGATTAATGGTAGGGGTAAGAGAGAATAAAGTCTTATAAACCTTGAACTAAGCTATCAAGTAGATTGTTTCAATAAAACAAGTAACTTTTTGAAATGTAGATTCTTTGTTATAATCAAGCAAGTAGCATTAATTGCAACTCTTAATTATTGCTATTAATGAACAATTGTTACTGTTATGACAAAACTTAAATAGCACAATATGTATGGTACAAACAAATATAGAGAATTGAAATAAAAAAAAGAAAAAAGAACATAGGGTATAGAATTAACATGGTTTAGCTATTGCCTTATGTCCATGGATAAAGAAGAGCAAAGAATTCTACGATCAAAAGATAGAGTACTAAATACAATAATAGTTTCTCAAAAAATCCTAATCCTAAATACTTCCAATCTCATAATAACTTTCTAAAATATGGTTTTATATAGGTTTATAATATAGAGACTGAACAAGCTTTACACTACTACCATAGACCTCACAAAATTTTTTACTCAAATTTTCCTCAAAAAATGTTAGGCTGAATCAAGCATCAAGTCAGGTCCAAGAATTCAACACACGACCAATAATTACTCTAAAATATTTGTTTTATTCATATTTTTTTAAAAGAACACATCAAAAAGCAATAAAGGGAGTTTTGATTTACAGCATGTGCAACCTTATAATTGTTAGGGTGAGAATTTTCTTTGTACAACTATTCCTTCAGAGAATGTACATGCACATTTTTATATGAGAATGATGACATATAATTATAATATTAGTCAAATAATCAAAACATATCAGTTTTAAAATAATTATCTTTGTTTGTAAGATACTTGTGAGCTTCATCTTTATTTACATAATAGCAAATGAATAATAGTTACAAACTTCATCTTTATTTTCATGATAACAAATAAATAATGATTTGTGTTTTGCAAGAGTAATCTATCAGTATGATGGTTATACATTTATATTTAACTATATGATAGTTATTCTTAGTTTATTAACTATGACGATTATATCTCCATAAAAAATCATCTTTCTCATTATCTTTTACATTCCTGCCTTTGGAAAAAATCAACAAATATTAAAATGAGCAACCTATAAACTTATTTGTACACCAAGTCTTTCATCCATCATATCATCTAAATATCGATTCCGTCTAATAGAGCTTAAATATTTTACTTATATTCTAAACTTATTCAAAATGGTTATTTTGTGAAGGAGGCTATCTTAATTTTTATCATCAACATCATGTTATTTATATAGTAAACTTGAAAAAAGAAAAATTATAATGTATTGAATCATATAAAATCTCATAGTGGCTCAAACACAACAAATCTTGCATACTTTCTATCCATCAGGCTTAAATTTTTTATCCATTATGCTTAATTTTTTTAACAACATTTCTTTTCAATTAAATGACAACAATATTAGTTTTTGAAACTCTAAATATAACTTATAAATTAATATAACTTTAAGGCACAACTTAAGAGTTTTGTAACTTAATTCACCTTTCATTTATGGATAACTTGGCCCATTCTACATGAGAGGATAAGATTTATCCTCAGGGTATGATATTTCTATGTGTATGTTTAACTTTTTTTTATATTGCCCTTTGCTTGCATGAAAATTTTCATACTTATCTAGTTGATAGCCTCATTCCGCACTTTGCCTACTATATTAACAATTTCCATGTCAAATGATTATGCATTTAACCCTTTTATTTGCACTACTAATCAAAAACATCAACCCAAGTCCTTCGAAGAGTGGAGTATTATAAAAAATATTTAGATTATTTGTATCTATTTTTATTTTGAAAATTTAGATGCATGCATACATCTCAATCAAAAGTAGGGCTGCAAGTGGGCTAAGTCGGGTTAGGCCTCACCCTTATCCAAGATGAGATCAAATTCTTTTTGGCTTTTGGTCTAGACTAGGGTTTAAAAAGTATTCCAAAAAAAAAGCTTGAGCCCAGACCTGAACCAACGTAAGACACTTTGGGCCAACCTGAAACCTAAGCTCAGCCGCTGAAAACCTATCAACTTAAAACCCCTCCAATTGATTCTAATGAAGAGATCTAGGGGAAAATAATTTAAAATCTTACGAAGATTAGGTTTTCAAAGGAGAAGAATGGAAGGAACTCACTTCCATGGATCCATGGTTCTGGTGGATCTAACCTATGGCAAGTCAAATCTCTGACTAAAAAAAAAAAAAAAAAAAAAAAAAAAAGAGGAAGAAGGAACCCTTCCATAATTCATTGATATTTGGAGAAGAGTTACCTTTTTCTGCCCTTCAATCCCTTAATAATTTTCTCACATTCACTATCGTCTCCAACGAGAAATTCACTATCAGCAACTCCAAATGTTGGAACTCAGCATCAATGACATCAAGCAGGAAAGAAGCACCACTCCTTCCACATTGGCTCGGTATCTTCCCTAATCCTTCTTCTTTCCCATATGATCTGAAAAAGAAGAGGTCTCTTCATGGACCGATGACCCTCTCTTGTTGACTCTATTTTTTATTTCAGTATTCTACTATCAGGCTTTGGTGGGAGAACATGAGGGACCAGAGGCAACAGTAAGTGCAGAGGATGATGGAGTATAGAAATAAGAGGAAAAAACCCATGAGAAGCATAAACCGAACAATCAATTTAGGGCATCATTTACTTCATCTAGGGCATCATTGGTCTGGATCAATCTTCATTTAGGGCATCAAAAAAGTAAACGATCTGAGAAGTGGAGTCCATCTCCATCTACTTCATTTGGAGCATTAGAAAACTAAACGATTTGAGAAGTGAAACCCTGGAAATTGGATAAGGGCTCAACAAGAATGAAAGAGCGATAAAAGAATGAAGCTCGAAAATAATATAAGAGCCCAAGTGAGACAAGTTACAAGACTTATTTCTTAATCCTGATTTGGGCTCATAGTCGGATCTGGTTAAAACACAGGTCCAAACCAGGCTAATGCTCTACTTGAGTTCAGCTCAAGATTAATATAGACTCCTATTTTGAGCTTAAGCCCAACCTAAGTATAAGAAAATTTAACCCATGGCCCGATCTGATGAATCTCAGGCTAGCTTAGGCCCACTTTTAGTCCTAATCAAAAAAGAGTTGAAGACAAAAAGAAAGAATGCACAAAAGAATTGTATTAAGAAACACCAATCTCATACCAATTAGAATTTTTTCATGTTAAACTTTAAAACAATTCTTTATACAAAGATCATTTCAAAGATAATGTTTGTTAGGTCTTATTGTCATAATTATGTTTTCGACCATTGCAAAGTTGAGATGCATGATAAACGCTATTCATATGTAGCATATGGTTATTTTTTTTATTTTTATAAAAAGAAAGAGAATCTTTCGTATCAGCAACAACTTTGCTTATATCATCTCGGAACACTTTTCTTTCCTTTCCTTCTTTCTTCTCCTCTCTTTTTTTTTTCTTTTTTTTTTTTTTTAATTTAAATGGCAGCACCGAATGCTTTAAACTCAAATTCATCGTCCAGTGACATACACCCTAAAGGTGTGCTCCTTTTCCATGGCCAATGGCCTTACAGCATACGACATGCCACCACCTCATCATACGTTTCCTGCCATGACTTTAATCTTGCCACGAAATACCACAGACTGAGGGTGAAAAAGAAAGGCCCAAAACTCCCCTACATCATACTCCGGAGGACAGCCAAACCCGTACGTATCTGGCCTAGAAAAATAAAACGAAAAAGGAGGAATCCCTCCTCATGACACGGATGATTGAGAACCATCAACCATCATTTCGGCAGTTTAATCGGTTGAAGTCGACCTCCACTGGATGGTTGCGACCGAGCCGGACCCGGACGACGGCGACTCCTCCGCCCAAATGAGACATTCTGCGGGCCCCATGCTATTCTCGCAACCAATGGCTACGGGAAACCTGGACCACCGTGGGACCCACTCCCGCCACCCTCCCTCAACGGCTGATCGTAACCGTCCTTGATCCAACGGTCCAGGATGCGACACCTACCCGAACCGAACGCTGACCGGTCGACACCGACCGCGGCCCACCGCAACTCGGTCCGTTTCAAGAATCCTGGCATTAGCAACCGCATCGCACCACGTCACCCTCATCCGCGCCGTCATGGACACGCGTCGGCCTCCTCTCGCTGCCCGTCCCGTCACGTTGGCCATCAGCCAATGGCGAGGCGAAAGGTAGGTCGCCTCCGAGGTTTTAGAACGATCCGCAGGATCACCGGAAGCAGCAGCCACGACTTTTGAAGGTGGGGGGCTCGGTAATCAAGCCTTAATCAACGGGTTAACGCTCGCTTTCTACTCGCCTCCATGGCCATCGGTTTTGACCACTTAAATGAAAAAATAAAAAACTTAATCCAGTTTTATATTAAAGATTAGGTGAAAAGAAATTGCAAATATAAATACTTAAACGTGATGGACTAAGGTGGTGACGAGGGATGGTGGTCATTATATTCTTAGAATCTCATGCCTTGTTTCCCGAGGTGAATCCGTGTCTAAAAGCTTATAGTCTAAAGTTTAAAGTAGAAGGCAAGATCGAACTTGTTGGCAGTGATTATGACCATGAAGGTCAGTGAGCTGTTGGTTTGGGATTACTTAATTACGTGCATCCTGTTTTCAGAGCTTGCTTCTTTCTCAAGTTAGATTGGCACTAATTTACAAGCAGATGTCAGAAGATTGGTACATAAGATATAATGGTGTGCATTGTACTGCAATCATTGGAAACTACGACGCCTGCATGCACTATTCCAATCCACGACATATGTTCTGTATATTGCCGAAAGAAAAATGTAGCAGTTGACTATTGGATTGTAGGTGGACGCGTGCCATGACGTTCGCTGCGTAGATATGTCCAAGTCGCTTAGACAAGTGGCTGGATTCACACCTTTTGTTAATCATGGTTCGCTTGTTACAAGTCAAAGATCACTGACTTTTCTTCCGGCAAAACCTTTTTTTTTTAGAATGGATTATTCTATCATCAACTACTCCCATACCGCCTAACCCGTTTTTATTTGCCTCCACCAATTCCACTCTTCAAAAGTTTGAGATGCCCAGCGAGATGGAATCAAGTCATTTGACACGTTCCACTCATGTTCATAACTATGATGGCTAACCACAAGTCCACCGCCACTAATAGATAGAGAGCCGAATCTAGAAGTATAGATGGCATTGAAAGCAAGAGTCCAACATGAAGGGAGAAGTGGACTAGACCTTTTTCTTGACTGCAGAGGGGATGGAAAAGAGTTGCATAAAGCTGACCAGTCCCGTCTCCCTCTCTTTACGTTAAAAGACAACACTAACTCCAACCCTTAACAGCACTAGAAAGTGGAAAGGAGGCACCATGACTTGGAGCTTGTACTTGAGAGAAGCTTGTGGCGTTTGCCAAAGAGAGAGTTGTAAAAGGAGAGGTGGACGCCGGAAACGGAGGAGGTCAGAACTGGTCAGAGGGACGTGTCAGGAGATGCAAGGGCTGGCTGATGGCTCGCGAAACCCAAAGGCCCAAACTTCGAGACAGGTGGATCCATGGAGGGGCTCCGCGGTGCTGAAGATAACTGGAGGACACGCGTCGGAACAATGGAGTTCTTTCATCCGGGTTCCCTGCACCGCCTAAAGGCTTTTCATCCTGACACGAAAGCGCAAAAGTTAACTTGGTTTTGGCCTCTTCTGGCGAACCTTTGAAATAATTTATTTCTAAAAAATCAAAAATGTTACAATGGCCAACCTTGATTCAAAACATTTAAAAAAAATAATTAATTAACTCCAACACTTTTTTCATTATCATATCCCTGAACATAATTATTTTTATATTACATAAAATTATTATATTTACTATACATAATAAAAAATAAATATATACACAACTGAGAATAAAAAAATAAAAAATTAAAAAAATTAATATAATATATTAGATGGTATATAATTGGTTAATAAAGGCTAGGCCTTATAGCTCAGTCTAACAATTTATGCTGAAAGAGAGAAAAAAATAAAAAAATCTGTCAAATGTCTGCATTGAGCACACCATGTTCAGCAATTGCACCAATGATGTACCTTTGTCACCAGTTGACTAGTAGTGCAATGTGCTTCTTCCTTATAAATAGCTTCATTTAAATGATACAGTTATGCAAAGGTGATGAGTTAAAGGAAAGGATTAAAAAAAATAGTACATTAATGTTTTGATATCTTGCCGTTGATTGTTTATTTAGGTGAAAAATTAAGACACGTAGCTTGCGCACCTCAAAGGCATCTTATGGCTTTATCTTGTCCTTCTCCACAAATGAGTAACATCAAATGTCCAAACCACTGCGGTACGCGCATGCATGATTTCTGTTCATGGTTGGCCTTCTAATTTTCACTTTCTTTGTGAGTTGGGTCGCTTTATTTCTAAGCTAAAGCAGACAACGTAGTTAGAAAAATAGGCTTATTTAGCAACAATGAATGCACTCACAATAGCTTTTTTTTTTTTATGAGAGGAGCTCTCATGTGACTTTTACTACTCAGCAAGTGACATATGGGACGTTCCGTATTGCATTGCAATTGCAGGATGTGACAATTAATGAGTCTTTAGTTCCTGTGAAATTAAATATTTACATGAAAAAGAAGTCTCGCACGCTCACCTCTCATGCTGTCCAAATCCTTGCCCTCTCACTAGCTGACACATGGCTTATGCTACTTCACATGTGCCTTGAGAGTGGCAAGGGACGGTTCTTAACAGTGCTTTCATTTCATTGCACGCGCGAATACAACACGCAAGCTTTAGACTTTGTGTGGAAAGCTTAGATGCCCTGCGCTTGCTTGCTCATTTCCGGAGTGCTGCTACGTTACAACTCGTTTCATTCATTCTTGCACATATTATTATTCATGGCATTTTTTTTTTTTTTGTTTTGCTTAGTTGCCTGAATTTGACCAAGCTTGGCCTTGACAGTGATTGAAATCTGCAATAAAATTTATATAATGACAGTATAAGCATGAAGAAAAGAATATAAAATATAAATAAAAAAATAAAAAATTTTGTAGTAGATGTTGTGATTAATCATGCTCGTTCCATACCTATCCATTATAAAATAGCTCTCTTTGAACATTAAAAAAAATAATGATCATTTTATGAACAAATTGGTTATTGAGTCATACCATATAGCTCCAGCAACAATAAAGTTACAATAATAATAATAATAATAATAATAATAATAATATTAAAAAATATAAAATTTTATAGTAGATGTCATAATTAATCGTTCTCATTCCATGCCTATCTATTATAAAATAGCTCTCTTTGCACATAAAAAATAATGATCATTTTATGAACTAGCCTCCTTGTCGAGCATCCAAGGGGAAACCTCTAACATGAATGACAAGCGTGCGTATGGGTTTGGATCGTCTCCAATTATTGTAATAACGAAACTGCTACCTCTTGATACAATAATGTCACTGCAGATGTATCCAGTCTGTTGATTGAACGAGATGGATCCCACCTTCTTTTATCTAATCTCAGTTTTGGCTTTCGTGATCAAAGGTTTCATCCATACGGACGGTCATGAGATAATAACTGGACCATCTCGTTATTTCAACTATATCGCATCAATTAACAGCACTCTGCTGATAAAAAGCTGTTACGTTAGAGTTTTATAAAGCATGGTTGCAAAAAGTTAGCAGCTGGTTTTGTGCTGCCCAGGCTGGTTGGAGCTGCTTGTTTTCCAGGCTTCCCAGGGGCGTCAAATTTACCACCCCTGAACCCCTCAGAGCCTCGCCAATTAAAGAACCTATATGTGTGTGTGTGTGTCTATATATATATATATTTTTTATTTTATTTTTTTTTCTTTGGAAATAAACTATTCGGTTGGGTAAAGGCAAACCAAACCAGGCCATCGGTGGGTGGCTACGTGGTTAACACGTGTGGAGTCCCACCAGGGGCCCAGGCGGGCTGGCACGTGCAAGGGGCCAGCTGGCGGTTGATGCGTCTCCCGCGACGGAGAAGACGGCGGGCGGGTCCACGCATCGCCTGAACCCCCCGGGGTCCACGTGGGGGCCCAATGGGTGCGTCCTGTCGCGTGGGGCCCTCACACGAGTTCACGATCTTCGTCTTCGTCTGGGTGGCCGTCCAGTATAAATCCCTCGACCGCTTGCCCTTCTCCCTCGCCAACTCCCCAACCGCTCTAACCTCCCCAAACCCCGGGCAAAACCTCCGCCTCTCGACGCCAAATCCTGTGAAATATCGCGCCTTTTCCTCCCGTTTGCTTCCCCGATTCCACCTCCCCTTCCGTCGTCCATTAGAGGAGAGTCTCGAGCTCCGAGATCTCGCCATGGCGAAGCAGAATGTGGTGGTGCCTGAGGCAATGGCCATCTCGGTGGCGGCCGTGGCCAACTCGTCGCCGCTCCTCCCTTACCTGCCGCCGCGCAGCTGTGGTGCCGCTGGTGGGTTTGCCCTGAAGAGGAAGTACCTCTCCCAGCTGGAGCTCGGTGGGGGGAGGATCAATGCCTGGGTCGATTCCATGAAGGCCTCCTCCCCCACCCACGCCAAGGCAGCCGCCGCGCTCGCCGCCGCTCCCTCCGTTGGCGCCCAGGACGAACATGCCTCCTCGACTGTGTGTTCTATTCGCCCTGTTCCAGCTTGTTTCGCTGTTTTCTCAATTAAAGATCCGATCTTGATGGGTACTCATCCGTGTGGATTGATTTTTCTTTTTTTTTTTTTTTTTGCCGGCGCTCAGACGCGGCACCCATCGGCTCTGAACAGATTTGAACAGATCATTAGCGCTTCTAAAGGGAAGCAGATTGTGATGTTCTTGGACTACGATGGGACGCTCTCTCCCATCGTCGACGACCCCGACTCGGCCTACATGTCCGACGCGGTGAGCTTGCCCTGTTTTCCTCTGTTTCTGCGGTCCAATCGGTCAGTTTATTCCATTCTATTGTTAAAGATGGGATTTTGATCGTTGTTTGCTGGTGGGGATCAGATGAGAGCTGCTGTGAAGGACGTGGCGAGGTACTTCCCCACCGCGATCGTCAGCGGGCGGTGCCGAGACAAGGTACATTCCCATGCCACCCACAATCCAAAGACTCGGCCTTTTCTTCTATCTTCCTCTTTTTCTAACAAGTTTCCTTCTCTATTCGCTTGTTTTTAGGTGTACAACTTTGTGAAGCTGGCAGAGTTATACTACGCTGGTAGCCATGGCATGGACATCAAAGGCCCTGCCAGGGATCCCAGATGCAAAAAAGCTAAGGTCGGCACTCCATTTCCTTCTCATAAAATCAGAGATAGCAAGTCCATTACATCCCTTTCTCAGAGTTTTTCTCATAATCTTATCTCTCTCTCTCTCTCTCTCTCTCTCTCTCTCTCTCTCTCATTTGTGTGGTTCAGGCCAAGCCAGTTCTGTTTCAACCAGCTAGTGAATTCCTCCCCATGATAGATGAGGTTGGTTTCTCTTTTTTTTTTTTTTTTTCCCTTTTGGTCTCTGTAGCTAGTCTAGCCTGGAATAGCAGTAGTTTAGTATATCTCTTTGGATGAAAGGATCTTTATGTATTGCTATGTCTTTCAGGTTTATAAAGCTTTGTTGGAGAAAACCAAATCCTTCCCTGGTGCCAAGGTGGAGAACAACAAGTTCTGTGCGTCTGTCCACTTCAGATGCGTAGATGAAAAGGTTAGAAGTCTTATATTATTTGAGCCTCCACTCCCTCTTCTTTTGCCATATTTGGTAAAAAAATGCTTTCTTTAATTAACTAATTAATTAATCCATGATCCTTTTTAATTAACTTTGGCAGAGTTGGAGTGGATTGGCTGAGCAGGTGAAATCAGTGCTCAAGGAGTACCCCAAATTGCGGATTAGCCAAGGAAGAAAGGTTGGAGTCCATTGGCCACCATTTCTTTGTAGAGCATAATCTTTTATTGTAGTTTATAATATGAGTATGACTTGGATTCTCTTGCTGCTTGACCATTAGGTCTTGGAGATTAGACCAACCATTAAATGGGACAAAGGGAAGGCATTGGAGTTCTTGTTAGAGTCTCTTGGTAAGCTGAGGACTGCCTAAACACACATCACATCACGTCGTTTTCATTAGTTTGGTTTGTTGATCGTGTGTTATATATGAAGCAGAACTCATCAATTTTGTTTTTCCTTGGCCTTTAATTGGAGCCACCCATTTTAACAATCTTCTTTCTCTCTAGGATTTGCCGACTGCAACGACGTGTTGCCTGTGTACATTGGAGATGACCGCACTGATGAAGACGCCTTCAAGGTATATAATCTAATTCTTTGTTTAAATAGAATAACATTCATTTGATACTATAATTATTTTTAGATGTCACTGCCTTTGCTTTTTTTAAAGTTTATTAGCTGGCGTCATTAACAGCATGTTTTGCACTCGTGTGCTAGGTCTTGCGTGATAGGGGACAGGGCTTTGGTATCCTTGTTTCCAAGTTTCCAAAGGAGACAAATGCCTCTTATTCTCTCCGAGAGCCCTCTGAGGCAAGTGCTGATGGCCAGTGTTCCCCATTTACTTTCTAATGCTTTGGGATATTATCAGGGTCCACTTCACCTCTTGGACCACTTGATGGCAACACGTATAATTGTCTCATTTGTGTTCGTCTCCAGAATGTCAAGTTGCTAATGTGATTCCCTGAATGTTTTTATAGGTCATGGACTTTTTACTTCGCCTGGTGGAGTGGAAGCGCCTCTCTTCGTGAGGTCGGCCAAGGGTGTAGATAGGATAAAGGAAGTGCCCCACCACCCCCTGTGAAAGCTTGGACGTGTG
Source organism: Metroxylon sagu (assembly GCA_017589505.3). Lineage (NCBI taxonomy): Eukaryota > Viridiplantae > Streptophyta > Magnoliopsida > Arecales > Arecaceae > Metroxylon > Metroxylon sagu. The sequence continues at coordinate 268,990 of JACVBY030000412.1, forward strand.
GGATTCAATGGGATGGGGAGTTATATATTCCTTTAGGACGAAGAAAAAACCCACTAGATGTAACCTTTTGTACTTTAGCCTGCTCTATTTCTTTCCCCTCTTTTTTTGGGTCTTTTCTGGGCTTGGAAGCACTGCAAAGCCAGCTTTCTTGCCCCTACACAAGAAGCTCAAATCTTGTAATTAGTTCTATGTACCATAGGAAAAGAAGAAATAGCAATTGTTTCCCTTTCTATAAAATTTGTGTGGTGTTGTCACATTTTTTGGGTTTTGGATGATCTTTACTGGAGTTTTAAATGGAATCACTATTGAAAGCTCAGTGAGCCTGTACGATTTCAAATGCTATGTCGCTTTGAGAATATACATGGTGTTGGTTAAACAGTGGGCGTTTGATTTACTAGACTGTGATCAGACATGTCGCTCTCTTTTTTAATCAAACATATCTACTGAGTGAGACATAAGTGCATAAATCTTGAGATTTAAGTGCACGCTATCTGCAAACCCATGTAGATGCATGTCATCACAAAGATCATGTTAATTGTTTAGTTGGATGCACTTTCTGGTCTCAGGAAAAAAAATGATCCAGGACCACAACATATCTTAATATAAGAATACCAAGCTTTGTATTCAATGTTGGTGGCAAACTACAAACACCCTTTAGTGGTCCAGGATCAAAATTTGCAATGCCTGTTCTTATTAAACTTTCCATATTTAAATCTACCAGCAAATACAAGCTCTGGTTGAGGTGGTGGTTTGATGGCTTCCCTTTCACGCGTCGAATGGGTCCTCATTGTTTTGACTCCTAAAACAAGGATACAAGCAAGATTTAAGTCCTTATTTGGAGCCGTTGATTGCGAGTAGTTACTGTTGACCCCTCCTAACAGCTATCAGAAAAGGGGCCAAGAGTGAGCTAAATGATAACATACAAAGTCAGTGAAGGAAACTCAAGTTCCTAGCCAATCTTCACTTTTGAATTAGTATCATATAAATCTTAGATTATATGATCATTTTCCTGCAAACCACCCATTTACACATCCATGGATCAATCAGCCATAATTCCATTGTAGCAATTTCTCGACTTATTTCGGTCATGCATCCATGATATCCCAAATGACGTTTCTCAAAATCCAACATTTGCTCTACATGTTGGCTGATTACCATGTGCTAATGTACTATTTTTGTTAATGAATCAAGATTAGACTCCTTGATTTCAAGCAGTACAAATATCCAGCCAATTTGTGCTTGGGAGAATAGATCTCGACCGTCGATCGATAACGGACGCTATTGAAAAATAGTAGTTCGCCGGCTCGTCCATTCGTGTCGCTGACGGTGTCAGCACCAAGCCCGCCATCCGTGTCGCATGGGCGACGGCCATGCCGGGCCCCACCATGCAGGCCTCGGGCACGTCCATATCGACGTGCGCCGCGCTCGGCCGGAGGATCGCCGAGCTTGGGCTGCACTCCGGCGGGATCACGCGAACCCGCCTTGCCCGGTCACGTTACTCTACCCGACCGGCGGAGAAATCACCTTCCCGGCCGCCGCCATCGTCACCGCCGTCGCTACGAGGAGGAGCAGCACGAGGAACCCAAGGGCGGTGCCCTTGTCCTCGCCCGCTCCTCCGCCCAGGTCTAGCTACGGTGGAGAAGCTCCAGGAGAAGGACTCCTGCGGTCCAAGACCAAAGGCGTAGAGGCAAAAAGGTGGCCGTAGAGGGAGCCAATTAAAAATAATAAAAAAACCCCACAAATTTTGGTTTAAGCATTAAAAAAAAAAAAAAAAACTTGTACTGCCGGTAACCCAGACATCCATTTAAGGCCCTCCACTTTTGAACCCATTACCATGCTTATGTACCTGTACGGGACTGGGAACGCAGTGGTACAGCCATTTCTTGGTAGATATGGAAGGTGGGAGTCTATCATTTATGGTAGCTATAACTTTTCAAGTGGTCCTTTGATTTCCATTTCTTCCACCTTTATGATGGCCACAAAAAAAAAAAAAAAAAAAAAAAGTCAACAGTTACTCAAAAATGGACAAGGGTCCAAATCATTCAGATGAGACTTTCCATCAATCACCAGTGTGCTTCTTCTCCTCCTGAATTGATGCTTTCTAGTTTTAATACAATCATCTTATTTGCCTTTTAAGCTAAGCAGTTTATTGTAACCTTGTAATCACACACTCGCACGAAGCCAGGCAAGGATTTATTTGTTCTCCCCCTTATGACTTTGATTGGATTAAATAATAGATGATACTTCCAATGCTAGAAAGCACCATCCAACTACACATTTCTGAATCGAAGACCTTATCATATCTATCATGCAACTCGGCATTCATGTCCACCAACCACAACATCACTTCCATAAACCAATCAGCACAGGACTGAGATAGAGCCACCAGATAGCTTGGCCCCTGGTGCATGAAGGTGACAACGCTCGGGAGGTCCTTCGCCTTTTATCCATGCCAATCTTGGGTGCCCAACTAGTGTCCAACTAGCTATCCTGGTTGACCTCACACGCCTTCATTTAGTTCAAAAGAACTGGGGCGCAATAGATGATAGAATGTTCCTTTAACCACCAAGGAATATGCCAAATTCTTCAGCTTTAGTGGAGCAGAGCCAAGCCATTGTACGCTGTAAACTGTCATCGTTGCCGCTAATGCGACGTTTCAAAGGGTCTGCTCTTTGATGTCACATAATATACCAGTTTCTGCAGCAAAACCCATCCTTATTCATGAAAGCTACATTCTTATGCCAAGAATTTTGTCGCGATTTGCTTTCAAATCTCAGGTTGAAAGAAAAAGAATCAACACCACCTCTATGTAGCAGGAATATAATAATTTCCATCCTTATCCCATTCGATCCATGTTTCGAAGTCACTGTGATCGTAATACAGTAAAACTGATGGAATTTATGCGTCACTGCTGATTCAAATTAATGTCTTCTTTGCTCCCTCTTTTCCGCACAAACGCAGTCACCCCGTGCTCAGACCAAGATAAAATAGATATCACTGAGAGCTAGCCTTATATTATTGAGATTGTCCTTGAGATCTCCCACTCAAGTGGGCTAGAAAAGATCCTCTCATATAGAATATGGACTGCAACCATTATAGGGTGCAGGATAAAACATTAATGTAAGGGATATTTTACATCAAAAGCCTTGGAACAAGACATTGCTCTTGAATCAAGGGACACGGGCAGCTCCAATGGGCACATGAACGTGTTAACTCGCCACAAAGACGATCTGTTAGCTTGAATTATTATCCTTGGGGAGAGAGAACCAAATAACCACCATTTCTTCAAAACATAGGATCATACCTACACCATTGGCCAACTTGGATCTCAGTCTGGCCCACCTAGAAAGAGAGAGTGGAATCTCAGCATTATCTATTGATTTTCTTTTTTTTTTTTTTTTTTTTCATATAATGGAGGCTCGGGATATACTTTTAGGTACGTCATGAAAGAGGAGGCATCCACTAGGTGTAAAGGAATCTATGGTTGGGGAGGAGTTGGATTCCACTTGAGACCTGATGCCTTTGAGCACACCTGGTCTCTGAATGGGGACACTAACATGCCTCCAGACCCTTTTGACATGGAAAGATGGTGTCCACTCCATTCAACTCATCATTGGTGCCTAAGCTCAAATAAACTAAGCCATGGATGGCCCCATTATTGGTGGGGAGAGATTCTTCCAAGGCAACCACCCACCTAGAACCTCTACTAATCATCAGTCTGCAAAGTATCAATCACATTGATGGAAAAGAAAGCAACCAACATGACATTAAATGCTTTGCTAACCGAAAAGCATCACGGATTTGGATAGTTATGCAGATGTGCAATGAAGGAGAAATCTAACAAACAAGGATCTTTCGAGGCGATTTAGATACGGTTGTATTCGAATCTCCAGTATAAAATAGGAATAAGCCTGACTTCATAATTCATGCATGCCACCCTTCAAGTCTACAACCACCTGCATGCCAGTTCAGAACTGAATCAAAAAAAGTATAGGGTGGATGAACTGCAACGACAACCACATAATTATAGCAGAGAGTGGACACTTGGCTTGCCAGCACCCAACTCCCATGGTCCTCGAATCCGCGTGTTGCGTGGAGGCAGCATGGCAGATAAAATCGGCTCATTTGTATGGCCACAGGACCGGGGTCCCCCCCAACAAAGGGATCGGTTGAGGGCTGGAGGTGGGGGAAAGCATTGATTGGGATGAGCTTTTATGAAGTGTTGGTTAATGGATTCATCTAGTTCTTCTTCCATATTCTTGTCACATGGGGCTACATGTGCCCTGAGCTGCTCCCCTCTGCCATGGGAGCTGAACAAAGGCCATGTGCCAATGGCCAGTGTTGAGAACGACGGTGCTCTCCTCAATGACAGACCTGAAAATTAAGGCGAATAAGATGTGATTTTGGAACGCTTTGACCGTTAAGATGTCACTAAGTTTGATATTTATTGATGTCATAGAAGTTTAGACTTGAGAACTTGATGTCAGTAGAGATAACATTGAATCCATTTTGATGTAACCATATCTATAACAGTGAGAATCCACTTGCTGTTGCACCATGAAGACTGTAAAAATGGGATGTGAAACGTTCTTAAGCATGGCAAAACCATGGTTTCCCATTGATCAATATCAGTTTAAAATTTTCCTAGCTAGGTGAAGTCATGAAACAGTCATTTAAGCATAATTAACTTTTTTTTTTTTTTCTCCAAAAGAAAACACAAATCATGTTTCTCTGAAGTTTAAGGATTGGTATTAATTTAAAAAAAATGGACCTGTAGTGTTTTAACCTTGCTCCAGCAGCTCTTGATAAGTCATGACAATGCTTTAAACATTGGAAGGCCGGATTTACTTGAGCCTAAGAGCACCATGTGCAATACTCGAAAGGTGTAAGACTTGAAGTTTGAAAACTGTAGAATTATCTTCTTTTTCTTTGTGAGACAAATTTTCAGGTGTCTGTTGCTAATAACTGCCAACAATATTGATCACTTTGATAGAATGCAATTACTGCAATTTTTCCTCATGGTTTCAATAGGAAACTCTTAGCAGATGGGATATGGTCAGCTTTGGAAGGCTCATACTTGAGGATCAGAATTGCAACCATTTACACCCAATGGACTTCATAAATAATAATAGAATAACAAATTTTCTGGGATAGGTTAATGGAAGATGAATTATCTGGCAGTATCAGCATATCGAAAATAACGGAGTGCTTGTTGACTAAATTAAATAGCACAGGGAAGTAGTTCAAATGTCATGTTAAGTAGCATCTTTAAATTAGGTGGTCGAATTTATGCTGTTGGTTTGACACTATCTCAACTGTCTACAAACTTTAAGATTGTCATTTATGATATATTTGAATTCGATGCAATAACAAAGAGGCATTCCAATGAAGTGTTGCTTGCATAAATATGATTCAAAGACAAAACACTAAAAGATGAGCTTGCACCAATCTAAATGACGTTATGTTGTCTACCATCGTGGATTGCTTGTGGTCTGCAACATATGCTGCATTTATGACTGATAGCTGTGGAAGGATAACATCTTTTAGACATCATCCCAAGGTTCAGATATCAAAATGCCCCAGTTTACTCAGACATGGAAATCTAGTCTTCGAGATATCGATCATGGGATTTCCCTCTTCATATTGATGCATATCTCCCAGGAGCCTCGTTGTGCTAGTAGCTTTTCAGACAGTTTTTTTTTTTTTTCTTTTTTATTCCCCCTCACAGCCATAAAATTTCTAAACAAACATGCATGTCAGAATTGAAATGACATAAATATCTATCTCTTCTTTCTAATATCAGCTACTTTAAGGACACCAACATTAGAGAAGGAAAACAAGTTCATGTATAAATTAAATATCAGTAGCTCCTTTGTCTCACTAGGTAAGTGGGTCAGATTTAGTTTGAGCTATAAATCCAGCAACAAACCCTTTTTTTTTTTTTTTTTTCAAGGAACTAATGGAACTTAAACCCAACTTTTAATCTGATATTTTTGATATGAGACAACCACATTGATTGGAATTAAAGACTACATTTAACAGGCTATCTAGTTAGAATTCAGCAAAAACAGATTGAAAAACTTTCAGATCGGATTGACCGGATTTGTATTTTTGATGAAATCTAAATGTCTCAAAATATCTGTTTATGCCCATGAGGCGATTTGCTATAGTTAATTAATTGGGTGCTCATAGCTTCTGGGGTGGAGTGATTATGTGACTTTTAATGTAGTGCAATCGGCCTTATGCCCAGAAAGCAGCAGGACATTTGGGCCAGGCTTACCCCTACTCAAAGAAGCCAAAGCACTCTTGCTACTATGAACTTTAGGCCCGTTCTTGACCCAAACACCAGACCAGCTTCCTGGGTCCAGCTTTCCAAGCTTATCAGCTCTAAAAATATGGCCCAGTGGTCTACCTTACCCCATGCATGATCATTTTAAGATCATTTGCTTCATGTAGTGCATTGGATATCAATATTTCCACCTGTCTATTTATGGTGCATTTTCTAAATCTGTAATACAATTCATGCACCGGATGACATATTAGACCCTTGAGGAATAAATATTCGAATAACAAAGACAACTATTTTGAAATGGATTTCTAGGAGTATTTGTATATTCCACAGTCTATGTTACGAACTCTTGCCGGTCGCTATGGACATGGTGAGACAGATAGGAATTCTAGGAGTCTTAATCTTTGCTGATGTGATTTGAATTTGAATTTGGTGATGAGCACATAGAGGCTGTTACTTTGAAGACTCGAAGAACAGACCATTAAAGGGGAAAGAAGGAGTTCTTAATCTAGTTATGGAATTGAATTGTATACTAGATTGCAAACATCTATTATCCATATTTCTAGTCAATGTCTCTGTTTTGTATCCATACATGGATTTTGCTATAATAATTTGAGCTCTTTGGATGTTTAGCAAACTGGATTATTTTAATTACATATGTACATTAGAAATGGCATAGTGTAATGCCCCAAGCCCACTTGCTAGCCAAATTAACTTGTTAGCAGGCCGAAACCATGTGGCCTTAAAAACTCGAGTTAAAGTTAACTAGTAGTACGTGAACTTGAGTTGTAAGCTATTCAAACTTTTCTTTTCCAACCAATGTAAGACTATTTTTAGGGTGATTCAATCTTTTCCCCGTATCAAGCGACGTCCTCATCATACACCACAAGCTAGCCAGAATTTATCTCGAAATGGGTTATTGGTGCTGCAGGGCTGACTCCACACTATGGCGAGATTCTACCACCGTCCCATAAGTAGCCCTTTCCTTCTTCCCATCACTTTTTACACACTTGGATCGGCTCTGATACCATTTGACCCACTAACTTTCATATACTCGGATTGGCTCTGATATCATTTGTAATGTCCGAAGTCTACCTGCGGACCCAATTAATCTGTTAGCGGGTCAAAACCACATGGCCTTAAAATCTCGAATGCAAGTTAATTGGTAGCAGGTGAACTGAAATTATAAACTATTCAAACTTTTCTTTCCTAATCGATGTGGAATTATTTTTGGGGTATTACAATATAAAATAGTTACATTCAATATGAACATATGCAAAATATATATCGATATCAAGTCTTTACAATTTAACTTTAGACTAATTACGATCATGCTTCGGCCTATGGTGAGGCAATCAATAGTGCTACACTTCAACTCATGTAGGCAATCCATAATACTATACGTTGGCTTTTAGCAGGTCATTTATTTACCATACTTTGGCCTGTGATGCAGTAATCTATAGTACTACACTTCGGTCTAGAGCAGCAATTCACAATACATGGCTAGTCCAATGCTCCATATTACAATTTCCATTCATTCAAATTTTAATTTTAATTTATACCAAATCATGCTAGTTATGCATAAAACCTGGTCTTCTTTCATAGAATAAATTACATTATGATATATCATGCCAAACATATATATATATATATATATATATATATATATAACTCATTAGATTTCTTATGCAAAAGCTATCAAAAAGAAAATATATATAGGGATTCTTACCTTCTTCAGAGCAAGTCCTAGTGCACTGATCAAAGCTGACTTTATTTATCGTTTACCTATACCAATAGTACCAGATCTTATATTAATAATGATAAACTCGATTAATTAAAATTGAGACTTAGATCGGTCTAGATCCAAGATAATGGTCTAGAGTTTAGGTCTAATATTAAGACATTCATAGAGCAGGTCTATCTTTAAAGAAAAAAAAAAAGTGTATGAGACCATCTATGCGCAAGCCAAAGTGATCAATAAGCCAATGAAATTGAAGAAGGAAAGGGGTGAGGATGGAATCTGAAGATTAGGTTCAATTGAAGGATCTAGTGAAGGGAAGAGGAGGGATCGAGGACCATGGGCCCTCACTGATCGTTAGCCTTTTATCTCAGCCCATCATCAATAGAGGCAAATGAAAGGAAGAGGATGAAAAGTGGGGTATGTTAGCCCTTACATATGGCGATGTTAACCCAGTTAATCATCCAGAACTTCACACAATCCATGGTCCATTAGGTGTTAAGAGGGTTTCAACGAGGTATGCTGCAACACAATCCATGGTCCATAGTGAAGAATCTTTTTTTTTTCCCTAAAGATGGTTTGAATAAGACTAGATGTTTAAAGCTAATTCGTGTTAACAAAGCATACCTATCATGCCGACCATTTAGCACAATTCTCGACACTATATACATACATACATACATACATACATATATATACATATATATACATACGTACATACATACATATATATACATACACACACATATATTATACTAAAAACATAGGGAACTTATAGTAGCAATATCATCATGATCTCATAGTATCATGGAACTAAGATTTAAAAGAAAACTTTTCCCTTTCTTGTAATGATAAAAATTTTAATATGCCATCAAAAATCAAACTTATATTCTTTCTTCTATCAAAAATATCAATCAATATATATTTTCCATTTTAGCATTAAGAGAAACATGATATATGCATCATAAAATACAGAAGATCATATATAGATTGTATTTGATCATGGGGAAGGTATTTTACAATATCATCTAAAAATAATGGTTTAGAATTATATGAAAATATTTTCAAAATATATGAGTTAATGCAAAAATACAAATCATATGGATACAAGGAATCATAACATAGTTTTATCAAAATTTACCCATTTAAATTCATAATATATGACTCAAGATATCTACATTTTCTCTCCCTTTTTTGATATTGTGAAAGATAAACTATATGCATAACAAAAAGAAGAAGATATAGGATTTGTATCCAAATAAAGTCTCAATGAAAATCATGTATCTAGGATCATTACATATATCAAAATATAAAGAAAAATATATATTATACCATTTGTAAATATGAAAAGGAGTTATGTATCAAAGCAAGTGTATGCCAAAAAGATAAAATCATTTATATTTGAGTATAGGTTTTCAATGGATCAAAATCATGTACAAAACATATTAATGACAAAATATTTGAAATAAGCAAATCAAGGTTTACATGGAAAGCTAGAATTTTCAAGTTTAATTTATTTCTAATTATAATTTATTACAAAAGATCAACAAAACATGTATTCATGAATGCATTGCTCATCATTAATCATAAATCATGTATATCACATTTTAATAGAAATCAAGGTTTGAATAATCATCAATAATCTAATCATCAAAACATGTATTCATTAATAAATTTAAGCCTATATCATCAATTATGAGCAAAGCATGTAGTCATAATTAAAATTTAAGCATGTATCAATTATAAAACATGTAATCATTATCTAATTTAAGCATGTGTCAATAATCAAGTACGTACAAAAGATATGTATTAATTAATTATGAGTAAAAACATGTGATAGCTAATCAAATTAATGAACACGTTTAGCTAGCATTTTTATATGCAAATGGCACAAATAATACCAATGTGATCAATATTACTAATATCTCCAAGGGTCATGTGTTCTTTAATTTAATTTTGCCTTAACACTAAAGTATACCTATAAAAAAAAGTCAATTATGTATTTTTGGTACCTAAATCTTTTTAGGTCCATGGGGTTAGTGGAAAAACTCTTTTGGACTTAAGTTCCTTTTCATATCCATACCTTCTTCGTACCCATACAAGTCTTTTAATTGGACATGAGTAAAGAATATGTCCTTTGCTACCATAATAATAATAAGTAATAAATGAACTATGGAAAGAAGTAGCTCTAATGAAATAATTTTTTAAGTACTTTTTTCATTTGAAGAATTAGATTTAACAAAGAATTTTTTTTGTTTAGATGATTCATATGCTAATCCTACTTTTTGCAAACAATATCTTTGAATTCCTAGCAACATATTTAGATTTTCTTTTTCCTTAGTGAATTTGCAAAAATTTTGGTTTAAATCATTAACTTTTCTTTGTAAACTTTCATTTTCTTTTGCAAATTTCTCATTTGAAGTACAACATAATTTTAATTTATCATTTTTAATTTCTGAAGAATTATTTTTATCTTTTAAAGAAATACTTTCATTTCTCAAATGCTTATTAGAAAAATAATAAGATTTTATACTATCATTCTGAACCTTCAAAATGCTATTTTCATGTGTCAAAGAAATATTTTTATTATTTAAAAAATCTATCTTGTTATCAGGTTTGCTAACTAATTTCTTTAAAGATTCAATTTCATGCCAAAAGTTTTTCAAATCCTCATGTATTCATTCAAATATATTAACCAATTTAAGCTTATTATTCAAATCATTGTTTGAGGCCATTAGCTTCACATTTTCAAGTTTTAAAATATTGTTTTCATTTTGAAACTTTTCTCTTGAACTTGTCAAGGATCAAATCTCCCTTTTTAAAGTCCTATTTTCAAATTTCAAAGAATCGATTTGATATTTAAAAGCATTGTTTCGTTTAGATACTTTTCTTAAATCTTCATTCTTTACTTCTAATGCTTCAAGTAATTCTTTATAAGTAAACTCATGAGCATTATGCTAAACCTAAGGTTTCAATAATACATGTTTTAATGATAATTAAAATATTGATTAAAGGACTAATTTAATATTTGAGTTTATGATAATAAAATAAGTACTATGGTCGGGATAAATTAAAATATTAGCAAAAGATCATGCAACACATATTTGAACTTAAGTTGCATGCAAGAAGTCCGAGTTGGAGAAAAACAATAAAAGATCATCCACCAATCGATGCTAGAATGTCCAAAGGAAATTTTTTATTTGTAATTTTATTTTCCTAAAGCCAGATTATAAAATTTGGTAGGAGAATAAGTGCACAAAGCCCAAAACCCTTAAAAATGAATTATATTAGGTTTTAAATCAATAATTAAGTAAAATTATTATAAAAATCCAAAACTAAGTGTGTATGGTCGATTGAACCATAAAATGATTGATTAGATTAGACCATTCTAAATAAAAGTCTCAAAATTAGGTTTCTCTTTGACATGATGGTCGACCACTGCAGAATGAATGGTTGACCAGCCTAAAGCTAGCGGTCAACCACTAGAGCTCTAACAATCTAATGGTCATATTTTTGTTTGACAATTGGAGCTATCCTTAGGCTCCAACGGGCATATTTTTTTCTCTCTATAAAATGGGGACATATGGACTAGTTTAAACATAAAAAAATGAGTTGAAAATTATTAGAAAATCTTTGTGAAAAGGGGTTTATGAGCCTAATATGCATATTCATTTTTTTCAGAAGTTTAGGGCTACAATTGAAAATCTACATTTCTTGTGAGAGTATTATTTCTTTCTTCTCTTGCAGAGGACTTTGAGGGTTCCTTCTAAGCCATGAAAGGGAGGCAGTAGGTTCATCCTTAGCCCGAAAAAGGATTATAAAGGTTCCTCCTAAGCCTAATAAAAAGAGTGTGTAAGAGTTAGATCCTCATCCTTAGCCCTAGCTCTGATACCACTTGTTAAGCATAGGGCAATCCAAAGGGAGGTGAATTGGTTTGTCAAAAACTAAACTCATAAACTAAGTGCACAAGAGAGATATGACAATTTAAAACCATATACAAGATATCAAGTATCTCAAATTAAAAGCATGAGCAAGGGAATTAATGCAAGTATAAATAAAAACAATTTCAAAAGAATGAAAGAGCAAAAAATATAAATAAGGCACAAGATTTATATTAGTTTGGCACTCCTTACCTATATCCACTACCTAAGAAATCCTTTTAAGATTTCTACTATGGATTCTCTTAAATCAAGTGAGGACCAAATTATTACATACTCCTTTTATTAGGCTTAGAAGGAACCCTCACAATCCTTTCTCGAGCTAGGGATGAACCCTCAATCCTTTTTAGAAAAAAAGAAAGAAAAGCATTCTTAGAAAGAATGTAGATATAAAATTGTAGCTCTAACTTAAGAAGGGAAAGTATAGATACTCAAGGCTCAAGAACTATAATTCTAAAAGGCTTTCTTAATGATTTTCTTCTTGATTCAAAGCCTAATCCATTGCTAAAACTAGTGCCAAAGCATCTAAATTTATAAAACTTGAAAGACCAATTATTGGGACCCAAAACCATATCCTAATGGTTAGTTGCAAACTTTTTATTATGCTTATCAGAAGCTCTGTAGTCGATTGCTCTATAGTATGCCGATCGACCATTTTATAGTATATAGGTCAATCGCCCTAAGGTAGAAAGCAACTATTTTGGTATGGCTTCTCTTCAGTTGATCACAGATTGGTCCAATTGATCGCTTAAGCTGTGTTTTATATTTTTTAAATATTTTACATATATTTTTTGATCAAAACCTAATCTAAATGCTTTAAAAATGTTTGAGCCTTATGAAAATACTCTCTTACCAAGTTTTATAATAGATGTCCTTAGGAAAATAAAAATTATATATTTTCCCTTTCTTTGAACATTCTTGCATCAGGTGATAGTTGATTTGATGTTGTTATCCACTAACTTAGAATCCTTCCATGCCGCTTGAATTCCTTGCAAATCAAATGCTTATTAGATGGAGTTTTTTCCCATATTTTGACTCATACTAGTTATCATATCTGTCAATCAATACAAACTCAAGCATAGCATTAGTCCTTCAATTAATGTTTTGTTAACATCAAAATAGGTATAATTGAACCCATATGTTTAACAATGGATTTTAAAGAAAACCAAAAACCTTATGATCAAAATCGGAGCAAAGTCAGTATATATACTCTTCACCTTGAAACCCATCTTGAATCTATATTTTTAAATATTTTTAAGTTTTTCAAATATTCTAAAAAACCCTACTTTGAGAATATTCTTAAGTTTTTTTAAGTACTTTTAAAGTGCATTTTTTAAAAATAATTTCAAAAAAAAGAAAAAAAAAAGTAAGAGAGGGGTGGGATTAGTGATGAGGATTAAAATTATTGTCTCAATAGGGCATGGATGGGGACAGGGTGGGGTATGGGGTATGAGAAGTCAGAGACAAGGATAAAGTTGGTAAACACTAGCCCCAACTTGTCTTGTTGCCATTCCTACAGAAAAAATATCTTTATATAGAAGTTGAAACCCCATTCAACTTAAAAGCTTAAATCATTAAATTTTGAGCCTCATTATTTACATGAATTATCTCCTATTAATTATTACATGCGAGATTAAACATGATCTCATTGGTTAATTAGGTTATTAGAAATTTGTATATATGTGAGCTAGCATTATTAGGATGGTTGCATCTGAAATTGGATTAATATATGTCAAGTTTGTCCCACTCTATTATATGTCAACTAATTTTTAATCTCTCATTCCATTATTAACCTCAGTCAAGTTTGAATCATTATATGTTCCAAAGTTCCTTCAATTCTAAGAGTTCATCTCATAAGAAAAAAAGTAGGTAAGAAGGTGACTAATGCCAAAGCTAATAAAAGTCATTATCTTTTACCCTTTACAAAATATCACTCTGTTTGCACGTTATCCTGCATGATGTGGAGCTAGATATTTTAATCAATCTAGAAATTGCGAGTGACTACTAAGATGGACTAGCATGCCTTTCAATCATCATGGAAATATGTGATTTGGATGATAAACTATTGTACACAAGGAAAGCTCTAATACCACTTTATTGTGCCTAGAGTAAGCTTTGATACTATTTTAATGCCCAGAGAAAAAATTAATAGGAAAAAAAAAGAAAAAAATAATCAAGAGAGTACACATAGGGATTTAACATAGTTCGTCCACTAGCCTACATCCATAGATGATGGAGAGCATAAAAATTTTACTATAAAGAAATATCTGAAGATTACAAATATGATTTCCTTATCAGAGACTTTCTCTTTCAAAACCTTAAATCTGCTTACACTCAACAGAATCCTCTCTTAAACTCTCTCAATAATGCTCTGGGTTAGTATGAAGACTAGAGCTATATGTGCTTATGCGGAAAAGAGATCTATTGTATACTACACACCAAAACTCAAGTTCTCAATATATACAAAAATATATTCTTATTGAGCTTGTGAATTTCAAGACAAACTCTAATAAATCTTTACCTTGACTTGAATTTTGAAGTAATAATGAAAGTTAAAGATAGTTGAAATCTCTCTCTACCTTTTTCACATACTCCTAAGGGGCACATCTCAAATATTGTATACATTAATCAAGTCCAAATAATGCATAAACTTAGCTATTGAAAGAGGCTTACCAAAATCAAATATCTCTTGTGCTATTGACAAGGCATAAGCTATCAACTCTTCATAATTATATGCTGGCCTTATCTCTTCTCTTAGTCTAGCCCTAGCAACACTAAACTGCTCATCTATAGAAGGGCCTAGAGTATCAACTGAATTAGATTAAGAAGAAGTGTGTTATAACAAATTGAAACATCATTATCAGACTACATGTGCTCAATGCTTCTTCCAAACTTACTAGAACTAGAAAACTCCTTCTTTGGGTATACTATTGCAAACTTATCAAAACTAACATCCCTACTGATTAGTAAATTAGATATCTCAGGACACCACAATCCGTTTCCCTTTATTCTAGATTCATAAGCAATAAACACATACTCTTTAGCTTTAGACTCCAATTTACCATCATTAGTGTGAGCATATGTAGGACATCTAAATATTTTTATATTTGAATTATTAGTAGGGTAACCAAACCATACTTTTTCTCAAATTTTACAATCAATGTTCGTAGCTGGAGATTGATTCATTAAGTAACAAGTTGTAGAGACGACCTCTACCTTGAATTTTTCTTTGACAACCCAACATTTGAGAGAGCATATAACATGCCCTCTCCAAGAGAGTTTTGCTCATATGCTTTGCCATAACATTTTGCTGAGGTGTATTCCTAACTATTTGATGCCTAACAATATCCTTATTCTTATAGAATTCATCAAACTTAGTAGATCAAAACTCTAAGCCATTGTTTGTTCTGAGCCTTTCGATCTTCTCAGTTTGCTTCTCAATCATAGCCTTTCATTGCTTGAAGTATTTAAATACTTCATCTTTATGCTTCAATATAAATGCCCACCCTTTCCTTAAGTAATCATTAATAAAGGTAAGCATATAGTATGCACCACTATTAGAAGGAACATGTGGGGGTCCTTAAAAGCCTAAATGAACATAATCTAGAGTACCTTTAGCTTTGTAGACAACTGTTCTAAAGCTCAATCTCTTTTGCTTTCCAAATATACAATGCTCATAAAACTCTAGCCTTTTTGTACTTTGACCACTAAGCAGTTGATACTCAATCTAAGAAGTGTGTTATAACAAATTATAACAAATGCCCGCACCACTCTCTTACTCAATTCTATTAGCTATTTTTCACTCATTTGCTTTAACTATATATGCCACAATCTGGTACTATCTAAATTTGACATAAAGCATAAGAATATAGAAGCTCCACCTATAATAGTAAAACCCTACAAAACATATAGTTTCTTAGGAGATTTAGCTTTCATTACAACAAGAGTGCCTTTATTGGCCTTCATTATTCTATTCTCAACTAAATACTTAAATCTGTTCACATTAAGAGTGTCTAAAGAGATGAAATTCTTTTTTAAATCTAGAACATGCCGAATATCTGACAAAGTTCTCACTATATCATCAGTCATCCTAATTCGAATTGTTCCAGTTGTAATAACAAGGTATTTGGCATTATTGCCCATCAATACAACTCCACCTTGAATGGATTTATATATGGAAAACTAATCTTTTTTAGCATACATATGATAGGAACAAGCAAAATCCATAATTCATTCATCCTTTAATTTGGCTTCTTTGGTTACAGAGAGAATAAGGCCCTGTTTTGCATTATTGTTGGTAGTAGAGCTTTTGTCTGTAAAACTTTTAGGAGTAGAGCTTTTATAAGAAATTGTTTGTTTTTTAGTAACTATATTTCTAAAATATTGTGAAACAGATTATATTTGGTAATCAATCTAAGAAAGTGCTTTTATAATGAAAAAATGATAATAAAGGATATTCCATAGTACATTGAACCATATAGTTGTTTGTTCTATCAAAAACTGTTGTAATAAAATATCGTAATTCATAAATTATCATAATAATATTATAACATAATAATAATAATTAATATAATAATATTATAATTATACTACATTACTATAACAATATAATAATATCTATTATTATACAAATATAATATTATGTTGAATATCATTATTATAAAATTATATTATTATCATTATTTTATTTTAAGAATAAATTAGATTATATTAATAATATAATCATGATAATTAGTACAATATTATAATAAATATAATATTATTATTATTTTATTATAATAATAGATTATATTATAGTAATAATATAATAATGTTAATAATGTTATATAAGGTAAACTTGGTTATACTTGAATGTAGACAAATCCATGATCTAGTCATCTTTTCATCCTTGAATCCACATGAATTTTAGAGCTACCCACCTTTTTCACTTTTTTGATCTTTGGGTTCATGAATTATGTGAATCCAAAGGTGAAAAAGGTGATCGAATCTAGATTTGCTACATTCAAATGTAGCTAAGTCTATCTCATATTATATTAATAATATTATAATATTAATATAATATAGTATTGTTATTATTAGTTTGTTTATATTATATATAATTAATATAATAATATTATGATAATACTACATTATTGTAATAATAATATAATATTTTATTATTATGATTATAATGTAATATTATAATATTATTTATAAATATTATATTATAATTATTATTTTATTGTAATTATAAAGTATATTATGATAATAATATAATAATGATGATTAATATAATATATTAATGATAATAATATTATATGTTAACGTTGAGCAATTTCATGTTTGCTTCTCTATAACTATGGATTTGGACCCTAAGGACTAGTCTCTAGTAATGCACTACCACCTATAAGTGCACTCCCATTTGGCTTAGCTTATGCACTCCCATTGGCTTGTGCATTATTTTCATTGGGCACAACACTCTCACTATTTGCGACGATCCTTAGAACAAGCCATGATGCCACTTGCTAAAGATAGTAGAAGGGTCTTCCCGTAACTCATATAGCAATAGGTCCTTTCTGACTTTACCAATATTCGGGAATTTATTCTCTATTAATTCCATATTTCTATAATCCATCTAAGTAAGTCCTCCATTAAGATGTTCACCATACTTCACATAACCTTTAAAACTATCAGGGTATTTGATGAACACCTTTTCATTGGCCCTAGGGCTTAGCTTTTCCAACATATGGAAGGTACTGTGAATATATCCTACTGAGCCCCATAGATACAAATAATCCATACTAGGTCTTGTGCCATACCAGAGCTCATATGAAGTAGAGGGCATAAATTTACTAGGTGCATGGTTAAGGATGTAGTTAAGGATGTAGGCAATAGTTAATGGTGCATTTCTTCAGAAACTGATTGGGAGATTTGCTTATGTCATCATCGATCTGATCATGCCCAGTAAAGTCCTATTTTTACGCTTTGCAACTCTAATTTGTTGCGGTATACCGTGAATGGTAAGTTGCCTGTGCATCCCCTTTTCCTCAAAGAGCCTATAAAAATGCTCAAACAGATATTCATGTCCACTATCAGTTCGAAGTAATTCTCTACCTCTGCTAAAAAGCATTTGAAACAGTCTAACACTTTATAATGATGGAAGTTCAGGTATATATACCTGAATCACAGATAATTATCTATAAATGTGAAAAAATAAGAGGCATCATGGCATGCCCCAACACTCATAGGTTCACAAATATTTGAGTATACTAAGTCTAAAGGCTAAGAAGCCCTAAAAGCCTTACCAAAAGACTTCCTTGATGCCTTTGTTGTTGGACAAGGCTCACACACATAGGAAGACTTATCTTGCTGAGAGGGTCCAATAGTCCTTCTTTAGCTAGTCTTGCCATTCTATTTTGGCCCACATGACCAAATTTGGCATACCATATCACACCATCATTGCTTGCAAGAAAAAAAGCATATGCAAATGAGAAATAATGATTACTGAAATTATATCAAGTCTGAATAACCCTTGTGATAAATGCCCACAAAAGGACAAAACACCATCTATATATATAGACATTTGATCCCTAGAGAAATAAAAAGTGTATCTAGTAGTTAATAGGATAAGTATAGAACATAGGTTACACTAGATGGTTGGGATGTACAAAATATTATATAGGAGCAACATTTGTCTATTATGCAATCTAATACGATAAACTCTTACTTCTAACACCTGCTCACATAGACCATTCCTAAGAATAACATACTAGGTCCCTATTGGAATCTAGTGAAAATCCACATATCCAACTCAATCTCGTACTATGTGTTTGTTAGCTCCTGTATCTACAATCCAATCAAGAAGTATGTCACGAACTAATGCATATGAATAAATATTAAGAGAGCTCAATGTGAAGTGCACCTTCTTGGGTTGAGTATAGTTGCGAGCAATATAGCCTTTAAACCCATAATTGTAGCATTTAATCTTTGTTACTTCTCTCTTGCCCTCTCATCGGCCTCTCCTTTGTTCAGCTACTTCCTTTTTTTTAAGGTCCCTATCTACTTCTATCATGTCTGCCCTTCTTCTTAGTCGGGTTTAAAAGGCCTAGTGCAAATCACATGGACCGAGGAGCGAGAAGTCCTTATGTACTTGGGCTCTTAAGATGATAAGATATGTCCTTAAAAATCTTGATGTTCTTATTGTAAGTCATGGAGAACTTCTTCTGATTAGAATTTTTTTTATTTTATTAGAGTCTTGCTTGGCTACGTATGATTTTGATATATTTGTCAAACCAGCTCGCAGTCCAAATGACCAACCTACAATACATGCATTACATGACGAAAGTAGAGAAAGAAACCGGTTGCGAATCTTAATTCAGTACCATGGTGATATCTTCGGAGTCAAAATCGACAACCCGGATGATATATATACCCCACATGGAACCGAAAGGTACAGAAACCATCGAATACAAAAATATATATCAGTTTTGAGAGGAGGAGAGGAAGGGGGGAAAAGGAGAGGAAAGCCTCTCTAGGTCGGAAAAACTTCAAAGCTCGAAGCTTTTCTTCTCGCCATCTCTCTTCTTCAGTAAAAATAAAACCCCGAGAAGGACCTCCTCCTCTCCGCCCTCTCTCTATATATTTCTTTCTCTGTTTGGATCTATCTCTATCTCGGGTTGTTCTCTTCCTTCTCTTCTCGCGCTTCATCCAATGGAGGGTCTCTTCGGGAAGCTGCGGAACCTGGACGCCTACCCCAAGATCAATGAGGACTTCTACAGCCGGACGCTCTCTGGCGGTATCATCACGATCGCCTCCTCCATCGTCATGTTCCTCCTCTTCCTCTCCGAGCTCAGTACGTGGAAAGACTTGACCTTTTTTCCCCTTTTTCCTTTGATTCAGCGATCCTCTATGGTATTTGCGTGATATGATGGATTCGTTAGATAGGCGTTGTTGGGATTTCGTTTTCATAGTATTTGCTTGGTTTTCCCCAATTTTTAGCATTAGGGTTTTCATTTTTTTTAAAAAAAAAAGTGTCTTTGTCTACTCTTATACGTGCTCGACGGAATTTGGCGGGTGGTTACTCTCTGATCACTTCTTGGCGTAAACAACCTTATAGCGCGTACTTCTTATTATCTGTATCTGAAGGAGGTCAGATATATGTGGCTGTTGCCGCTTGGTCGTTCAAGAACAAGTGAACAACTAGAAACTCGTTAAAATTGGGACATGCGTATATTTGTTTTTGTTTGCGTTGCAAATATGAGCCTTCTTACGAAACTAGAAGAGAGGTCTTAAGAGGGTGGTGTAACAAAAGGAGAATAAGAACTTGTTTCATTAATTCGCTCTTGGGTCACCTTGGTCAACCATAGAAGCTATTCTCATACAAATATTGTTGGAAGAAATGATATGAAGGGGAAAAAGAAAATCCTTAGAATGAATGCTTTATTTTCGATGCCTTGTGCTATCAAATCTATATAACTCAAATATTTATTTGAATTGAACACCGTAAAGACTTGAGTCCTCGTTTGGTAAAGCTATTGGTTGTAGAGTTTTTGAAAAAAGAACTTTTACTAGTAGATCTTTTAAAAGTAGAGCATTTGAAAAATACTATTTGTTGTTTGATAACTATAATTTTAAATTACCATGAGACATTAATATTTGTTTAATAACTAAACTAAGAAATTACTTTTAGACTAAAAATGATACAAGATATGTATGGTACATTCAATTGTCTAAACATTTGTATTATTAAAAATTATTATTATAAATTATTCTTCATTTATATATTATTATAAAAGGTAGATTTGGCTATATTTGAATATAGCCAAGCCTATATTCGATCACCTTTACCATCCTTAGATTCACATAGTTCACAAATCCCAAAATCAAAAAAATAAAAAAGATGGAACGGCTTCGGGATCCGTGTGAATTTAAGGGTGAAGAAGATGATCGGATTCTGAACTTAGTTACATTTGAATGTAGCTGAGCTTACCTCTTATTATAATATATTATTAAAAGTATAATAATAATTATTTAATAATATAACATCATGATATCATGATATATTATTATTAGTAACATTACAAAATATAGTGTAATATAATAGAGGTAGACTTAGCTACATTCAAATGTAGCCAAAGCTAGATCCGATCACCTCTCGCATCCTTTGATTCTTCTCCATCTTTGAATTTACACAGTTCATGGATTTCAAAGATAGAAAGTGAACAAGGTGAGGTGATTTCAGAATTCATGTGGATCCAAGGGTAGAAAAAATAATCGGATTCTGAACTTGGCTACATTCGAATGTAGCCAAGTCTATCTCAATAAAATATAATAATATTATATTAGTATAGTATATTATAACATTTCATATTATTATAATATTATCTTATTTTGCACTACATAATATATTGTAATTATAATAATATTTTCATATTATTATAGTAATTATATCTTGACTATATTCGAATGTAGTCAAGTACAGAATCTGGTCATCTTTCACTATTGGATCCACATAAATCTCGAAACCACCTCCATCTTTTTCACTTTTTTCATCTTTGGAATCCATGAATTGTGTAAATTTAAAGGTGAAAGAGGTAACCAGATTTAAACTTCGCTACATTTGAATGTAACCAAGTCTACCTCTTATTATAGTTATATTATATTATTATTATGTTATAATATTAAATATGGTTATTCTTTTGGTTCTAATATGTGATCTTTAGTCTAATAAAAACCGCTATCTCAAGTAGAGCTTTTAGAAGAAGCTCTAAATTTAAGGTTTTTCAAGTAGAGCATTTAATAGCTTTTGCATTGCCCTAAAAGCATTTTTAAAATTTTTATCAAGCATCTTAAAAATACTGAAAAGTGCTTTTACCCCTTCAAAAGTGTTTTTGTGCCATCCAAAAGCTGGCCCAAAAGCTTAGCCAAATGGGGCCTTAGTCAAACAAGGTCAACTATAGTTGATTAGATTGCTCAAAATTGAGTCAATGAAGGCCTTATTATTCATCATCATCGTCATTTTCTTCTTCTTTACTTGGTCCAACTGCCAAGGACTTTACCAGCTTCATAAGCTAGCATGTTCTCATTGTAGTTCAGTGCATTTGATTTGGAAACTAAGGCTTTTGCAAATGGTTGACCAATAAATTTTGCTCTAGCTAACTGATCTGAGAAGTTGCCTAGTAGATTGTGATTGCCTGGAGGCAATGAGTCAATTCTTAAGCCTGCAGTTTTTTTAAAGGAAAATTATAAGGGAAGTTGTTTGATATTATAAAATATTACTTCAGGAGTATCTTAAGGCCTACATAATATATTTCTGTTTAAAGTTCCTTTTTTTCTTGTATTAGATTCTTAACTGGGTCATGCATATAATAAATGTGGTTTTTAAAATTCATTTATGGTTTTGCCTAGCCAAATGAGTTTTAGTTTCTTTGGCTTTTGTAGTTTCAGCCAAAAAAAAGATAAAAAGAATCAATATATAGGAATAAATACAAAATAAAGCAGTCAAAAAATATTTTAGACGTCATTTTATGGTATGTTTTATTGCTTGGGACCTTTGAGTGGGTTCTTCTGATAGTCTCACATGAGTAATCATAAATGTATACTTATTTAAAAAAAACATATATCACATCATGTTAGAGTTTAATATGATGAAATTTAAATTGTCTTTGAATTTAACCTTTAGATTTGTGATGCATTTGCTAGATTTTTTTTTTTTGATTTTTTTTTTGGAATCAATTCATGATGCATCCAAATCTTGTTAGAATTTATAAAATTAATGTTGAACTTGAGAAGGGACTTTTCATAAGTTGATGAAATGATGAGTGAGGTGTCTATTCTATGTATGTACTATAATTTTGTCGCTACAGGTAAATTTTGTCTAGAACATTGAAATCGACTACAACTTCAGTTGGTTACTTTTGATGCCAAAGCATTTTAGTTTTTTGTGTAGTTTAACAAAAAATTCAAACCATGATAATTAGGAAATCATGGTCATTTGGTGCTTTTTTAAAATTCTAGAGTCTTATAGTAGTCATTGGATATGGTTCAATTTAAATGAATAGTCTAATTAAACGAATAATCTTCTTTTGAACTTCTTGGAGTCTTTCTACAGATAACATACTTATTGGTATTTGATTAATGATAAATTAATGGATCATGTGGGTGTTAGAAGCTGCTTATTAAGGAAGAATTGGTCTTAATCTTTTTATATATCTATAATTGTTATTTTCGCTTTGATATTGTACCTTTGATCAACAATCTTTGAGTGGAGGGTTGGGAAGTTTGGGGATGGAAATGAAGGGTTTGGGGAAGGAGAGGGAGAGAAATGTGAGGTAGTTTAGAGAGGGATGCTTTGGGTTTTCAAACTCTAGAGAGAGAAAAGTAGAGGAAGGTTTTCCTTCTTCTTAATGGTCCTTCTTCCTGGTGGTGTTGTCTTTCTTACTTTCGAGGTGGAGTTGGATGATGATGGTTGGCATTGTTACCCAGACAAGAAAATTTGGTGGAGTTGCTATAGATTAGTTGACAAGAAAGACATCATTGAAGTGTGTTGGTGGAGGTTATGGGAGATCTTTCAATAAGAGTGTGACCAATTGCTAGCATCAAGAAAACCACAAGATTTAGAAGAATTTTTACTACTAGTAACATAAACCATTCCCCAAGAGATGGTGGTGGTATCTGGCCTCTGAGTTAAGTATCTTTGTTGATGGGTGGAAGCATTTCCCAGGTAATTCTTTTTCTAAAACTAAACCTCCTTTGAGTCACTTCATAGCTGAGCCTAGTATTAGTGATTTTGCTCCGCCCTATGTGGAAGTTCTCAAGTATGGTCATCTTGAGAAATGGAAAAAGTTTATCCGAATCACTCCACTATTGGTGGTGTTAAACCTTTGAAGGGGTGTTAGGAACTATTTGAATCTGAATGACCAATCAAGTTCTCTCAATGCTAGAGGATAGAGTTTTAACCCATACCAACCTTGGAAAAGACTTGCATCTAAGGGTGAAAGTGGATCGAATAACATCTATCTGAATCCGTTTTTATATACGAATCTATTTGGATATAGATACAACTTAGAGCATCTAATTCATATCCGTATCTATATCTACCAAAGAAAAACAAATACGAATATGGATAAATATTTATCCGATCCATATTTGAATATCTGAATCTACTTATAATCCTACTTAATTTTATAAGGCTCACATGAACATTTAAAGAAAACAAATGGCCATATAAACATGATATTGACTTAATTTATCTTCCACCTAGTGACATCTTTGATTTGGTGGTTATAAAGAAATTCTTGTGAGGCGTCAAACTTAATGAGGAAGAAGTTGATGGTGAGTCATATTGGCATGGAGCATGTTGAGAGAGCCGGTGTTTATTTGCCTTTCATAGAGGATATGGAGCATGTCTCTACATATTTCTCTAGCGTGGCTCATGTGGAGACTTTTGGGAGATCATTTAAGGAAGTTGTTGTTGCTTGGGCTCTAGTTTAATGAGCTGGATATTATACCTTTGATCACATCTCACTTTTTGGCCGTCACAAAAAACATATGTTAGGTTTTTAAGAAAAATTTTTAAGACCAAGATCGATGCACCTTAAATTCCTAGGTATTGATGAGGAAGCTTGGATTTTAACAGGAACTTGGATAACTAAAATGATCATAGTCAACTTCCTCAATGATCCATATTTTTAGGGATGGCAATTTTATCCCGAACCAATAGGGAGCTGACCTGCCGCAATTAGGGAGGGGTCTTCAAGCTTTGACCGAATTCCAGGCAGATTTTGGGGAAAACCAAAAATCTTACAGTTAAGGTTAGAATGGGGTTAGTATATACTCCCCACCTCTAAAACTTGCCCCAAACTTGTCCCGGGTCATATTTTTAAATATTTTTAAGTTTTAAATATTTAAAAGTTTTTAATATTTTTAAAGTGTATTTTTTAAAGATAATTTTTTAAAAGGAAAAAGAGTAGGGGCGGGGCAATTAAGGATCCCCAGTTGGGGATGGGGACTAAATTTATTACCTTAGAAGGGCTCAAAATGGGAATGGAGTGGCATATGGGAAGTCAGAAATAGGGTAGGCAAAAACCACCCCAACCTGCCCCATTGTCATTCCTACATATTTTGGCCACGCTGTTATGCATCTTTTCCACTCGATAACTTCCTCACATAGGGCTAATGACTGGCTGGTCTTACACTGGGTTTTCTTGTCCTTAGTCCTGACTTGGAATGGTTGAGGATTTTAGGATGACTTTGGACTACTAGCTTAGGCTTGAACTAAGAGGCTAAGCTTGTGCCCAAACCTAAAACTCAAGGCCTAGCCCAAACTGTACTTTAGTAAGAGATGGAGGTTGGGAGTTAGTGATCGAGTGAAGGAGAGGAGATCAAGTGTAGGAAACGTGTGAAAGAAGGGGCTGATGATGTTGGTGGTTAAAGGTGTTGGGTGAAGGCAAAGGAGAATGGAGGCGCATAACGTTGGGTCTTGGGTGTTGATGGGGTTTAGTCTAACTAAATCCAAAATTAGGGATGGAAATGGGGATAGATGTGTAAGAGTTGGGATGCATGAGTGGTGATGGGAGTAAAGAAGAAAGAGAGGGAAGAGTAAGTGTAGGAATGGAGAAAAGATGGATGGAGGTGACTAGGGTGGTTGAAGTTGGGTCTCGAGGTAGCTGGTGGTAAAGAGGAGGTGGTTGGTAATTGAACAGGTGTGGGGGAGTTGGAGATGAAAGTTCTAGTAGTATAGGGTGCCCTACAGTCAGGGACACTAAGTGAGGAATCAATATTTATAATATTTTATAAGTAAAAATGTTGTTCGAATAGTGTATAGTATATCTAATTTGAGCTTCAAGTTCGGCACTGGCTCATAGCTTGCTTGGCTTGGATTGCATTTTGTTCAAAAGTCAAGTTTAGAGCTTGACTTGTGTTCCAGGCCCTTTTCCCCTAGCCCAAGTATGGTAAGAAGATAGCCCTAGTCAATGGTCTTTGAGCTAGCCTAGGCCCATTATCAACCCAAGTCTAGCCTAAAGTAGTCACAAGTGCACTTTAGTCATCAGGTAACTTTTTCATAGGCGACCTTTATGTTGAACACTTCCCCCCTCCCCACCCTAAGTCCAGTTTCTAGATCACATCCCACAGCACATTCTATCCACAACTTATATACTGATGTTGGTTTATTTCGATACTAACTCTAAATGATACACCTTGGGGTCTGTTTGGTTCATTTACGATTTTGATTCCAGGTGTTTGTTTGGACAGAATTAAAATCCAATTCTGATTCTATCTAAAAATCGAATAATGTATTAGGAAGATTTGAAATCTAGGCCTTCCACTTAGGATTGCAAATCCATTCCAACCTACTGTAATCCAACACACCCTACTTCCATCCTCTTCTCATCTGACACCTCCTTTTTCCTCTTCTCACCCAATGTTCCCCTTATGCGCTTCAATCACACTATTGGTAGAGATGAGCCAGTTCCTGTATCAGTATTTCCAACCACTTTTTACTAGATTTGCTGAATTATAATAGGATCTACCTAGTACTTTCAACTAAACTATTTTTTTCTTTTTTCTCATGGTAAGTTTGATGCTGCAGATATCCTCTACAGTTTTTAATGCATTTTTGGCATACCCATCTAATCGAGCCTACCTAAGTGTCTGATTTTGATTCCAATTTTTGTGTGAACCAAACGAATGGGAGGAATGAGCATTGTTGATTTCAATTTTGATTTCATTAGAATTCGATTTCGATTTCGATTATGATGCTGAACCAAAGAGTGGCTATTTCTCAGCAGCTATATGAGATAACTACTAGCCAACAACTATCCCAAACAGGCCCAATAGCATTAATATGAAGATTCTGAAGGGCTAGAAAATATTTTACTTGTATATAGCTACCAACTAGGGAGCAATAACAATTGTGTGGACTCTTCTGCATGCACATGATGTTTTTATTGTGATTTCCCTAAAGCAAGGGCCTGCCAATTGAATCTAAATAGTTCTGAGGCATTGTTTATATTATGATTGATGGTGTATTGATGATGAGACCAATAGGAGTGAGGGTTTCAAAACGGTTTTTGAATTTCTTTAGACATTTTTTTTTTTCAATTAAGTATTTTAAACTCAGTCATCCTATGATAGATGAGCTTGTTTATTTCTCCATAATTATTTCATTTCTTTTGAACTGATTACCAATTATTGAAAAGTGCAAATAAGAGAAACAAAGAAATATGAACATTTTTATTAAATTGTTGATTTTTTAAAAAGAAGATCTAATTTTACAAAATTTAATGCGTTCAAGTTACATAATCTCTAATGTTAGAACGATTTTCAGTTATATTTTTGATAGACCTTACTGCAGCATGTCATGCTAGAATGATGCTAATTAAGGCATTGTTTCTAAACAATTGGTTTGTCAAATTGTTAATTCATTTGACATGAGCAGAGCTCCCTCTGTTTTCTTCGGACAATTAGGAATTTCCACATGATTCACTTTGTATGATGTACTTTGTTGTACTTTTTAAGTCTGAAGCTATCTGGGCTGCCAATCACTCAGGCTATTACCTTTGGACCTCTCCTGCTGTTGCTCCTGTTGAGTCAAGAAGTCTTTTGTATCTCAATCATGTTGGAGATCTTTATAATTGCAACCTGTAATACTTCTGATTTATCCCAAAAAAAAAAGTCTGAAGCTATCTGGTTCTTGCAAAAAATAAATTCCAAGTTCACTTGAGTAGTCACGGATTGTTTATTTATTGATTATATTTATTTTACTTCTGGTTGCAGGATTGTATCTTCATGCTGTTACAGAAACAAAGCTTTTAGTGGATACTTCAAGGGGAGAAAGACTTCGTATCAATGTAATATCACTTTGTATGATGGAAGACTATGTTTCTTGGAGCTTCATATACAAAGCTTGTTCCTTTTTATGAGCTTTACTCAACATTTGGAAACAAAACTTTATTTTTCCTCCCCTTTTCTAACATATTTTCATTTATTGGCTTTGTAGTAACTTCATTACTGAGAGTTATCACTGGTTTGCAAAAGTTGTGGTATAAAGCACGCCATTTAATAAGGAACTTGACTATTAACTATCCATTTGTTGGAAAAAGCAGGGCATGATCGTACCTCATATTTCTTTTGAAGTCCACATAAATCATTTTGTCTCGCACTCTCTTTGAATTTTGAAGGCTTCTCTAATATTTAAGATTTAATAATGGTTGGTGTCTACTAGTTTTCATATTGATTCTTGTCTATGTTTCATCATTGCAAGTGCAGTTCGATGTCACCTTCCCTGCCCTTCAGTGTTCTATGCTTAGTCTTGATGCCATGGATATCAGTGGAGAAGAGCACCTTGATGTAGTATGTATCACTGTTGGATACGTTCTCTTTGTTGGAGTTTTGCATGTCAAGTCTGGTGATAAGCTATATTCCTCTGGGTCTCCTCTCAGTTGATCTTTTAATAGATTTGCCTCGTCTTACTCCCTTTTTTGTAGAGGCACGATATTATTAAAACACGGATAGATTCCCATGGCAATGCTATTGAAGTTAGACAAGAAGGAATTGGTGCACCCAAGGTCAGCAATTTGTTATTGAAGCTGTCTAAAGTTGTATTTTCAATTAATGTTACTAGCAACTATCTTTTTTGATCTCATTGCCTTTGCATTTGTGTGCATATACTTGTGTGTTTTCTCTATTATTCAAGTGTATATACACAGACATATGTGATATTAGTTATGATTGTTTAAAACCAATGATTGGTGAGACATGCAAATAGTCAAAGGCATATTAAGATTTAGTTTGTCTAAAACTAACATTTATTCATTAAACATGGCTTACTATGAACTCTTAATGTTTTAGAGTTGTAATATTAAGTATTCTTGAATTGTTTAAATCAAGTTTCATCATACCGGAAACCAATATCAGTTCGATATAGTTTGGTACGAGGCATACTGGATCTTATCGAACCGATGACATACCGGTTAGGTGGATTTGGAAGCCCCAACCGATGAACCACCCTGAATCAAGCTGAATTTTTCGGTTTGATTCAATTTGGAGTAGTTTGGTTTGGTACAGGCGGCTCACCCCTCATACTAAATCGAGAGGCCAAACCGTCTGATTCGAGATGGTTCGGCTAACCTTAGTTTAAATATAAGCTCATGTGCCTTCCCGTAAGACATCATTTCTTGCAAGCAATTGAATGCAATGCAACATGAATGCATAGCTAAAGTGAAAATCCTACAGCATGGTACATAACCATGAGCTATTTATTATGATTTGTTAGTTCTGAATGGACTTAACAGATCAGAGGAAGTATGAGTCCAGATATGACAATGGATAAAATAGATTATCTCCTTCAATAATTTAGAGGTAGATATTGATGTCATTGGGTCATAATGATATATAATTTAGAGGTAGATATTGATGTCATTGGGTCATAATGATATACCTTTTTAATTATTTACATACATTATGCAAATCTGTCTATATTCATTTTACAACCCAAGGAGAAGCAATTTAGACAACAAAAATTGTATGAACATGCAGGACGACGTCTCTTGTAGTCACAACTATACTTGCATGATAACTGATGCATTTTTTCTTTCCTTTTTCGGGCAATAGTTCCTGGACATATGTAATGAGTGCTTTCATTGACGCTAAGGGAGACTATGTGGATCATAAATCATGAAGCCTAGAAACTCTAAAATCCACATTCACATGAGCCTTTTCAATTTTCATGCAGTCATCAATGATTAACACTTTTTAATATTTTGACTTTTAAATATTGGGTAGATTTATGAGATGCTTCAAATTGGATTTATCCAAAAATGGGCTAATCCAAGCGTGGGCTAGATTTATGCAATCTGGAAATAAAGATCTACAATTTATATAAATTTTGAAAGCCTAGACAACATGGACAAATACAAGGTCAACATTTATGTATTAGGCACCAATTAAAACAAAGTGCAAAACTAAAGGCACAAGCTGACTTGTAAAGGAGGACAGCTAAAAGGGTTCCTAGTAAGACAATAGAAGATAAGGGTTACATGAATGTTTCCATATGATAAATTAGATGTATTGATGGAAAGTATGGTATGTCGTATTGTACCATACCAGTATCGAGTCTCGGTATCAAATCAAGATTTAATGTTGATGCATACAGAATCTTAGTACACTAAACCGACCCAAGTATCGGCCACACCAATGTGGTATCGATACAGGGGCAGACCTTGATTTAGAGTCTTGTGAATATCTATAGTTTGTTTAGGTCAAAACATATTGTATAAGGTGAGTAAATCCAAAATCAAGATGTAGGCCAAGAAATACATTACAGGGATATTTTATGCTATGCTGTATTTTGCGAACTTCAACACATCTAATAATATTAAAGTGATGAGGACGAAGTGGTTCCCTTTGGTGTGTATTGTATTTATTGGAGTCCACTTATCATGAAAAAAAGATCTTAAGAAAGTAATGAGACTGAAATTGCTGTATGAAGTTGATATTTGGGGAATATGAGGTTCAAGCAAACATGGGATTGTAGTAAATATGAGAATGCTAGAATGGTAGTGCAGTCTGAGGCTCAGCAGTTGGACTTTTCAGCAAAGCTTTAAAGCTTCAAGAGACTGAGCCTTGGTGCAATAGTTAGGTTGCTGTATTGTGGCATGGTGGTTACGGGTTCAAAACACAAAAAATAGTCTTTCCGTATGCAGGGGAAAGGCTGCATACATTTAGCCTTCCCAAGATCCTGCAGTAGCAAGAGTCTTGTGCATTGGGCCATCTTTTCTGAATGAATGATAAAATAGTAGAAAACTAAGTGTAGCATAAGAAACAAATTCTAGAAGGGACCTCATATAGGAGATGAAATGGGATGTAACGAAATCTGAAAGAACTCTTCTTTGGAATAAAACTTACTTGTAAATACATAAAGCCACCCCTTGATAATGAAGACCATTTTGGTATCTGTTTGCCTGCTTAATAATTGAACATTTGAATTTGTGTAGAATTTTTGTTTCTTGATACGTGCCATTGAAAAAATACACTGAGTTTTTACTTTTCCTCGAGTTGTTTTTTTTTTTTTTAAATTTAATATTTTACATACAGGGTTTTCTTTTTTAAATGATAAACTATATTGCACTTTGTAGGCTGGCTCTTCTCGTTCTAGTTGCAATGTCTTATTTTGCATTTGTTATTCTTAACAGATTGAGAAGCCTTTACAAAAACATGGTGGGAGGCTTGAACACAATGAGACATATTGTGGATCTTGTTATGGTGCAGAAACGGTATATTCATCTTCCATCAGTAGCAAAGTGTTATTTGTGTACTGGATTTCTTGCAACTGTCATTAGCCACATTGGGTACCCTTTTCATGCTGAGTAGCAAATGTTCTTCTGTTATCAATGATTTTCCAACTTTATTCCACTTTATTTTTTTTTTTCATTTATCATTTATACTTTATCAGCCTTTTATTCGGGAGACAATTTTATGGATATTAATTGTATATTAAAATTTTGATATGATACTTTAATAAGGATGTTTGTAATCTTTTCATTGCAAATGGATCCTAACACTAGGAAAGTCCTCAAAGCCAAAAGTCTGAAAGTAAAAGACCACACGTTACTAAATAACTAGATGATGTGATAGTTGATCTAATGCTCATCTGGTTGTCTCATTTCAAAACTGGATTTTTGGATTCTAATTCCATACATATCAGACCTATCAGATCCTGTAACTAGGATCTAGATTTTTATTAAGTTGGATTGAACTAACCAGATTTGAACACACTAACAAGAAGGGTGAAGTTCTTTATAGCATTCTTTTCCAATATTTCCAAGATAACAGGGTAGCATGTGGCATCGCTGGCAATTTGTATATCATCTGCAATTTTTGATCTTCAGGAGCTTCTTGTCAGGTTGAAATAGACTCTTAAACATGTCTGTCATTACCTTAGAGAAAGATAGCACTTGCACCCCCCAAATCCTATTCTATGGTATAAGCAGAGTCCTTAAAGAAAGCCTTGAGTTTGGATGAGCTGAAGCTGGATTCTCAGGAAGTAAAGCCTCAAATTACATTATTTAGTAGAAAGAAAGCCCTTTTTTATTATGAGGGTCCTACATGAGGGACCATCGTCCTACATGAGGGACCATCGTCCTACATGAGGGACCATCAAGCATACTTTTGCTGAAAGAGAGTGAATCCCCCTTTATCTTGTCTTTTCTCTGCATCTGTCTCTCTGTTTATTAAATACACATGCGTACCATGGAGCAGCTTGTCAAGGCCTCATAGGAGATCCATCATACAACTATTTGGTGGTTGGTAATTTCATCATACTATCTACTGTAATCTTTTTCGTTGTATGCAGTAGACTGGCCATTTTGTAATTAACTAATTATTGGCCTATGCCTATTGATCTGTAAATAATAATTGTGATACCAGTAACTGATGCTGGAAATGTTATATGTCTTTGATGAGATCTTGCATCTTTTCATTATTTACCTATAAGGTTATCGTTATTTACCCTCAATGACATGGATATGATTTGGCTAAATCTATTCAAGATGTGGCACTTAGGAACAGTCTGAAACTGAATTCAATTATCTTCCTCTGGCTGTCAGTGTTATTAAAGAATGTCATCCTCTAAACAATTGTTTCTATGTGTGGAATGGGTTCTTTTCATTAAGATCAAATAGTCAGGAGGTTTTCTATTTTTTCACTCATTGATTTCTTTTATCCAAATATATTATTCTGGCTATTTTATTCTCTAAATCAAGCAGTTAGCATCTTTTCCGGATTGTGATTTTCTAATCAATAGTTTGTTATGCATGATGTTGGTTATAAGCAATGCATTTACAATAGTGTATGACTAATTATCTGGGTTTTGCAATTCCTGTAGTCAGATGAAGATTGTTGCAACTCTTGTGAAGAAGTTCGTGAAGCGTATAGAAGAAAAGGTTGGGGTTTGTCAGACCCTGATTTGATCGATCAGGTATCTCAACATGAAATCTTATTGTTTCATGCTTCATTTTTTTAAGTTCTTGTATTGTGGTACTGACAAAATTCTTGCTTCTTAAAGTTAATCTGGCTCGTTTATCATTTTTCACCGTCATGAGCAAAGTTTTATGTATACTTTTAAAAGTGACTTGGATCATCATAATTTTTATCTTGGCATTCATTATGTTGTCATTACCATTGTTAGTCGTGGTGTTTTATTTGAAATTATCCTGACTGCTTGCATAGGCATGGACCTTTCCAGCTTGCTCATCGTCTAGTTAACAATTTCTCAATTTTATTTTATTTATTCTAGACGTTGCGAGTTGTGATAGCATCTGACATGTCAATTTAAGGGCCAGCTACGTTCAATAGGTCATGTGTGTTGTTACCTAGATGCCTATAGGCCCTATTACATAAATTGTATAGCGAGCAGATGCCATTAGCATAATTTAGATATCCAAATTTTATTGAGGGCCATAAAAAGGGGAAAATGTAATGAGATAAACTGATTACCTGCTTGAGAGGTGGCAGGGGTCAAGGATTAACATTCTCAACTATTTGGTCTATTTATCTTGTTAAAAATGTTATTTCCATTAGTTTTATTGCCATTGTTTGGAAAATTAACCAACCCTTACATCTCTGGTATAGCATAATGGATACCCAATTTGTTTCCTTGCATAATATTAGGCATGTTTTTTTTGGAGGACAATGCATCTTGTCTGCTCTACCATTAAAGATGTTATGACTATTGAGTTGTAAGTTGTGCAAGTTATCAAGGGGGAAAAATACACACGAGCCAATTGCGATCATGCTCTGCCTGTCTTGTAATACTTATTGTGATGGATCTAATTCTCAGGGCAGGTTCCTCCTAAGGCTACAAATGGGTTGGACCAGATCGGGTCATGCTTGATCTCAATCTGACCCACTTTTACTTTTGGATCATAATTATGGACCCGACCCAACCCGTTTACTGATTGGGTTCAGTCAAATTGGATCTATGGAAAACTTTTAGATGCAACAAGTTATTCGGGCCGGTTCGAGGTCAAGTATGACCTAGATCTAATCTAAAATATTTGGGTTTGAGGCAAGATTAGATCAGGTCACATTTAGTTATTATTTTATAGTTAAAATCTAATAATGAACTAAGATCCATTAAACTAGGGTGAGACTACAAGTCAATCCAACCCATTTGCAGCCTTAGTTCTCCCTTTTTCTCGAGAAAGAAAAGTAATTCTTACTGCCCTTTGTAGGTTTACTTTCTGAACATGTCTACTTTGTGGCCATCTATTAGCCATTGGTGCTTGCACTTTTCCCTAAATGCTTTTATATGTCAATTTGGCAATATCGCAAGCATGAACAGCCCCAATCTATCTGTCTTTCCTAGATGCGAGCTCAAGGAAGACCAAGGTGAGCAAAAATTTATGAGCACATCTAATGAACACCTGCACACCAGAAATGAGCCCCCAGATTCTCAACACCAAATTGATTGACAGATATGCAGTGAATCCAATCCATACCGCACCCTTACCACTGATTTCTTCCCCCCTTTTCGGACACATTTTTCTTGGAAAAAAGCTTCAAACTCCAAACCCCAAATCTGAGAGACATTACCATTTTCGAGAAACCATTGGACAGTTGATCTTATAGCTGACTCACTCATATCAAAACCCTGTCAAAAGTCCAATGGTTTTATTTTTTTGAAAAAGCAATTGCAGCACATAGATTTGCTGTCCAAAATGCCCCTGTGGATTCAATTAAACTCCAGATGAGTAGTGACATCTGCATTGAATTTTCTGAGAATGCCCAGATGATTCATTTGTACTGCCACCACTACCCGCCTTTCACCCCTAGCCACAAGTTATCTCCGTATTTTGCCACATACGTGGGTTCAGTCCTCCAAGCTGGCAAACACCTATATTATATCCAACCTACCCGTAGTACCCTGGACCAGAGGGGGAAAGGGATTCTTTTTTAAATTTTCATGAATGAGCACAGTCGCTGGGCCTTCTTTCTTTGAGCTAATCACTTGATGCAATGCTGCTCTTACGCCTCATCTGCTACGTTGCATTAAGTGCCACCTTACATTAAGTGATTTCACTGTTGATGTAGCTACCATGTGGTAGCTAACTTCAAGATTTTTTTTTTTTTTTTTATCACACAAAATATTATTCCATTTAAAAAGTGAAAGAAATGATAATTATCTAAAAGGTCCCTCAAGCTACAACACATCACAGCCATCCATCAAGAAAATCTCATTTCAGACGAGGCGCATGTCACCGCACTGCCCAAATTATGCGGTCACCTCTTCTGTCCATGCTTATGCAAAGCCTCATTGTCATATTGCATGGACTTTGCTCCTTCCATTGTATTTGCAATGAAATGTAATAGTACTGCTATCTCACCACTAGTAACCATCAATTTCTGCCATCAAATGAACCATTTTGTTGGTTATAAACACATGAAACATTCATAGTTTGCCGATTCAAATCATCCAGGATGTTAACAGCTTACTTTGGCTAACTAAATTTAGCTGATACAATTGTCAACATGATCTCATGTTCATCACCACCTGATAAGAAAGATGTGTGAAAGTTTGAATGAAATAAAATATTTTAACTCACTGGTGGCGATGTTGACTTTTGATGTGATATTACAGTGCAAAAGGGAAGGTTTTCTCCAGAGGATTAAAGATGAAGAAGGTGAAGGATGCAACATCTATGGTTTCTTGGAAGTCAATAAGGTGGCTGGAAATTTTCATTTTGCCCCAGGAAAAAGCTTCCACCAGTCAAATATGCATGTGCATGACTTGCTGCCATTCCAAAAGGAGAGTTTCAATGTAGGAAAACCTTAGCAGGAAAAATTTAGCACTTAATTTGTAAATTGTTTATGAAATCTTTGTTCTGTTTCAGTATATAACATCTCTCCGATGATGCCAGATGAGCCACAAGATTAATAGATTAGCTTTTGGAGAATACTTTCCTGGCGTTGTAAATCCTCTTGATGGGTAACTTTCCATGGCCTCAACTTCTTCATTTACCATTGTAATTCTATATTCTGTTATAGATCTGCTATTTGAGTTATAATACCTCTGGCTTTCGAAATATCTAGAGTGCAATGGGTGCAACAGACACCATATGGAATGTATCAATATTTTATCAAGGTTAGTCTTCTTGGTTTTCTTCCTCAATTTTTATAGATGCTGAAATAAGATATCCTATTTGCCACCTTAGTTTCTTCTTGCATGCCTAAGATCCTAGCTGTCTCCTGTTGTCACCTTGAGACTATGTTTGAAGGGTAATGTTCACCCAGGTAATTCCTTGTTAATTTATTTTTGTTCAGGTTGTTCCTACTGTCTACACTGACATAAGTGGGCATACCATCCAGTCCAATCAGGTAGAGATGAATGTTTGATTGTAATAGCCATTTCTGCATTATTTGTGTGATAGTCTTGTGATTGGCATTCAATTTTGCAGTTTTCTGTAACGGAGCATTTTATGAGTGATGGTGTTGGTCGAATTCAATCTATTCCAGGAGTGTTTTTCTTTTATGATCTTTCACCAATTAAGGTAAGACTTTCAGAAGTATTGCTTTAGTTCTGGATTTGATTATTCTTGCTTTTGTAGTGGGTCTTTTTTCGCATTGATTATTTTATCCACTTAATTGAACATATTTAACGGTCTGATTACAATTTTTTTTCTTATATATATTTTTGGTTCATCTCTGAGATATTAAACAAGTTAAATGCATTTTTTATGACTGTTTTATTTACCAGATATGATGGCTGGGCAAAGTTTATCTATTGATGCTTACTATAGCATGTAAATTGAAAATAATATTCTTATAATATGTTAGGATATACTATCAGTCCATGCTTTATTCACTTATGAATGTATGGTGTGTTCATTCCACAGTTTACATGTAAAGATTTCTGTGCTGTTCCCTTTTTGTTATGAAATTTATTCTGTTTAATTGCATTTGGATCAATATATGGAAACAATATTTGGTGTGTTCTTCACTAAAATTGACTTTTTATATGAATGCACAATTCAGGTGACCTTCGCAGAGGGACATGTATCATTTTTACACTTCCTGACCAATGTCTGTGCAATAGTCGGAGGTATTATGATAAGCTCATTCTCATTAATGTCACTATCATCTTGCACAAGAGGATTTGTATGACTTGGGGATATTTGATCTGATTGTGTTGACTTTTTGAGTTTTTCTCCTCCCTAGTGAATCTTGCTGGCTTACATAGAGCTCATCTTGATACATTATTTCTTAAAGGTTAACAATTAAAAGTGAGAATATAATATAATGTGAGGGCATGACCATCATCTTAAATATGGTCACCCCAAAGTAATGAGGTTCATACCATCTATAGGGTGCTATTATTATAAATTATATTTTGTGCTGTGTCAAGGGTCAACCATTGGTCAATGCCTTCATTGTTAGACCTTCTTTGGCATTTGCCCTGATTGGTTCTACAGCCCAAATGCTGCAACTCCGAAGGCTCTTTTACAAGCTTGGTTTCAAATGCTGTCTTAAGATATGCCAACTTTAACTGATCATTCTCCTTTTCTTTTGCTTGGGCTCGCTTGTCACCTTTAGCCATCTGTGTTGTTATCAGTGGATGGGCCAGTTTATTCATCCTTCATGAAAAATTTAGCCAAAATGAGTTGCTTGACAAAACTTCTAAGATAGTGTGCTGAAAAATCAGGCAGTGAAATTACAAGAAGGCATTGAATAGGACTTTTACCTGGAATTATGTAAAATAACCATGCTAACAGTCAAATGCGGTACTATACTAGCCCATGTGTGATAGGAATGATTCTCTTAAATGTCTTATTGAAATATATCATGCACTCATTTGGATACTTCTGAAATCCCTATGCTATTCAATGGTAGATTGAGCTCGTTCATATAGGAATGCATATTTCAAATTTCAATATTTTTTTCCTTATTTTAGTTTTGAAATTTAAGTTGCTTTTTATTTATTTTGGTCAATATAAGATGCTTTCATGGTATTCTTCCATAGTTGGAGAACGTATTCCTAGTTAAAAATATATGAAACTTCCAAGTTGCTAGGTCAGAGATCTGATCTCCATTTTTGTCAGTCATCTAAGCTAATGTTTGCATATATTGTTGCCTACGTCCAGGTATATTTACTGTTTCTGGAATATTAGATTCGTTCATATATCATGGTCAAAGAGCAATCAAGAAAAAGATAGAACTCGGAAAGTTGAGTTGATTGTTGAACTCTCATGTAACCTC
Source organism: Metroxylon sagu (assembly GCA_017589505.3). Lineage (NCBI taxonomy): Eukaryota > Viridiplantae > Streptophyta > Magnoliopsida > Arecales > Arecaceae > Metroxylon > Metroxylon sagu. The sequence goes on from JACVBY030000412.1 coordinate 307,187, forward strand.
ATGTGCTTGCCTGCGAAACAGCCTCAGGCATGGAGGATTGTTGGAGATGGATGGGGATTGAAGGGCATCAACTCACAGTGAAATCATCTGAGTAAACTTGAGACAATTTATGGGATCAAGTCCAAATTTTATTTTATTTTTGTTTCTCTATGCTGCACCCCAAACGCTGATTGTGTTGTGGATCTTAAACACTGCTTAAAAGCTGTCAACTCTTGTATGCAAGTCATGTAAATGTGGTGAGTTGCTGATGGAGGAGCATTGGCTGTGATCGCAGAGAAATTTCCTTGACGGATGACAGAACTACGCAGGTGTTCGTAGTATATATATATATATATATATATATATATATATATAAACAATGAATTTTCCCGTAATTGTATTGCAACTATGATATCTTATAGATGTGTTCTTTAGCTGTGTGATAATGCAAATTATCCAAGTCCGGAATTTTTGCATCCTATCAGTGACTCTCATATTGACCTGAATGGGTAGGTCTCTGAAAGCTTATTAGCCTCTGATCCTGTTTATAAATGCAATACCATTGTGGTTGCTTTCGTTGGAGGACTGGGATTAGTCATGGCTCTCTGTAATAGTTATTGTGCTATATATCAAAAAAAAAATTCTCTAGGGCCGTTATTTTTTCAGACCCCGTATGGTGGGACGAAAAGATTGTAAGGAGGCCTTCATGGATGGAGTGCTGCTGCCTTTTATCCTCGCTTTAAATTACATGTGGTCTTGCGTTTACTCTGATGCATTGTTACTAGATGGTTTAATGTATGTTCGAAGGACTTCCTCCAAATAAAAGCATAAGTTTTTTTTTTTTTTTTTTCTTTCTTTTTCTTTTTGTTTTTCTTCTCATGGCACTGTATTTTGTTATCCCTGCACTGCTACTCTTTCAAATAGAGTTTGTTTGATGGTCCTTATCAGCTCAGTCGTTGCTTTGGCTGAATGTTTGAGAACATCTGAAAATATCTCTCTCTAGTTTGTTTTATAGCAGTTCAGATTTTTGCTGTTAAAGCCTCAAAGTGTTGCAGAACTTGGGGTGGCCCTCCCCATCCTCCAAAATAAAGGTCATATTTTTGACCCAGATATTTAGTAGAATCGTTAAGAGACTCTAATGGCAAGTTGGTGGAGCCGCTAGGAGACTTCACCGTCAAGCAACTGACAACCTTTTCTTTTCTTCTTTTTCTTTTTCTTTCTTTCTATTGAGTGATAGTTGTTTTCTATTAAGTTTTTATCCTTGACTCGCATCTTAGCCTTGCTCATGCTCATGGTTCACGGCTGTCGATATTGGTGTTCCTCAGCATCTATGTGCATTAGGTAAAAGCGTTGTGGGGAGCACGTAACTATTGTTGGATCTAGCTTTTGAGAATCTGGAAGATATTTGGTTATATTTTGTGCTCCACAATCATCAAATATCAATCTTTCTACCTCCTTTTCTTTCTTCTTCTTCTTCTATTTTCTATTTCTTTGCTTAGACATCCTACCTGATTTCAGTTCAGCCTAACCTGGTTAGCCCTACCTACAATTAGGTAAGAACATTACGATTCCATGAGAGAGAGAGAGAGAGAGAGAGAGAGAGAGAGAGAGAACCAACAGCATGTGCACTTGATGAATATTTTATGATCATTTACCCAAAAAAACAATATTATGATGAAAATTTTGTCTGTCAGGTTAAACCGCTGTTGCGTATGATTTACCAGTGTTTAATTGGTAATCTAATAGTAACCGTTAACATGAACACTAACAGATAAGGTTTCTTTCTTCTCAGATGATAGAACACTTTCCTCTGGGGCCTTTGAGAGACGCCTAGAGAAGATAAAATTACGGTTAGCTTGTTCTATCCAAATTGTGCTTACAGGCATTTAGAGAAGTTTTATTTGGAGTTGAAATCTTACTGGCTTTTATTGAGTTTTGATCCCAGAGAATGCCATATCTCTTAAAGTGGAGTCCTCTCTCTCAGTAGGTACCGATTTTGCTTCATGATCATGAAATTAGCTGGCCAAATTAGCCTACATCATTTAAGACCATATCTCTTAAAGTGTAATCCTCTCTCTCAGTAGGTACCGATTTTGCCACGTGATAATGAAATTAGCTGGACAAATCAGCCTACATCAGTTAAAATGCCTACTTATTCTCCAACTTCTTAAAAAAAACCCTCAGGTCCTCTTTTATCCAAGATGAATATATTCTGCTAATGTGAAAAGCATCACATGCCAACTCGTTGTCACTTTTCCACTCAATTTTCTTCCATCCACGGTTGACAGGAAAGCCACTTCCCTTGTCTTAAGTGATTCAGGTCTAAGAACATATCCATTAAAGTCATCAGTTGGGTTCTTTAATGTGGCATCCAAGTAATAAGGTAAGAAATGTACGCGTCTGTGCAAGTTGTGAGAAAGAGATCACTTCTGGATTCCGGCTGGTCCAAGTAATACTTTGAAAGCAAGGAGGATTCTTCAAGAATGTGAGAATAAAAACGAAGTAGCAGCTGGGGACGGGCCTCTTTGGTTGGGGGACACCTCTCCACGGTCTCCTTATCTTGGTGACTGGGATGAGCAATAAATAAAGGCAAAGTAGGGTGAGCATGGGCGATAAATAGTCCTTTTCGCAGGACAGGCAGAAGGATTCCGGATGCTTCCTCCCATCTTTAGTCCAAATATTATATCAAAGCAACTATTGTTGAACAGTCCCTACGGTACAACAAACCAAAGCCTTATAGTCCAACTTTGGTCATCACAGGATCATGGACTCGTCATCCCTTTCACACACATCAGCATGCTTTTCAAATGAGGGATGTAACAGTATGCTTACAGCCTGGTAGAAATGAGGAGAGTAATTAGATAAGATTTTTTCACATGGGAGAAGCTTGTTCAGGTACTGCTGTGGTTGGCATCATCAAGAGGCTTGGGACCCACCAACATGTGATAATTGCAGGGCCCAACCTAGCCACCTAGAAAGAATGAAAGCTTTTACAGCAGGATGAGAATCATATCTCGAAGTCTCGAACAGGAGATCCAGCAAGGATTTGTTCCTTCTAAGAAAACTCATCTAAATCACCATACTGTGATGGAGAATGGTCGCAGTTCATAGCGCCGAAAAGCATAAGCAAATCACTTATTGTGATGCCTCTCTTTTTTTTAATCCCTCTTCGCCAAATATTTTTAATTTTGAGAACAGAAATTTCTCCAGCAGTGGAAGAATAAATCTGAAGTTAACTAATGAATATATTCTACAAACTTTTATCAGCAAACAAAGGCTAGCATCACTGAAACTCGCATCATCTAACACATCATCCTTGTCCTCCACTCCCTAAATAAGAATTGATGCAGTAAATAACAAAGAGACCATTAGACCGGTGGTTATTCCTTAACAATTAAGGGTCTAAAAACTTTTTATTAACAATTAACAAAGAAAAATTATTCTAAAAGATGATCCTTCCAGCCATGGTTTTATGGATTAACGACCAATTAGATTGTTAACATTTTCCTTAAAGAAACGTCTTGCTTCTGGCTGAAGGATAGAATGATAGACTTTCTAACTAACAAATTAAACTATATTATCGAGAGAAAATACCTATCGAATTTCTAACAAATTAAACTATATTATCAAGAAAAAATCCCTACTGAACTACATCCACATGCACATGGGATTATATTCATGAGGCCTCTTCTTTGTTCCCAACAAAGAAAGGAAAAAAAAAAAAAAAAAAAACAAAACCTTCTGAGGACCTTGTCTTCCCCCTTCTATTAGTCCTCACAGAAGCATGCAGCATATTTGAAATTTAAAATCTCTCAATAACATCACATATAAACTAGAAAAGCACATTCAAATTCCACTACATGAAGAAAATTACAAAAGCTAGACAGCAATTACTATTACAATTACAGACATAATAATGACATAACCTTCTCCCCACACTGGTGTTGCCGACAAAAAAAGGAGCAAACCAGGAGGTCTAGTACCACATAAAACATACAAATCTAAAACCCCAGACCCTTAAACCCTAACAACAGAAGCCTTCTAACTGAAGTCTCTACAGCAGCTCAGCAAATGTCCAAAAAAAACCATTTGCCGCTGCCACTGGAGACACTAATCATCAAACCAAAAACTACAAGGACATCAACACATTGCAAGCTATATATATTATATACTAAGTAGTGAAATTAGGAAAGGATCGAATCCCAATCGATCTCCCAAGAAGGATATTTCCGCAGAACGAAGCTCTCCGATTCATCCCATGGAACCTCGGTGAAGTCCAAATGCTGCATCTCCAACGCCGGTGACAACCCCGACGAGCAGTCATCGCCGCCCTCCGACGAGCTCTCCGACTTGTAGTCCTCCGAGCCCAGTTCGCCCTTCGCCGCATTCGGTCGCCGGCCGGCATCGGCGGCGGCATCCGGAATGGGCTCAAGGGTGCCACTGGGTGGGAGGGGGGTGACCTGCTTCGGAGGGTTGGCGAGGCTCTGGCAAATGGCCTGGAGCTTGGCGTCGACGGAGGAGTGCAGGGGGCCACCGGCGGCGCGGGCGGTCTCGTGGCGGAGGTGGGGGAAGTTGAGCCTGGCGAAGTCGCCGCGGAGACGGAAGGCGGCCTTGTCGTAGGCGAGGGCCGCCTCCTCGGCGGTGTCGAAGGTGCCGAGCCAGAGGCGGGTCCGGTTCTTGGGTAGCCGGATCTCGGCGACCCACTTCCCCCAGTGGCGCTGCCGGACGCCGCGGTAGAGCTTGGCGGGGCGCGGTGGGGGAGGCGAGCCGGCGTGCTTCATCGGCTGGTGCCGGGGGCCGAGGAAGCTCGGCGCGGCGTGGCCCTGCGACAACTGCCGGGCAGCGAGGAGGTTCTGCTGCTGCTGCTGGAATTGGATTTGAGCTTGGATTTGCTGAATCTGGGCGGCGTTGAGTTGGTTGAGACCGATCGGGCCGGGGCGGCCGAAGCCGATAACGTCCGAAGAAGAGTAGTCCAAGATTGGATTTTGATGGGAGGGGGAGGGAGAGGGGGTGGGGAAAAGGGGGGTGTAGGTGTAGGAAGAAGAGGAGAGGGAGGGTGACGGGGTGGAACAAGAGGGGGAAGGGGAGGAGGAGGAGGAGGAGGAGGAGGAGGAGGAGAGGGTGGTCTCAACGGTGGAGGTAGAAGAAGGGGAGGGAGAGGAGGAGGTGGTGGAAGCACCTCTGATAAAAGGTTCAAGTGCTTTCATGAGCTCCTCACTAAAGGGATCTGAAGAGAAGACTGGGGGGCTATTGTACATGTCTACAGCTGTAGCCATGAAATCTAAGCAAGAAAAAACTGAAACTTTGAAGCTAAAACAGAGGGATAAAAGAAGAAAGATAGGAATTTTAAGCGAAAAATACAGCAAAAGAGAAGGAAAGATTTGATTTTTAAGAAAAGAGGGGATAAGCTGAGACCTGCCTGGTTCTTAAACAAAACCAAAGAACAGAAGGCTAGGTTCTCAGAGAAAAAACCTGAAAGAAAGGTTTTAAGGGGGGCAAAAAAATTGCCTCTTTCGATCTAAAAACACGAAGAAAATAGCACAAGAGTAATGCAAAACAACCCTTTTGGCTGATTAAAGAGAGAAACTAGGAGGAAAAATAAAAAGAAAAGAAAAATAGAGGATGAAATCCAGAAGAAAAAAAAGCTCTGGATCTCCGTTCCGAATCCTCTGGCTCCCTAATTAAAAAAAAAACCTTCTAAGCCTTCCTTTTTTTTGTCCAAAAACCAAAAAAAGGACCTCAAAATTGGATTTTTCTCTTTTAAAGAACGCAGAAGATTACAGAGAGGGATTCAGATAGAAGATTAAAAAGAGAGAGAAAAGAGAGAAGGAGAAGAGATTAAGAGTTTTGAGAACAGACCTTTGAATCCTTGCTTGCAGGAGGAATAGGAAACACTCAGCCTCACCGAAGGTGGCAGTGGGTGCGGCTTTTGGGTGGAGGTCTCTCTATGGGGTAGAGGAGATGGCTGGTAGCCTCATTATATAGGCCCACTAATCTCTCTTTAGTTATATTAATCTTGTGATTAGTACTCTTAATTATCCTCTTAATTCACACGCAATGTCCCGCTTTGATTTGGTCGCCCGATGTCACGCTCATACCAATAAACGAGTCTAACCAACGGAAACTTGCCACGTGTCATCGATACTGGCAGATGTCTGGAGGGTTACCGGCTTGGGTGGTAGATGGACACATGTCGGGTGCTGACCGGGGTTTGGGCTTGCTGGCGGATGGGCATATGTGACCGGCTCCGGCACCGGCTCCGGCTCCGGCTCTCGCTGAAGCTCGTTTTTTTTTTTAATTTATTCGAGTACTTGATGTATTACCTTTGCTTGATGAGCATATTTATTGTGCTTTTTTAACTATTTTTCTCAGAACCAGAGCTTGAATCCCACCTACGCAAGACCCACTTAAGCCTTTCGCATATCCCATGCCTTGTGCCTTTCAGCTTCTTATCATTTATGGCACCATTCAAGTACAGCTGGATATTATTTGATTCATGATATTTTGATAATTATTTTTTTTATCTGAGATTTTTAAAAAAATTAAAATTTTATCATATATTTATTTGTTCTTGAAAATGTAAGCCAACACAGAAACAAAGACCAAAAATCCCCATGTGTGGTCCCAATTGTGCAGATGGAGATTGAAAGAAAGACAAAATAATATTTGAATGAGTCAATAATATGCATCAAACTTAACAAATACAATAAATTTGATGAATGAGTTTAATATTAGAGAATGAAATATTTTATTGGTAACTATCATTCTACCAAATTCTTGAGATCAGGAGCAGAAGGGGAATTCTTTTTTAAGAAAAAAAGGAATGCATGAAATTCAAATGATCTCACTTTTCATGTTTATCTATCACTTTTCTTCAATCAAAAGCCCACCAATGAATCTTAAAATTTGAGAACATGAAATGACACGAGGAGCCAGGCTATATTTTTTAGACATCTTTTCTTCTAAGATGGATTATTATTTGAAGGAATGATGTCACGAAGAGCCCTAAGAGAAAATTATTAGATTCATTTTCTTATAGAGTAGTTGATCATAACTGTTAAATGGTAATATATATCTAAATTCAACTGAACTAAGAGATCTTTTTTTCTTCTCTAGCATGATGGTCATAAATATGGTTATTGGATGGCAATCCAAAAGTCAAATAAGAGTATGGTAGCAAAGGATCATCCTTAAGAAGATAAAGATGCTTGTTTAATGTTATATTTATATACAGAGAATTAGACTTAGCTACATCTACATATAGTCAAGTTTAAATTTCATTATTATCCCCATCATTAGATTCTCACATATCTCAAAACTAAAAAATCATTCGTTAGCCACCATTAATTACTTTAAAAGAATTTTGATGTAACAAATAAAAATGAGCCAAATATAAACACAATAAAAGTAAATATTAACTTTTTAAGGATGATGGTGAAAACTTTCCTCACGGAATAAATAATAATATGCTGATAATAAAACAAACACTTAACTTATGATAGTAAACCAAAATACTAGTATAAAAATAAATAGAAACCATTAGATGTGTGGTGCATTCGAGAAATGAGTCACATTTACAAAAATGAAACGAATGGGATGAACAGCATACACCACGTTTCCATCCTCCATATATTTCATTCACTGCATCCTTAGTCCAATAGTCTCTGTTTATTTCTGTAGCATTTATATTTAGCACCATAAACTAGGTGTTTATCGATTTAAGCTAATTGTTTATCTTAAACATATTAGTATTTATTCTGTGCAACAAGTGTTTATCGTTGTCTCCAAAGAGTTAGTATTTACTTCTATTATGATAACTAGTGATGGCTAATGAATGACTTTTTGGCATTGAAATATACGCAAATTTAATAGCAAGGGTAGCGTTTGGGATTGAACTTAGCTACATACTAATATAGTCAAGTCTAATTATACATATATCATAAAAATATAAAAAATTATATCTAATCCTCAAATCAGGTAAAAGAGATACTAAGCACTATTTGGCAATATATAAAACAACACAATTAATTGTAGAATAGAATTATCTAGCTCAAGATCATCAAGAATAAGCATTTAATATTAAAAATATTGTCAAATGAATAATTATTAGAGACGATAAGTTTGAGCAGAGAACTAAAATGAGATTTTATTAATAAAATAATAATAATAAGAATAAGGATTAAAAAAAAAAACAATTTCTAGATCTTTACACGGGAGTACTCTCTGTTAAAAAGACTTACATCCAAGTCTCTTTTCTCATATAAAAATTAAAAATATCACTAATAGACTTTCTCACTAAAAAACAAAAACTATATATATTCATGAGGATTAGAATTTAACTATTGAGCTTATATAGCTCAACTGAAGTAGCCCGTACTAGAACTAAACTCAAAATTAAAACTATTATGTGGTATTAAATATATTTTTAATAAAATTAAGAATAAAATCTTTCTGAGAATAGGATGTTAGAATAACTAATTTTAATTAAATTAGAATTGTAGTAATGATTGTCAACAATAAGCACATCCTATGTTAGCAATAAGGTTGCTTTTGTTAGGCTACAATATCATATTTTATTAGATATTATTTTTTGTCAAATCAATACCCATCATATGGGCACTATTTCAGAGATGAATAACTTTCTGAAAAGTAGAGATAACCAACCTTCTAACGAGTGGCAACCATTCTACTGCAGCTAATTTTGACAATGATTTTGCATCTCATTTATGTTATCTTAATATAAAAAAAAAGTGAGCGGTCACATCATCTTTCTTGTTAGTCTCACTATGTATTATGGTGTAGTTAATGTTCATATGGCTCCTTATGTTATGCTAATCATGGAAGGTAAAAAGACATCAACTTCCTTCTTTCTTAATTCCTACACAAGAACTTGATTAGGATCTAGAATATGATTTGTCAACAATTTTAGTTTCTAGTAAAATTCAGTCTTTATACATAATTTCTTTGCTTGACATTCTCACAAAGATGAGCTTATGTATTTTTTTAAAACTAAATAATATATTTTAAAATAAAAATTTTCTCTCATGGTTACAGGAATATAATTTTGACCGATGATGGATGAAATTTAAGAGGGTGGTGCGTAAAATATCAATAATTTATGATTGCAAATTTCGAGTCAAATCTCATATATAACCAAAAGAAACTAGGATTTATATGTTGCAAAGTAGAATATGTAATTATTAATATTGGCATGGTGGTCAAATCCTACGTCTAGCCGTAATCCTCACGTTGAGTCTTCACATCAAAGATAATGAGAGCTGGTTGAATGGTGGACGAAGAAGATGCCCCTTTGGAGCTGGTTCCGATTAGGTGTTAAAAAGACCCTTGGGGATGTTGATGTGTGTGGACGTGGCTTAAAGCGAGAACTTAGGTTTTTGATGGTTCCAAAGAGGCCATGAGGAGGGTTGTAGGCAAAAGGCATGAGAGCCTTTGATGAAACTTTTGAGATGTGAGGCAACACATCAAAGTGGGGGCGAAGAGAGGTGACAGGGCCATATAATTTATGCCTGTGGTTCATGTGTCCGGTCACAGCTCATAGATCTATTACCCGGTCTGCTACGGCTTTCCAGCTCTTGTGTGGCCACTCAGAGTTAGGAATAGATTCAAAGAGGTAGTTGATATTGATATAAATGCAAATTAGACAGTTCTCTACTGGACTAACAGAGATTATGTAAGGAGGTAGTGTTAACAGAAAAAAATATATATTTCTTCATGATGACTGCAGTAGCTAGTTATATAGTCAGCTTCTATTTATTTTTTCTTGGCTTACATGTGGTGATATAAGGTCAAGAAGGGAGTTTGTTGAACCATTGGCTCATCTTTCACTTGTTAAATTGCGTATACACTCTCTTGTATATTTATACGATTTCATGATTGCTAACATAATTTTAATCAAAGATTGTCCAATGCATAAACTAGGAATGCACCAAAATGATGCTTATACTAAGGTGCTGTAGTAATCTTTTGCTGATGGTAACATCTTTATTAAAAGAAGAGTTCTTAATTATATTTTCTGGTGATAACTCAACGACGTATAGTTATCATTACATAGTATTAAGTCAACTGGATAACCATCCCTGGTTCTACCCATCCCGGGAAGCTCGATGGAGTTTAACGTTCTACTAGCAAAAGCTTCTTGACTCGCAAATGGCATTCACGAGGCTTCACTTGCTGTCAGATGTCTCCTTTCATGTGCATCACGCTTGTCAGGAGTAACGTATGAAAGCGTAATTGATTCGAAAAGGATAAAGACCACATCTCCTGCATATTATCACATGAATTACATGAACCAGAAGATAAAGTTTTGAGCCTAAAAAAAAGAAAAAAATGACTCAGTCAATGCGCAGATATTTCAAGAGAGCTACCTGTTCACTGTTCTCGTGGACCATCTCAGCTCTGATGTCATGCACACACTGCATCCGAATCTGGACTGACGTGGGGGCACGCAAGCCTCAACGGCTCAAGCCGCTGGTCCATGAGAGACGAGGCTCAAAGCCATTCCCATTCTATCTTATATCCAGGTGCCTCTATTATTTTACTCTATTTCTCAGACGATAAGGCTGGGAGCCACGAGCTACTGCACCGTTGTCGCAATAAAGATAATAAGATGGCAACAATCGTTAGAAGAAGACGAAGAATGCTTGAGGAAGGAAAGGGGAGCTTAAGTAATTAATTAATGGTGGTTTACATGGGGAGCTGAAGGGTGGTTAAAGTTAATTAAAGACGGGGCAAGATCTAAATGAAAGGAAAGGGAAGGAAGGAAAGGAAGGAGTGAGGAGTGGAGTGAGGACGAGAGCTCTTGGATTGCGGCGCGTGGGAAGGCCTTGGATTTTACGAAAACTAATCTGAGGCCTTTTCCCCAACTTTCCACTCCACCATGATTCCTGCCTTCCCTCCTCGGTTTGTCCACCATGACCCCAGGTCCCTAGGTTTTCTTCTCTCCTTTTTTTTTAAAAAAAAATCTTTCGCAGTCTCTAGTTTAGCACATCCGTTTCAGCATTTGGGCGTTGCAGCAGTTGTAAGCTTGGTGATGGTAAGCAACGGCCGTGAGTTAGAGCTATCTCGACAAATATAAATTTAACAGCACCATGAACCGGAGAGAGTCCGGTCTGGTTTTTATTGCCACTACATTCAGACTGGTCCGGTCCATTCTCTCTTTGGATTATTCATTCTAATAAACTACAATGTAAAATTAGGTATGCATTTGATTTATGACATGGAAACCATGTAGCATAATTAGATAGGGAATTTCCATTTGTTAAATAATCCTAAAGAAGTTGACACACTGGTATTTCTTTAAAGAATTTTATATTCTAATAAATGTTTTAAAACATTATGTAGAATAGCTATATTATCTTTGTTTAAGTAAGTTATAATTTTAAATATTAGTATTGCCAAAGTTATATGTCACACAGTAGGTACGAAAATATAAATTAAAAATACATGAACACATAATCTTGAGTGCAAGCACCTTGATTTTTTTTTTTTTTTCATGAAAATTTAATATTTTGACTAACAAACTTATATCAAGCTAGTCCTATTATTATACTTTGGTCAACAAATCAAATAAAATAAATAATAATAATAAAGAATAAATTTGATACATAATCATATTTAATATGGAATGAGGGGTGTGCAAAGCAATAAAAAATGGCTTGCTTCACATGACCTCAAAATCAACTACCTCGGCTCAGCTCCAACGGTGAGACAACGTCCGTTTGGTAGCAAACGAGCATTCATGATGTCGGCTACCACTTCCCTCACTCCAAAGCAATGTAGAAAGAAATAAATACGGAAAGCCAGGCAACCATCGCTCTCATCAACTGCATTCAGACGTCGGAAAACCCTACCCCCAGGTTAGCAAATCTAACCCATGGTCACAGTCAAGTGGTCAAAAAGAAGGTGGTCCTCGCTGCTCTCCCCATCGCTCTCTTCGATCCGTCGAGACTCAACCCCTCGCCGTCGCCGCCGCCGTCGCCGCCGTCGGAGGCGGAACCCGCTCACGTGTCATCTGCTGGATCCCGTGCAGAAGTCTCTAATCGCTGGCCGTCTGATCGAGATTGAAAGGCTGAACTCAAAGATGGGAGCGGGAGGCACGTGAGGGTGGAAGACGGCGTTTCCGACGTGGGGTGCAGCGGGAGACGCGTGGGTTCATTAAATTGCGGTTGGTTGGTTGCGTCGCCTTCGGAGTGGAATCTGAGGCGCGTTCAGACCGCGTGGGGACCGTTCGCAGTGACTTAAATTTTTGTTGAAGAGTCCGGGCAAAGGGTGGAGGCGTGGAGCAGCGGCACATGCACTCCCGTCCTTTTCCCCTGTTCCCTCTCACCCTTTATATAGTTTTTAAGGACAAAAGTATACTTCTGCTTGCGTGTAGGACGCTACAACTTGTATATTTGCATGCATGCATCTGTTTGGCGCCGTATGTAGGGGCCATCAGTTGCTGCACCGCTTCCAGCACATTTTGATACATCCATAATGGTGTAAATACTTTCTTTTGGTACCATACTTTTTCTCGCTCAAAACCCTTTTTTTTTTTTTTTTTTTTTGATCCTTAAATTTTTAATTATTATAATTTAATTTTTTATATTTTAAAATATTATATTTTTTATACTATCTTAAAATAATCAATGCATCATCATATCAATCAATTCATATGCTTAATCAAAATAACACTATTACGTCAATTTTAGCTACTTCATATTATTAAATATCTAAAATTATAATATTTTTAAAATATAAAAAAATTAAATTATAACAACTGAAAATTAAAGAATTAAAATAAATTTTAAGTGAAAGTTTAAAGATTAAAAATATATTTTAGCCTGCAAATAAAAGAGGTTGGATTTACTTGCCTAGAAGATTATTAAGTTTTGATTTATTATACAAGTCATTAAACTTGCTTGCAAGATAACTCATTAATTATATGCTAAATGGCATAAAATTATCATATAAATTATATAGTTAATTTGCATTTTAATCTAATTTAAGATTGTAGCAAATGGCAGAGGCAAGAGTGGCCAGGGAATACCTCGCCGGATTTCTGCATGATATTTTGTGAATTTAGTAGCTTTGCCCTTTGTTAGTAACTCCAGTCAAGGAGGGGTTTGTCATTAGAGGGAGAGTTATCATGAATTTTCACCAATAATAGCTGGCATTTAATAAACTTGGTGATATACACTCCTATTTTCATGTAATATGCTCAGTAATATCCATCCATGGTCATTTGGATGATAATGAGTAGACAATTCTTTTTATAACAAGGCATTTAGAACATTTAGACTAGCAAAGAATAAGATCAGGAAGTTCTAATCTTCCTTACGGTACAAGTAACAGGCACATAATTCTCTTGCCTTTTTCTTTATCACCCAATCTACCTTTTTTTTTTTTTCTATATTTTATTTGAGACTTCAAAAATATTTTTTATTCAGCTTGATTGATAAAAAAATATATTTTGAATTATTGATGAATGCCCATAATCCAACGCATGCTTAGCCTATTCATTTGATATCATTGGGAATTTCAATTCTAGGGAGCTAGTTTCAGCCATTCTTCATATTTGATAATAATAAATGTATAACAAATAGTTCGTTCAAAAACTATTCGATATGAAATTTTTATATTTTGATAGAAACATGACATGATACTTTGGGTTGATGTTTATCATAGCTGCCTCCCCTCAAATAACATCCTGGCTTTGCCACCAATTGTAGTCCTGGTCAGTGAAAACCAGTAGTTATTTTGTAGCCAGTCGAGCTGACACGAATTGAGTTGTCATGCACCTAGATGGTATGCTCTTTGCCATGAGTCACGCACTTAAACAGCATGCCCTTTGCAAAAAAGAGCTTTAGCTTGAAAGAGAAACATCATGGCAAGATTCTGATGTTGTATATTTTCATGACACTGCTCTCAAAGAAGAAAAAATCCTTTAATGGTTCAACAGTAGTGATAATAATCTGAAACAATCTTTTTCAATTCTTCTAATTTGCCAACGCTTGTTTATTAATATGCTTTGTTTGTTCAAACAAAAAATTTAGACACCTCATGAGGCTTCACATGAAGAGAAGGGCAGTTGCACATGCATGCTTGTCCTTTTTCTACTTCCTTCTATATTAGTTTAATTGGAGAAAAAACCTAGTGCTTGTTAGTTGTATAATAATACAACTTTAGTCTTTCTATGTATACAACTGTTTGGGGTTTTATGGGCACCGAACTTGCATCACCAATGGTAGTGTGTTCCAAAGCATCATAAAAAAAACTAAACTAGAAAAATCTCTTGCACAATGCCATGCAATGAATTTGGTATGCACCATAACCGAGAAATTTGTTTCGAAGAAAACAAGTTAGCATCACATGCTAGCAATACATACATACATACATACATATATATATATATATATATGTTTTCATTATTTTTCATGCCATTATACTTGCTTTACAAATTGTGCAATAAGCGGTGAAGAATTATAAGCCATTCAATTATTCTAATTTTATTCAAAAATAACATAACTTTTTGTTATATACTTTTCTTTTTTCTTTTTTTATCTTTTTAAACCTTCGTGTTTATAAATGATACAAAGTCCATTCACATCTCCTAACTTACCACTATTACCTTTTTATGACTTTTCTAATTGATGCCATGATCTTGTCACATAGCATATGCATGTAATTGAACAACAAGGTTGAATATTTCTCATTTTTTTCTAAATTAATTAACTATCATTACAGTAAAATTTATATCAGAGGCCCACTATCATATTCGGAATATGATACTATCAGCCTTTATCTTGAAATTCATTAGTTTAATAAGATATGTTTTCATATATATGAAGAACTTAAGCCTTATTCTGTGTGGTATACTTTAAATCTCTCTTTTATATAAGTACATATAGTCCTAACTTTCAAGGTACTCCATACTTTACAAACATAATGTTATTAAGAGAATTCAAGAGATAATCTCGTTGAATATAAGCGGGTCTAAATTTTATGAGAGAGTATCTGATGATGAAGAAAAAATCCTCATAATTCTAAATATTTCATCATAGTTGAATTTCTCTCTTTTATTTCATTCATGGATGTAGATCAATGATCAAATCATGTTAACTTTTAGTGTGTATCGTTTTGAATTTTTTTTTTTTTTCCTCATTGATTTTTTTTCCTTCCGCATGATAAGTAGCTTCAGAGCATGATTCTTAAGGATGTGCAGAGGAACCGCTCAAACGACAGCAGAGAAAGTTCCTGGTAGGCAGCACGAATCTCCAGACAGACACTAAATCTGCTTCAATACAGGCCGCTGCCAAGACCATTAGCAGGCCCTCTTAGCCCGTTTATATAGCGTTGAGATCTGTGCTTTGAGATTTGTGGCATCCGGTGAGGAAGACTCAGTTGGAGAAGAAGGAGGCTTGGCTAAGTGGGAGCTCCGCCGGTGGCCGAGTGTGAGGCAGTTAAGGAAGCACCAGAAGAGGGTCAGTGAACGCCTTGGACGAGATCTCAGGAGTGCCGGTGATCCATCAAGTTGGGGAGGCACGGGTGGGCCAGAGAAGGAGCTTCTCCTTGGATGCCTTGGAAGGTTGGCCTAGCGAGGGATAAGCAGTATAAGGTTGGATGCCACACACAAAATAAGGGAGTTTGTTTCCCCATCGTTGCAGGCCACACACGCCGCCATCACCGAAGATGAGGCTGTGCAATGGCGCTGTAGACCTTACTAGAGTTTTTGGGTCAAGATTCGAGTGGCTCACCTAGATCTTATCATCTCACCGGTGCTGCAAGACATCGAAGAGAAGAAAGCTCAATTGGGCGTGCAACTCCACGGCAGTAGCGGAGAATCGGCTGGAAGAAGCCCGGCACCAACCAGCTCAACCGCTACTTGGCACCGCAGAAGAGAACCGACGGTTTTGGCCTTGGGTTTTGAGCTCTTGATCAAGCCCTTAACGAAGAAAAAAATCTCTGTTTCCAGGGCAAAATCAGATCAAGAATAGGGATCTTCCAGCTGTGAGATCGTTTGACGAAGAAAGCTTCTGTTTGTTGTTTTCTCTATCTTGGAGAAGTCCCTATTTCGACGGCATCCAATTTCACCACTGTTCGGCTGCTTGTTTGCGGCGGACATCGTCGACTATTTATTGGGAGGCGTCGGTGGTAGATTCGGTCGGCATGGACTCAAAGAGGAGGAGAACCGACGACGTTTAGTTTTGGGTGTTAGGGTGTCGATCAAGCCCTCGATGGTGTCGAACATGAGATAGAGGACAACTGCGTTTCAAGGGGATCAGGTTTCATTGGGAAGGGGCTGAAATAAGCCTAGGATAAGCCTAAAATAAACCTGGAATAACCTTAAAATAGGTAGAATAATTATTTTTAAAAAATTATTCTGATAAGATAAATAGCTATGAACAAGGCTATTAAAGAAGTTATCTACTCCAAGAGCTTATTTGGTTAGCTCAATTTAAGTCAAGAAATAACTATTGTTCATTATGATAGGCAATATGTTGTCCATTCATTTAAGAATTGAATGATTCATCAGAGGATGAAGTGCATTGATATGAAATATTATTTTTTTAGATATCATAGCATAGGATGATATTGTTGTGAGAAAGACTAGTACTAAAGATAATCTAACAGATATGTTGACTAAGCCTCTTTTGATAGCCAAGTTCAAGCATTAGTTGAACTTGATTGGAGTATGCAATACTTGAGATGTATCCTTATGTGGCATGTAAAGAAGATGAAGAGAAATTTTAGCTATCCTTATTGTCAGCATTGCTTAAGAATTCTAGGCAGGATGGAGATTTGTTCAACTTTATCTTAAAATTTATAAACTTAATAAGGACATGTTTCTATATATAGAGAAAACTCAAGTTCTAATTCATATAATACACTATATATCCCTCTTTTATATAAATATATGTATCTCTAGCTTTTAGAATATCCAAATATTCTAAAAACTCAAAGCGTTATTGAGAGAATTTAAGAGAGGGTCCTGTTACATGTAAGCAAGATTAAAGTTTTATGAGAGAGAATCTTTAGTGGGAAAGTAATTTTTGTATTTTTAGAGTCTGATAAGGAAACAATCTTTATAATTTTAAAGTTTAATGAAAAAATAATTCTTATAATTTTAGATACTTCTTTGTAGTTAAATTTTTTTTGTTCTTCATTGCCATGAACATAGGCCAATAACTAAACTATATTAAAATCCTATGTGTAATTTTTTGATAATTTTTTGATAATTTTTTTTCTCTTTTTTTTTTTTTTTCTTGCTTATTCCATCTCCTCTACGTACAAGAGTTTACTCCTACAACAATGGATACCATGGTAAAACTCCAAACACCATGTTTGTTTGGAATGATGACCGTAGGCTTCGAGTGACCACTACCAAAGCCAAAGGCTGACAAGGACGTAATAACAGCAATCCACAAAAGACAGGGAAACGTTCCTAGTCCTCTCCTTAAATTTGCCCTTCTCTATTTTCACTTTTCATCTATTTCCTGAGTGATGGATGGATTCAAATTATTGTCTCCTACGCAGTAAATGTAAGTATGATTTTACCACTTACTTTTCATGAGTTTGCATACATAGATGAAAAGTTGCTATTAATCAATTTTAGTACAGTTGCTTAGCTTTCTCTCCCTATTGTATTTCCACTAAAAATTATAATTTTATAATTTGTATCTCATTGATAGCATCCCTATTGTATATTTTATAATAAAAATATAATTAATCACTTAAAAAAATCTAAGGATTATTGAAGATTAAGTTTATATAGCTTCAAATAGAAACAATATGCAGGATATCATATCTCCTCTCTAAAAAAAGTTATCTACACGCAATAAAATTAATGTTTCTGTATTTAAACTTTTATTGATTTATTTATTTATTTATCTATTTATTTATTTAAAAACTAGTGGTCAAGTTCTATGATCAATTTTTGTATCAATTTAAAGAGAGAGAAAGAGATGCCATCTAAGTTTCTTTGGCTTGTCAAGACATAATTTAGTAGATAGTTTTTGCATTCAAACAATCATTTACGATAAACAATAATTAAGTTATGATGGCAACCTTTTTGAACGAGACAATAACTTGATGTAATATAATTAATTTTAACAACTCAATGACCTGCCATAGTGTATATAGTATTATATCAATGGAAAGTTGATATGTCTCCTACGACTTTCTAACTTCAGTTAGGAGATTATGTTCCCCCTTTTCTCTTCCAAGTTTTGGGGCACAACTCAATTGTTCAAAAAAGCTATTTGGTTACATACCATAGCTCATCTATTTACATGTTGCATAAAGGACACAACCATATGCCTAACCGGCCCCCCAACTCCAACCTCCAGAGCACACTGCCAATGTCCTCTTCCAAATTCAATTTGTTTAATCTAGAGATTATTAGGTTTTGTGTTTATCTAACAATTTTGTTGAGGAAGAAATTAATACCATGCGCAAAGTCTATCAATCCTGAATTTTTTTTGGATGATATTAATACAATTACATTTATCTACCTTTCATCTATCTCTTAGGAGAGAGTAAACCCAGATCAGCTTTTAAATTAAAGGCAGGCATGCATGCAAATCATATGTGGTAGGACTGCAGCCATTCTTAAAATCATTCATGCAAATATTTGGTGGTAGGCATAGGCAGGCATGCGCCTTATGATGGGGGCTTAGTTACAATGCTTTTTTAATTTTTTTTTAAAAATAAAACTTAAATTCATATCTTTCAATGTTACCATACAATGCTCTTATGCCTTTAGAGTTGCTGTTATTTACGATCCTATTCTACAAACAGATAAAAACATTCTAAAATTTATTATTGTTATAATTATAGTACATCAACTACTTTGATGTAATCTATTGACATTAATTCATATGCAAGCCAAGTTATCGTAAAACGGTGCATCATCACACAGTGCCCTAAATATGCACCATATTATGTCTCCCACGTCTCCTCCAGTGTAAATGGATTGAAATTGGTCAAATTTGCATGCAGTACTCAACAAATTTTGACGTGAGGGTTAATTTTTTTGTGCCAAACTTAAAACTAGCTCTTCTTATAATATATGATTGGCAAAGTAAATTCCAGTCTATATTGAAAGAATAGTTTAGCAACCTATGGTTTTTTAGTACACATAAATTACAGGTAGTTTTTGGTCCTAATCCTTTGACTACAGCATGCAGTACACTAGCTGGCAGTAGGTTTGGAAAACAGAATAATAGCCCAGAATAATATTCAAACCTAACTAGAAAAAGTGGCAAACTCTATACTTTGAATACCACATCATGTGTTAGGTCTCTCGTTTTATGGAATGGCAGGGTAGTTAAGCTTATATGATCAAATTGGTCAATACAACTGCTACAAGTATACTTAGCATCTAAAAAGTCTTTGGTAAACAAATAAACCTCACAAAGTAGTATCTCATGGTGGATCGATGCATGCACATGGTGCAAGTCTATTGCGCTTGGACAATATTGCTTCTCCACCTTCAATATTTTGGATAGATAAATACTACAAATGAAATATAATTTTAGTTAATTATTTATTAATGAATAGTTGAATACTCCTTGATTTAATCAATTTGGCTAACTTATTTTATGGCGATATGTAGCGGAATCAAAAGCTGTCATGTAGTGGTCAATCACTGCATGGATGTCTACACGGATGAAGAGAGTCATATTAGGAAAGATTTTTTTCTTCGAAACTGTCAGCCTATCTTACTTTGATCATGACTCTCCTTATTTAGCATAAAACTATTTTGAAAAGGAATCATCTAATTTATTTTAAAAATACTTCTTCATGATTACCATCTCCTCCAGGATCAAGATTATCAAAGCCATCTAATATAAGAATCTAATTCTAAAAATGACTCCTTTGGTTATCTATAAAAGCAGCCTAAGACCTCACAAGTAGAGAGATTCTTTCTCTTGGCTTAGATTTTGGGTAGCTCATCCTAAAGTCCTAATATTCTTTCCTCATCCACTATGATTAACTTGAATATCAGAAGGTTTTTCTTATAGAAAAACTTCTAGACTCCTTTGGCTCTCTTCTTTCTCATGTAGAAAGATGGATAATTTAGCTAGGAGGTGCTTTATTATTCAAGTAAGGACACATCTCATCTGTTGGCTTGCGAAGGCCAATGTTGGATGTTAACAGATTGGTGCCATCTGTGAGATTTGAGCAAAAGCACCCAATCATGTCATTCAAGAAAAGTGATCAAGAAGAAAGCTAAATTCAAGCAAGCATGAGCTATACTAAAGTCAACCAAGGGCAGTTATAAAGTACATTCAAGGTTGGAGTAGACTTACCAAAAGACCTGAAGAGCTATGAATGATCTAAATCGATCGACTTAAAGAACTATGATTGATGAGCTAAATTAGCCGACCTAAAGAATCAAGATCAATCTAAAGCGTTAATGCTGATTTGACAAAATTAAGGTTAACCCGAAGAATCAAGCTTGACTTGAAGAATCAAAGCCGATCTAATCAAAATCATGACCGATCTAAAGAGTTAAAATTAGCTTGATCAAAATTATGACCAACTTAAAGAGTGAAGGCCAGCTTAAAGAATCAAGCTCAATTTAAAGAGTCAAGGACAATCTGACTAAAATCAAGACTGACTTAAGTCAATTTCAACTTCAACTAAATAAGGTCAATTATTAAAGATGAACCTAAAAGTCCTAGTAATGTTTAGGCTTGGTGGAAGAGTGGCAATGCTTAACCTAATCGCTCAACCAAGTAGCCAACAAAAATTCTAATGAAATAGCTCAAATTGGCTCCGAGCCTAACTAGCATTCTTCAGCTTGATCACCTAAAGGGCAAAGTCGATTGAAGGTTCTATATAGCATCCTAAAAACTAGACCGATCAAAGGTAAATGATAAGTTGGTTAAGGGATATCGCATAAAGCATAAAACCCAAGTATTAACCTAAGAAACATCGTTAGAATGTTCCAATCACTCTAGAAGTTCATCTTGATCACTAAAACTTTCTCAAGTCTAAAAGCTGACTTTGATCTATGGAGCTTCCTCAAGTTCTTAAGTTGGTCTTGTTCGATAAAGCCTTCTAAAGTTCAAATGCCGATCTTGATCAATAAAGCTTCCTTAAGTTTGAGTGCTAGCATTGCTCAATAATACTTTGTTAAGTTGTAAGCATCAGCTTGAGAGACTTGATGTTAGATGGAGTTATCTTCAGCAACTCTCTAAGCTGATTCAAGATCAGTAAAAGATCACTTCAACATCCAGATGCCAACTTGAGATCTTTAAAACTTCAAGATTGATCAATGTTCATAAGTCATTGAGCTCGGTTTAAGCTGAGTCAGTAGACCAATGTCCACGAGTTCAACCCATGCTAGCAATCTAAGCTGATTAAATTGGCCAATGTTTAGTCATTGAGCTCAATTTAAAGACGACGTATATGAGATTGCTAGATCATTAGGAAGAGCCAAATGAACCTAAAATAGAAAGATCATGCAAAGGTTTAAGCTATTTTTGTGACTTGAGCATTGATTTAAGCTCAATCTCAAACATGGGGGGTAGGTGATGTAATCCGATTTGATTGACTTATCCTACGATAATATGTGGCAAAATCAAAGGCCATCACAAAGTGATCAATTACTATATAGTCGTCTACTCAAAGGAAGAGAGCTTTATTGAAAAAAATTTCCTCATTCGGAACCACCGACCTATCCTACTTTGATCATGACTCTACTTATGAGGCATAAAACTAGTTTGAGAACAAATCAATCAATCCATTCAAGGAAGATTCCTCCTTGGTCACGAGGTCACTTAAGGATTACAATTTTTATAGTTGTTTAATGCAAAAGTTCAGCTCCAATCATGATTTTTTAGACGTCTATAAAAGTAACCCAAACCTCACAGCTATAAGGATTTTCTCTCTTTGTTTAGATCTGGATAGCTTGTCCTAAACCCCTTAGATTCTTTTCTTGTCCACTATGGCTAACTTAAGCATCGAAGGATTTTTGTGGAGGAAAATTTCAGGACCCTTATGCTCTCTCTTGTTTTCTCATGTAAGAAGGCAGATAGTTCGGTTAGGAGGTGCTTTACAGTTCAAATAAGAATATATCTTATCTGTTGGTGTTGGTATATGAAGATCAATTTTGAATGTCAATGCTACCCATTTCAAATTCACCTTAACTTTCTCCTATCCAAGTGAGGTAAGCATGTAATTTGCAATTGATGATGCCCACACTCACTCTGTCCAATTGGGCTTAGCACATGAACAGTGATGCAGTTGCAAGTGAGGAAGGTGTGGGACAGGCTAGACACGTTCGGAGGTTGGACCCTCTCATGGCATTCGGAGCAAAGTGTAGACATGCCTATTTGCAGGTGCACCTATTGAACCAATAGCATCGAATCAACGGCTTCATTATTTGATGCAGGCTTCTATTTTAGACATGGTCATGTACATGAGAGGAAGTATGTGTTATCCCCTTAGTCCATCCTTCTGCTATGTATGACATTTAATTATTGATGAATTTGTTATGGGTGGCAATGCTATATGTGTAAGATTTTAAAAACACATGTGAATTATAAAACATCAAATAATAATTAAAATTAAATTCATATATGTTTGTATTATCTTTGATTCATGTAAAAACTACAAAGAATATTGAGGCTTAACTCTTCCTTTCTTTTTTTTCTTTCAATAATAATTTTCTCAATAGAAAAAAACTAAACTCAGATAATAAAAGAAGAGAAAACTTAGCCTATTTATATTGAAATTTTAGTAGGCTCATAGGAACATTGTTGCATTATAAACTCATACA
Organism: Metroxylon sagu; assembly: GCA_017589505.3. NCBI lineage: Eukaryota > Viridiplantae > Streptophyta > Magnoliopsida > Arecales > Arecaceae > Metroxylon > Metroxylon sagu. Next base: position 329,955 of record JACVBY030000412.1, read on the forward strand.
AATCATCTACCAACATCACCTATAAGAGATGTACATAAGTCCAAACAACATAAATTACATATTAACATTGCGAATTCAAAATCATCAATAATTAATGATAATCCACATACAAAAAATTTCTAACAATACATGCTTAGACCAGTGTAGTCTCTTGTTTCTCTCTTTACGAAAGTCGTAACTCGTGATTGTTTGGTTCATTTTGGTGTTTGCAATGTTTGGATATGCCTCGGTCGGTGTGAACCACATTGTCACTGGTCCAAGTTAGGGGAATACTTGGTCCATCGAAGCTGAGATGGTGGCAAGTTGGCTAAGGTCCATACCTAGCCCCATGTTGTCAAGGTTGGACCGGTGTTGGCTTCAGGCCCTGCTAATTAATTACAAGATGCTTTCTTTGATAAATCAATCATCCTTCATTATCCTCTTGTATGCAAAAGGAATAATAATATTGCCTTTTTTTTTTTTTTTTTTTTTTTTTTGTGCAGCTTGACATCAAATCTTGTTTCAGTTGGGGTTTGGTCCAAATACGAGCATGGATAAACATTTAAAGCCAACACAATCTTTTCATGAAATATTAGAGAGCTCCCGTTATGTGTACATGAATAATTTTCCTGAAATATGATATTTGAAAATAAATAGAATTTGGTCGTGGTAGCGCTGAAATCTCCCTTCAAAGCCTTGCTCATCTACGCACTGATAAGCAATAGGGTAAAGCCAGTTGAAGTTTCTTGTTTATTTTTCTTTAAAATAAAATTTGAGTCCAAGCATCATTCTTTGGAAATTTGCTTGTTAAAATGGAAAGGGTTATAATTTTGCAAGTTGAAGAACTCCAAATACCTCTTCCCGAGCACGTTGGAAAGAGATTTTGGATTGGGACATGAATGGTGGCACTTCCACTGTAACCATCGAACATCTAAATGTACATAAAGCGCTCTACGAGTGCAAACAGAGGAGGAAGCAAGATGAAATATAACTTGTCTTGCAAGACTTAATAATGGAGGTATGACCTGGAACTCCAATCCTCTCGCTTCTAAGATGTTTTCCTTGCCAACATCCAGACAAAACTTAAAATATGAAATGGAATCAACTTAAAATTGTTCCTGCTGTTTCTGTATTAAGCGCCTATGATGAATTAGTCCAATCTCAGCTTGAAAGCCTAAGGAAATTATTGCGTTGGTTTCCAAAATCACTGGAAACTACTCCTTTCCGTTTCTGTTCTGATCACACATTTACAAATGAAAATAAGAACGAGAAAGAAAGAGACTGGAAAAGAGAATATGAGAGAGAACATTGATCTTTCGTTCTTCTTATTCTTCCATCATCCTCATTGTGATAGAGATTCAATAGAGACAAGATGCTTGGACTATGGTACGAGAAAGTCTTTCATTTTGTAATCATCTTCTGATGGGTAACTGTAATAGCCTAAAATAGTCTCACATCGAGTGAAAAAGAAAAGTTTAAAGAGTTTAAAACTCAAGTTCGCCTTCTATCAATTAACTTGTATTCAAATTTTTAAAGCTACATGGCTTCGGTTCACTAATAAGTTAATTGGAACAACTTAAAGAGTTACAAATGGTATTTAAACCGATCCAAATGTATGAAAATTAATGACCATAAGAAAAAGATTATCTATATCACCTATTATCGCTAGGCTTGAGATATTACAGCAATGCAGTAATTCATCTTAGCTGATGAGTTTTTTTTTCTTGTTCCTTATCGTTGTATGCGGCGTATTCTATTTGAATTTGATCGCCTCATTAAATGGTAAGGGCGAACAAATATGGCCAAACTGTTTTGCTCCTTTTTCTGATGAAATAATGTAACCAAGCTGTGCTTAGCTACAATACTCAACCATCACTGTCTGATGTTGAACCATGCCTGGCCGGTGAAGCAAAGCTTGTCGAAGGAATTAGCCATTTCTAAAAGCTATACCCAGGAATGCACGTTGAAGTTATACACACTTTCTGGAAGCATCACTCCCAATACGTGACATATTTCTGCAGGAAAGTTTGATCATTTCCCAACCTAATCTCAGATTTCGCAAAAGAAAACAGAACCCAAGAAAAAGTAACATTGAATCATGGTCTGAAATTTCCAAGCTGCTTGGCCTCTGGAATTGCTCGAAGCAACATAAAATTAGCCCAGCAGGTGGACCCATGTCACCAACGTTCAGAATCTTAATTTACTGACCATATATTAATTACAAACATACTTCTAATGGAATCAAGATGCATCACTTAAAGAATCTTAGCAATTCGTCATGAGATTACAATGAAAAATATGAGCATTTATAATCTTTTAAATGATGATCTTCATTCATATTCATTTTTTAAAATTATTATATCTAATATTGATTCAAGAACTTTCTATTTGGAAACTGATCGAAGAGAAAAAAAAAAAAAAAAGAAAAAAGAAAAAGAAGAAGAAGAAGAAGGAGGAGGATATCTTTAGATTCTCTTCAAATTTCTTTTGTCAGAAAGAAAGGTAAAAAAAATAAGTAAGATAAGAGGAGTTAATATGCATGCATTTAATTGACTATTTTTTGAGAAGTGGGTGAAATGCTTAATTGATTATTTCTTGAAAAGTGAGGGAAATGGACAAGATAACGAAAATCAATGACCTTCATATTTGGTCCTTGGGTATAGAACAAAACATGAATAAGATGTATTTTTGAGTAGATGAGTGTGCTATTTTGGATGATGATGCTACTATTAGCGATAGTAGTCTTCCAGATAAGAAAAGAAATGGAAGAGGAAGAAAAAAAAAAAAAAAAAAAGAAGAAATACAATATCTGCACATCTTTATTGTGGGCAGACTTTAAAGAATAAGAGTTTGTGCAGGAATCCAAGTGATTTTTAGGAGGATTTACCTTGGATGGAATGGCAATAAAAATGAAAGTTTTATGCATAGTTTTCATGCATCACACATATGGAATAGAAATGAAAGATCTTTATTACCATTCCTTCATTTTCGTACCCACAAATCAAACAAAAACTTTCCCCTAATTGCACGGCATAAATGTCTTTTTTATACTAACACATCTCATTGAATGAAAGAGCTTGGTTCATCCTATGAAATGCAAGGAAATCCTATCTCCAGTTGCTTGGCTTGCCGGCTAAGGCAAATCAAAGAGATAAAATCCGACAGACCTCGACCGGCCAAGACGATTCCATCTCGCCTTTAAATTGGTCGACAACTTGGATGACTCGGGCTTATCCCCACCACTTTTTTTGTTCAATCTTGTCAAGGTTTCCCACGACAGCTGGTAATCGCGTTTCATTAATAATAATAATAATAATAATAAATAAATAAAAGCTAGTTTTCGCAAGCAGCATCATTCATGATGCTGACGAGTGGAAGCTATTTCGATCGTAGTTTGAAACGAAGTGTTGTCACATTATGATATACCCCACTGAAACCCTTACAAACAGCGTTACAACGGGAAATGACGGACAATAACGGGTACAATAGTTACAATAAAAAATAACGAATAATAATAAAAAAATAAAAGAATTATTTTTTTTTAATTTAAAATTTTTATTAAAAATTTATTTTGATTTTTAAATTTTTAATTGTTAAAATTTAGTTGCTTACGTTTTACATTCGACGGTTAAAACTGATGGAATAGTTGATGCATTACTTTTTATTTATTTATTGGCAATGTAATATTCTTAAAGACTAAATTGCAACAATTAAAAACTTTTGAAGATCAAAATTTATTTTGAATGAATATATTTGTGCCGAATATTTCTTTTGGACAGATTAATCATTTTTCAAAAAAATATTAAAGAATCCAAACAAAAATTATCTTATTAAGAAATACAAGAAAAAATAATGGCTGCTATTTTGTGTGATAATGGTCTATTATAATTTTTTTTTTTTTAAAAAAATCTTATTACATTTTTCTGAAAAAAGATCGCATATTACTGTCAATAAAAAATTCCGGAACTAGACGACTCCATTGGAATTTGGCACTCTCAGATATCAGCACGGACCTAAATGACTTGATCTGGCCCATGAAATGCCGCAGTTTAAATTTGATTTCGAAAGCCCCAGCACTCAGTACATTGATAAGAGTTCCAAATATCGCACCCTTTAATCCCCAATTAAAAAGTCCAGGTCGAATTATTACGAACACAAAGGGATAAAAAAATATGAAGACCTGTCTCAAATTAACCGACTTCTCCATCAAAATTTACCGTTTTACATAAATGAATACAAATTTGTTCAACATCAAATTATGCAACGAGATCCACTTTTGAAATGCCAACGTCTACGTTAGAGTTCTCTAAGACTACGCAATCCATAGATTAATAAATCCAAGCATCGCAGTGATGTTTTAATTTTAAACTATGTACCTCATTGCAAAACAGTGGAACCGAGAATCTTATGATCCATCATTCCCTTTTATTGTCCCAGTGAAATATGCTGACTAAATTAGTGATAAAATGAAAGAATAAGCAGCCGCTCTATCTCATCAATATACATGGTAAACAGAACCCCAAGGTAGCCATGTTTCTTGACAGGCCGGATCATGTCATACTTGCTGGCTCACAGCACTAACAAACAGTAAAGAATGGTTTCTTCTGCACACCATGGAGCTGCAAATATACACATCCAAAATTTTGCAAATAAATACAAGTAGCCGCTGGAAAAAAAAAAGATTTAAAAAGACAGCCATACGCATATATCCAATAACCAAAAAAGGGGAGGATCTAATTAAAACAAGATCTCCCTCACAGTCACATGAACACCAACCACTTTACACAACATAGAAACCTATTCACTTCCACCCCTGCACAAATAAGACCACTTTCCAAGCCTATTCCTACGTATCATCTAGAAAATCAAAAGCATCTTCTAAGTTCAACCGTCCAACGTCTCCCCTAAAACCATACAAGCATTCCAGGTGTCACAACTACTAGCTCCCTTCCATTTTGGCCAGGTAAATAGAGATTCTGGGACAGTAACAAGGGAAAACTGCCAAACAAGCATTCTCTCTATCAGAGGAAACAGTCCATATATTGATATTGATGCCTCCTGCTGAACTCCAACAGGCTCCCATAGGTGCGGTCTGCAGTGCCCACAAAGAAAGCCTCAGCATCAGGGCTAAAGGACATGCCAGCAATCTCTCCAAAAAGGTCGATCTCTTGGGCTTTGCAGTAATCGGCCCTCGCATCATATATGTGAACAAAATCAGCTGGCTCGGCCACAGCCATGAAATGACCATCTTCAGAGAATTTGATGCCCCGGATTGCACCCATCCTCCCCTTAAGCACAGCCAGTGACTCAGAGAGATTTCTCACATCCCAGAGCCTGCAGGTCGTGTCTTGATTCCCTGTAGCTAGGATGTGCCCATCTGGGTGCCAGGCTGATGCAAAGGAATAGTCCAAGTGTCCCTTGAGATTTTCAATTACCTAAACAATTCATGATAGAAAAACAAGGAATGAGGCTAGGAAATCATAACATATGCTCCTGAAATCAAATATAGAAACAACACTTACTTTTCCTGTCTTTGCATCTGCTATGAGACAGTCTATGCTGTCCCCAAGGACAGCAAGAAGCTTGCCATTTGGACTAACGGAAGTACTCTGTAGAGACCAATGAGTAACATAAGATTAGCAACCCAGAATCAAGATTCAAGAATAAGAGAGTGGAACTGGTAACTGATGTCACTCACATTCACAGACCAAGAGAATGGAAATTGACTGAGCAAGGCAAAGTTCTCGGCATCGAAGACCCTCACAAGGCAGTCATTGTTAGCAGTCATCAAATGGGTAGAACCACTGTAGAAAGATCAGTTAGATGGCACTCCCAAGAAATATTGGCAACAGATAAATCACTACAAATAGAGCAGTATACTATTTCTTACTTAGAAGTTTGATAGATCTCCACTGCATTGGTGATGGCATTCTCATCACTAGTTACTTTTGTACTGAAGACCACTCCAGGTTGATTCAGATACTGAATGGAGAGCAAAACCTTAGGATATTAGCCTATAAACACCTTCAAAATATAGAGCACAAGTCAAAGTCATCTAACCTTACAGATAAGCTCCCCTTGGAAACCACCAGCCACAATTAAGTTATATTTTACAGCCATTGTGCTGACCTGTACCCTTGAAACTGGCTGAACCAAAGATCCGTCGCATCGCTGTAGGACAGAAGTATATTCAGTAAACAACCAAAAATATTAATGAACACTATATTCTAGGCATAGAAAGAGAACCTGAGTGGGTACAATTTGTCCAGCTACATTGAGTACTTCCTTGCTTCTCTGGTGCAAAGATGACCGGTGCATAATTGAATGGTTCTGCATTGTGTAGACATCGTGCTTCGAAGTTGCCCACAGTAGATTCCGCAACTGCAAAAACCCTGATTGTCAGAAAACTCATTACAAGTTGCATGAGAAGAGAGCAACATCCATTTTTAACAGTCAAAGTTCTAGAGTCCACAAAAATTTCAACAAGAACTGGGATTACTGCAACTTTTTTTGTTATCTTATAGATGAATCACTCTGACAATGAAGTTAACAAGTAAAACTGTTTCCTAATAAGCATAAACCATCATCTACCTTTTATAGGTTAGCCTTTACTCATTTATGGTTATCTCCAAGAATGGCACCATCCTGATGCAAGGACTGGTTAGTGTGTACAAATTTGATCATTGTTTTTATATGTATGTATCTCACTTAGCACCATTTAGATCCATCTACCATGCTACCTAATGGCAGTGAAATGAGGAGTGAATATTCTCTTACCCTGCAGAAATTAATCTCTAAAAGGAAGAGATGTCTACCGCAATCAAGTGCATGAATTCATGGATGTAACAGGTGGACCAAGACAATCTAATTACGGGAATGAAAGAAACAAATAGTTGATTGGTGACGTGATACAACATAAGAGGAATATAAGACTTGGACAAGTTAAAAATGTCAGCGAACAAAGCAACCATCACTGTGATCTGGAAACCTGGAAAACAGCCATTTAGTACCAGGTAAATATCCCATATGTTTTATTAAAATAAATTTCTTCTAGAGTGGAATGAGCTAGCCAATAGAAGATTTGGCAATTACGTGCATGCAAGCCTAAAGGGCACCAAGTTAATTGCCAATAAATAAAGACAAACGAGACTCCTTACTTTCTGATTGATGTCAGACAGGCACAACTGGATTGTGCTACAGTTTGACATGTGAAAAATACTTTTAAAGAGCTAATCACTTTTCAATAAAATTAACTGTGAAAGACACCCAGAACAGTATTCTGAATTGTGAATTAACTGGATTTTAGAAAACCATTACGTTAATACTATACAGTTTAGGTGACCTGAATGAAGGTCAAATCCCTCACGATCTCACATAAATTCAAATATATAGTAGACATAACACTCTTATAAATGACCTGAAACAAGAAAAACCTCAATAAAAATCAATTAGACTGCTTTGAATATTAATATAAGGTAAAAAGGAACTAATCATCCAGCTACTGCCCGTAAATAATTTTGCATGTTAAGACACCCATAATCTTCTCAGCAGTCAGCATGCACAGGAAATTAAATACTAGTATCAATGGAGAAAGAATGATGCCTGCATCCCCCTAGCTAAGTGTCATTTTAGTTTCTTTTCTCATGGACTAGTCAGCGATCTTTTAAGAAGTCTTGGTACCAAAGCATTAAATGCCCGGTAAAGAGCACATGACTAATTTAACTGATTCATTATCATTTACAGATAACCAAATAGTCTACAACTGAGAAAATTCATACAATAAAGATGATTACACTGCACAAATGTACTTAGACAGACACAAGCATGAGGGATGAAAGTAAAAAGCCATAATATAATTTAACTTGCAGAACATTGAACACAGAAAACAAACACCAATGGTCAGTTTGATCAAGTAAAAAATGGTAGAAATCCATAACAACAGAGATTGCATCAACCCAATTTCTAACAGCCAGGCTTGGAAATCCTGCAGAAAAGAAAAGTTATATGACCTCTTATGTCCCAAACATGCCTACAAACAGAGGGAGCACCAATTTTTCATAAAGGTGACCTGCTAAATACATGACATATAACCCATCATACCACATCAAAAGGATCTTCTTATTGCACCAGCTGCTCATAAAGCACTTCCGCCTGCTTTAGTGCTGAAAGAACAAATTATAAATGGCAGCCCGCTGCTAAATTTGGGACATGAGGGATGAACAGCCACATCAGATGGTTAGAAGTTCAATAAAGCAGGACATGTACCAAACAACGTTCCATTAGGAAAAAAAAAAAAAAAAAAGATTTGCTCGCCTTGTTAAATTGACAGTCATAGCACAAGTTACATGTTCTTCTCCTCCTTTTCTTTTAGAGTGAGGAAAATGGTCCTTGCCAAAAAAAGATTTTTGAAGCAAATCCACTATTCATGAATTAAACATTCTACATTTCACCCATTTAAAATGGATCATTAGCAAGGTGCTCTTGAGACATCGGTTGATAGACAATAAACTTAATATATAGACAATAGCCGCCATTATGAGAACCTAATGTAGGAAATTATAGGTAAGAAGAAAGATGTAAACAATGCTTAGAAAATGTCAAGAACAGAAAAAGAGGAAAACATTATTACATGGAAAACACATGGGAAACCAGCAAGAAACCAAAGGAGTTTCCAGAAGGAACTAGCATCAAATGCTTTCCAACTTCTTTCTCCAACAGTTTTCAAATAATTGATGAATATTCTTCCAGTTTTCCATGTGTCACCTTTCAAGTTTCCTGCAATTTTCCTCATTTTGAGCAATGAGATCCAATGTTTCACAAATGGTTTCACCCACATCTCTCAAGCCAAGTGGGATGGATATTGGATAAGCTCCAGTAAGAATGACATAAAATCAGGGTCACAGTCATACCTTATGCATGCACCTAGGACACCACTAAGAAATAAAAAACAAATAACATTGTTAAAACTATTGAATCTGTTCAAATATTATTTCAAACATAAAAAATTAAATTCGTTACCTCCCTAGATCACAATAATGCTTGAGAAGATAAGTGCCTCATTAAAGATTTAAGAGTAAAATCACATGTCCTTATAATATTTAAACATATGTACAAATGACCTGCAAAAATGGAAGACTCCAAACAAAAGAGTGAAGATATGCTGGTAAAAATACAAGTGACACTAGTTATGAATTAATGCCATGTAAGTTAAATACAATCATCAAATTCAGAGCCCACAAAACATTTGAAATATAAAGGAAGTGCACTTTTGTTCACAATCTAGTGATTACAAGAAAGTATCTCTTATCTGCTGCACCTTAAAAATGAACAAGAAGCATTTTTATGTATTTATTCAACAGGGAAACAGACTTCATTTCTTTATTTAACAGCACTTCTCAACAGTGCTAGTTATAGACATGCCCCGACCATCCTGACCTATACAACAACACAACTTTTCATGAAAGGTTAGAATGTTTAAGAGACTTTCACTAACAAGCATTCAAAATTATGCTAGGTACAACACCAAAATGGTGTGTATATTTATTTTTTATAGTTTTTGTATTTGGAGATTTAGTTCTGCAATTTGATTTGTTTGGTTTTCTTAGAAACTTTTGTTGATCCTAATTAGTTTGGAATTAAGGCTTTGTTGTTGCTGTTGAATCATGGTCCAAACTATTGCACTTTCAATTGGAATGGAGAACAGCTGTTGGAGATCAGTGGTACCTGGAAATGCAAGATTGATGACTTGACATGCCTCGTATTGTATTGAAAATCATAGAAACTGCTCCCCTTCTCCACTTGTTTGCATTCCTGTTCAGAGAGTGCCTGCAGAAGTATCGTCAATGAAGAGTAAATTCTGACTTACAAAACAAGAGACATTACCATTCAACTACAGCATAGTATCATAGCAAAGCATTAAAAATAACTAAGATTAAGATTAAGACTACTAAAATAAAAGGCTTCAAGAAGAACTAAGAAAAATGTGTGTATAAAAATAAAATTGAAAAAGGATTCAAAAGCTTAAATAAAGATAATCTGCTGGATGCTACAGAAGTATACAAAAAGGCAGATGCTGCAGAATAAAAGTATATGAAAATTTTCTATTGAGATTACAAAGGACTTTAAAGATAACAAAGTTAAGAGAAATGGAAGTCAATATTAGTGCAACAGGTAGGTTTCCAGCAATAATGGCCTTGAGCTATGGTTGACAAACTTCCTGACTAGGATGTGTCAATCAGTCTGATCGCACATGAAAGAATTTTTTTTTTTTTTTTTTTTTTGCTTTTTAAATAACCATGTCAAACTAGGGAAAGTAAAGACCAAACCAGCTATAAATTGATTAGATTTGGGTTTCAGCCTTGGACATGACACATAATTTTGGGTTGAACAAGACCACAAAGCCCAGTCCTAGATCCATAGGATAATTGTAGTTATGTGGTAGGCCAAGAGCTAGGCAAGGCTTAATTAACAGTATTACTCATGAGGAAGGCCATGAACTATGAGGTTAAGAGAAAGAACAAAAAATATTCAAGAAAATGGAGTGGATATCTTGTTCATGATTTATCATGCCCTTATCCATGTTATGTTCCTCTTTTTCTCACTTTATGGCTCTAATTTGTTTTCATTTTATCAATACGTGACTGACAAATGAAGCTCTAATCGGGTTCGGGTACAAGAATATATGAAATAAATGGTTCCGGTAAAGTTGAGAGGGCTTTTCCAACCTGATCATAACTACCCATTGCCACTGCAGCCTCAAGTCCTTTGCTTATCATACATGGCATAGATAGACTAATTGCGAAAATCATAAAGAGAGGCAAGATGTATGTTATTCACAAAAAGGCAAAGTTTTAATCAAGATATATAAATTCCAGTGCTAAACTGTAACTATGAAGCGAAACTTTCACGTAACTACTGTAAATTAAGTAAAAAAATTGCCTTTTGAAACCTAAAGGAGTAAGACAAGGACAAAAAGATGGGAGATTTAGCCAAGTTTCTCAAGTTTCATTAGCAGTTTGTTTGAATGAGTGGCTCAATGTACTGCATATGTGCAAGTGAAGAGGCCAGATTTGCTCTATATCTATGTGTGGTGTACTCTCAATCTCCCTCTCTTTGCCGCATCTGCGCATGCTCATGCATCTGCATGCGTACATAAGGGAAAGGGAAGATCTTGGCATACTACCACATTTGTTCTTATCTCCTACCAACAGCCAAATATTCTTGCCTAACGACAGCCATAATTATCATGCATCTCCCAACTCAGAAGGTGTCAGCCTTAAGAACCATCTTGATCAGCTCTCTTCCAAAAGTCTTTACCAGAATACATATGTGAAAAAACAAAGCCAGACTATTTGTCTTAACATGGCCATAATCTTTAACCCTGTCCCAACTGCTTCTATTCACCCTTCTTCACCAATCAAATCCTCTTCACCAATATTGTCCTATTAATGGGGCACATGCGTGGTCAATCCAAGCTCTGCCAAACCCTTCCATAAAACAACCAAAGGTTCTACTACTTAGACAGGTGAAGAAGAGAAGGGGAAAAAAAGAAGATTTGCACTCCTCTCTCCCTGGTTCTTCTGGACCAACAGTTTGTGTTGGGTGTGAAGTAATTATAATTGTCATTGAATGTAGAAATCCCATGTCTTCTATGAAGGGGACCTACCATTCCCAAGTCCATCACCAACCGTTCGAACTGCTGCACCATGATTTCATTTTACAAGAGAAAGGTATCGAATTAACCACAATCAAATGCATGCCCATTGAACTAGGTCCCTCCTCAACAAAGAAACAAGATGCCAACCCAACTCAGAAAATTTACCACTATAGACAGTCCCAAATCCTTACTAATATTGACTCCAACCAACCTTCTTACTCTTTTCTTGAAACATCTAATTACACCAAAAAAAAAAAAAAAAAAGATAAGCACTTTGAACCAAGCTTACCTTCTCTAGCTGGTCCCGAGATTGAAACAGGTTCTGATAGTTCTTGTACTGCTTCAATCTCATCTCGCGGTACTGGTCTCGAGTAAAACTCAACCTCTCCCAGGGTATCCCCTGCATGTCCTTCCCATTTCGAGTCTCGAAGGCCGTTGTTGTATCACTCCTCTCCCTTACCTGAACAACCAAGCAACATAAAAATGAGATCTTTTTCTCACCAACACCATCAAATCCATCACAAAACAGAGAAAAGAGAGAGCACCGTGTCATCGCCTCCTTCGAGGTCAACATCATCACTTTCTTGCTGCAGATCCATTACTTCGAATGGATCGTTGTCGTCTTCATCGTCGTCAAATCCAAGCATGTCAATGTATCCCTCCAACATGTACTCCAAGTCGTTCTCCAAAAACAGCGCCATCTCACTACACCTCCAGAATAAAGCCCAATCATTTAAAGCAGGAGAAATTGCATTCCAACGATACATAATTGAAGGAAAAAAAAATAGAAATTGAATTCCAAATAATGGATATACCGAACATAGCATTGAAATTAATATGAAACTAAATCCACTTAAAAGCTAACATACATAATTTAGACAACAGGATTCGGTAAACGTCAGAACAAACAAAAAACGGTTTTTCTGCATGCTTTTGAACTTTGTACAAAGAAACAGAAAAGGGTATAAAAAGGTAAAATTTACAGGACACCTAGGTTAAAAGACCGATTTCAATGGGAAGAAACCCAAACTTTCGCCATCTAACCTTACAAGCCGAATCAAAAACAATAAAAAAAAAAAATTTAGAAGACGATCAGAAAGCGCATCATAAATAGGGCGCGTACGCTGCTTGTTAGGAAACGCGAAGGTTCAGCGAAAGCGAGATCTTATCCGATGCTTCGAGCGAAGGGGGCTGGACTAGAGCACGACCACCGAGAAGGAAAAAAAAAAAAAGATGGACTCGTATGGGAAACGGGCGTTGGCTTAGCAAGGCCGCGATATCGGAACTTGGGAGTTTTCAATGAGCTCATTCCAGCGAAGATGGGAATCTTGAAATCGAATAGCGGAAACGGGATTTTATGGAGGAGGAGGAGGACCGCAACAGCCAGAGCCTTGTGATATTTATAGAGCCTGCCGAGCAAGATCAGCTGTGCCGGCCCAAAACCTCGTTCCAGCGTGCAAAGCCCATCAAATGGTGCTACGTCACCATGCTACATCATCATGATTTGTTTTGCTTTTATTTAACGTGATGGTTACTGACGTGGAACAGGACAATTGGTTGAGCTAGCTGTCGGTGTGTGGCTCCAACAGACGAAGCGCCAACAAACTACCGCCACCTGGACATATTTGACGATCCGTCGGGTATCGCCCTCTTGCTCCCGCCGAGCACCGTCTTCGCTTCGTTGCGCATAGAAATTCTGTGCGAGATTATGATCATCCCCACCGATTACGTCCGTCATGTCCGGGCGTCGCTTCTCCTAAGCAATGACCGTTTAAAAAGCCGACATGATGGCTTGACTCCGCTCAGACGGACGGCAGATCCAAATCCGCATATAACTCTTACGCAGTTATACTGAAATAACATGATTCGCCAGAAGGCGGTAACGTGTCTGGCGTTTCGCTACCGGTGGCGGCCGGCGTGTCCTCATCCGTGGCGAGGGACGATGAATGCCGTCACCATCAGGGTAAATTAAGGACAGTCCCACCGCAGAGCTTTGGCGGTTAGCCCTTACTTCAGGGGGGAGGGCTCGCGAAGCAAAAAGATGAGGTAAACGTACCGTTGATGATTTGCTAGCAACTAAAATAAGCCTGTATCAATTCAAACACAGGCATTATATTAAACCGCCACATCGATCACCGCCTTCGGCCGTACGTAACGTAGAACTTATGACGAAATATTCCAAGGGACGTCGGCATTGGGGGTAAGTTTACCGTATAGCGACACAATTCCACGGTTAAATAAAATATTTTACAGGAAAGAAACGCGTCCATCGTTAATTGCCCGCGGTCTTTTGGGGCTCACCGTGCCCAGGAGACGTGGCTTGTTTTGAATGGATGAATGGAACACGTGGCTGATACTTTCATCGCATGGCCGTTGCCCCATTCGGAGAGCAACTGTTAACGCCAGGTGGAGATTCGCTGGCCGCATTAAAATTGCCGTCGCGGGGGTCGCTGCCAGCGCCGGGGTTAACCGGGAAGTTGGTGTTTTGACCACCGCCCGCTGGAGCGGACGGTAAGCGGATTGGCTGTCGAGTTGAAGCTGTTAAAACTCGTGTGCATTTTGTATGCGGACGCTGCCCATCTGTGTCACTTTCTCACAAAATACTGCATCTAAGTTCCGTGCATTCTCCATCACAGCTAATTCATGGGCCATCTTGGATGAGTCTAAGTTATCCATTATCTCGATGAATAGAACTTGAGTACGATTTATGATAAAATGAAAGAGAAAAAGAGTGAAACCGAAAGAATGATTCACACCTAATGAACCATAAAATAATGAGAAAGTAGAAAAAAAGAAAGAAATGATTCATACTTAATAAACCGCATCTAAGTCTAATTATATCCAGTTCAGTACAAGTGAATCTTCCATGAAGTCATATATATGGAATGAAATAAAATTTGTGCATAGAGTGATTTCAATTGCATGCAAACTTCTTTAGCTTGTAAATTATTAAATCTGCTTAGGAATGCAATGACATATTGCATATGTAAAGTTCATCAACTTAGATTCCATCCCACATTTTATATGCATGATTAAGAATTGTAATGACAGCATATAATTTTAAAATGTTCTTGTAATCAACGTTCCTAATTTCAATAATAATAATAATAATAAAATCTACTCATTAGATGCCTTGATCCACTCCCATAAATATTTAATTCAGTTGACCAAGGCTTTGTTATTTACAATATCAATAAGGTAACTAATTAAGATCATACCATTAAAATAAGCTTTGTGTCTCTAAAAAGTGGATGCTAAATAATTAATCATAGCTAAGTTATACGATGCTTTTATGGGTTTATGGATGATGTCACAAACAATGATAAGTTTAAAGATATATGGATATTGTATAAGTTTATAAGGACATTATATAGTTGAGTTGTATGGTTCGAATTAATGCTTTATTTTTAATAAAAAAGGTTAAAAAATATATATATAACAATTGAAACCTTAACATGTCCTGGGCTTCTGTCCTACCATAATGCAATACGTTAAGTTTGGTGCGATAAAACGAAACCGAGAAGGTGCGCTTTTCCTCATGTTCTTTACCTTTTCTTTCTTTCTGATCCTATTTTCTTTGCCTTTTCCAACGTGAAAGGAAATGATGAAAGTGATATCTAATTTTGTATTATAAAATCACTCGTTAGGTTCAGTACGGATGCCAATTTGCATCCATTCTAACGCAGAGTGAGAACATGTTTGCATGTGCAACTATGCATGAGTATGTTTGAATAAAAATTTATGTCTTGAAAAAAAAAAAAAAAAAAGGTCAATAGAAGAAAATATGATAGTTGCTCTTACGAGAGGATTATAATTCTTTATAAGACATTTGTAATATACTCTTATTTAAGACAAGCATTTAAGACAAACTTCATTGCTGGGTTTGATAGGTTATAATCAAGGAAAGATTTGACTGCAAATATATTGCGTGGCTTCACATAATTTACAACCACCAGCAAAGTGGCTGTTTTGACCATCTTGACACACGTTGAGATACTATTTTTATTCGTGTGTTTCTACGCACTTTCATGTTTGATCTTGGCATCCTCCTTGCAAAAGTTAACTATGATTATCTCTATGTCCCTTGAAATGGCATTAGAACAAAACGTTTGGGAAGATAAGGAACTAATTGGTACAGTAGCCTTGTAGAGCAGTTGAGGTGGCACCAAAAGAACGAACATAAAAAGTTAAGATAAAAATAATAATAATATGAAGAGACAACAAAGACTCCTTTATGCGGGTAATGTACAGTAGGATGCCTTAGTTTATCCCAAAAAATAAAACTTTACAAAGAGGAAAAAAAAAGAAAGGCCTAATGACCTACATAAGTTATTTTGAAGATTTTTTTATAAAGTAAATCCAATATTTTATCGATATGGTGTATAAAGCCTTTTCTTATCACTAATTATAAATGGAGCCAAATAAAATAATAGTGTATTATAACTAACACCTCTAGTCAACATATCTTTCTCTAAATTTACTAGAGCCCATGGTTAGGCTAGGTAAAGATAGAAAATGATCTTTTTATCCTATAACTAGTGGGATTCATATTTTGACTCCCTCTTTTCTTACCCTTTTATTATGTGACTTTACTCCTACCTCTCATCAATGCCTCTATTCATAAAACTTAAAGCCTAGATAGAAATTCTAGCAACTACCATGAGAAGAAGCCAAAAACCTAACTCACCAACATAGATTGAGGTGAAGTAGAGGACTTGGAGCTTTGGTCTCTTTTAAGAGGTTGCTTTCCAACCATCAACTCTTCTAAAGCTTGTTAAACTAAGCCACATCATGAATATCAACCTCAAAAGCCTCACCAATATTTTCTTATCTTATCCCTCTACTTTGTTAACCTCATAACAAATTTCTCAAAGATGGTGGCAGTGGATCCCTTTGTCTCAATGTAGTGTGTAGCTTATTGTGCTCAATATAATGAACTACAAAAGTCAATTACTAATGTATATTTGTTGTCACTTGGTCTCTATGTGATTCCTCTTGACAAGTAAAAAAAAAAAAAACTTTTCTAAATTGGTGATCTAAGAGCTAGCTCACAACATCGACAATTTTGTTTCTCTACCTTGACTAGATCAAGAACCCTTTTTGGACAAATGTGATGTGCTCCAGGAGTTCATTGTTATACTAATCAATCTAGTGTTGGGCAAGATTTTGTGACTCCATATTAAGATCAATATGATAGTAGAGTCTAAAGGTAGTTAACATTGGGTTGGGCCCCAATGCATCCTTCAAAATTACCTAGGAAAAGATTAAAGCAAATAGTGCAAAATAAAATGAAATAAAGTCTCTAATTTGAAAATAATTATCAATTTGAAAACTAAACATCAAAGATTTAGATATTAATAAAGAACTAGAATAGGTATAATTAGAAGCTTCTTGTCTAGCCATTAAGATGGCCTCATCATTGCTTAGAAGTTCACTCACTAACACTTCTGAGATACTTCACAACTAAAAACTCTACTAACTTAGAAGCCATTTGGATCTTCATTTGCATTATATTTGAGGCACGTATGATGCCTAAACATGACAACTTATTTGAAGATTAAAAATCTCACTATGCCACAATGTTAAAATTACAGCCTGCATGATAGGATGCTAATAGCAAGAAAACCTAATGTCCTACTAAATGCAAAGTGAGACATGGATTTTTTTTTTTTCAATATGACTAATAAATTCATCAAAATTTTTTTATGCCCTTTAACTTTTAGTGAAAATCCAATGTTGCCTTTAAAATTTTAACCTACTTTTAAGGTTATCCTAATATACCCTTTATTTATCCTTTAAGCTATGCTACGATGGAATTCTTGAAGTCCTTTTTTTCTCAAGCTCTAAACATGTGGACTCTCTAGATCAAAGGTCATAGGTGATTCTCTAATTTTTCTTTGAACTTTCCTTACTAATTTAGATATTTTTTATTTAAAATTTGGTAGATCTAAACTCTAACTATTCTTCTTGAATATTTTTCTAAGACTTTGGTGGCAAATATTTTGTGACAATTTTTTCTTCTAGTTCTAGATAAAGAATTAGTTGTCTTTAACATTACTTTCTTATAATATTTGGAATAGTAAGTTTTCATATTTTTCTTTTTATATGATCTTTTTTCTATTATGAATATTTCTTTCTTGATAAATTTATGCTATGAAGTTATTTTATATATTATAACTTCGTTTAAATTATTTTATGTATAGTAGTTATTTACCAATTGAATTGTTTACTAATAGTGTTTATGTATAATTATATTTATAGTCACCACTAATTCACTACCCACTCTAGTCATTTCATCATTTAGATGTTGTAATGTAACAAGATTTATTAAATATCTCTATATACAAATTAATGTTGCATTATATTAAATGCAAGATAGTAACCAAACACTTCTATCTAATAAAATGTAATGTTGTATTACCAATGCAACAAAACACAACATAAATGTAAATGATATGCTAAACAAGGCATAATTGCATCTCCATTCTTCAAAATCTACTAGGGTTGTAATATCCTGAACTTGGAAGGCTTGTAATTTCATTTTAAGCATCTTTTTATTGCTATTTTAGTCTTCTGGTATTAATTATTTGAGTTGAATCTTGAAAAGATGTGAAAGCTGAAATTTAAAGTTATTTTGAGTTTTCCTCATGATCCTTCCAAAAAGCTGATAAAATCAATTATTTGGGCTTATAATTGAAGTTTTTGTAATGATTTCAATGTCTACTAGTTGCTTTGGATCCTTGGGAGAGGTTGAAATGCATAAAAAGAGCTTTTGAAAAAGAAAAATGAGAGAAAATAGCTTTTGAAAAAAAAAAAAAAAGTAAAGGAGGGAATTTGAGGTTAGCTAACTCTAGAGTCAGCTAACGAATGGAAAAATTCCATCCATAAAACTCTAGTGAGTAACAGGGGTAGTTAGCCGACTCTAGAGTCAGCAACACCCTGAAACTCACTGTTAAAGGCTTGGAAAAGTTATTGTTGCCATAGTAGTTAGCTGACTACTGTGGAAAAACATTCTGTATATTGCTTGGGAAGGAAATTTTTATTTTCTGGACCAAAGTAGTCGGCTACTTTGGAAATTTTGTCTGTGGGGTTGGTTTGAAACCAATTTTACTTTTAACCAAGGACTTCCCAGTGGGTCACCCATCGCTCTCACCCAAGCATGCTTAACTGAGGTTTCATGTGGATAAAAATTTTCTGTGGAAGTGGTTTGAGGATAATTTCACTCTCATTAGCTAGCATCCATGCTGACTAATAGGTGGATAACCCCTGTTATTTATCTGATAACGGAATTTGACCAAGGATATTAACGAAAATTTGATCAGGGGCAAAAGTAAAATTTAATAAAAAGTCATTTGAGGATTTGATCAAGGGCAAGGTAGGAAAAAAAATTAAAGGGGCAAAAATACTTGGTGGAGAAGGGAGTCATATAGGCTTTGAAAAGCATGATTTAAGAGTGGAGAGGAGCAAAATAGAAATTTTTAAGAGCATTTAAGGTCACCCATCCCTCTTGGTCCTTAAGCGGCGTGTGAAAGGAGAGAAAAAAGAGAGAAAAGAGGGAGAAAAAAAAAGAAAGAAAGAAGAGGGTTCTGTCAGCCGTGGAGAAGAAAAGAAGAAGAGAAAAAGAAGAAGGGAAGGAAAGGAAAAAGACTTGATGGTTTAACCTATCTTTGCTAAGGTAAGTCCAAACTTCCCTAAAATAGAGAATGATGTTTAAATCTCATGATTTAGAGGCAAATGAGGTGATAACATGTGTAGATTGTGAATCCTTGAGCATGTTAGGGATTAAAGGGTATTATGTTAAGATATGAAGGCATAGAGCATGTATGCATAGTTTCATGAAACCCTTGGTGCTTGTGACCCTAATAATGCATGTATGATGACTTAAGCCAAGAGATTAGTTCAAGGGAGCCAGAGCAAGGGAAATAGCAGCTATAGCGGTGTGCTATCAGCTAAGGTGAGTGGATTTCTCATCTAGCTTTGAGAAATGTTTTATGATAGCATAGTGGTATTTTGCTATAAATTAGAGTATGTTATGCTAAGTATAGTATTTCCAGTAGTTAAATATGGGAAATGAGAACCCAGTTATGATGTATCTTATTCTCAAAGCATATTATAAAGCAAAGCATGAGTTTAAAGCATGTTTTAAAGCAAAGTATGAGTTTAAAGCATGTTCTAAAGCAAAGCATAGGTTTAAAGTATATTTTAAAGCAAAGCATGAGTTTAAGAGAAGAAAAGGAAATATGGGCTAGAGCATGTTTCAAAGCAAAGTGAGTTTCAGCAAAGCATAAGTTTCAGAAAAAGTATAAGTTTCAGCAAAGCATAAGTTTCAGAAAAAGCATGAGTTTCAGCAAAACATGAAATTAAGAAAAGAAAAAGAAACATGGGCTAGAGCATGTTTCAAAGCAAAGTATAGAGTTTCATGAAAAGCATTGTTTGGATAAAAACACATGTTTCAGTAAAGCATGGAATTTACTTTTTAGATTTATGTTTCAAAAAGATGTATGGGCATGCATGAATATCAATGTTTCAAAGAAAGTATAGCTAGTTGTATATTGAATTATAAACTTATATTGAAGTATTTTTACAGCATAAGCATAAAGAGCATGGGGCCATATATGGGGCTGATCACTGTGTAGACTGTGCCATAGCATGAGCATTGCACACACTATTATAGCCGACACTTCCTTGCGACTCAATCGTACTATGATCCCGAGGCCAGGGAGAGTACAAGCTATATCAGCCCAGTGGGGCAGATTGCAAGTAGCCCAGTGGGGCAAGAATCACAGTTCAGTTAAGAGCTAGGTTACTATATAGCCCAAGGATAGGCCCATGGAGGGGGCAAGCAGGAGGCCCAGAAAAAAAAAGCAAGCTCACACCTGGAGTGAACCGCACATGTGAGGGGTGCCATGTGGTGCGGGGATCCTCGGCGCTCAGTACACTCACCCACTGAGAGTACACCTGCAGGAGGGCGACTGTAGAGATGTACCTTAGTGGTAGCACACCCAGCCCATCATCATGAAGTTTTGTAAAAGTGGCATTTCTTATTTAAGTTGCATTATTGGAAGCATAAGCTAACTAATGAGTTTTCTTATCTCATTGAAAAGATTTTTGTATCAACTGTGATATGTTGTATTAGTATGCTTATTTGCTTTTAAAATGTGGTTCTCAGTTTTTCCCCATTGTTAGATGGCTATCCAGTCACTGGGACTTAGGTCTCACCCCTCTATTGTTGAAATTTTTTTTTGAATTACAGATTAGAGTTAGCAGGTTGGCTCTTGGATGCCTGATTTTGATATGGGCTACTAGATGTATATAAATTGGTTGATGACATGGATTTATGTTACTTGGATTGTATATGTATTGATAATGGATATGGATGGATCTGTATAACTGTAACCCTATGATGTATTTTGGACTTGGGTGGTTATGAGAAATGACTGTTATTGTGGAATGGATTTATGCATATGGTCTTTATAGCAGTATAGTGATGAAAGTTATATTGCTTGGGATCATGTGTTGAATAATGTGAAAGTCTTATGTTATCTGAGCAGGATGAAATAAATTGTGATGTGATCTCATGAATAGTATGAATAAATTGAGTAGGTTAAAGTTTTTAGCAGGTTCTGTATTTTTGTGCATGTAATTTATGGCAATTGGATAGGGATCGCTAGAGCTTTATGGTACTTAACATAAAGACTAGCAGATCTCTATCCAATTTTCATAAGAAATCATGCCATCGGGAAGGGGGCCCGACAGGTTTTGGTATCAGAGCCCTAAATTATTAGATCCTAGGGGTATAAGCATGAGTTTAGCATAGTGAGTATAGTTTTGAATGATGAACCTGATCAAATGAATTGTGTATTGTAGGATGGTTTCTACCAGGACAAGAATGGATGGAGAGCAGTCCTCAAAGAGAGGCAGAGGTAGGTGTAGGCCCAGAAAGTCTGATAGGGAAGGCCAACCTAGTAGAGCTATTTCTAGTGATCCACCATCTGATGGTGCAGGGGTGGAAGTATCTCAGGAGCATATGCATGATTCTCATTCCCATTCTGCTACCCCGATGCCAGTGGACCCATCCCTGGCACAGGCTCAGGGGCCGTGTATGCCAGATTTGGTGGGGATGATCACTCAGGCAGTGGTAATAGCAGTGACCTCTAGTTCCAGCCTTCAGTCTACAAATCTTGAAGCAGAAAGGAATGTAGAGAGAGCTAAAAAGTTGGGGGCTCTAGAGTTTCAGAGGACCACTGACCCTATTCAGGCTGATGTTTGGCTTCAAAGGATAGAAAGGGTCTTTAAAGTGATGAAGTGCTCTGAGGAGCAAAAGCTGAGTATAGCAACCTTCTTGTTGGAAGGTATAGCACAAAATTGGTGGAGATCTATTAGTAGTAGACAGCCCCAAGGGGTGAAAGTGACCTGGGAGAGTTTCAAGAAGGAATTCTATCAGCAATATTATTCAGAAGTGTATAGAGATCAGAAAAGGAGAGAATTTCTTAATTTAACCCAGGAAAAGATGTCGGTAACTGAGTATGAGGCTACCTTTATTGAGTTGTCTCGATTTGCTGAAGCCCTAGTAGTGGATGAGAGGGAGAAATGTAGGCTATTTCAGGATGGATTAAATCTTCCAATTAAGGCTAAGACCAGTATGCAGTGTTATAGTAGTTATTCTGAGTTGGTGTAAGGGGCTCTCAGGGCAGAGGAGACAGAGAAGGAGTTCCTTAGTAGGAGGCAGGAGAGGTCAAAAAAGGGTGCACCTAGTTTCCTTTCAGGTGCAGGAGGAACTCAGCAGTTCAAGAAGCCCCAGAGGGCGGGACAGTCTAGTTCCAGTTACAGAGCTCCTGTAGATGTTGGTAGAAGGTCGGCATCTGTGTCAGTATCTAGTCCTATCCAGAGGAAAACAACATATGGAGGGATGTCTCAAGCTATTAGTAGTAGAGTGGCAGGAGAGATAAGAGATCAGAGCCACTCCCTTGGTGGTGGGAGGACTCTACCCCAATGCAATGTCTGTAGGAAGATGCACTTTGGGGAATGTAAGAGAGGTAATAGAGGATGTTATATATGTGATCAGATGAATCACTTGAAGAGAGATTGTCCAAAGAGAGTACAGGGCAGCGATCATCCTCAAGGATCAGCTGCACCTAGAGGACAGCCTACTAGAAGGGGAGATAGTAGTATCCCAGCTTCAGCCAGTCAGATGAGATCTAGTGGTAATCAGCAAGGGATGATTCCTAGTGTTCCAAGGGCTGAAGCTAGAGTTTTTGCAATGACCAAGCAAGAGGCTCAGGTCAACCCAGATGTGGTGATAGGTATATTACCCATTTGCAATTTTGATGCTTATGTTTTAATTGATTCTGGATCTACGCATTCATTCATAGCAGTAGATTTCATCAAGCATTTAAATAAAGCTGTGAGTTTATTGGGTAGTCAGTTGGTAGTATCCGTGCCAGTAGGGAAACCTTTCGTTGCAGATCAGGTGTATAAAGATTATGCCATTTTAGTAGAGGGCCAAGAATTATTAGCAGATCTGATTCCATTAAATCTAAAAGAATTTGATGCTATATTGGGGATGGATTGGTTATCAATGCATAGGGCCAAAGTAGACTGTTCAAAGAAAGAAGTAGTATTCCCTACCTCAGATGGTAGAGAGATTTATTTTGTAAGAGAAAAGAGAGTATTGCCCTCAAGTGTGATTTCAGCCTTGACAGCTAGCAGAATGCTAAGAAAGGGGTATGAAGCCTATCTAGCTTGTGTAGTGAATTTAGAGGATAATGGTCCAGAGCTATCTGATATTTCGATGGCATGTGAATTTCCAGATGTATTTCCTGAGGAGTTGCCAGGATTGCCATCAGACAGAGAGATAGAGTTCAGTATAGACTTGACCTCTGATACTAGACCTATAACCAGGGCACCCTATAAAATGGCTCTAGCAGAATTGAAAGAATTAAAAGTCCAGCTTCAGAAATTGCTTGATAAAGGGTTCATTAGACCCAGTGTTTTACCTTGGGGTGCACCTGTGTTGTTTGTAAAGAAGAAAGATGGTACCTTGAGGTTATGCATAGACTATAGACAGCTCCACAAGGTGACCATTAGAAATAATTATCCTTTGCCAAGGATAGATGATTTGTCTGATCAGCTTCAGGGGGCAGTAGTGTTTTCAAAGATTGACCTTAGATCTTCGGTATCACTAGTTGAAAATAAAGAAAGAGGATGTACCAAAGACTGCTTTCAGGACCAGATATGGTCATTATGAGTTTTTGGTGATGCCTTTTGGCTTGATCAATGCCTCAGCTGCTTTTATGGGACTGATGAATCAAGTGTTCCAAAAATTTTTAGATAAATTTGTGATAGTGTTCATTGATGATATCCTAATCTATTCTAGAAGCAGAGAGGAACATGAGCAGCATTTGAGGACGATGTTGCAGATCTTGAGGGAGAAGCAGTTATATGCCAAGTTGAGTAAAAGTGAATTTTGGCTAGATGAGATTAAATTCTTGGGACATGTGATATCAGCTAAGGGTATTATGGTAGACCCTCAGAAAATAGAGGCAATAGTGAATTAGGAAGCACCTACAAATCTGACAGAGGTGAGGAGTTTCTTGGGCTTGACAGGATACTATAGAAGATTTATAGAAAACTTCTCTATTATAGCTTCTCCCATGATAAAGCTATTAAGAAAGAACACCAAATTTGAATGGTCTAGTGAATGTTAGAAATGTATGGATGAGTTGAAGAGGAGATTGACTTCAGCTCCAGTGCTTACCCTCCCAAATAGTAACAGTGATTTTGTGATATACAGTGATGCATCTTTCAAAGGTTTGGGGTGTGTATTGATGCAAAATGGGAAGGTGATTGCCTACATCTCTAGACAGTTAAGGTCTCATGAAAAGAATTACCCTACCCATGATTTAGAATTAGCAGTAGTAGTATTTGCATTAAAGGTATGGAGATACTATTTGTATGGGATGAAATGCCAGATATTTACAAATCACAAAAGCTTAAAGTATATCCTAACACAAAAAGAATTGAATCTCAGATAAAGGAGATGGATAGAGTTGATAAAAGATTATGACTGTACTATAGAGTATCACCCAAGGAAAGCCAATGTAGTGGCTGATGCATTGAGTCGGAAGTCTACAGCAACCTTAGCTTCCATTAGAGCAGTGCAGCTACCCCTAATGTTAGAATTGAGAGAGCTAGATGCAGAGCTGGCAACAGATAATTCAGGAGCCTTACTAGCAAATTTCAGAGTCAGACCAATGTTGCTTGAGGAAATAAGAGAGGCTCAAGTGCAGGATCCACAATTGCAAAAAGCTAAAGAATTAGTTCTGAGTGGGTCCCAATCAGAATTTTTAGTTAGAAGTGATGGTATATTGTTATTTAAGAATAGAGTATGTGTGCCAGCAGTAGAATTATTAAAGGAGCAAATTCTGCAAGAAGCCCATAGTTCATCCTATGCAATGCACCTAGGAAGCACTAAGATGTATAGAACTATTAAGCAAGATTATTGGTGGCATGGGATGAAAAAAGAGATAGCTAGGTATGTTGCTAAATGTTTAGTGTGCCAACAGATTAAAGCAGAACATCAGAGCCCAGCTGGCAAAATACAGCCATTATTTGTGCCAGAATGGAAGTGGGAGCACATTACCATGAATTTTGTTGTGGGTCTCCCAAAGACAAGAAGAGGTAATGATTCTATTTGGGTGATAGTAGATAGATTGACAAAATCTGCCTACTTTTTGCCTATTCAAATTTCGTTTACCTTGGATAGATTAGCAAAATTATATGTGAATGAAATTGTGAGTAGGCATGGGGTGCCAGTATCCATTGTATCAGATAGAGATCCAAGGTTCATATCTTATTTTTAGGCAGAGTTGCAGAAAGCTTTAGGCACTAAGTTAAGATTTAGTACAGCATTTCATCCTCAAACTGATTGGCAGTCTGAGAGAACCATCCAGACACTGGAGGATATGTTAAGAGCATGTGTTATTGAATTCTCAGGTAACTGGGATGAGCACTTGCCATTGATTGAGTTTGTATATAATAACAGTTATCATTCTAGCATTGATATGACATCTTATAAAGCTTTATATGGAAGAAAATGTAGAACTCCAGTGTGCTAGGATGAAGAAGGAGAAAGGAGGCTGCTAGGCCCAGAGTTGGTGCAACTCACAGCAGATCAAGTTAGAATTATTAGAGCTAAATTAAAGACAGCTTAAGATAGATAGAAGAGCTATGTAGATAAGAAGCATAGAGATGTTAAATTTGAAGTAAGAGATAAGGTATTTTTGAAGGTGTCTCCTTGGAAGGGTATCATGAGATTTGGGAAGAAAGGAAAACTAAGTCCCCGATACATTGGACCTTATGAGATTATTGAGAAGGTGGAGATACTTGCATATAGATTGGCCTTGCCACCACACTCTCTCAGATCCATAATGTGTTTCATGTATCAATGCTTAGGAAGTATATGCCGAATTCCTCTCATGTGCTTCAGTCAGAGCCAATACAGTTACATAAAGATTTATCTTATGTAATAGAGCCAGTGCAAATTTTGAGCAGAGAGGTTAAACAGCTCCGTAGTAAAAAGATTCCTTTAGTTAAAGTGCAGTGGCAGAATCATCAGAGAGAGGAAGCTACATGGGAGAGAGAGGATGAGATGAGATTGAAGTATCCTCATTTGTTCCAAATTGAAAGTAGCTAAATTTCGAAGACAAAATTTCCTAAAGGGGGGAAGATTGTAATATCCTGAACCTGAAAGACTTGTAATTTCATTTTAAGCATGTTTTAATTGTTATTTTAGTCTTCTGGTATTAATTATTTGAGTAGAATCTTGAAAAGATGTGAAAGTTGAAATTTGAAGTTATTTTGAGTTTTCCCTCATGATCCTTTCAAAAAGTTGATAAAATCAATTATTTGGGCTTATAATTGAAGTTTTTGTAATGATTTCAATGTCTACTAGTTGCTTTGGATCCTTGAGAGAGGTTGGAACGAAAATTTTGAAGGTTAGAATGCATAAAAAGAGCTTTTGGAAAAGAAAAATGAGAGAAAATAGCTTTTGAAAAAAAAAAAAAAAGTAAAGGAGGAATTTGAGGTTAGCTGACTCTAGAGTCAGCTAACCTATGAGGAAATACGTTAGCTGACTCTAGAGTCAGCTAACGAATGGGAAAATTCCGTCCGTGAAATTCTGGTGAGTAACAGGGGTAATTAGTCGACTCTAGAGTCGGCTAACACCCTGAAACTCACTGTTAAAGGCTTGAAAAAGTTGTTGCCATAGTAGTCGATTATTCAGTCGACTACTGTGGAAAAACATTCTGTATATTGCTTGGGAAGAAAATTTTTATTTTCTGGACCAAAGTAGTTGGCTACTTAGTCGATTACTTTGAAAAAACACTCTGTAAAAGTGGCTTGGAAGAGATTTTTGGCTACAGTAGCCGATTATTTAGTCGACTACTATGGGAATTTTGTCTGTGGGGTTGGTTTGAAATCAATTTTACCCTTAACTAAGGACTTTCCAGTGGGTCACCCATCGCTCTCACCCAAGCATGCTTAACTGAGGTTTCAGGTGGATAAAAATCTTCTGTGGAAGTGGTTTGAGGATAATTTCACTCTCATTAGCTAATAGGTGGGTAACTCCTGTTATTTATCTGATAACGGAATTTGACCAGGGACATTAACGAAAATTTGACTAAGGGCAAAAGTGAAATTTGATAAAAAGTCATTTGAGGATTTGATCAAGGGTAAGGTAGGAAAGAAAATTGAAGGGACAAAAATACTTGGTGGAGAAGGAAGCCATGTGAGCTTTGAAAAACATGACTTAAGAGTGGAGAGGGACAAAATAGGAATTTTTAAGAGCATTTAAGGTCACCCATCTCTCTTGGTCCTTAAGCGGCATGTGAAAGGAGAGAAAAAAGAGAGAAAAGAGGGGGAAAAAAAGAAAGAAAGAAGAGGGTTCTGCCAGCCGTGGAGAAGAAAAGAAGAAGAAGAGAGGAAGAAGAGAAGAAAAGGAAGGGAAGGAAAGGAAAAAGACTTAGTGGTTTAGCCTATCTTTGTTAAGGTAAGTCCAAACTTTTCTAAGCTAGAGAATGATGTTTAAATCTCATGATTTAAAGGCAAATGAGGTGATAATCTGTAGATTGTGAATCCTTAAGCATGTTAGGGATTAAAGGGTATTATGTTAAGATATGAAAGCATAGAGCATGTATGCATAGTTTTATGAAACCCTTGGTGCTTGTGACCCTAATAATGCATGTATGATGACTTAGGCCAAGAGATTGGTTCAAGGGAGCCAGAGCAAGGGAAATAGCAGCTATATCGGTGTGCTATCAGCTAAGGTGAGTGGGTTTCTCATCTAGCTTTGAGAAATGCTTTATGATAGCATAGTGGTATTTTGCTATAAATCAGAGTATGTTACGCTAAGTATAATATTTCCAGTAGTTAAATATGGGAAATGAGAATCCAGTTATGATGTATCTTATTCTCAAAGCATATTATAAAGCAAAGCATGAGTTTAAAGCATGTTCTAAAGCAAAGCATGAGTTTAAAGCATGTTGTAAAGCAAAGCATGGGTTTAAAGCATATTTTAAAGCAAAGCATGAGTTTAAGAGAAGAAAATGAAACATGGGTTAGAGCATGTTTCAAAGCAAAGTGAGTTTCAGCAAAGCATAAGTTTCAGAAAAAGCATGAGTTTCAGTAAAGCATAAGTTTTATAAAAAGCATGAGTTTTAGCAAAACATGAAATTAAGAAATGAAAAGGAAACATGAGCTAGAGCATGTTTCAAAGCAAAGTATAGAGTTTCATGAAAAGCATTGTTTGGATAAAAACACATGTTTCAGTAAAGCATGAAATTTATTTTTCAGATTTATGTTTCAAAGAGGCATGCATGAATATCAATGTTTCAAAGAAAATATAGCTAGTTGTATATTGGATTATAAACTTATATTGAAGTATTTTTACAGCATAAGCATAAAGAGCATGGGGTCATCTATGGGGCTGATCACCCTGTAAACTGTGCCATAGCATGAGCATTGCACACACTATTATAGCTGGCACCTCCTTGCGACTCAATCGTACTATGATCCCGAGGCCAGGGGGAGTACAAGCTAGATCAGCCGGTGGGGCGGTGCAAGCGACCCGGTGAGGCAAGAATCACAGCTCGGTTAAGAGCTAGGTTACTATATAGCCCAAGGGGGCACAGAGATATAGGCCCATGGAGGGGGTAAGCAGGAGGCTCAGGGAAA
Organism: Metroxylon sagu; assembly: GCA_017589505.3. Classification (NCBI taxonomy): domain Eukaryota; kingdom Viridiplantae; phylum Streptophyta; class Magnoliopsida; order Arecales; family Arecaceae; genus Metroxylon; species Metroxylon sagu. Next base: position 358,822 of record JACVBY030000412.1, read on the forward strand.
AGGGGCAAGCTCACACCTGGGGTGAACCACACATATGAGGGGTGCCATGTGGTGCGGGGATCCTCGGCACTCAGTACACTCATCCACTAAGAGTACACCTGCAGGAGGGCGACTGTAGGGATGTACCTTGGTGGTAGCACACCTAGCCCATCATCATGAAGTTTTGTAAAAGTGGCATTTCTTATTTAAATTGCATTATTGGAAGCATAAGCTAACTTATGAGTTTTCTTATCTCATTGAAAAGATTTTTGTATCAACTGTGATATGTTGTATCAGTATGCTTATTGGTTTTAAAAATGTGATTCTCAGTTTTTTTTCATTGTTAGATGGCTTTCCAGTCACTGGGACTTAGGTCTCACCTTTGTATTGTTGAAATTTTTTTTTGGATTACAGATCAAAGTTAGCAGGTTGGCTCTTGGATGCCTGATTTTGATATGGGCTGCTAGATGTGTATAAATTAATTGATGACATGGATTTAAGTTACTTGGATTGTATATGTATTGATAATGGATATGGATGGATTTGTATAACTGTAAATATATTTTGGACTTGGGTAGTTATGAGAAATGACTGTTATTATGAAATGAATTTGTGCATATGGTCTTTATAGCAGTATAGTGATGAAAGTTATATTGCCTGGGATCATGTGTTGAATAATGTGAAAGTCTTATGTTATCTGAGTAGGATGAAATAAATTGTGATATGATCTCATGAATAGTATGAATGAATTGAGCAGGTCAAAGTTTTTAGCAGGTTCTGTATTTTTGTGCATGTAACTTATGTCAATTGGATAGGGATCGCTAAAGCTTTATGGTACTTAGCATAAAGACTAGTAGATCTCTATCCAATTTTTATAAAAAATCATACTATCGGGAAGGGGGCCCGACAAGGGTTACGTAGAATCTATTATACATGAAGAGAACATTAGAGTGTATCTATTAAAAGAAAAACTTTTTAAATTTTCTAATGATCAAAATTGATCAGAAGGTGGGTATTATAGGGTTGAGTTCTCGAGACCCATAAATATCTCATTCTTATATGAATACAATTTTTCTAAAAAGATAAATAAAAGACAATAATAAAAAAAGGTTTTCTAGATCTTATAGGACTTATAAAGCAACTAATAAATATTTTTAAAAGAAAAGGCAAAACAAATATTTTTAGAAGAGAAAAGAAAGAAAAATTGACCAAAAATCTAGAAAAATCATCCTTAATTTGACAAAATTAAAGAATAATATTTTTTGTTATTAAGTTAAACTTTCTCAGCAATGTGTCACCATGATATAGCCATAACTTCCTTATTCAATATCTGATCGAGATAATTTAAGATTGTTAGGCAACTTGATGTTGGATGTCTTGCATATGGTTTAAGATTAAAATTTAACTTATAATAATCATGTTGATTCCATATATAGGATTAATATATGTTGGACTACAATTTGATCGTTTGTTTACCCATTTGCAAATTGCTTGCAAGTCAAGCTTCACCTTATATTTTCTAAGTGGATTGAAGCTTAAGCAAAATTTCTTGTGGTAGTGAAGAGTGCAGGATGGATCTACATTAGTAGTTCATCTTTCAATTTAGAAGAAGAGAAGAAAGGAAATTGATCATCCACTTAATAGAGATCATGAAATATAATGGGATGATCATTATCTTAATAGAGATGGAGTAAAAAGTAAAAGGGATAAGAAAAAAAAGGTATTTTTACCATAAAATATAAAATGGCTTCTTGTAATGCCTAAAATAACATATCGATTGAAACTTAATCGAAGGAGTTTATTGTAACATAATGTAACATTTTCTAACCCAATTTATACGTAATGTCGACAAAATATTAATGTACTTTGCCACAAAAAAAAAAAACCTATTCTAAATTAAACTACTAACTAATGATATACGTGTTTAAAAAAAAAGAAAAAAGAAGAAGAAGAAAAATCAATCAAGAATATATATGTTTATATATGATACCATATATATGCCTCCTCGAAAGAAGATTACATTAAATCTATCCTCTTCAAGTTGTAATTTATTTTTTTAGTGATATTGCTTCATATTATAACTTTATGGCCACATAAATGAAGACACCTACTGATATGACTTATTGATATTTTTTTTCATGTGAAATCACTAAAAGATTATTTGGCCTAATAGAATTTGATATAATATTTAGAGGAAGTCCATCCTTCCATTGGCTGATTCTTAAGAAAAACATTTTTGTTAATCAAAATTATAAAATTCAATTCATCCTATAAAATTTTTTTAATATACAATTCCTTTCTTACTACACATAATAAAGAAAAGCATGCATGTAGTTATCTTTTTACTACATATAATTATTGAGAGGAAAAGAAATTAAAAATTAAAAAAAATTGATATGATAAATTGGATGAAACATTATAACTCGATTTATTGAAGAGCTGAACATTAATTTATGCTAGTATTTATATATTTGCCGGGTATGCAGCATGAATGGTCAATCCATCAATCCAGATTTTTTTAGAGTTAATTTGTGTAACAAAGTTATGTTCAAAAACTGCACCTTTATTAAGGTGACCATATCATGAAGCTACCCCTCCCCACCTGTCTGGCGTTTCGACGATGGAGAGTGGAAACATCCTCCTGACAAAAGGAACAGAATATATGCAAAGCGAAAAGGATTGGTATATACTTTCGTTATCACGCAACCGTTGCTCCGAAACGGACCATTTGAATGGAAATGAATGGCCCAAGTCATTCGCCTAACGTTGTAGAAGGGTCCAAGCGTGGAATCTCTCCGGGCGCAAGGGAGGGAAAGTCGTTCTCACATCATGATCGTACCATCGAAATCACATTATCTAAAGATGCTCACGAAGTTGGAAGCTGCGAAACAAAGGTAATGGAATAGGAAAAGGTCAGTGGCTATAAATTGGATGGGAGGTAAACGGTTCATTGTTTACGAGTCCTGTAACAGGCTTTTCTTCTTCTTTTCTTGTGCGGTAGAGTACCGTTTATGGCCTGTAACGTTTTAGGCCACCCATTTACTTAAAAATAGTTTAGCTGCATGCGAATTGGTTTGAGATGAGATGGGAGGATAGAAAAATAATCTCTACCTTCGTTCCAACCTTATAAACAAAGTTTTTTCTTTTTTTTTTTTTTATTTTCATTCCTACTCTACCCAATCCGAATGACATATTTAAATTTTTAATAAAAATTATAAAATAAAACATACAACTAAATTTTTTTAACGAATTTAACATTTATCTTAAATTTATACTTATTATTAAAATAATTAAAATTTTAAATTAAACTAAAACTAAAAATTATGAAAATATAAAGTGATAACATACTTAGGTACAGAGCAAACCAACTAGAATTGTACTTAATGTCAAGACGAAAATGTGCTTAATTCCATCGCATTGATGTCTTAATTTCTATTTCCATTCCCATAAAAAGTAAGAAATAATCTTCATCTAAACAAGGTAAGATTAAACGATTCTTTGTTTTATGCGTTAAAATTATCATCCTTACAATAAATACATCGAGATTATTAAACTTGCAAAATCGTGGATAGAGGAAATTTTTCGCAGCGAAAGACGTTATCCGGCCCTCTACGTTTTTCTAGTTGTCATCGAGCTCAAAAGTCTTTCTCGCGTTACTTTACTTTATGCAAGCATTCAACGTTATCATTAGAATAAATAATAATAATAATAATAATAATAACAATAATTTTATAAGAAAAAAACATCAAAAATAATGTGATGGTAGTTGCAGTCGTCTTATAGAAGATTTACGTTACATTGGAAACAAAAAGATACAAAAGTAAGATGAGGAAAGATTGACAAACTAACACAAATAAAAGATTGACAATGACTTACATTTGGATAATATAAAATATAATATCTTATCTATTATCTCTTCAAATTTGGTTTGAAAGGATCAAACCTCCTGGAAATATTTCTCAAACATTCAAGATCCAATAAACAAGACGCCAAAGAATTTAACCCCACCAACAAGCTTCACCGTGTCGCCATATAATAGTCTGATCTACAAATCTTAAATAAGCTCAAAGATTTTTATCCCTCCAGTAATTTACATACACTAACATATGAATTTGTTTAGATCGTTGCAAGGTAAAAGATCGATGTAGGAGAATGATACGATCATTTTAGTGTGGATCAATAAGTAGCACATGGCGGACAAAGAAGTTTCTGAAAAACCACTCCACAGAAGCATATTATCAAACAACTCTGCCGTCCTCTTCATTGCTCTCAAACTAAATTCTCAAGCTAATTCTTTTAAGACCAGCCGAGGAAGTTTCTTTCGCTGTTTACAAAGAGCTAAGAAATGCCAGTAGAGATGCGTGGAAACAAATGAAAGACTGGGCCAATTAAGTTTTCTGGGTTTTCAAATCAGATATTTAAAATGAGGAAAACACCAAAACAAATTAGAGTATTTATAGACGACAAAGTGGAAAACAATGAAGTATGAGCTATATTCAATTGAATAAACACTATATAAAGTTATTAAAAGGGTAATGGCAGGAAAAATCACAACAATTTCTAAAACCACTTCAATTACGTGCAAAAAAAAAAAAAAAATTACTATAGATCACGTAGCACAATCAGATAACTATACGCTTATAAATGCAAGGTTTTTACAGACTTAAGGATAGGGGTGTATTCGAGCCGGTTTAGAAGTTTTTTTTTGAAACAAAATTGATTTGAAACAGTTTTTTTAAAACTAAAACTAAAATCAAAAAAACTGAAATCAAAAACGAATAAATTGTTTCACTGAACTAAACCAAATCAAGAAACTCAATTTAGTTTCAATTTGATTTATCGGTTTACCAATGTCTGCTTTGGATAATTATGAAATTAATTTTCATAATAAACTTTATGAAATCAAATTGCAACTCAATTATTCACGCTACAAAAGAATATAGCTTTTACATAATTATTTATTATTAACACTTTAATTTTAACTATCATACAAATGAAAGCTCATGTAATACATACACTCACATTGGATCAATTTAGATCAATTTTTGAGAAATTCAAATTAATATTGAACTGATTTTTTTTAGTTTTAAAAATTTATAAATTAAAATTAAATCAAAAGATAAAAACAACTAACCAAACCTAACCAAAATCATTGTTCGGCTACATCATGAATTTTTTGAACAACCAAATCAAACCTAACCGAAGTCACGGTTCGGCCACATCATGAATTTTTTTGCACACCCCTACGTAAAGTGCACAATTTCGCAGCATGATTTTATGGTTTAAAGAATTTTTTTGCACACCCCTGATCAAAGGACATAATTTCACAGCATGAATTGCACGGGGAAAGAAAAGCCACATCATGTTTGCCCGTGCAGTGGTAAAGTAGATGTTGATATTTAAGTAGATAAGGATAGTGTATTATTTGTAAATCATAGGGTTAAAGGACACCAAACAAGTAGGTTGATTCACAATTATGGATGAAAGCTCTGAAGGAAGAGTCCGGTAACAACAGAAGTAAAATGTAGTAAATGGAATGAATTTGTTGGACACTTCAAAAAAAAGTAAATGGAATGAATCCAGTGGACATGTAAGATAACAACGACATGACATCCCATAACAATGACTAAGAGATACCACCTTATAGACATTCTCTATTTTGGATCTATCACACACGAGAATGGAGAAAATAAAACAGCTTACACAAACAAACAAAGCCATTTTAGTGAATGGTAACTTCTACGATTTTTTCTGATGGTAATTGATATTAAGAGCACTTTTGGGTGGAAAATGATGAAAGATGCTAAGATCTGCAATCAGATTAATGGGCGATAAAAAGGTCCAGCTGCTTAAGAAAACAGCAAAATATCCATAACAATTAAGTTTATGTGCAGTAAAACTAAGGAGGATGGGATGAGGAAGGCTGGAACTGGAAAGACTACGGAAGTCGAACCAAGAATATATGAAGAAGATAGCCATGCATAACAATGGTTTATGAGACACTTCAGTATAGCAAACAGCTTAGCTTTTCACCAAATGTCAAGAAAAATGGGAAAAACCAAAATTAGTGAAAGAAATTTTTCACAAAGAGATAAGATGATGCATTAACAAATGATGTAGACCTTGATGCTAATGAATGACGAAAGAGGATCAGAAATCTGTTCTAAAAATGTGGGGATAGAACTGGATATTCATGTTCACATTTCTTGGTTATCGCTGTGGTGCAATTTCTCTCAGCTCAACCTTAAAGTCATCTCCTTCAAGTTTAATATATACACATGTAACCATATCCTTCAAGCTTGATGCACATACAACTTTAATTACTGAGTAACAAAGCAATGTACAAAACCAACAAAGATAATGCATTGATGGAACTATTGACAACCTTCTAAGTTCTACAGTCGCTTGAGAATGAAATGCATATTACAAGCATGGAGCAATTTGCTAACATGTAACTTTTCCATAGACAGTAGCAAGGTTCGCAAATTTAGTACCGGGCGTCATACCAGTACCATCTTGGCACAGTATTAATACACCTGGTACAGAATTAATTCAGCACACTGAGTTCTCTGTACTGTCTACTGGTTCAGTAACAGTATGATAAGGTGTACTCAGGATTCACTGGTAGAGACCAGCTTGCATGCCATGCCCAATAAACTGGATTTTTTGTCTGATGCATATTTTGTGTAACCATAATATTCATAATTAAAGTGCAAAATGCTCTTTCTATATCAAATAATTAAAGCTCCCTGCATGAAAGTTTATTCCTCAACCACATACTCTAAATTGGATAAGTGTCCAAGAGGTATTATGCAACAACTTTCTAATTATGCCCTCTTCATTGCATGCATTCATCTGCCATAACATTCTCTAGATAATACATGTCAAATCTTTTTGCTAGTGAAGAAACTGTGCATCTAATTAAGTCTTTATCCACATTTATATATATATGCTCATATTTCCAAATTAAAACATTTGATATAGAAATTTATATAGAAGAACAAGATCTTTCAAATTAAAACAATTTATATGGAAGAACAAGATCTTTCAACAGAACCATTACAGACCACCTTGAGCTCTTGTTATTCCTTAAATTTGAAGATATTTTTGTAGGAAAACAGGCAACGGCCTTTAGATATGACATATCAATTAACACAAAGTATTAATTTAAATTAAACTGTGCATGTAAAGGAAAGGAAAACAGGGGAAAACAATGATACAAGCCATTACAAATAAGTAAACTATATCTTGATATATACTTTATGATTTGAATAAAAGGAAACTTTAAGGTATGAAGTTGAAACCTGTTCATAACTTCTGCATCAGCAACTGTCATACATGAAAAACAGACCTTTAGTTTCAAGAAACTTACACCTCTGATTGTAAACAATAAGTGTCATCCAGCTATTAAAAAAATGTTCAACCAGATTTGACTAGATCACTGGGAGAGAAAAAGTACCCAGGAATCATCCACTCACTACAGTCATTTGAAGTTCCCTACAACTAATAACAGTTTGTGAAAGTCTTGCCCTGATGGCTTCAAATTCAGCAGCCTCCCTTTCCTCACTTGTTAGCCATGAAGATAGACAAAGATCAAAAACATCTTTGCCAGAGCTCATAGCCGAATACCCCTTAAGGTTGCTCAATTTTCCGAATCTAATTATCTTCTCTAGATTGATAGCAGAGGGTTCTTCAGCAAAGGTGGATAGGATTTCTTTCATAGCATTGCACCAGATGGGCCGGGCTAGCTTCAAGAAATCATAAACAGCAAGCACTGGAAGATCAACGCTCCCCAGATCAGATTCAACATGCCCACTTCTTCCATGGTAATCTGATCCTCCAAGCTTCACAAGATTATAAGTATCAGCCAGATCACTGAGTCCTGCAGAGGAAATGATCCATTTATTTTTTCAAAGCATAAGAATGAAAGACCAAATACATAAAGTCTACGCAAGAAAGTAAGGTCTATGCATATGTTTTCTCTATACATAATTTTTCTTTTACATTCCCCTCCAAAGCACACAGTTATAACAAATAGTCATTAAAACATGTAGAGTCTGAATCACCGTACCAGCCAACTTCCCATCACTTCTATATACTTCCATTGCATGAAGCCCAGCAGCTTTCAAACTCCTGATAACAGCATCTGGATTCTTCAATGCCCATGGATGAGCCAAAGCTGCTACACCCCCAGTACGACAAATCAACTGCACCACAGCCTCTGTAAATGGCTCACTACCCCTGCACCAAAACAACTACCATGTATGAAACAACTTTTTGTTATATGTATATGAAAGATTACTTCTTCAGTCATGACCTAAAGGAACATAAAATAAATAAATAAATAAGAAAAAGGTTTTCTTCCTAGTAGGTAGAATTCTTACGTGGCATAAGCAGGTCCTCCATCGTACAGATATCTGCTAAATGCTTGCTTCAAATTCTCTACATAACCAGCTTCAACCATGGCTCGAGCAACATGCAACCTTCCTGGAGCCACTCCATTCCCTGCTATTTTAGCAACATGCTCCCATTTAAGAGGCATCTTGAGTTTACTTAGCTTCAGCAACATCTCTTTAGCACGGAGGTATCGACCATCTCTAATACTGGCTAATAAATCCTCCAGTTCTTCAAACTGTGCAGGCCCACAGCTACCATAGTATGCAAGGATATGAACAGGTTCCTCAGCTTCAGTCTTTTCCCTTTCAGTTGGTAAGATTGCAAATAAGCAAGCGCATATATAACCACAAAGAAGATACATAAGATATTTGTCTACAGCAGTTGCTCAAGCTGGAAAGTTAAAAGGATTCCTCATAACAAGTACTGAATTTTGAAAAGAAATTAGGCTAAAAAACCAAATGCTAAAGCAAATCAGTTGCGACACCACAGTTATCTCCAAAATGTTTGCATGTAATATTCCAAAATAGTTTACCTTGGAGAATATACTGCACTAATCTCAACACCTGGGATGATCCTGATGCTGAACTTGCGGGCAGCTTCAGTGGCCTCTGCTATGCCAGCCATGGTGTCATGGTCTGTCAAAGCAAGTACTTTCACCTGTTCTGAACACGTGGTAATTCCATCATGTTTCATTATACATTAATAAACCTTAATGAAGCTTAAAGAAATCACATATAGTAATATTATTTTTTTAAAAAAAAAAAGTCTACACGATAATGTTTGTCCCTTGATGTATTTGAACTCTCTCAGCATTTATTTCTAAAAAATTAAAATAGGAAAAGACAACCAAAAGAGCATGAAGACAAATATGAATACAACAGTCTTTACTGTTTTTGTCATGACTGATCAGATCATCCAACTTAAAACCAAAATCCACAAAACCAAGCCCGGGTCATAGGGTTCGTTCTGCTACCACCCACCAGACAGTCAATAAAGCAATCAGATCTAATATATCTTGAAGAGTAGCGAGTGCAGGAAGATTGAATGATGGATATTTGGGCATTCAGATATAGGATGATGAAAATGCTTTCTCATTTTCATCAAAATGATCTGAAAAGAGGAGGGGGCACTTTAACATAAACCACTAGAAATAGATGATGGGCTTGACATGTCTTTTTATGGACAAAATAGGTGGTTCTCAAATTCAAAATAGCATTAGGAAAATGGTCAGAAAAAATATAGGGTTAAATGACATGGTTAGATGACATTTCCCACTTATACCAAAGGGAATTGCCGACATCAAAATGATCTTTAAAGATGAGGTGTTTTAGCATAAACCACTAAGAATGGGCGATGGACTTGAAATATGTCTTTTTATGGATAAAATAGCTGGATCTCAAATTCTAGATAGTGTTTGGAAGATGGTCAAAATAAATAAAGGGTTATATGATATGCTTCTTGTTCAGATGACATTACTTATTATAACAAAGGGAATTGACACATTATGGCCTAGGATTGAGTTAATATGGTCCCTTTGTTGGAAACATTTATGCCCATCAGTTCTATGTGGAAGAAATGCAAACTTGTTCAGGTACCATCGACTTTTCCCTTCCTTTCAATACTCCTTCACCTAGAAGGCTGTACGATATGCAATATAAAAGTAGAAAAGTATGGTTCCAAAGAAAAAAATAATCAACATGAATCCTTAACCCTAAATCAACCTCTAGAACAATAAAGTAAGCCAACAAGGCCTCATAACTGGCGAGGATTATAGAGATAACACTTCTTTTGGATGCAAGGTCCAGTCATTTTCATCAGCTAGCCACCTCCAACTCCTAAAACACACCTTTTTCAACAAGACTCATCCTTGAAGCACATTCATCATATTATAAAAATATGAAAAAAGATAAACAAGAGAATGAATCCAACCATAAGCTTCAAAAGCCAAGAGGATGCCTACCTAACTCCTTATACTGAAACAACACAAGAAAAGGCATAACTCACGTGGTGAAAATAATACATTTCATATGTTGAAAGACATAAGAAAAAGGGACCCGCTCCCGACCTAATCATGCTAATCACCAGCAGAGCAGGAAAACTAATTAACTAAGGGCACATCCTAGATGTATGAGAGCCAACCAAATCAAAACAACATATCATTATGGACACGTCTCAGACGTCACGAAATCAAATCATTTGAAATAAACCAGAGTAAAGATAGAAAAAGTTTTCCAAATCACCTACATAATGGCAAAAAACAGCATATCTCAGAAAATCATAGAACAGCAAAAGCTGGTAAAGTCACTGGGCTCTCAAAAAGAAGAGGACATCGGATTAAACACATAAGTACTAGAACTATATTAAATCGAAGTGAAAGAGACTCATTTCCAGGCACTTAACCTACGAACAAAGCAAAGATTCAGAGGCTGTCCCAGAAGAGGAAGACAATTAAGCTACACAAGTACTTACATGTAGCAAAAAAGAAGGGGAAAAACCGGCTTTTTATGTTTGTACAACAAAAGCAGAGAGTATAGCAGCGAGCAACGAACTTTTTCGCAAACAGTTCATGCGCATCGCGTTCAAACACAAAAACACCACACGCACACACAAACAAACACGCACATTCAAACACAAAAACACCACACGCACACACACAGACACGCACACACACACAGAAAGAAATCTTTAGCTCACCCCATTCCTGTGCGCCCTCTCGACCACCTCCGCCGGCGACAAGAACCCATCGCTGCAATTCGAGTGCGAGTGGAATTCAAACACCACCCTTCCTGACCCCCTGATACCCAACGCCACCTCCTCGTCGTCGGGAACGGAGTCCGGAAACGCCCACTCCCGCACGAACCTCGACGCCAGGATTTCCTCCGGCGTCACCTTCTTCCTCCTCCGCCCCTTTCGCTTCCTCCTCCTCCTCTTGGCGCTCCCGCCACCCCCGCCAATGCCGGCGCGGTCGTCGGCCACCACGGCCGCCTCGTCGCTTGCATCCGGAATCATAAGAGCAGAAATGGGCAAAAAGGAGCAGGCTTTGGCGCTACCGAGCCCATCTCTCGATGTATATATATATTATATAAATTAGAGAGAGAGAGAGAGAGAGAGAGAGAGAGAGAGAGAGAAAGAAAGAGAGAGATGAGAGTAATAAGTGGCTCGTGGGGCGGACGAAGGGCTCGCTGTCGTCGCTGTGGGAGGTGGGGATGAGCAAGAAATCTTTGGAATGTGTTCTTTTGGGTACTTGTGGGAATCTACTACGTGTTGGGGTGGGGGCAAGGCACCGACCTCTCTGCAGGCAGGCCCCCCTCCCCGACCGAGAACGGACGGATGACGACGGAGAAAAAGTTGGTGCTCGGTGCACTTGGATGCCGTGGAGCCAGCAACAGTGCTCGTCTCGGTTTCTTTGCTTTGAGTTGACAGATTCTCTTTCCTAGCTCTACTTGATACGGAATCCCATGTAGTATCCTGTGGCCAGTACACACGTGCAAAATCTTATGACTACTGCTCCACACATACGCTAATGTACTTTTATTTACGTTGATTAAAAACCTTTTTAAGGTAAAAATATGCTTCCAATTCTCAAAGTTTTACTCAAAAATTATTTTTATTCTTAATATTTCAATTATTATAATTTATTTTTTTAATATTATATTTTTAATTAAAATTAACAAAATAACTATTACATTATTCTAACACAAACATGTAAAATATCACTTAAACTTTCGATAATTTATTATATAGAATAAATAATAATTTATATATTTGCATCAAAATGATGCATCAATTAATTTCTTAATTTTAATTGATCCTAGGTTACACAACGTTAAGAATTTTAGAATGCAACATTCTTAAAACGTAGGGTACTAAACGTTTTTTTTTAAGTTACAGAAAGGATGCTCGGCCTAAAAAGAAAAACAGTGATTCATAAATTCACTAAACAAAACAAAGAATAAGGATTAATTGAAACAATGAAAATCTAAGACCTAATACCCCAAAAATGAAATCAAGATAGAGACAAGTTAGAAAAATAAACCATTCTTGAGATATGATCATGCCAGTGTTGAACCAACTCCTTACAAATTTATCTCTTAGAGACATATAACGACACCCATAGTTATGAACTAGGGACTAACATTAAGCTAAAAGCTCACTTGATTCTTTGAATTGAAACCTCGGGGGTCTAAACTTTAACAATTGAAAGTTTGAAAGTTAAAATGAGTTTTGAATGAAAGTTTGAGAACTGAAAGTGAATTTTAGCCAATCATTAATCACTAACAAAAAAAAATATACTATTATTAAAATAAATCTTAATTAACTTGTTAAACAAAAAGATTAATTAAAAGAATGTACGTGTTTTTTATTAAACAAAAATATAGAATTGCACTTGTCCATGGGAAAACATGTAAGTTAAGGAACCTATGCTAGATATGTTACTTGTGAGGTGTTTTTTATTAAACAAAAATATAGAATTGCACTTGTCCATGGGAAAACCTGTAAGTTAAGGAACCTATGCTAGATATGTTACTTGTGAGTTTGAAGATCAGGATAATGAGTTAAGACAAACATCGTTCAAATGATCTGAGTTGATGCAGTATGTTAGGATTATGGTCCCTACATTGTCTAACAAAAATCAAGTATGGTTTGAGGATCATTCAATTTGGTAACGTTAATCCACTTATCTTTTAATGTTCAATCTATTTACTGTTTAAATGAAGTGCACATTATATTCATAGATACCTAATCACTTAATTCGCAAGTCGATTATGAATTGGCATGAACTTAGTAAAAATTTGTTTTATAATTAAATATGAAAGAAAAGGATGAGTAAATTGTGTGAGCTCTATTATTTTTGAGATATTCTTAGTCTCTTTATTATTATTTTTCTAACTTATGTTGACACATTGCTCAATCACAAGTTCTATATTTAGAGACAATTTAGGAGGTTAAAGAAAAAATTAAATTACAGGATATGGACATTCACCTAAATCCCATAAACAATACTGATAATTTGAAACATTATTGAGAGAGAGAGAAAGACAGAAAGAGAGAGAAAACATTAACCTAAATCTCATATATAATACTAATAATCCGAAACATTATTGAGAGAGAGAGAGAGAGAGAGAGAGAGAGAGAGAGAGAGAGAGAGAGAGAGAGAGAGAGAGAGAAAGAGAGAGAGAGAGAGAGAGAGAGAGAGAGAGAGTATAGAACTCATTCTTGTATAACAAAGTATGAAAGAGGCAAGAGAGAGAGAGAGAGAGTATAGGACTCATTCTTGTATAACTAAACATGAAAGAGGCAGAAACGATAAACAACTACAAAACCACTGCCCTGACATCTACAATGTGACTTGGTATATTGTATCCTGCATAACCAGGAATTATTTGAGAATAGATTATAAAATTCAAGGAAAAAAATTCAAGGGGATCTTAATGAGAATTGCTTCGACAATGAAAACCATCAATGGTTGATGAATCCTTCAATAGCTTGGAGGATATCGCTACTTTATGCGTGGATTTCCATGTGGCTTTGCTTGGATATGATGTTTTGCTTTCCATGGCCAGATACGGAGGAAGGTTGGCAGGTGAGCAGAGAAATGTCCAAAAGGCTCATGTTTCAAGCCATTAATAATAGTAGGAGTGACGGGGCATCCACCGTGCAGTGGGTGCTCCCAGGACCTAAACGCCACCAGCTTATGATGGGTGACCTTTTTATTTGTTGCGATGAGTGAGGACAGACGAGGAGGGGGAATCGTCCGGTCAAAAAAGTCGGAAGGGAAAGAGTGGGGCAGTTTGATTCAGGGCCAGGGCCAGGGCCAGGGCCAGGTCCAGGCTTTGATCAAATATGCGTACAGACCTGCCAAAGGTCTGGCTCGCATATAAAGCGAGACTGACCTCCTTTGCAGGCCATTATTTTGGTCATGGTTTAATATAACAGTCGTTGGAACAAGCTCAGAAGCCCTCCGTTATGTTATACACAAATGTAAGAGAAGTCTAAAGATTGTTCATCCTTTTTACCATTATGTGTAGTTGTAACATCCAATAAATGTTCTTGTGACTTTTTATTGTATATCCATTTAGAACAAAATTATTGCTACCTGAGATGTATTGCTAAGCTGCTTTCCTTTGGATGTGTGGTAGCTCAACATGTATTCTGAGAAGAAAATGACCTTCTTGTCAATTGGACGGACGGTCTCTGTCTTCTATGTATTGGCCAGGAGTACCTCCAGCTGAGCTGAATGCTCTTTTGCCTGTGAATGCTAGCGGAGTAGCGTATCCTTGATATTATTGATGCTCTCCCACAACAAAAAAAAAAAAAATATCAATGTTAACTTATAATATTTTATATGAAAAGAAATTTCTAATGCATTCATGGAATCAGGCTCGCAAGCCAATTTGTAATTGTTCAAGGGTGTGTCTTACCCACCCTATTCTAGAATATTATGGAATTGAGAAAATTTTCGGGCCTCGTGTGTGCATCAAGAGGGAACCAGCCAGCAAACTTGTTAGCAGTGCAGGAAAAAGGCTGGATGAGCCAAAGATGGCATCCATGTCACCTTTTCCTTTTAATATGTATTTTAATACTCTACATGTATGGAAATCCTGATAAAATTCTTTCTAGAATTGTATATCATCACTACATTTAATCAACATGACCATATCCATTAAAAGGAGTCTCTTTGTTTATGTTTTTTGTATAAAGACCAATAGGATTTCATTTAACTTCATGGCAAAGATATATCTACACCTTCTTAAAACAAGGTTTTTAAAAGAAAATTAGTAAGTTATTTCTTTTGTGCGCACGGGCACGTTTTGTTGCTTTATGGCTTTAATCACTAACAAATAGTTCCTTCAATTTTAATAGTTTCAATGTTCTATCATAGTCTAAATGTATAAGAGCCTTATATATTCTACTTCTATAAAATTTACCTCATCAATTATATCTACCATCATGATTTCAAGTTCTGACTCACGGGACTAATTGTCATCTTAAGTATCAGAATGAAACTGTTCTAATACCCCAATCAGCACATCTTGGTACACTTTTGTTCTAAAAGTAGGAATGAAATAAAATGGCGAGACATTTTATTTCATAAAAAAAATTAGAACAATCTCATTTCATAGAATTTAAAATTTTATCCATCGTTAACAGTTCTTTATGATACCAAACAGCCACACTTATGCCCGCACAATCTTTATTATGAAAAATTGCCCCATCAAAATTTACCTTATACGACTCTTCTAAATCCACATGCACCAACTTACAAATTCCCTCTCTTATGCCTACTTGAACTCACACGATTTCGCATGCTTAATTGGCTATTGCATGGAAAAGTCGTTACAAAGGTAAAGGTTGATAGCATCTCATTTCGTTGCTCCAGAATTTCGTTTTGTCCAATCCACAAAATTTTCAGTTTCATTATAATGAGACCTCATACATAAACTAGATACAAGCCAAACTTGCTAAGTAAAAGGACAGTCTATGTGTGCGTTATTGATTATACGCCACTTTTGCGGACTTCAGTGATAGTCTCCAACCTTTACGTTCCTCCTGAATAAGTACTACTTCATTGCTGAAATTTGGCACCCTACTTTCCCTGTAAATATTTTAAGCTTTGATGGGAATTACTAGTTCCAGAGCTTCTTCCATATTGTGTTGTTCCTTGAGCTTTCTAGCTTTGCAATATTGGAAGATTGTCCTCACTCACTTTGCTCTTCAACTCCAATGCTGTATGACAATATGCACTCTTAACAGAGAAATAACCATTTGTCACCTGTTTTCACATTCTTCTCTCTGCTGGAAATCTTTCACTTAAGAGAAATTTTGCTAATTGCGAATGCCTCATGTGGTAAGAATATTTGATTAATTAATAGTAAATTCCACATTTTCTTTTCTTAATCAATGAGCTCAATGACTTCTGCCTGATAAGAAAATAACCTGTTTGTATAAACCAACTTATAAAGAGGTGGAGCAAGAAACCACTTTGTCTTCCTAAATTTGTGCTAATTTTCCACCTCCTATTTGCTGCACCAATCCTTTCTCCAAAACAGCTAGGGCATCCCATATATTCCTCCAACAATAAATAGAATGATGTCCAAGACCAGCTTTTCAGAGGGAACATCTTGGAAGATACTTCGATTTATATACCTTACATAGAATTTATAAATCTTACATAGAAGTGTGTCCTTACTCTAGATTAATCTCCCTCATAAGTAAAGCATTAAAAATTCAGAACCTTGCCCAATAAAATTAACCAAAAAATATTATTTAGATTTTTTTACCTATATAAGTAACTGAGGCCTATGCTAATCTAAAGGGCTCTGAATTGGATTTGCTCTGATGCTATTTGAAATAATTTAAGTCTCGTTCAAAAAGCTAGTTAAAAAAAAATTATTTAGATTTCTTGATCTTGTTTAGATGTCCAAAATCTATTCAACATATAATCAATGTGAAACTAAAAGTCTGCTCTCCCATTTAGCAATAGCAATTCCTTCTCCCATCATTTTAACTTTTCCATACCCTTTATTTTATCATCTTTAAAGCCTTCACTTTTGGCTTTCTCACCACAGCAGGTAGTCAAAATTTTTTTCATGCCACTGTACCTCCCTGTTTCCCAACTTGAGCTTTAGCATCTTGATTGCATCAGAAGAAAGTGCCTGCAGTCTTCTTCAAATTTATGATTTCTCTGGATTCTTGCTCAAATCTTTGTAAAATCCCTAGAATTTTCTGTGAGAGACTTTTTGTTTCCCCCCTAATGACTGCTATTCTATGAACATCTCTATAAATCATGGCATTTTTTTTTAGTCAAAGATGATAAACCTTCTGCACAAATAAGAAAAAGATTAGGTAATTATATTATTCCTTGGCAAAGGTCTCTAGATGGACTGAAATATGATACTTTGCTCTCCATTAATCAGAATAGAGTATGAAATTGAAGAGGTACATCACAATACAAGAGATGCACACTTCTGAACAAAGCCCAGCTTCGACATCATTTGCTCCAAAAATGGCTATTCAATTCTGTTGTGCTCATATCTAGTTTGAGAGCAAGGTGGCCTTTCCCTGTTCATTTGGTTTTGAAAAAATTAAATTAACTCCCAGGCAACCAAGATATCATTTGTAATCACAAAATCTTGATCAAAAGAACTTTAGCTTTCCAAAATGATATGATTAAGTACTACCTTTAACCTGTTATGGGCTTTGAAAATAATCTTGCAATGGTCTGTAATAGGATATTTTTTAAGGATTTTTTTTCTAAATTTTCAGAGCAGGACATTTCCAAGTAAGCAGGTCTATTCAAAACTCCTGACATTCCTTCTTGAACTTGTCAACATCAGCACCATATCACACGTCACACATAAAGAAGTTTTCTTGCTAATATCGTTATTCACTATTGGCCAACATTTGATTCATGTCAAATAACTAGGGACATATATAACAATGCTTTAGATGTGGTGCAACATGGACCAAAATTTTTGATATGTAGTTATAGTTTGAAGTCAAATCACGTATGTATTGAAAAGGTATTTCATAGTAAGATTACATTTAGGTTTTAACGTATTAATTACATTATAACCATTACTATTATGTATTTTCTTATCAGTAAGCCCTAACTATATTTTAGTTATGCTTAAATAGTAAAAAATAATAACAACCAGTCCCTTGGTTGTCCACATGCTATTGTTATCTTTTATAACATCAATTTGGGTTAGCTTTATAGGTCCTCATTGGTGTAACATGCAAGGATTATAAATAGCAGCTTACATGAACAAATCAATATTCAAAGTGTTACTATGACATATATAATATTGAGTATATATATCACATACATACACTAATCAGTATACTTTACCTATGAGCTGATATTAGTTTCTTCATTTAATATTCATTGTTAAAGCATGATCCCAATGAAAACGAAAATTGAAGGCTTGGTTGGATATGAAGATTTATCCATATCTTTGTGGATGTATTATATAGGTTAATTGGTTAAGTAATACACAACTTAGCATCAATATGCTATAAAAGTTATTTTTATAAGTAATTCTAAAAACCTTCTATTCCTTTATTTTTACTATTCTAGAATATGACATAATGCATTTATATCTCTACTTTATTCCTTGATGCCCATCAAAACAAACTTTTGCCTACTTTCCATCTTGCATTTTTGTTTTATCTATAAAACATTCGCATTTTTTTTTTTTTTTGACAATAATTAACAACTCTTCTAAGCCTTCTCCCAACTAGATGATTTGTCTTGGATCAAGGTGAGAATGTCATGTATTTGGCTCTTAATTATCTATAAATTATATCTAGTTTCCATAATAAAAGGTCTCGCTGGGCAAACTATAAAGCAGTTCTTAAGAACCCACATTCTCATAAAAAAGCATTTTTTCATCATCGCTATGGGATGCGACTTTTAGTACAATCATGAAAAGATCATGATTTTTAAGAAAAAGTTTCTTATTGACTGTGTTGAAATCGGCAACTAAATGTGAGGCCATCTGATTCTTTCCTAGGAGAAGCATTCTCCTAAAAATACATGCAGCAATCAAACAAGGCCAAAATGTCCCTTCTTTGCTCCAATAACAACTTGAGATTTTACTAAAACAAGAATAGTTAGAAGATATTATTTGAATTCCTTTATCTTGTATAAGTATCAAAAATCTATCCAATATATAGCTGATGTGGGACACAATACATGCTCGCATGGGTTCTTACATATTCTCTTTATTTAAATTAGGGCATCCTTACTAAGCTGAGGCTTCCAATCTAAATCCAATCAATAGTCATGATCATAAACATCGTAATCACTCCAATCTAAATCCAATCATAGTCACAATAACAAACATCATGATCAACTCACAATCAATCCCAACAAGTTTATCTATATTGTCCTTTAATCCTTATGGTGGTCCACTCTAATATCATTTATAACAACCTACGATTTTACCTAAAAGGGCTAGTTAGAAGATGTTATTTAAGCTCTTTGATCCAATATACTTACCTAAATCTATATAGTACATAGTTGATATGAGACTAAATATATGCTAATATAAGCTCTCATAGTTTAACATTTGAGTTCCTTCCCACTAGGAGAGCACTAGGGAATGCTTCATGTTATTATTCAAGGTTAAATAAGAGGAACAGTATATTAAGCACCTTTGAGGGCCAATACCCTACCCAAATTGGCTTATCTAGGAAAATTGTATATACCATAAATGGCTGAAGATATACTAAGAAGATATCTTTTGAAAATAAAAATTATAGAGACAAAGGACTAGGATTACTTGGTTAAAAGCTCGAGATTGCAATACTAGAATTTTCTCACTTGTGCAAGTGATCGGAGGAGAAACTACATTAACTATCTTAAGAATAATTCTAACACTATATCTAGAATCCACTAATTGTGAGGTGGAAGCAGCCTTCTTTCAATTTTATAAGGAGCCTTTAAGACCATCTATGAACATTAAATTATCAGTGAATCCTAAAAATAAGAATATGAGGTTTGGATAAACCAAATAACAACAATAAGAATCAATCTGATTCTGATTCTAATTATCACGTAAATCAACTAGGTAGAGGACATGAATGATCTTAATTTCTGATTTTAATAGAATCTAATTCCGATTCTAATCTTGAACCAAATGAGCCCTTAGTTTTGTTCTCTATTTTCACTTCATCTTACCTATAAGTTTTCAAATTCTTGGCTAGGCCAGGAGTGCATAGGGCTAGACATTAGTAGTTAGGCTTGTTACTCATGCTCAATCTTAGTTTCACTCAGCCACCAAATCTATATTTTTGATCAGTCATGGCTTAATCTTAAAGAGCCAATTCCGAACCCGCACATCATGCCTAACTTCCCTTCTCCCTCGCCTCATCATTTGACAAGGATTGTATTCTTAAAAAAATAAAACATAAAGAAATCAATGGACTAGGATAATGATGCTGATACATAAAAAAAACTAAAAATTAGTGGTTCTACGGGACCTTATCAAAAAATAAACTGGTGAAGAGAATAATATTTGAATTTTTTAATATTATATAAATATTTAAAATTTTTTTAATATATAATAAATATAAAAGCAAACACATGTTTATACTAATCTTTGCATTTTTTTTTTTTAAGCCAAGAATCTAAATCTTATTAAATTCAATAACAAATATCGTGATAGATATATAATTCATTTTAAAAACTATATATTGTAAAATCTTCTAGTTTATATTGATTGGTATCATTTATAATGATATACAATCTAGTCCAAAAATATTAATTAAAATATTATTTAAATTTTTTAGTTTTGAATAAATATCCCAGAAAGTCATTGATGTAAGACTATGTGTTTGTTTGGATTAACTATTGACCCTAACTAAAGTTGAGTGGGCTATACCATATTAGATTAGGCCATACGCCTATCTGAGCTCAGTCTGTTTTTTTTTTTTTTTTATTGCAGATCAGATTGAGGCTCTAAAATTATTTAAAAACTCAGACCTGAGTCCAGACTCGAGCCTAGACTAAAAGCCATGAGGTTAAATCACCTAACTAATTTGGGCTTAAAAAAAAGCCGGCCCACTTGTTGGCCTGAATTGAGGCCTGATTTTGGCCCATGGTGCTCCACTTGGGTGAAGTCCGCCGCCGCATCTGTTCCAATGGTTCGCCCTCAAGCCCCGTCCTCGCTCTGAGACCCCACTCACTCCCTTTTCCTCCGCCTCTATCTCGTCCTCTAACCCCAATCCCAACGTCCCCCACTTTGTCTCCATGGCAACCTTGAGCGAGTTCTCCTTGCGGACTCTGCCAGCAAATGCCTATTGGACGACAGCACCCACATCGCCCGAACCATCCCCACTCCTTTTTCTGCCGCCTCCATCTCCTCCTCCGATCCCAATCCCGACATCCCCCGTCTCTGTCTCCATGGCAACCTAGAGCGAGTCCTCCTCCTGGTGGACTCTGCCGGCAAACAGCCATTGGACGACGGCACCCACATCGCCCTCCAAAGACACTGCCGATGGCGGCATGCCGTGCCGGTAGGCTCCCGCGTCTGCTTCCACGCCTCCCATACGGCCATACCAACACCTACCTCAGCTTCTGGCTCAGTGGTACTGTAACCCCCCCATCACGCAATTTTTTTTTATATAATTTAAGCGGCGTGGGTGCGCGACATACGGCGCATGCGCGCGTACATAGGGTGCAGGGAGGGCTCAGCCCTCCCTTTGCTAAAAAAAAAAAAAAAAAAAAAAAATAGGCCGGGGAGGAAGCCCCCCTCCCCCTGTCTTCTTCCTCCCTTCTGCTCTTCGCAAGCCACCGTGCTGCCCTCCGCTCGTCCCCGACACCTCGCCGCCGTCCGATAAGCCCCCCCCACCTTCACCGGCGAGGAGAGGGAGAAAGAGAGCGTGAGAGAAAGGGAGAGGGCCGCAGGAGGCCCTCCCCTGACGCGGGAGCCAAGCGGGCTCCCGCGCTTGGTTCGGGCCCGGCGAAGTGCCCGCTGGCTCGCCGGGCCCGGTCTTTGGACGGTAGCCCCCACCGGCGCCGGGGCGGCGTCCGATGGGGTCCGGCCGGCCGGGGGTGGCCGGCCGTGCCGCCGGCAAGGAAGAAGGGGGGAGGGCCGTTCCACGGCCCTCCCTTCACCGTGGGTTCGAGCCGGCGGCATGCCTGCGCCGGCTCACCGGCTCGAGCGCTTGGTCGGCGACCCCCGCCGGCGCCGGGCGGCGTCCGGCGGGGTCCGGCCGGCCGGGTGGCCGGCCGGGTCGCCGGCATGGGACGAAACGAAGGGAGAGGGCCGAATGGCCCTTCCCACCGTAGGAGCCAAACCCGGCTCCCGCGTTGGTCCGGGCCCGGCGGCGTGCCCGCCGGCTCGCCGGGCCGGGCTCGGCCGGTGGCCCTCACCGGCGCCGAGGCGGCGTCCGGTGAGGTCCCGGCCGGCCAACGGTGGCCGGCCGTGCCGCCGGCACGGTGACGAAAGAGGGGAAGAAAAGGAAGAAGAAGAAAAGAAAGAAGAGGAAAGAGAAGAGGAAGGGCCGGCCGCCGGCGGCGGCCGGCTCGGGGTCGGCCGGCGGCGGCCACCGACCCCGGGGAGGGCCGGCGGCGGCCCTAGGCCGCCGGCCACCAGCCACCCCTGGTTCGGGTGAACCAGGGGTGAAGCAGGGGAAGAAATAATAATAATAATAAAAAAAAAAACCGAGACTGGGCCGGGTTCGGCCCAATCAGTTAGCCCCTTTGGGCTGAATTTTTGGGCCCCAATTTGGGCTCGGCCTAATAAAAGAAAATTATGGTCGGGATCAGCGTTGATCCTAGTTTGTCGGGGAATTTTTATTTCCCCATTTGGGCTTCTATATTTGGAGATATTCAAGCCCCAAGTTGGGCCCAGGATTAGATTGGGTTAAGTGTAGGAGTCAGTTTAACATCCAAAAATTAAAATTTAAAAATCTGAAAAATTATGTTATAGGTACCCAGAGATCCCTACAGCTGATTTACGCTTTTGGATTAGCGTTGTGAGGTAAGTAAGCCAGTTATAATGATTTTTCTTAAATCATTATTAAATTATGCCATTATTGAAATAATGAATTGATTTATAGTATTATTTGAAAAAAATGATAGTTGTGGTACCACATTTTTGTAAATGAATATTTGACTTGATTATTGTTAATTTTGGTAAATTAAATTGGCATTTGATACATGCATCTAGTTATTACATGATTATGAAAAATTATCAAATTTTGGTAAAACATGAAAAGTAAATTGATATATGTTTGCTATTATACGAATAAATGCTATTTGTGATTGTAATTGTAATACCAAAATTCTTATTTAGCTATAATATGTAATAGTAGGCTTATTTATTGAGTGTAAACTCATTAAATCTTACAATGTTTTTTCAGAGCCACAGAATTATCAGGGGCAACAACAGGGGTAATTGGGAGTTTCTTGATGTAAATTGATTTTATTTTGTTATATGTAACCCCATTTGGAATTATTTTGGAACTTTGGTTTGTTGCCCAACATTACATAATTTGTATATGAAGAATTAAACTTTGTATATTATATAGTTGTTAACCCTCCTTGTTTATAATTGATATTGTACTGGATGCCTTGCATGCCTGGCATGCGGCGGGCTGTCACCCCTGGGCCACCACCAGCTGGGTCCGGGGCGTGACAGCTTGTAGTGGTATCAGAGCCTGGTTTGACATTAGGGCCAAACACATGATTTACATTAGGCCAAATATTGACATGACATCAGGAGGGTAATAACATTAGAAAAATTCAAGTGACTTGTTTAAATAAATACTTGAGATTTGATGATTTATTATGATATTGATTGGAATCTAACCATGGCAGATTTCATAATGCATCGTCGCACCAGTGGTCAGCGACATGAGGGGGACTCTCAGGCTGGTGACCCTGACCAGCAGGGAGGCCCGGAAGCCTCACCAGATGCGGGTTCCGTTGCCCCAGTTGGCAACGACCCACGGCTCGCAGCCGAGTTACTCCGGCATTCTTGGGGGTGACTCGGGCGTTCAGTGCCATGCACACAGATTCGGCGGACATCGCTCGCTATATCCGGCTCTACTATTCCGCGTACTCCGTCCGCCCCTCCTACTCCTCGGACCCGGCCCGGCCCGGCTCGATCGGTCTACTCGGCCCGCTCCATCTCGGCCCCGGGCAGGAGGGGGTCGTAGCTTCTCTGAGTTTAAGAGCTTGGCCCCTCCTCCCTTCTCTGGATCCACCAACCCACTTGATGCGGAGAGGTGGATAAGAGAGATTGAGAAGGCCTTTACGGCCCTTGGTAGCCCGGAGGAGGAGCGGATCGTATTTGCCGCCTACCTCCTCCGGGGGAGGCATACGATTGGTGGTCAGATGTTGGAGCGACACTCGGGAGGTCGGGCCATCTCTTGGGAACAATTTAAGGAGGCCTTTTATCGCCGCATTTTCCCGTAGTGTTCGAGACAGATGTAGTATGAGTTTATGAGGTTAGAGCGAGAGGAACCTTCGTGGCCCAAGATGAAGCCGAGTTCGGACGATTGGCCGTATTTGCCCAGCATTTTGTTATGACCGAGAGAGCCAAGATCACCAAATTCACCGAGGGACCGCACCCTGTGGCCGAGGCAGCAACACGTATTTGAGCTCCCCACTTACAGTGAAGTGGTGAGCAAGGCTCTGGTCATTGAGAGGGACATGACTGCCATTCAGCAGATGAGAGAGCAGCAGATGAAGAGGAGAGGACCTCCTTCTGGCCAGTCTTCAGGGCAGGCTAAGAAGAAGAAGGGTTTCCTTCAGGCTCCCTCAGGACAGAAGGATAAGGAGACCCGTTGCCCTCATTGCGGGAAGGCCCATCAGGGCAAGCAGTGCCGCAGGCTGACTGGTGCCTGCTTTATTTGTGGGAAGATGGACCACAAAATGGCCACCTGTCTCCTTCGGAAGGATCAGCAGCCCCTTCTAGATCAGGGGAAGAGCCAGCAGCAGCCCAGGACCCAAGGGAGGGTCTTTACCCTCACTCAGCAGGACGCTGCTGCCTCTAACACTGTGGTGACAGGTATGTCTGTTAAATTAAATTATTTCTTTAAAAATTATTGCATTCATACCTGGTATAATGCATGGATTATGGTAGTAGATAGAGGAAAAACATATGATGCTGCATGACATCTAAGTTAAGTTAATCTTTATGACAGGTATGTTTAAAGTAGGCAACACTTATGCTCAAACTTTAATTGATCCGGGTGCCACACATTCATTTATATCTGATAGTTTTCTTGCCAAGAATGCATCATTGACACCCGTTCCTCTAGAGCAAGAGTTGCATATTGCATTTCCTAATGGAGATGTCATGATGGTAGACTCAGTGTGTAAATCTTGCCTGATTGACATGGAAGATAGGAGGTTGAACGCTGATCTGATAGTCCTCCCACTGAAATTCTTTGATGTAATCCTAGGGATGGATTGGTTGGCCTCCTATCATGCTTCTATTGACTGTTTCAGGAAAAGGGTAATCTTTAAAATTCCTAATCTTCCTGAATTCAGTTTTAGTGGGAGTCAGGAACATCTGGCTTCGGTATTAGTGTCAGCTCTGCAAGCTGGGAAATACTTGAGAAAAAGTGGTCAGGGGTTTCTTGCTATGGTTAGGGACCTTCAGCAGGATGAACACCAGTTGGAAGATATTCCAGTGGCTCGAGAGTTTCCCGATGTCTTTCCGAAGGAATTGACGGAATTACCCCCGGATCGTGAAGTCGAGTTCACTGTTGATTTAGCCCCTGGCACTGGACCTATATCCAAAGCTCCTTACCGTATGGCTCCAGCTGAGTTAAAAGAGTTAAAATGTCAGTTGCAGGAGCTTCTGGATCGAGGATTTATTAGACCTAGTGTCTCTCCTTGGGGTGCTCCAGTATTATTTGTTAAAAAGAAGGATGGCAGTCTTCGGCTCTGCATTGATTACCGAGAAATTAATAAGGTAACAGTGCGGAACAAGTACCCTTTGCCGAGGATTGATGATCTATTTGATCAGCTTCAAGGAGCTCAGGTATTCTCAAAAATTGATCTTCGATCAGGGGTACATCAGCTCAAGATAAAGGCTGAGGATGTTTCTAAGATTGCATTCAGAACCAGGTACGGCCATTATGAGTTCTTGGTGATGGCGTTTGGGTTGACTAATGCCCCGTGAAAGCATTCATGGACTTGATGCACGTAATCTTCAAACCATACCTGGATCAGTTTATAGTGGTCTTTATTGATGATATCTTGATTTATTCTAAAAGTCATATGGAGCATGAAAACCACTTAAGGATTGTTCTGCAGACTCTTCGGGAAAAGAAACTTTATGCCAAGCTGCAGAAATGTGACTTCTGGATGAGCCAAATATCCTTCTTGGGTCATATCGTATCCAAAGATGGTATATCAGTAGACCCTAAGAAGATTGAGGCCATCGTGAATTGGTGTCGGCCTTCCAATGTATCAGAAGTCAGAAGCTTCTTGGGGCTGGCTGGTTATTATCGCAGATTCGTGGAAGGCTTCTCTCGCATTGCTTTGCCTCTGACTCGCTTAACTCAAAAGCGAGCAAAGTTTGTTTGGTTAGAGGAGTGTGAGGGAAGTTTCCAGGAACTCAAGCAGCGCCTGGTGTCAGCCCCTATCCTTACTCTTCCATCTATATCTGGAGGATATACTTTATTCACTGACGCCTCTCGAAAGGGATTGGGAGGTGTTCTGATGCAGGAAAGGAAGGTGATAGCCTATGCCTCCAGGCAGCTGAAGCCTTATGAGCAGAACTATCCTACTCATGACCTGGAGTTAGCCGCCGTGATCTTTGCACTAAAAATTTGGCGGCATTATCTGTATGGGGAGACTTGTGATGTGTATACAGACCATCAAAGTCTAAAATACATTTTCACCCAGAAAGAGCTAAACTTGAGGCAGAGGAGGTGGCTGGAGTTACTAAAAGATTATGACCTGAACCTGCATTATCATCCAGGGAAGGCCAATGTGGTAGCTGATGCCTTAAGCAGAAAGTCCTCCTCAGAGCTAGCTTCCATAATTACTTCTCAGCCTCACATTCGTAGAGACCTTGAAAAATTGGAGGTTGGTTTGCGAGTACGGCGATCCGATGGGCTTCTTGCAACACTTGTACTTCACCCAACCCCGATTGACAGGATTAAGTCTTCCCGTAAAGAAGACTTGGAACTACAAAAGATAAAGGCACAGTGCAATCGTGGGTTCGTAATGAATTCAGAATAAATGATGATGGATCCCTGAGATTTAATACTAGGCTCTGTGTGCCAAATGTGGAAGATCTAAGGGCTGAAATTTTGAGGGAGGCTCATTATTCTCCCTATACTGTTCACCCAGGAGGCACCAAAATGTACAGAGATCTACGAGAAAATTTCTGATGGAAAGGAATGAAAAGAGAAATTGCTCAATATGTGGCCAAGTGCTTAGTGTGCCAACAAGTGAAGGCCGAACATCAAAGGCCTGCGGGACCTCTTCAGTCTCTAATGATCCCTCAGTGGAAATGGGAGAAGATCACTATGGATTTTGTAACTGATTTACCCAAAACTCTCAGAAGCAATGATGCAGTCTGGGTTATTATTGATAGATTGACCAAGTCAGCCCATTTTCTGCCGTTCAGAGTTGGGGTCTCAAGCGAGAGATTGGCCACCATGTACATTGAGCAGATAGTGAGACTTCATGGTGTCCCCGAGTCGATTGTGTCAGATCGGGATACCAGGTTTGTGTCCCAGTTTTGGAAGAGTCTTCATAGGGCTCTGGGGACCAAACTGAATTTCAGCACAGCTTTTCACCCCCAGACAGATGGACAATCTGAGAGGACCATACAGATCTTAGAGGACATGTTGCGAGCCTGTGTAATGGACTTGGGTGGTGCTTGGGACAACCACCTACCTTTGGTAGAGTTTGCTTACAATAACAGTTACCAAGCCAGCATCAAAATGGCTCCATTTGAAGCTCTGTATGGTAGAAAATGCAGATCTCCCTTGTGTTGGAATGATGTGGGGGAAAGAAAATTGTTGGGCCCTGAGCTGATTCAGCAGACAGTAGAAAAAGTGCAGCTGATTAAGGAAAGACTCCGAGTAGCTCAGAGCCGACGAAAAAGTTATGCTGATGTTAGAAGAAGGGAGCCGGAATTTCGTATTGGGGACCATGTCTTTTTAAGGGTTTCACCAACCAAAGATGTGATGAGGTTTGGGCTTAAAGGAAAATTGAGTCCACGATACGTTGGTCCATTTGAGATCTTGAGCAGAGTGGGGGAAGTGGCTTATAGCCTCGCACTACCTCCTGCACTCTCTGGGGTACATAATGTATTCCATGTCTCTATGTTGAGGAAATACATTTCTGACCCCAGTCATGTCATAGAAGCGGAGCCCATTTTGCTAAAGAAGAATTTGACATACGAAGAGCATCCGATACGTATTGTGGACCATAAAGACCAAGTTCTGAGACGGCGTAGCATTCCCTATGTTAAGGTTCAGTGGAGTAATCATTCTGAACGGGAGGCTACGTGGGAACTTGAAGAGGAGGTGAAAAAGAAATATCCTCATCTATTTGTATCTCGATAGATATTTGTATATAAGCACAAAAGTATAATTACTGTTGTATTTTGACCAGAAAGATAGATAAATACAGCTAGTAATTTTTATTTCGGGCCTCAAAAATTTTATTCGTGTTGTACATTAATTTCGAGGCCGAAATTTTGTATAAGGAGGGGAGGATGTAAACCCCCCCCATCAGGCAATTTTTTTTTATATAATTTAAGCGGCGTGGGTGCGCGACACGCGGCGCGCTGCATGCGCGCCAGCGTGCGCGCGCCCACGCGCGCGCACATGGGGGTGCAGGGGAGGGCTCAGCCCTCCCCTCGCTGAAAAAAAAAAGGGAAAATAGCTGGGGAGAGGACTGAAGCCCCCTCCCCCTGTCTTCTTCCTCCCTTCTGCTCTTCGCAAGCTCTGCCACCGTGCCGCCCTCCGCTCGTCCCCGACACCTCACCGCCGTCCGGTAAGCCCCCCCACCTTCACCGGCGAGGAGAGGGAGAGAGAGAGCGTGAGAGAAAGGGAGAGGGCCGCAGGAGGCCCTTCCCTGACGCGGGAGCCAAGCGGGCTCCCGCGCTTGGTTCGGGCCCGGCGGCGTGCCCGCCGGCTCGCCGGGCCCGGTCTTTGGGCGGTAGCCCCCACCGGCGCCGGGGCGGCGTCCGATGGGGTCCGGCCGGCCGGGGGTGGCCGGCCGTGCCGCCGCCAAGGAAGAAGGGGGAGGGCCGTTCCACCCGCCCTCCCTTCACCGTGGGTTCGTGCCCGGCGGCGTGCCCGCCGGCCCGCCGGGCTCGAGCCTTGGTCGGCGACCCCCGCCGGCGCCGGGGCGCGTCCGGCGGGGTCCGGCCGGCCGCCGGTGGCCGGCCGGTCGCCGCATGGGACGAAACGAAGGGAGAGGGCCGAATGGCCCTCCCTGCCGCGGGAGCCAAACCGGCTCCCGCGTTGGTCCGGCCCGGCGGCGTGCCCGCCGGCTCGCCGGCCCGGCTCGGTCGATGGCCCTCACCGGCGCCGGGCGGCGTCCGATGAGGTTCGGCAGGCCGCGTGCCCGTGGCCGCCGGCCAACGGTGGCCGGCCGTGCCGCCGGCACAGTGACGAAAGAGGGGAAGAAAAGGAAGAAGAAGAAGAGAAAGAAGAGGAAAGAGAAGAGGAAGGGGTTGGCCGCCGGCGGGGGCCGGCCCGGGGCCGGCCGTCGGTGCCACCGACCCCCGGAGGGCGGTCGGCGGCCCTAGGCCGCCGGCCACCGGCCACCCCGGTTCGGGTGAACCAGGGTGAAGCGAGGAAGAAAAAAAAAAAAAAACGGGATCGGGCCGGTTCGGCCCGATCCGCTAGCCCTTTGGGCTGAATTTTCGGGCCCCAATTTGGGCTCGGCCCAATAAAAGAAAAATATGGTCGGGATCAGCGTTGATCCTAGTTTGTCGGGGAATTTTTATTTCCCCATTTGGGCTTCTATATTTGGAGATATTCAAGCCCCAAGTTGGGCCTAGGATTAGATTGGGTTAAGTGTAGGAGTCAGTTTGACATCCAAAAATTGAAATTTAAAAATCTGAAAAATTATGTTGTAGGTACCCAGAGATCCCTACAGCTGATTTATGCTTTTGGATTAGCATTGTGAGGTAAGTAAGCCAGTTATAATGATTTTTCTTAAATCATTATTAAATTATGCCATTATTGAAATAATGAATTGATTTATAGTATTATTTGAAAAAAATGATAGTTGTGGTACCACATTTTTGTAAATGAATATTTGACTTGATTATTGTTAATTTTGATAAATTAAATTGGCATTTGATACATGCATCTGGTTATTACATGATTATGGAAAATTACCAAATTTTGGTAAAACATGAAAAGTAAATTGATATATGTTTGCTATTATGCGAATAAATGCTATTTATGATTGTGATATTATATGTCGTCACGGTCCACATGACTCCGGGACCCACCTCCACAGGGGGAATATGTGGAGAACACACATCCTAGGGATGTGCTGTGACAGGGTATTGCATTAGATGCTAATTGACTCCGGCACCCTTCCTCCACTGGTGGCGTACAGGGAGGTTACATCCTTGGGATGTTATTACGTGGACGTGGGACATTAGTATGAAATGAGATTTACAGTGATTTGAAATTGAAATGGTATTTTGAAATATTATTTCATATTAATTGCTTCCAATTTATTCGAATATGAGATTTGTACAATTTTATAATATGATGAAAT
The DNA here is from genome assembly GCA_017589505.3 of Metroxylon sagu. Taxonomy (NCBI): domain Eukaryota; kingdom Viridiplantae; phylum Streptophyta; class Magnoliopsida; order Arecales; family Arecaceae; genus Metroxylon; species Metroxylon sagu. The sequence goes on from JACVBY030000412.1 coordinate 389,432, forward strand.
GTTTTTAAATTTGGAAGTATGACTTGTATTTGACTTGATAAAAAAATTCTTATTTGGCTATAATATGTAATAGTAGGCTTACTTACTGAGTGTAAACTCATTAAATCTTACAATGTTTTTTCAGAGCCACAGAATTATCAGGGGCAACAACAGGGGTAATTGGGAGTTTCTTGATGTAAATTGATTTTATTTTGTTATATGTAACCCCATTTGGAATTATTTTGGAACTTTGGTTTTTTGCCCAACATTACATAATTTGTATATGAAGAATTAAACTTTGTATATTATATAGCTGTTAATCCTCCTTGTTTATAATTGATATTGTACTGGATGCCTTGCATGCCTGGCATGCGACGGGCTGTCACCCATGGGCCACCACCAGCTGGGTCCGAGGCGTGACAGGTACCCTCTTGAGCTTGGTTTGGTGGAGATCTCGTCTAGGTAATACCTAGTCCCTATCACTAGAACGGAGGCTGTTATTAAATTACTAGAACTGAGGATGAGAGCTTACTGATGAACGCCTGTTGGTTCGACGGAGATCTCGTCTTGGCAACACCCGCGCCCCAGCAATCTCCTCCTCGTGGACTCTCATGATCTTGCGATCCATTGGATGGTAGAGGCGGCATGAGAGCTGCGCCAAAAAGAAAAACTGCAAAAACCTGGTCGGAGGAGAGCATTCTTCTCTCGTAAGAGTTGAGGCTAATATATTAAAGCCAAGAAGAGTATTTAATGATAAATTTCTCTTAATTAAAATGATATTTCTTTTCAAAATTTTTTTTTTAAATTTAAACTGATATAGTAATATTATAGTAACCTTTCGTGATATTGACCATGACCTATTCTACTTTCATTTTATATCATTTAATTTTTTTCCTTCAATTATTTGCTTTCATTTTGCTGTGAAAGTTTTTTTTTTCTTTTTTTATTTGCATTTTATATTCAAAATTTATCTTTTTTTAAAAATCTTTTTGTTTTTATTTTATAATGAATTTTTTTAAATTTTTTTGCTTCTATTTTATATTTTTTTTCTTTCATTTTATGATGAAAGTTTAGCTTTTTTTTAAAAAAATTTTTTCACTTTTATTTTATAGAAAATGTTTAGCACTTTTTTTCACTGTTCCTCTTTCATTTTATAACTTTTCTTTTTTATTTTATTTTATAGGGAGTAATAATTTTTCTTTTAAATTTTGGCTCATGTTTAGCTTTTTTATTATTATTAATATATATATATATATATATTATATTTTTTTATTTTTTTATTTTTATTTTATAAGGAATCATAATTTTTTTTATTTTAATACATATTTAATTTTTTTTTCATTTTTTACTTTTATTTTATAATGGATGTATGATTTTTTTTTTTATTGGATCAAGCTCGCTTATTTAGTCTAATTGAGCTCAAACTTTAATCAGATTGATGCTTTACTCAAATTCAATTTAAAATTAAAATAGATCTTAAATTTGAATTGAAGTCTAATTAGAATAAAAAAATTTCATTTTCAACCTTAGCATTAGCTATTAGCCAACAACTGGTTAAAGATGTTTGAACAAGTAATTTAAAAAAGCCTAAATACATAATCTTTGAGATAAGTAAAAATTAAATCAGAGTTGATCATGCAATATCATAAGTCTACGAGATAAATAAAACTTTTTCATCTTAGATGAGAGTTGATCATACAATATCATAAGTAAAAGAATCATTGATCTGCTAACTTTGGGCTTCAAATTAATTTTAAGTGCCGTTTCTGTGAGGGCCACATGGAGAGCCACAGGAACCACGGTGGCGCGTCCGCTTTGGTACTAAAGGCGTGAGACCGACCTTCTGAATAATTGACAAGTGGTAGGTAATTGGATTTAACCACTGCTCGCAATCTCTGCAATTTCTTTGCAATCATACTCCTGAATCCTGAAATCCAGGTACATTAGATTTGGAGTTAATTTTCCAACTTTTTTTTTTTTTTTTTTTTTTTCCTTGCAAACGTGCCTACGTTTACACGAGGGGTTGGAAGGCGCGATTTTGCAACACGAATGCGGAGGTGATCTCAACGTAAGAACACCGCGAGTCACTGTATCCCGCCATCACCCACCCCCCCCCCCCCCCCCCCCCCCCCCCTCCCCCTTCTCAAAATCCAATGAAAACCGCGCGCGTATCACGTCCTTCGCTTATTCGCTGCTCGAAAAAGGCGGAACGGGGCGCCCTTTCCCTGCCAAGTCCCCCACCCCCAGATCTCGCTCTCCCTCCGTCGTCCGGCGGAGGGCGGCTCGCGAGAAGGTTAGTGTCTCAAAACAGAGAAGATCGTAACATACTCTTGGTTTATTTATGGTCGATTTCCTCTGAAAGTTTAAATTTTTAAGATCTCGAACCATGCTTTGTTTTCGATCGGATGACCTTCAAACCCTAAGCTCTTATCGTGGTTCACATTTGCTTCACCTTTTTTTTTTTTGGAGATGTTTCGATCTATGAATTTCTCTAGCTCTTTTCTAGGTTCTTGGATCGGTTCCTCTTTTGTTTTGAGTGGGTATGGTCGAGCCGGGCATTTGTTTGACAACTTCAAAAGAGGAGCTTCTTTCTATGGATGTTTCTACTCATTTGCTTCTTTCTATGGAAAAGTGAATCGATCTTTGCGAAAAATGGGTTTTTTATGCGTTTGTTTGAAAATTCATGCTGAAAATTGGATCTTGAGGCAAGTTTCTGCTCATTTGCGTTCTTTAAGGACTTGAGGCTTTTGAAAAATGGGTTTTCAAGTGTTAACTTGAAAAATCCATGCTTAAAATTGGATCTTGAGGCGGCTTATGCGCATCTGCGTTATCCAATGAGTCGAGGCTTTATGGAAAAGTCGATTTTTTATGTGATAATCTGTAAATGCATCATAAAAATTAGATTTTGGGCCAAGTATTTTGGAATGTGATTGCCCCATTAGCATTTTGATTTTGTGATGTGATGGTCAAATGGCCTTATGTCTTTTCTTTTGTTTCTTTTTCTCTCCAAGTTTTCAAGTAGCCAAACTGAACTCTAATTTCCTTTGTTTTCTAACGCTACTTTTTGCATTTCTGAAGTGACACTGTGTTCCTGAAGAAATCTTACTGTTTGAGAACCCACAGAAAACGGTGCACAATGAGTGATGATAATGGCTCCCGAGGTCGGGTTCCCCGCAACCAGGCTGTTTTGGGTGACATAACAAATATTTTTGGCAAGAGGGTGTTGACATCAGATTCTGAAAAAATTGAGGTCGAGAACAAGATGGGGAGGTATCAGGTCACTCAGCGGACTGGTAGTAGGGTTGCTGATTTTGAAAGAAAGTTAGACGAATTTGTGGAGGGTTTTACTGCCGGGAAGGTCAACAAAGGTGCTGCATTGGAAATGTGTGACAATGTTGTAGACCGCAAGGGCAAAGGTGTCTCCTTTGATGATGCTAAACAACCCTGCGAATCTGTGAACCTGTATGCTGGAGTTGGTACAAACCAAAAAAATGTGAGATTAGATATCTCAAACATGCCTTCTGGTTCTGTACATGTGCAGGGTGATAGAGCAAAAGAGTTATCACTTGACTTAAAAGAAGGCTGTCAAGAGGATCATAAAAGTGATAGTACAGATTCTGGGAGACATACTGTTGAAGCTGAAATCGATCATGATAAGTCTTCTGCTTCAAATTTGAGCAATTTGGATGTTGTAGCTTTGAAGGAAAACAATGCTGATGGTGGTGAATGTTTGACTGAAGACCGGTCGCACAAATCTGGCCTTTTAGGATGCTTGAAGCCGTATGGGTCATTGGATTTCAAAATGGCTAACATGGAGGGACTTTTGAATGCCACCGCTGCTTCAAATATTGGATCAAGCATTCATGACGAAGGTAGCATGGGCTCAGAAAAATCTTGTAATTGTTCTTTCTGTCTCAAAGGTAGGTCCATGATCCCTGGCTTTGTTAAGGAAGGTCTGGGGGCACCATATTGAAGTCAGAATAGAATTATATTTGAAACATAGAATGTCCAGTTATCAGTTTTTGGTTTATTGTCTGACTGCATTTGTGTCATGTATATGCCATTTGGGCAGCTGCTTATATGTGGACAGATCTTCATTACCAGGACACCAGAGGCCGGCTTGCTGGTAAGCTTGTGTCAGATAATGCTTGAATTCACACAATTTCTTGAGTTGTCTTCAATGCTTCACAATAACTCTAGCAGGAAATTTACATTTATGGTTATTTGTACTTTTGTTGCTTTTCATAATTTCCTTTATTTTCTCTAGCATTGAAGAAGAGCAAAAGGCTCGCTAGATCTTTAGAAGCAAGGTGCTATGGTCATGATTATGCTTCCAAAACTGCTCGAGACAACTCAAAAAGATCTACAGAGATGGAGTTTGAGCTCACGCAGCACTGGAGATCACTTTTCCTTCATACAGAGAATGTCCTTGTGCGTGAAACTGCGCATCTGGTGAGTTACTACCTAGATGAATCTACCTTTTGATTTGCTTTTCTATTGATCAATATTTTCTTGATAACGAGTTTAGGAAGTAACAAGTATAGCTTTGCTGAAGGCTTTAAATAAATTAAGGGAGTGGTGTGGATGGTAGACTAATCGACACTTTACCAGAAAGAGAACCCACAACTTAGCTTGCTATCCTACAATCCACTCATAAGATTCCAATCTGAACTTATTGTAGGTTGTAATCTAACATATTCCCAAGCTTCGAGATGTCAGTTTTTGGTGGATCCCCTTTGCACATTAAGCTCTAAAACCTAGCACTTCAATCCCCCAATAAAGTGAAATGAAAATGCTCTTTAAACATGCTTGCTGTTTTAATTGTTGTCTACTAATTTGTTTAACAGAAAAGTTCTCCAAGTTGCATTTGTTAAGGATATTTCATTCAGCATTCTCAAACATTGTGGGGAGTGGAACTATCCATTAAACAGAAGCAAAAAAAGGAAAAAAAAGGAGAGGACATTAAGAAACTATTTATCTGTCCCTGGTTCACAAAATAACAGAGAATTGTTGCCATAGAAGAAATCTTGATAGAGAGAATAAGATGTTCTTTTATTTTGAAAAGCACAGTTGCAGAAGTTTTCTCTTGAAATTACCGAAAACCACTAGGAGAATTGCAGGGTACTAATGTGGCCTCTTGAGTAAGTTTGCAGGATATTAAGTACAAGTTGGCAGACTTAAAAGGTTGTTGAAGAGGTCTGAAAATCTGAAATAGAAATTCACTTGACATTATAACATTTTCACAAATATAATTTCATGTCTAAAGTAAATTCCAACTGAAATAAGTTTCTTAATTTGTTAATTAAGTTTGCAGGATATTAAGTACAAGTTGGCAGACTTAAAAGGTTGTTGAAGAGGTCTGAAAATCTGAAATAGAAATTCACTTGACATTATAACATTTTCACAAATATAATTTCATGTCTAAAGTAAATTCCAACTGAAATAAGTTTCTTAATTTGTTAATTCTTTCCATATCTGTTACTTTCAAACGTATTTAAAATACATATTTGTGCTGCTTTAATTGCATGAAACCTGTCCTTGATTGTAAGTTGGACTAATAAACCATTCAAATTAAATAATTTGAAATTATGTGTAAGTAAAACTGTCACGCCTTGACCTAGCTCTTGGTTGATCACATGTCACGGCCACACATTCTATAAGGTATGGCCCTAGAGGACATGCAGGGTCTATTTTTAAAAATTTTCACAATAACATAATATATCCTTATTAATTTCAAAAATCGAAGAATTTTACTAACATAATGGTAAAATTGTTCAGTTTCAACTTTATCTATCCATTTGATATCAGAATAGTCTAAGCATTATTTTTCACTAGAAACCCACTGGTGTTTCAATTTTTATGTGTCCTATGGCTTTGAAGAGATAAACAAAGAGTAGTGTGAGCTGGCAACCCCATAAGCACTCCCAGACACCAACATAATTAATATAATTATGAAAAATAGTATAAAAATTAATGCCGATCTCAATCAAAATATCAAAAATCTCGATAATTCCCAACTGATATTCAAATAATCAATAGCAGATTTTGTCTTTCTTGATCTAATTGCCATTGGGATCCCAAATTGACCTTTAGCTTTCTTGTACATTGACAATTCAGTCATGATTTTGTCTTGCATATCCATGCTTGGAACTAATCTTCCGATGCACTGATGTAACCCATTGGTGACTTCTTCATGAAACTCAATAGATGGATTGTCATAAAAACTTCAGGTTTAAGAAGTGACCACTGCATGCGATGGATGATGAAGCTAACATTCCAATCTTTTGTCAATGATTGCACATATTTTCCTGTACTTATTTTCATTCCCATTAAAGGCCTTTTGGATGGCTTCTTTAGCTCATCTAACTCCACAACAACGGTCGATTCAGTGGAGCAGAGTTCTTCCTCAAGAGCAGAGCTCTACTGAATCGAAGCAAGGCTCCTCAATTTGGCTTCGCCCTCCACGGCGGTGCTCCAGAGCTCTAATAAGGTAAGAAGAAAGAAAGGAGAGAGATGAGGACAAGAAAGAGAGGAATGGGTTGGGTTTCAGAGAGAATAGAGGCTTCCTATTTATAAACAAAGCTCAGAAGGGTTTCAGGTGTTTGTTGTGGTTCGTACCTGGCCATAGCTTCATAGATGTATCCCATGGCTGGCCTTTGCTCATTATCAGCAAGTTAAAGAACCCGAATAAGAGGACCCATAACATTAAGGATTTAAACCATGTGGTTCCAAAATGAAAGCATCGAAACAATTTTAGCTGCCCTTTGCTTTCTTTGCCCTTCAACTTTTCACCCACTTCTTTGATGCGAACATAGTTTGAAGACTAGTCCTTTGCTTGTGGACTCGTTGCAATGCGAGAAAAGTTGTTGCAGATCTAGTGATCCCATATTTAACCAACTCCTTCTTACTTGTAAACTCCCTCAACAATTTCAAAGTGCAGGTGTGGGTTATAAATAGAATCAACACGAAATATTGCTCTTTCTAATGTCCTCTTGATTTGTGGAATCTTTCCAATATCTTCCAACATAAAATCTACACAATGGGTGGCACATGGAGTTCAATACAATGCTTCCTCTTTGCCTCTAACAACTTGCCTAATGCAAAAACAAAAAAATTACATAATAAAGTTCCAAAGATCTTGGCATATATTGTACGAATTTAACCTAAATAATCAAAATATAAAACTAAGGGAAAAAATATTCACCAACTGCCGCATCATTGCCTCCATTATCAGTTATCACTTGGACAACATTTTTCCCTCCAATATGCTTTGCAAACTACCAAGCAGCTCAAATATTTTCTCCTCAGTTTTTATAAAGAAAGATGTATCAATAGACTCCATAAACATTGTTCCTCATGAACAACTCACCAAGAAATTAATTAGGATCTTCTATCTCTCATCAATCCATGAATCAAACATAAAAGAACAACCATGCTTTGTACATGCATCCTTGTGGCCCTACAACAAGTCATTTGTATAAGCTAACTCCTTTTTAAGGACTTGAACTCTTAATTCATGATAGCTTGGAGGCTTTAAATTTAGACCATGCCTCCCAATAGCTTCAATCATCCACTTGAAACTATCTAAGCGAGCAGCATTAAGTGCTATCCATGTTTGATAAAAGAAGCGAGCTATATATTGAATTGTTCTAGCTCTTACTTCTGTCACATGGATCATTGCTATTTGTTTGCCTAAGCTTACCTTCTTTTCTTTGTTAAACAATTTTCTCCCGTTTTGAAACTCAAGTAGGTCATTGAGCCTTTTTTAGTGGTGCCTTCAACATGGCTTTCTTATTACTCACTTCACTTCCACTTTCCATCCACTCTTTTGCCATTAAAATTCACCTCTTGAACTTCATCTTCTTCAACATTATCTTCAATAGCTTCATCATCAAAATTTAGCAATGAACCATAAGACTCAACCCTTTATGCTTTTCTCTTATTCATATAATTCTCCAATTCTTCCTTAACTTCTAGAGGGCATTTTTTACCTGCTACTGCAATTTTTTACTTTCCCACTTAATGTTATTTTGCCCGATGTATTCCACCTTTACTGGTCGTTTCATAGAATACACAAATCACAACATTAGAATCCTGAAGAACCCTTAAATAATTATATTTCCAGCTGGGATCTTTCTCACTACCACTACTTAATGAAATTTCACCTGATGCACCCCCTGATGCCATTTGTTTTCTATCTATTCTGAGGAAGTGCAAAGAAAATATATTATTGAACATCATTTATATAATTAACTAATTTTTTTATTGTTTCAGATTTTCAGGACTTAGAATCAGAGCTTTAAAAAAAAATCGGAGCCTAACATCAGAACCTAATTAGAGCCTAAAATCAGCCTAAAAAATCTGGAAAAAAAAAAAAAAAGTAGGAGGGAGATAAAGTGCAGCAGCAGAGAGCCCAAGCAATAAAAACAAATAACTACTGAAACTTTTTGTTTTACAGGAACTAAAGAGATAGTGAGAGAGAGTCTAAGCAAAAAATGCAGCCAGCAGCAGCTGTTAGCTTAAGGGAAAAAAGAGTGGTCAATTTTTTCAGCCACCAGTAGAGAGAGTAGCAGACCCTCAAGTTCTGGAAAAAAAATGCAGCAGCAAGTTTTTTAGTCATCCACAGAGAGAGCAACAAACCTCAAGCCCTAAAAAAAGGGGCGGCAATAATTTTTTTCAGCCATTGACAGAAAGAGGAAACAAAAGATAAACCAAAGAGAGAGAACTAAAAGAAAGAGAAGAAATTAAAAAAAAAAAGGAAAAGAAGGTGGTCCGCGGAGATGAAAGGGGAGAGAGGTCGAGAGAGAGAGAGAGAGAGAGAGAGAGAGAGAGAGAGAGAGAGAGAGGAGAGAGAGAACTACATATAAAAAATTACATTCCTGGGCTGGCGACCACTATGAAGATATTTTTTACATTCCTGGGCTGGCGACCACTGTGAAGATAATTTTTTTGATTTTTTTTTTTTGTTTTTCTTGTGGAATCTGAGCTGGTCTTCTTCTTGTCTTCTTTCATTTACCCTAACCGATGGCTGAAAAGTGGGAGGAGAGCATTCGTTATATATTTGTTTTTCTTGTCTTTTTCCTCTTTTCTCTATATTTTACATTTTGAACAAACTAACCCTCATGCCCATTCATTATATTTAATTTTAAAGAGCGTAAAAAAGTAAAATATAAAAATCAAAATTAGGCGAGCACCTTCATGCCTGGTCTGAGGTGCTCACCTAGGCAGCACTTAGGCAATACTGCCTTGCTTGGGGCCAGGCAAGGCTCTAGGCCAGGGCCTCACCTGGCTTGGGGCTAGGCAAGGTGCTGGGGTGGGGCGAGCCACTAGGCTAGCGCCTTGCATTGCTTGGATGCTTAGGTTAATGCCTTGCATCGCCTGGGTGTCTAGGTGAGTGCCTGGCTCACCTTTGACAATACTATTTGGCAGATAACCTATAGGCACCATTGATGCTGCAAATGACTTTGTCATCTAGTTTTCTTTATTGATATACGAGTACCTTCACCAACCTTGTCAACTAGTACACAACATTGTATCCACATTGTTGACTAAATGGTTGACTTGGTAATCTGCATGACCTCTCAGGCTTTCTTATAGGTGAACCACCCTTCCATTGTTTTCTATTCAGTGATCCTTATTTTTAAATGCAGCTTATATGGTCATGGTCAGGCTCATGCTTTATATAGCTCCTCTTCGTAGTCCCATTGTTCTCTAATGCTTGCTGCAGTCATTTGAATCTGGGGTGCATTTCAAGTTTGATTGACCAATGTTCTGCTTGACCTGTTTACAGTTTTGATATTTCTGCATGAGTTATCAGTGGGTTGGGTTGGTTTGAACTGAGGAACAAAAATCTTGGCATGACTCGTTAGTTTGAGACAGGTTGCAGCAGTCGTTTTGTTGACATGGTAGCCTGATTATCATCATTTCTGCTGTAATTTACTATCTGCACGTCTTTGCATGCATATGATATTCCAGTTTCTATTATTGTAAATTCTATTATAGGTAAGCACATGTGCATGATGTGATATCATCACCTTTGCTTATAAGCCAAGTCTGCAACTGCATTTATAGTGAATTGTTGCATTTTAAAGTGGAAAATTTGTCAACAACTTATTCTTAGGAAATGTGATCACTGAAATTAGGATTTGGTAGTTGAATTTAAATCCGAACATAACCTCTTAAGTTAAAAAAAGTAAATGACTTCTTGTCCATTCCCATTCTAATTATGAACAAAACATTTTATCATGATTATATTCACCTTTCTGGCATCTCCTTGTCCCATGAACATCTTTTCTTGCAAGCTCTATAAGGCAAGACTAGTGGAGGATGCTGGGTGAAATAAGACTCATAAAATAGACTCCAGAATTTGGGACGATGATTAATTGTTGTGTTTAAAATAGTAGATGTTTTGAATTGTTTTGAACTCTGCAATTCTTTGTCCAAATGCCCAAGGTTCAATTTGTAATATGATTATGGCAATGATTGACTGATGTAGAAATCTCACTCAAAAATGTCGCACTATGTATGGCACTTGGTCTGAGTGTGGCAACCTCTATGGTGCCGGATAACTGAGGAGCAATTGGAAACTTAGCCATATTGGTGATTCATTTTTCCGAGAAAGATATCTTAATTATGCTAAGATTGCCCATATGATTAACATCTGCTTAATAAGGGGAAGTACTGCTAGAGTTTTTCCTTCTTCATGTCATTTGAGTCATCCTTTTTTCTTATATTAAATATTGAGTAGGTGACACCGGAGGTTGATTTTATCTTTAATTCTTCATGAGACACAAATCTTTTTTCTGTATGGCAGCATTCAGCTCTTCTTAGGCTAAAGGAATTGAGGGAGAATAGCAAGAGAGATTTGGAGATGGCTAGCATGGTACCTTCTGAGAAGCGATAACTGTATGCTACTTTTGAGGGATCATCTGTAAGCTGTTTGTCCGGTTGTAATTCATAGAATGCTATTTAGAAGAGAGATGGTTGTTTAAAATGAGAGTTAATTAAGATTTAAAATTTTTCACCTGCAAATGGTAGAACATTCACAGCCAATCATTTGATATTTCCTGCAATTATGACTAGTAGATGATATAATGAAATGGTGCTTTTAGTAAGTTGAACTAAATTCTTATCTTCATTTATGAATCCACAACTTTTATCTTTGTAATCAATCTGAAGTTTCTAGATAACTCAAAAAAGTTATGCTGCATGGCAGATGGTGTGCCTTTTCTGATAGAATAATTGCATTCCAATATTTGAAAAGTTTTATTAGTGCCTTATCAAACTTGGAGCAATTTCTACATTTGTTTGATTGATGTTTGGTGGTACTTGTGCAAATCACATTCCAGGTTGCTAGGTTCAGTCGCCAACTTGCTAAAATGTTATCTTACAAAAATTTTGGTGGATCTCCGGGGAGTCTGCTGACTCTCTATCTTGCTTTAGTAATATTTTATTCAGTGGCTACATAAATTTGATTAGAGTCCACTAGATTGTTGTTTAATTGCAAAGATTTCATTTTTTAAAGATACTGATGCCAGCTTGGCTGGCTAAGCCTGTGGGAAAAAGCTAACTTCCTCAACCTTTGTTATCCTGACTCTTTCAAGCGAACCATCAGGTTCTCTTCCACCTTAATAAAGTCTATTTCTGATTGCATTGAAATTCCATAGGATATACAATTCCACTGAGATGCTTCATCGACAGCTGCCATTGTCTGATGACATCAACAACTTGCTCCCTGGGATCTGGATTGCAGTTAATCACCTTGGCAGGAACAAGGCAATCCGCATCCCTTATATCAAATTCTGTCAGGTCAACAATTTAACCAGCAATTCTACTTTGCGGTTTAGCTTCTTCCACTGAAAATGATTTTTCCAAACAGAGTTTTAACTTCGATCATGGGTACAAATTCCTAGCTCCTGCTGTTGGATATATACAGCACCACCAATGCAATATCTAGTAAATTCATCAGGGACATCATTTCATCGAGACATCCAATATTTACCCATGTCCAAAAGGAAACCTTACCTTGTAAAAAGCATAAGGTTCTTGTTTGTATAAAGATTGTTACAGATCCTCCTTTAATCCCAATAGATGCTTCTTAGGGAATTGATGTCTGAAGGGATATGGCCTTATGGAATTGCTCAATGATTTTTCAGAACAGCCTTTTCACAACTACACCATTATTCAGCTGAGACTGAAATTATTTTTCTCTTCCATCATGGATTATTTTCTATTGGGAGGCGATTTTCTTGTTTCAGATTTAATATCTTTCATAAATAGGTTGATTGGTATTTAAGTCTAATACTTGCGTCTTTAATTTCATCAATGCTTTTCTGTACCCTATGTGCAGTCATTGCTTTGCTGAATTGCACTTTTTACTTTGAGAAAGGCATTTTTATTTACTTGGGACTGTCTTGTCATTATGACAGATGAGAGTAATAAAGTTGTTTAGGGACTAAACGATCCACTGAAGCGAACTCACATATGTATGATTAATAATGGATTGAATTCCTTATATCTTGAACTCAATCATGCAGAGGCATCGCAGGATGTTGTGGAGCAGGCAAAATCTCAATCTGGTTTTTAGGAGTCTTTTGATGTTGAGCTATAGGAAATGAATTTTAATTCAGCAAAAAAGGGCATGTTACTGTAGCGAAGAAAAGATGAAGGTTGAAACGCATAAACATGAAAAAAAAAAAAAAAAAAAAAAAAGCTCTCTAAATAATTGATGCAATAGTTTATTTATTCTGTGTATGCCTCGAACTTTCTATCTTGAAGGTGCAAATACAGTTAGTGTTAAAAGTTTGTATGCCAGTACTTCCTATACTGGTTTTTACAGGCTGGTTTGATAGATGGAATAAGGGGCAGAGAGAACTAAATTCTCCTTTTCAGTGAAGCAGACTCTTAACTTAGTATTGAATTGTGTCAACTAGCAATTCATCTATGCTTTATCTGCTGATAACCCTTCAATTTACTTAAATGGCTAATTTTGTTTCATTCATAAACTCCGATGATTCTAATCCCAGTCGATACTTGAATGTGTCATCAAAGGCAAGCTTCCATGTACCACAGAATCTCAATGCATATCTTGGATGAGCACGGAACCAAGTTTAGTGCCCATATACGGTAGATAGGTGGTTTACAAAGGGTTTTAATATCCATTTTATCTCTCTCCATGTAGGCCAAAAATGCAATCAGAGGCATCCTCTAGTGTTGTGAGGACATTTTGGATGCTTTATTTACGAATTACAACAAAGGAATTGGCCAAAATATAAATTTTGAGCTAATAAATTCGACAACATTTGACCTTATAAGTTTGCTAGGATATGGACTTTATTTACATGCCAAGTAGCGTTGATGTCGTGGATTAGTTGGAAAGAAAGCGACGTGAGAGTTAGCTACAACCATTGTGGTAGTGGGACTGCGCTGTGCCAAGTTTATGGAGCCAGTTTATGAGGGCCTTGCATTTGTTAATTACTTGGAGATGTAAGGCTGATGTGGAGATGCTTGTCATTAGATAAGCAGCTGAATTAAATATTAAATATAAATCTGTTTCTTTGGAGGAAAAAAAGAACAAAATTTTAGACTATACAGGTGGAACATGTCAAAGCTGGACCGTACTTCAAATGACCTATGAAAGCTTGATAATTCTTGTCCTACTTGCTTGGTGTTTTAAATGTGAGCATGGTGTAACTTGTGCTATTCTTGTAGGTTGCCATCAAGTTCTTTTGGTGTTCCAGGGAAAACTAGCGATGGAATTCTATGTTTATCAGGGTTGTAGTGGTGCCATAAAATTGCCTCCAAGCTTCTTTCTTTACATGCGAACGTCCACGGAGACAGTTGTGTAAAGAGGTAATTTGAGGTAATTCATTGGATTAAACTTGAATCATAAATCCATGGTAGGGCATCACAAAGAAGAGAGTCAGAGTTAATGGCTGGTAAAATTGATTTCCTTCCGACAAGAAGTCCTATTTAGGCATCTTCAAACAGTCATCACTGTAATGATATATAGCCACTTTATATGTCACATATTGTTGCCGTTGATACCTATCCTTGGCAAAAGATAAAATATTTTAAGGATTTGTAATGAAATTTGGAAACTTTATTTTGATGATAAAATCTGCGTAGATTAAAAATAAAAAAGAAAACACGAAAAAAGAATGATATTAGAGAGAGATATGAAATACAATATTTTTTAAATATTAGAAATCAAACTATAATAATTAAAAATTTAAAAATAAAAATAAATTTTAAATAAAAATTTGAGAACTAACATATATTTTTACCGTACAAAATAAGAGAGTAGACTAAGGCAGCCGCCATCCAAAATTCTCCCAAGAGCTCGTAGTTCCTTTAATCCTTGGCCCTACGAAAAAATTGAACTATTATTAAAAGAAAAAAAATCAAAAAAATAATTATAATAAAATTTTATTTTATTTAAAATCTAAAATTAAAGTTTTAAAATCGCACCCATCTATCTTATTGGTGATGCGTGCCTCAAAGTGCGCACTCGTTAAAACATTTACCAATCGAAACTATGACACGTCCGAGCCTTGCAGAACTATCCTATCGAGATCCAACGGCTGTGATTTGCTCACGATCCTTTCCATCACCACAAGTGACTTGGCCGTACGCGACCCTTCGACCCCGCACTGCCAAAAGCGCCGCTGTTGCTGGCGTGCGCTGGGAAAAGACCAAATTGCCGCCAACCATGCAGGGAAACCCTAAGGGTAATTCCGTAATCGCGTGAGCTATAAATCATGAGCCAATCGCTCTAGGGTTTCTCCCTCCCATCGTCGCGACCAAGCTCTTTCGGAGGGGTGTAAGCGGCCGCTGGTCTCATCTCTCTCACCTTCTCGGATTCCAGTTGGGTGAGATCTCTTCTCCTCGATCTCTTCTTTTCTTTCTTTTAGATTGGCCCAGTTTGATTAATGATCAGTTTTTTTCTGTGATTCGTTCTCTAATGTTATCGTTCGTTCTGATCTATATAATGAACTCTATGTACTTTTCGTGAAGATTTTATTTTCTTGATGGGTTATTTTTGGTTAGTATGTGGTAGATTATCTTATGATCTGGCGCGCAGTGTAGAGTGATACGACATGATATAAGGTAATCTGTATTCTTTTTGTGAAAAAATTTCTAAGCGACAATGAAAGAGTCAGATTAGTAACAGGAAATAGATCTGATGTTGAATGCTTTTTTTTTTTTTTTTTTTTTTGTTTCCTTTTGCCTTTTGAATGTTTTGGATTTTTTTAATCCTGACTTTCTATTGATTAGGAAACAATGAAAAATTAAAAGGCATGCTAGTTGGAAGTGCTTTTATTATGTCTCTCAACCCCTATTCTGTTTTTCCGTTCTTTTTCTCCATGATTGGGAGCTCAGCTATTGGGAAAGAGGAAGGAAGTGCTTTTTAATTATTTCCACTTTTTTAACCTGTACTCATTCTGTAAAAGACGTACTAGATTTTTTTAAATTTATGCAATAAAGGGCTACCTGTAGGTGTTCTGTTATCCATTGATGTATTATTTTCAGACTTGAGCCTGAACGTCGATTGGTTTGCATTCAGTATGTTATCTATGAAAACCAAGGAATGATGTTTTGAGGAAGCCTATATTGTTGATATTTGAGTGTTGCTTTCAAAAGGAAAAGGACTATTTATCAAGTTATGATATCATGATTTATCAAACCATAATGTGTAACTGATCTGGCTGATACTTGGTCAGCCATGTAATGTTATTTGTCTGAGCTGATTTGTTTTATGAAGTACTCGAGACCTGAGTTTTGCTCATTTAGAATCACTATATTTAGTTGACCGGTTGTTATGATGCATGCATGGCTTCTGCTATGGATGGAAAATCTGTAGTGCAATTAGTTTTTTCAGGTTTCCTAAAAACTGTTGTTGCCATGTTTAGCCTTGTATACAGGGGAATGTTAATTTCCTAGTTCTTAAATCTTACTTTCCAGTAATACGTAGCACTTCACCCCTGTGTATATTTACAGTTGGTCCCATGTAATTTAAAAGACAGGAGAGGAAGAATTCCTGGAAAATGTTACCGGTTTTTGTATGCTTGAGAGTTGTTCCAACCAGTAAAGCTTGTCAGAACTATTTGTGGTTTTTGAAATCTTTATTGTGTCAATATTATTCTTTATTGTAACTCTTTAATCTATTAGATCTATATTCTGTGTCATTATTGTATAGTATCTATGATTTTTATGCCGTGGATATATATGCCTCTTACAGGCTGTCTGAAGTCAGAGGGGTCCAATTTTCATAGTAATTTTTTTATTCTTAGGAAAAAATCCTAGGTTAATCTTATATTCTCAAAATTGGGTGTGAATGGGATTTCTGGGAAAAATTTGTCGCACTTTAAATGCATTAGTTTCAGATGCCAACCAATTTACTCAAGAATTTGCACAGGAATGCTCACTTCAAACTGCTCCTTAATTTGATGTATTTAAGTATTATAGTTATGTCAGTTACAATCTGATATCCTATATAGCAGAAAAAGAAGGCATGTGTTCTGCTGTTCAGTGAATTATTGTCCATGACATAATATACAGCAAGTTCCATGACTGAAACCAAATGCATTAAAATTTAATAGCTTGTAATTCTAATTACTTATAATCTTTAAGCAAGCAATTTTAGTTGGAAACCTATTAACTCAATGTTTGTTGGCAGAAAGGATTTCAAGCTTGGTGATGCATTGATACTTTAAACTGTAATTTTTCTAAGAACTATTTTGAGGAAGTAAAATAGAAATCTCAATGCAAAGTTCAATGTTGTCAAATATTGAGTGCAAAACCCTGGTCCTTTAAGGTATATTACATTATCATCTAAAAGCTGGATGTTGTGTCCTAAATGATATTTAGTGTCCTTTCTCATTTTCACCATTGGCATGCATAGATTGATTTTGCTATATGATTGCATGATGTTGTGCTTGTTTGTTGTTATTCAGGTTAATGTAATGGTAATTGTGACTAAGCTTGGCTTTCATGGTTGAGGCTTCTATGTTCTGAAACTACTTATTAATTGTTTATGTAATTTATTATTGTTTTACTTGTTGACGTATGAAGTTGGTCTTTAGTTTCTTTAGCATTTAATACTTCTTTGTCTTGCAGCTTATAGATTAACAGCAAAGTAGCAATGGGAAAGGAGAAGGTTCACATTAACATTGTGGTCATTGGCCACGTCGACTCTGGGAAATCAACTACCACTGGTCATCTTATCTACAAGCTTGGTGGTATTGACAAGCGTGTGATTGAGAGGTTCGAGAAAGAAGCTGCTGAGATGAACAAGAGGTCATTCAAGTATGCTTGGGTGCTTGACAAGCTGAAGGCTGAGCGTGAGCGTGGTATCACCATTGATATCGCTCTCTGGAAGTTCGAGACCACAAAATACTACTGCACTGTCATAGATGCTCCTGGCCATCGTGATTTCATCAAGAACATGATTACAGGAACTTCTCAGGCTGACTGTGCTGTCCTCATTATTGATTCCACTACTGGTGGTTTTGAAGCAGGAATTTCAAAGGATGGCCAGACTCGTGAGCATGCTCTTCTTGCCTTCACTCTTGGAGTTAAGCAGATGATCTGTTGCTGTAACAAGGTAACTATGCACTGGTAATTGCATTTACTGATGCATGGTGATTTTTTTAATCATCATTGTACTAAGTTATATTAATTAATATGTTGATAGATGGATGCCACCACACCCAAATACTCAAAAGCCAGGTATGATGAGATTGTGAAGGAGGTTTCATCCTACCTCAAGAAGGTTGGTTACAATCCTGAGAAGATTCCCTTCGTGCCAATCTCTGGTTTTGAAGGAGATAACATGATCGAGAGATCAACCAACCTTGACTGGTACAAGGGCCCCACTCTCCTGGAATCACTTGACTTGATCCAAGAGCCCAAGCGTCCATCAGACAAGCCCCTCCGTCTTCCTCTGCAGGATGTCTACAAGATTGGAGGCATAGGTACCGTTCCTGTTGGCCGTGTGGAGACTGGAATCCTCAAGCCTGGTATGGTTGTTACTTTTGGACCTTCTGGACTTACAACTGAAGTCAAGTCTGTGGAGATGCACCATGAGGCTCTCCAGGAGGCTCTGCCTGGAGACAATGTTGGCTTCAACGTCAAGAACGTTGCCGTCAAGGATCTCAAGCGTGGTTATGTTGCCTCAAACTCTAAGGATGACCCAGCAAAGGAGGCTGCCAGCTTCACCTCTCAGGTCATCATCATGAACCACCCAGGCCAGATTGGCAATGGTTATGCACCAGTTCTTGACTGTCACACTTCTCACATTGCTGTTAAGTTTGCGGAGATTTTGACCAAGATTGATCGTCGCTCTGGTAAAGAGCTGGAGAAGGAGCCCAAATTCTTGAAGAATGGAGATGCAGGGTTTGTGAAGATGATCCCCACCAAGCCAATGGTGGTTGAGACCTTCTCTGAGTACCCTCCTTTGGGTAGGTTTGCTGTTAGAGACATGAGGCAGACGGTTGCTGTGGGTGTCATCAAGAGTGTGGAGAAAAAGGATCCTACTGGAGCCAAGGTAACCAAAGCAGCCCAAAAGAAGAAATGAATCGAGAAATCGGTGTCAGCATGGTTTGGAGTCCGTAGCAGTTGTAGTGTGGTATGTTCTTTCCATCATCATATGTTCACCAGCAAAGTATCTGGAGTCTGGCTGCAGAACTGGGTGCTTGATCGGCGGTGGCATTGTTGAAGGTAAGTGTCTTCTATTATGATCTACTATGCCCAAAACAACTGAGGTGTCAACTTCTTTTTAAATGCTATTTTGAGTTTAGTTTGTGTTATGTACGGTTGGGATGTTGGGATGTTTGCTGTCGATTGACCTGCCAAGTGTTCTTATTTCGATGCCTTTTAGTATTTATTAAATAAAGTAGCATTTGGACTCTAGTATTTTCTTTTCTGTGGAGGTGAAATTGTGTTGGTGTTATTGTTGATGTTGGTGTTATTGTTGTCTTATGATTTATTTGACGACATGGCCTCATGTTGGTCATTTTAGCCTTGGTATGGCTGTGAGTTGAGATGTGAGTTCTCATGGACGTTAGATGATGATGTCATTACGCATATAACACCGGTGATAACGGTGTGTGGAGTGCTTATTGTTAGTGATATATTAGTGCAATATTCTGCCAGGTTTGATCACTGAAATAGCAGTGTCAGATGCTGGTTGGTTTAAAGTGATAATTTGCATTAATTTGTCAGAGTTGGTGTAATGGGGTTGTATCCTCTGTTGCAAGGTGATTCGATGGGTACCACAGTAGACGACATAACCTATAACTTTACGGTTTTTAAACTTCAGCAGCACCTGATTGTATTTCTAATGATAGGAAATGTTGCAAGCGAGGTTCTGTTATGAGAAATTTTACAAGCATTAAAATTGTCAATTATATGCCAATATGTCATGTGATTTACGCTGTTTTTTCTTTCTTGAAAGACAGAACCATGAGTTAAATTTTATCTGAATATCATCTGTAATTGCTGATCTAATTTTGATTATCATGGTCTGAACCATGTTTGTATTCCTAAAATAATGCTTTCATGTTAGGTGCTGTATTCAATTACCTTAATCTAGTTAGGAAGGGTGATATAATCCAAAGTACGTGAAACTTGATGGTGTTAAAGGAATCCAACTTCTAAATTTGCTTTCAGACTTGCGGCGTGGAGGTCACCTTAATTTTTTGAAGAGAACGGTATGGAGGCTCGAGGTGAATGCCGGGATCCCTGCAACTTGAGATGCCGGTTATCGGAGACTTTAGATGTGGATGCCAATTTGCTTGTTTTTTTATAAGGATTAGACTAATGGAAGGCACAACCATGAGGGGTTTGTGCGCGCGCGTGGGTGTGTTTCTGTTTGTTTGTTTGAGGTGGAATCCAACCGACCTCCTTTATGAGAGGCCGAGATTTATTTGATACCGTAGCGTAGTGTGTACTTAGCTCAAATAGCGACAGCACTACGGTAGTTAAAAAAATAAAAATAAAAAAAATAAAACATAGGAATTCAGCCATGTACTTTTTACATTTCGTTGGAGGTCAACACGAGTATGCTCCGGTTAATCTCGTAGTTTATGACTTGCAGGCATTCCAATGCATAAGTCACAATCCCTCCCCACGGCAGGTATCAGGTTTGGTTAAATTTAGAGATATGTCCTCATTTCTGGTCTGGGTTATGACGCTCTGTGAAAGTAGACAGACCGAAGCCTCTGGTCCATGGCCTCATTTCGTTCATTTGCTTTCCTTTTGACTAGATACTTGAAGGCTGATGTTTTTACTATTTTGTGCTGCTAAGGGTGCGTTTGGTATGAAAATGGAGAAAAAATTGCCCTTGTAATTTTTCATCTCATATTTGATATAGGATTATTTTTTTTTTAAGGAGATAATTTTTCTCCCTTTTCATCCTTTAAATTGTTAACTTAGGAAGAAATAGATTAATAGGTTAAAGGTTAAAATTATTTGAAAATAAAAAAGGATTGAAATATTAAAACTAATAAAATATTAAATAATTTTATTATTTTTATCCATCTTATCAAATGATGTTAATGAAATATTAATATATTTTTATCTTTTGTTTTAATGTTAACTTTGTTCAAACACAATTAAGAGTTACATTTATAATATTTCACATTTTATTCATAAACATAAGCAAATATATTTAATAGAAAAATTTTTACATCCTTAAAATTTGTATCAGAAAATATTACTTTTCTAATTTTTTATTTTTTTAAAATTTTTTTAAGCTAATACCAAACACATACTTAAAAAGGAAGCTAATGGTGTAAGGTGTAAATTGCTTGTAGGTGATACTTGGGTATAATGCTTTGGTAGGTCTTATGGTTGATTGAACTTTAATTTGGGTATGAAGTGATGGAACAGATTTAGCTGGCCATGGAGTATTGGCGAGTATAACCTGTCATGGATGATGATATTGGGTTCACGTGAAGGATACCAAGTTCTCACCATTAGTGAGCCAAATTGCTTCAATGATAGAATAGGTTGAGCTCATCACCCACGATGAGTGTACCCATGCAGTGATGTTGATGCTGGGCTTGCATGTGGGATGTTTGATGCATGATATGGTTGCCTTTTGGTTTCCTATAGTCATAGTAGGAATGAAAAGGGCTTCGCTTAAGGTCGGTTTTTGCCTATCCTATCTCTTACTTTTTATATCCCATTCCATCCCTATCCCGTGTTTCATTGGAGTAAAAAATTCAGTTCCCATCTCTGATCCTATAGGGAATGGAGATCTCTAACTTTATCCTATTGTCTCACTCCTATTCCTTTTTTTTCCTTAAAATTATCTTTTAACAAACACATTTTAATTATTCTTTTTATTAATGTTATAATTTATCCATATAAAAATACAAAAATCATATTGTTTTCATTGTTAAGAGTTCAAGCAACAAATTTTTATCAAATATATATATGTGTATATATACATACATACATACATACATATATATGTAGCGAAGTATAGGATCCAGTCACCTTACTACTCTTAAATACACATGAATCTTGAAGCCACCCATCTTTTTTATTTTTTTATTTTTGCAATTCATGAATTATGTAGATTCAAAGGTAAAGGAGGCAATTGGATTCAGATTTGATTACATTTAAATATAGCCAACTCTACTTTTATATGTATAGGATAAAAATATAATATACATTGATTTGGAGTGAGCTTTGGGCCAAGGAGTATATATACAAGTCTCATCTTAATCTCAATCATAAAGTTTTTGATTTTCTCTGAAATTTGGTTAAAAGATTGAAGGCTTTGCACTGATCGATGTGGGTTTTCTCCGAAATTTGGTCAAAGATTGAAGGCCCTATCCTAATTGAGGCAGTTGTGTCAGGTTGGAATAAAATTCTCATCCTAAGTTGTAGTTGATTGTGACATGTTGAACCTTTGAAGACCATCTTGAATAATTGAACAAAATTGGGCTGGATTTTTAGCTAGCTTCATGGATTGGACAGTCCTTTTGTCATCCCATATCAACAAGACATCCCTTCAGTCTGAACCCTGTGGGAGAAAAACAAAGACTTTTATGAGTCCTTTTATTATTTTGCCAGCAAGGAATGCTAACCTAGCAATGTTGCCCTTGACACAGCTCAAATCTTGTGGGGAGGGGTAGGTCAACAGACTCGATTCCCAGTAGAAATACCCAAACAGACTATAAGAAGGGTTGTTTGTTCATTTCCTTGTTTTGAGATTGGTCTGGAGATCCAAGTACTTTGTTGTTCTATTGAAAGCATTTTAGTAGGCTGAGTAAAAACTTTTCATATTGATTGATAAGATGAATACAATGGGACATACTTGGTTATGTGCAGGAAAACGTAAATTTTCAGGGATTTTAGTTCCAGCGAGTGATATCTCTAGGCTCAAACGTCTCATTAATCGCTGCATGCCCACTATCAAGGGCTTGTAGTTGGGGTTTCGTTGGAATGGTTTGATAGGGGTGATTACATAAAATATTTGCAAATTATTTCGACCACAAACATATCATGTTTCATTTTTTTTTTGTTGGCTTAGTGAAGAGTGTGTGAGGACTTGTGCTAAAAATTATTCGTAATTTTTGATAATCATACAAAATTATGTATGATTAAGAAATCTAAATAATATTTTTTAATATTACAACTTATTTATGTGAGTGAAATAAGTGAAATAATAATTATATATATATATATTCAAGTTCAGAATTTGGTCATATCTTTCATCCTTATATCTACATAATTCACGGATGTTAAAGATAGAAAAAGCAAAAAACATGGGGTGATTTCAGAATTTATATGGATTTAAGGGTCGAAAAGGTAACCGGATCCTAAATTTGATTACATTTGAACATAGCCAAGTTCAAGATCATATCACCTTTTTCATCCTTGAATCTACATAAATTTCGAATCCATTCCATTTTTTTCATCTTTTCTATCTTTGAAATTTATGAATTATGTGAATTAAAGGATGGAGAAAGCATTTGGATTAACGCTTGATTACATTCGAATATAATTAAGTCTACCTTATATATACACACACGGCTCCAATCTTATGGTTGTCAGTTAAACATTAAACCATTTGAATGACTAAGGCAAAATGCTCTAGGAACTTTCAATGAATTGGAAATGTCATGAGGTATATCTTTATGTAGCACCGTTGACTGTTTCCTTCTGGACATTTTTTTCCTCTTTAATAAACTGGTAGGTTCCTACCCTTCTTTCTGGAAAAATCAAGCAGCTAATCGGGATGAATGCTGGCTAAAATTATGCTATCCCCTAATCGTAAGGAGTCTTGTACTTATGGTGCTTAAGATTGTTTACCACCTCTTTTATCATGATATTTGTAAGTCGTTTAATAAGTTAACAGATTGAGAAATCTCATCCAACACTGACGATTGAGGTCTTTCTCCACGTAGAAAAGAGGAAGTCCTGCTTTGTCTCTTGTAACTGCATCATATAACACTAATAGGTTGCGGCCGATCAGAGAAACTAGAGCAACTTGACGTTCGGCTCTTCGGTGGATCAAAATTTAATGATTAATTCCGGTGAACTAGCGACGTAACCTTTAGTTTTTCTGAACAGAGTTATCATATAGTAAAAGAGATAAAAATTAAAAGTATTTGTTACTGTGGATTAGATGTTAACAAGCCGGTCAAGAAGAGCTAAATGTTGAAAGTTCAGTCCTCTTAAGAATTGGACATCAATTAAGCCTGGAAACTATAGTCTGGTCCCGTGAAGAATGTCACCCGCTTTGAATGGAATAAGGCCAGCGTTATACCCGGAATGGGTGATGACTCAATGGTCATCCTATTGGCTCGAAGCAGGATCTAGGTTCAAGTCCACAAGGAACAGAGAATTCCCAATGACACGGAACTAGAATGGTTCAAGCACCCGCCCAACGTGTTACCAGGTCTTAGTAGAAAATTTTCTTTGATGGCAAATCTTGAGAATTGCTTGAGCTAAAAGCTAGAGTGGAAGGATGGTCCCAGCTAGAAAATTCGTCGTCACGACAAAGCTGAGTGCCGTTGAGGCCGTTTGCTAAGAAAAATAGTCTTCTAGCTTGTGTATGGAGCTTGATGGCGAACTCTCCTTAAGAAACACGTTGCAAGGAACAGCCAATCTTTTAGACAGAAAATTCCATACGACTCTTTCCTCTCCGGAGAAAGATTTTTCTGCTAAGATCCAAATCATTTCGTACTGCTCATCTGGGGTTCCCAAGACTGGCTGCCTTGACTGGGATTCTTAGCTTAAGCGTAACTTAAAATATGAGGAGTATAGGTGAGCCATGGCATGTGTTTAATCTTACGTAAGTTGTATGCCCAAATAATACATTTTAACTAGTGTTTTTCAGCAAAATCCTAGGCCATTAGAAGATTGCATGCCGAAAGATGGAACCTTCATCCGTTCTCTCATTTCTTGGTAGCAAAATCAAACACTTGCTAGGAAGAACACCAAATAACTGGCTAGTTTGGGCTCTTTAAGGGCTTACACTGGTTTTTTAAAAAAAATTTATGTAGCCGACCCGATCAAAGCTCTGTTATTATTGTACACCCGCATTAAATAGGTGAAAGCCATAATATACATTCCAATAAAAGGATTGCATCAGTTACATGAGTCCATGCAGAAATTAACTATTCATTTAAATATCATAAACATTACGGGAGAACTGCTAAATCTTACATATTTGCGAAAGGAAGTCCAGAGAAAAGCAAAAGGTTTCAGATTTTTCTGCTTTTGAAAGACATCAAGTTTGCACCATTATCATATCCTTACCATTATCTCCTCAGTATCTCTCCGTACTCTTCCTGTTCAGCCTACCCATACTCACTGCTGCTAGCACATAGAGTCTGTCATACACATTGTCAATCATTCTGAAATAATTATATCTCCAGTCTCTCTTAAATAACAGGACACAAAACACACCCCAAAGCCCTAGTGTGAATCCCACCCCTATGCTGAGGTGGAACCAAAATGCCTCGAACCCATCTTCATAGTCTCCATCACCTCTATAAATTGGTTCATCATTGGAACAGCCATTGCTAACTGGAAGTCCACACAGAGCCGCATTGCCAACATAAATGGATGGATCATTGAGTGTCTGGAGTTGATAGCCCGATGGAATCCTTCCTGATAGATTATTATATGATAGATTCAAGTGACTTAAAGCAGTCAAATTTGCGATGCTTGCAGGTATGGTGCCAGAAAACTTGTTCATGGACAGGTCCAGAGATTCCAACGATTGCATTGCACCAATCTTCTTCGGAATTTTCCCTGCCAAATGGTTTTCAGATAAATTTAGATTCTCCAGTGCAAAAAGATCACACATTTCTTCAGGAACTTCTCCACTTAAACTATTGCTAGAAAGGTCCATGCTTTTCACAAGATAGAGTGTTTTGGAATACTGAAGTCGTTCTCCCTTTGTTACTATGGAAATGCTATCCTGGTAGTCCACAACATCATGGGAAATCAGACCGAAAATTACGAGTCCATTTATATCTCCTGGCAAATTTGAAGCCATCGCAGTGAAATTGCCAAAACAACGTGGGATGGCTCCTGTGAGGTGGTTGTCCGCTAAATCTAAGATTTGCAGGCTACTTAGTCTTGCAAGTTCCAGAGGAATTGTGCCGACAAAGATATTTGATCGCAGTCGCAGAATTACTAGATTTTGTAGGCTCTCCCCTATCCATGCTGGAATGCTGCCACGGAATTTATTTTCACCGAGATCAAGAACAGTTAACTTCTTGCAGTGTTGCAATGATGAAGGAAGCTCTCCAGAAAGGCTGTTTCCGTTGAGGTGCAGCGACTTCAGCAAACTTAGTGAACCCATCGACTGAGGAATTTCTCCGGAAAGATTGTTGTACGCAAAATTCACATATATGAAGTCCTGTGAGCTGTTCCAACAATGAGGCACTTCTGCTGATAAATGGTTGTTTGATAGATCAAGGTAAATCAAGGATTTCAAATTGCAGATATGTGATGGAATGCTGCCATTAATATGATTATTTGAAAGTAACAGCTCAATTAAATGTGGTCCTCCGATGACCGATGGCAGTGGTCCTGAAAAATTGTTGTAGGAGAGAACCACGAATCCAATAGTACTTGGCAGGGATGGAATTGGACCTTCGAACTGGTTGAAAAGCAGAGCTAATATTTCCAACTCTGTAAATTCCAAAGATGCTGGTAACCTGCCACCGATTTGGTTATAGGAAAGATCAACAATTCCCAAAGAGGAAGAAAAGTTCCAAAACCAATCAGGGATCGTATCCACAATTCCTGCGTGAGACAAACTTAGAGCATAAAGGTATGACTGAGATCGGAGCCATGCTGGAAATCGGGGACCCAAGTAGCAGGAGTTGAATCCCATCTCTTGGAGTTTAAAAGGAGGGACCCAATTGTAGTCCACCTCAATGGTGAGGGAATTGGCAGATAGGTCTAAGAAGTTCAAACTGGTTAGTTGTTCAAAGTGAGCTTCAGAAATCACACCCTTGAAGAAATTGAAAGCAAGATCTAAGAAGCCAAGGTTGGAAAGCTTCCCAATCCCAGACGGTATGGTTCCATCAAGGGAGTTATTTCTGAGGTCAAGAAGTCTAAGAAGCGTCATTTGCTCTAGCCAGCCAGACAAATTCCCTCTTAGCTTGTTAGAGCCCAATTCCAACGTGTCTAGTTTGCTCCAGATACAGTGCGGCAATCTGTCCACCAGTTCTCTAATATCATCATCAATGCCACTGGATGTCAAATCTAAAGAACTCAAGTTGTGGAGATTAATAAATGATCTCGGCAACATACCTACCGATGGGTTATATCCTAACTGAAGCACCCGAAGAGAAACCAAGTTTCCCAGTGCATCAGGAATTGGACCATGGATTCCACAATCAGAAAAATCAAGATATGTGAGGCTGCCAAGCTTCCACAACCATTGGGGTAAGGTAGAGTTGAAGTCATTCCCACCAAATGCAAATATTTCGAGCGAGGTGAAGTTGGTGAAAGAAAGAGAACTGGGAGTGCTGGAAAGACCACAGCAGTTGCAAGCGATTGCTTTCAGTGAAGGCAACATATTCACTGATTGCCACCAATCTGTCACGGTGGTGAGGTTCAAAAGGCTCAAATCAAGATATTTCAAAGAAGAGAGATTTGAGAGACACCTCACGTTGTCAATGCTACTTGAGGCGGGATTAGAGAGAGCACCACGGAGATCAAGATGTCGTAGGCTCGAGAGATTACCAAGCTCAGTTGGGATTTTTCCACTAAAGCTATTCCATGAGAGGTCAAGATATCTCAAGTTTTTAAAAGATCCTATGAATTCAGGGATGCGAGCTCCATGGAAATGGTTCATGCTGAGATCAAGGTGTTTCAAATGGCTTAAAGAAAGCAACGATGGATCAATCTCACCACTGATAGACGACTGGCCATCATAGTTTTGGAGGTTGAGCTTCACTACGTGGCTGCTCTGGTTGTCGCATGCGACTCCCCTCCATTGGCAGCAGTCTTGGCCTTCCCATGAGGATAAACCATGCTGAGGATCTTCGACCCTGGCTTTGAAGGACAGCAGTGCTTCTCTCTCAATAGTGATGCACCCGCTTGTCATCATGGCTTGGATGACTAAAAGCCAAAGCAAGAGAGTGATGGATCGAACCAAAGGAAGCATGGCTTCCATTTTGTTTCAAGTTACAAGCAGCCAACAGAGTTGGATGCGGGCTCAAAAGATTCTAAAGAAAATAAGAGGTAGCGTACCTCTTGTATCGCTTTATAACGCTTTATGGTCCAACGTTGACGGTAGATGATGTAAGGGCTTGGGGCGTTGCAGTAGAGGTTTTCCTCTTTGTTGATTTTTAAGCGTCTCTTAAATTTGTTGTCCTGTCCAATTTTTTATTTTTATTTTTATTTTTATTTTTTAAGTTTGAGTAGAAAACTTTGTGAAGTCAGCAGCGGTAGCGTAGGGCTTGAGCTAGCTGGATGCCCGAAGGCTGATGTTTTCTCTATTTTGTATTACCAAGAGTGCGTTTGGTATGAAATTCAAGGCGATAAAAAATTACTTCTATAATTTTTTACTTTGTGTTTAATATAATATTAATTTTTTTTAAAAATAATTTTTTTAATCTTAAAATTGTTAACTTAAAGAAGGAATATGGTAATGCATTAAAATAAAAATTAGTTAAAAGAAGCTAAAAAATAATAAAATATTAAATAATTTCATCATTTTCATTTCTCTTATATATATATATTTTTTATATTAGTGATATTAGCATTTTTTTTATATTAACTTTGTTTCAAACACACTTAAAAATTATATCTGTTTAGCTTTTGTTTATAGAAATAATTAAATTTATTTAACGAGTAAACTTTTACATTCTTAAAATTTGTACAAGAAAATATTAATTCTGCAGCTTTTCGCTACTAATTTTTTTTAAATTCCATACCAAATGCATCATAAAAAAAGAAAGCTAATGATGAAAATTGCTTGTAAGCGATACATGAGTATAATGCTTTAGTAGGTCTAATGGTTGATAGAGCTATAATTTGCGTATGAAGTGATGGAACAGGTTTAGCTTGCCATCAAGCATTGGCCAACGCAACTTATCCATGGATGGTGGTAGGGTTCACCCATAAGATGCCAAGTTCTCACCACTGGTAAGCCAAATTGTTTTGATGAGAGAATAGGTTAAGCTCACCACCCATGGTGGGTGCATCGATGTATTGATGTTGATACTAGGCCTGCATGCGGGATGTCTTATGCACGACATGGGTGCCTTTGATTTCCTATAGTCATAGTAGGAATGGCATCAAGGTGGGCCATGATTGGTTTTTGCCCATCCCATCCCCTACTTTTTATATCTTATTTCATTGCCACATCGTGTTTCATAGGGTAATAAGTTTAGTCCCCATCTTTGATCCCACATAAGGGAATCCCTGATGCCTTCCATTGTCTTGCTCCTATTCTTTATTTCTTTTGAAATTATCTTTTAACAAACACATTCTCACTATTTTTTTTATTAATGTTATAATTTAATCATATAAAAAATAAAAAAATCACATTGTTCTCACTATTAAGAATTACATAATAATATTATATATATATATATATATATATATATATATATATATAGAGGTAAACTTGGTTATATTCGAATGTAGCTAATTTCAGAATTTGATTACCTTTTTCATCCTTTGATCTATACAGATCTCAAAGCCATCCAATTTTTTTAATTTTTTATTTTTGAGATCCGTGAACTATACGAATCCAAGGGTAGGGTAGGAAGATAACTGAATCCAAGCTTCGCTATATTCAAATGTAGTCAAGTATACATATAGATATGGTAAAAATGTAAAAAATATAATTTAATTTATATAGTTTTTTTTTTTTTTTTGGAGAGGGGGGTTTGATTAACGATCTTAACCTTATCGAGGCGGGTTTCTATTATGTTAGAATAAAATTGTCATCCTAAGTTATACTTAATTGCGGCAAGATGAACCCTCAAAGAATAGCCTGAATAATCTAACGAAGTTGGGCTGGACTTTTAGCTAGCTTCGTGGATTGGACAGCCCATTTGTCATCGCCCATATGGACAAGACGTACCTTCAGTCTGAACCCTGTGGGAGAAAAACAAAGGCTTTTATGAGTCCTTTTATTTTTTTGCCAGCAAGGAATGCTAGCCTAGCAATGTTGCACAGCCCAAATCTTGTGAGGAGGGGTAGGTCAACAGACTCGATTCCCAGTAGAAATATCCAACAGACTATAAGAAGAGTTGATTGTTCATTTCCTTCTTTTGAGATTGGTTTGGAGGTCCAAGTATTTTGTTGTTCTATTGAAAGCATTTTAGTAGGCTGAGTAAAAACTTTTCATGTTGATTGATAAGATGAATACAACGGGGCATACTTGGTTATGTGCATGAAAACGTAAATTTTCAGGGATTTTAGTTCCAGCGGGTTATATCTCCAGGCTCAAACATCATTAATAACTGCGTCCCACTATCAAGGGCTACTAGTTGAGCTTCGTTGGAATGGTTTGATGGGGTGATTACAGAAAATATTTGATCATCATTTCTATCACAAACATATCATGTTGCAATTTTGTGTTAGCTTGGTATCATCCTAACCTTGGTGAAGGGTGTGTTAAGAACTAGTACGTATTTAGTTTTATATTAATTATTCATATTTTTTTTCGATACTTATGTATGATTAAAAAATTAGAATAATAACTTTTAGCTCATTCTTTCGACTAACAAATTGTTGCTGCAATTCATTTATATGAGTGAAATGAGTGAAACAAAAGTATTTTTTTTCTTTTTTTTTTTTTTTTTTTAAATGAAGTCGGTTCAGTCTCATGGTTGTCAGTCAAACTTTAAACCATTTAAAAGACTAAAGGCAAAATGCTTTAGGATTTTTCTGAGGATTGGGGAGGCATATCTCTATGCAGATTACTATTAGTTTCCTTCTGGACTTTTTTTTTTTTTTATAATAAACTTATAGATTCCAGCCCTTCTTTCCTGAAAAATCAAACAGCTAATCGGGATGAATGCTAGCTAAAATTATGCTATCCCTAATTATAGAGGAGTCTTATCCTTATGGTGCTTCAGATTGTTTGCCTTCTCTTTTAGACCGGAAAATCTCATCCAAGGTCTTTCTCTCCGTATAGAAAAGAAGACCTATCATGTCTCTTGTAATTACTTCATAACAGAAGTCCTTTTATGTCTCTTGCAATTACTTCATAACATTAGTAGATCGTGACCGATTGTAGAAACTAAGAGCCGATCAACAGGAGCTAAACGTTGAAAGCCCATACCTCTCTTCGTAGGAAAGGAGAAGTCCTACTATGTCTCTTGTAATTACTTCATAATACTTGTAGATTGCAACCAACTGTAAAAATTAGGAGCCAGTCAACATGAGCTAAACATTAAAAGCCCAGTCTTCTCAAGGATCAAGCATCAATCAAGCCCTTTATTTGTAGTCCAACATTGACCATGGGTAGGTGCCACTTGAATTCTTGGTTTTGACCTGACATTTTTTTTTTTTAAGGAAATTTGAGTAGAAATTTTTGTGTCGTCCGTAGCATAGAGCTTGGCCGATAAAGCTGTGTTTTAAAAAATTATTGTGAGATTAGAAGTTTTAAAGTTTGGATTTCATATAAGAGACTACTATTGCATTGAGTACCAACGGATACGAAATTTCTTTGCCCTTCTTCATCTATGGGTATAAGTTAATGGTCAAGACTACTATCTAGGTTTTGTCATAGTAGAAAATGAGAAGTCTTGCACTTTGGCAATGTCTCTTGTATTACTTCATATTAGGAATCCCTCACATGTAAATAACGTGGATTCCATTAAACATTTAAGAAAGTCAAAGTATAGCTATTTAGAATATGAAGAGTTGGAGATAGAGAGGAAGTTGAAGAGTCCAAGTAAAAAAGAGCACTTGAGAAGAACAAAAGAAGGGGGTAGAGAGTTTTCTATAGAAAAAATTCTGCAGTCTATAATAAAGTTTTACAATCTGTTTGAAGGGCTTATATTATTCAAAAATTACTGAAATTCGGATATGTTACATTTTAAGACATTCTCTATCTGTTGGTGAGTTTGTCAGTTGCTAGTGCTATTGATTCCATTTTGTTTTGGTGAAATTCTAAAAGTTTCAGGAGTTGTTTCTCTTGATGATTTATTCCATATCTCTTGATGATTTATTCCACCTTATTTTGGTGAGATTTTAGGAGTTCCAAGAGTTGTTTCTTTTAATGATTTATTTTTCTAGTGAATCTAAAGAATACTTTATGTACCCATTATTGATATAGTGGAAGATTACTTAGAGTTTGATCTGTAGACGTAGGCAACACTTGTCGAACCACATAAAATCTATGTGTACATCTTTGTTTGTTCTTTTACTTAGTGACATTTATATTACTTATGTTTGTTATTACTTGTAACTCTAACGGAGAGGATTGAGGGTTTGCTCTGTAAAACCAATCACAACACTTCATATGATGCCAAACATTAATAAGCTGTAGCAGATTCGGAGATCGCATCCATTACTGACGGTTGACCGTTGAGGTTTAGAAAATGAAGTCTTGCTCTTTGACAGTGTCCCTTGCATGACTTCATCACACTATTGACTCACAACGTTTTTGTTTTGAGAAGCACTAGTAATTTGCCACTGAAGTAGCTGATCGGAAAATCTCATCCAAAGCAGCGCATTTAAGGTTTTCTTTTTGAGTGCACAATGAACCAGGTGGTGCATCAGTGGCGACCCCTATCATGCTTCAGGGAGATTCTAGGCCCATGCGTTAAGTAGCACATCAGCTACGTGCTGAGTGGATAGAGCCAAAGAATTCAAATGGTACCTTCTAACCAGACCTTGGGTAAGTGAGCACTTTCTACGAAGAACATCGCTTGGAATGGCCGATCTTTTTGACTGGAGATCCACTCTTGCAGTCTTACCCAAAAAGAAAGTTCTGCTAAGATCCAACCATGATTGGAGGAGCTTCTTTCATATTGAGAATTAGTGTAGCTCTCTGTCCCCCGTCTCTGCACGTCTATTTGACTATTTCCATCGATCATCGTCAGGGGTTCGTTCGCAAGACTGGCAACCTTGATTTGGTCAGACCACCTTTAGAATTTATACTCAAGACTTCGCAGCTATGTAAGAAAAGAAATGCACGTATTAGACCGGCTACAGATGGAAGAATTTTCTCTTGGATAATGATAATTCTAAACCTGCTACTGTTTCTTTCACACAACTAACCTGTCCTGCATTGAAATGTTTAAAGTTGTATAGAAAGTTATAGAGAACGATAGTTTTAGACAAGGAAGCAATTGGATGGTGCGATGTTATATAACTTCAAAACTTTCAACGCAAGGGTATATAAATTCAACTTAAAAATGGGCTTTAGAGTTGCAACATGAATACTAGCATTACCAGAGTATCAGGCTCCAATAGCGCCAAGGGAAGTTTCAATGTCATGAATCAGAATCCATCGTGTTTAACACAGAAGCAATCATAATTAATTTGGACCTCAGTATTTGAAATTTTGAAATGGCTTGGAGATTAAAATTAAAACTACCATTTCTAGGTAGGTCATTAGTGAAGCTTATCTGAAATTTTTTGAATGACTTAAAAACAAAAAAATTGTGGACGAAATAAAATAGAAGAGCGATGTTGCGCACAATCGTAGATGAAATTATCTGAATGTACAAGAGCATTAATAGGATCGACTCTCAATATCATTCCGATTTTCTCTCCAACTAAGCTTCTATTCATGCACACTATTGCATATTAAATGAAACTATTTAATAGTTAGTTTGATCAAATCATACTCCACAATAGCCAACTTGATCAAGCTAACACTTCTATCATTATCTAATATCTAGTTTATTTGAATCATGCAAGATTTTGACTTATTTCACCATTACATTGAGGGTTATTTGGCCACTACATCCATCAATTAGATCCGAAGCAAATAACTTTATTGTTGGTGATTGCCTAGGGAGTGATCGGCATTTTAGCCATGGAATAAAGCAGAACCAGTCATCAGATTTTATCAACAAATAAGGGAGATACACCTTTCCCATACTGTCCAAACAATTTTTAAGAAACAAATTTTCTCAACATTCTTGCTTCATAAATGATAGGAAAGAGGATTTTGTAAGTTAGATGGAGGAAATCAAACAACAAGACTATTCATCAAACAGCTCAAATAAAAGGATGCAACCAAACCTACTTACCAAACTTATTGGTGAATATTTTCAATCTTCCTAAGACAAGATCATACTTATTACAATGATAAATCAATTCACATTAATGGGTTTATTAATAAAATTCAAGACCATAATGTTATAGTCAACAGCACATTTTGATTAAATAGTTTTATAATTCATTGCAAGAACAAGAAAAAAAAAAAAAAAAAAACATTAATGGAGAAATGTAGCATGGGTAAATAGCAAAGAACAAATTGTATATCCTGAAATCTGCATAGAAGTAAGTTGTATAAGCTGATCTCCAACTCCCCAATTTTCTGATTTAATTTGAATGGTGCATCACACTTTGTGAATCAACTGATCAGTCCCCTCAATTATTCAAGCAATACAATCTCGATGTTTTAAATTTCCTGACTCTAGAATTGCTATTGCACTTAGAGACTTGGGTGCAACACAACATTCCGAAATCTGTCTCATGATAACTGCTGTCCAAATTTAATAGCACAACTCAGAAATTTGGATCGACCCCTCTACAATCTAAAAAAAGGTGCAGTTTTAATAGGCTGAGATAGTATGGTGTCAAAAGTTATTTAGCGTCAGTTACAGACCTCCAATGGCTAGCTTCTACCATTGATAAGAAATTCATTTTAGTAATTAGCTGAAGCAAAGATAGGTTTCAGCTGAAACAGATCCGATACCGTGGGAATTTGATCAGCCTATATATGACCTATTTCTTTTTTTCTTTTTTTTTTTTTTTAAATTTAGAGTCATTTCTTCCTGTTTTGATATGAAATGGGATGGGATTTCTCTAGGATGGACAATCAGGCCTCCAAGAAGCATTCTTGCATGTTTCAATTCAAGTTATGCGCCGTCAGATTTGAGAAGTTTTGGAGGCATTAATTGTTAAGAGATAAATAAAATATTCGAAGCATGAAAATGCTGAATAAACGTGGATTTAAAATGTAATTAATTATTATAACAATAATTGTTTAAGTAAACATTTTTAAAGTTAATAATAAAAGTTTAACTACATTAAAATGTTCAATTTAATCTTTATTTTAAATAATAAAATGTTATTATTATGAGTTGAGATTTTCAACAGACCTTGCATGTTTCTTGGGAGATTCATGCTGAAAAATGTGTGATCATGTCACTAACCAGATCTTATATTGAGCTTAGGTCATTATAGCTGTCTTATTTTATCTAAGGCTGGATGCTTAAACCTATAATTAAGACTGCAAATGAGTTGGATTGACCTGTGATTTGATTTGGTCCCAATTCAATTAGACCTGACTTGACCCGTATTTAAAGATCGATGGATTGGGCCAAGTTTGAATATTAGACCCAATCTACATTTCGAATTTGGTTCAGGTTCTGTATTTTTTGATCTAATTCGACCTGAAACCAATTTATCACGATTCATAAAATTTAATTATGTAAATCTTATTCTTTTTTACTCCAGTTATCTTTATAAATTCATTAAATAAACTCTAATTTAAATTAATTCATCTTTTCATATTAACAACTAGATCTCCTTTCATATTTTTCTCTAATTATACCTAAATATTTATATTTTATTATTTATTTTAATAAATTCTTATTTATAATGTCTTTAAGTATATTAATAAATATTTTAAATATCATAATTTATAAACAAAAGGATAATCATTTACTTGAATAGAATTTAAATTTTTGAACAAAAATTTAAATTTAAGTTAATTTTTTAATTTCATTTAAATTTTTTAATGGATCTATGTTTGATTATCAATTATTAGATTTTAGCAATAAAAAAATAGTTAGTACTAAATAGACCTAAATGACCTGTTAGGTCTAAAATTTCTTCTATAAATCTGACGTGACATGACCTGCTAAATAAATAGGCTTAACAAATTAACACATGCATATAAAATCGGATCCCTAAAATTTCTTCCATGGAACTGACCCAATATGACCTACTCAACGAATGGGCTCAACCAATCAAGATCTGTATATAAAATCAGATCGGATCGAAATCCAATCCGATCCATTTGCAGCTCTACCTATTATATGCATCCCGATCCGAACCATTTGTAGCCCTACCTATGATATGCCCCTTAACTTGTTTACTGTAGCTCTCCTTCCTCCCCCTCTTTTTATTTCTTCTCTCTGGTTATCTCCATGCACAATTTGTATATTTCATCTTCTCAATGAAATGCAAGGGAAGGAGATATCTACATCATATCCAAAAAGATGCTTGTTTGGTCGCTGAGTGTTCATATTTTGACCCAAAGCATGTCCAAATTTCAAATTCTAGTTTGCCTTTCCAGCTCCAAAATTAAGCCTCATATCAGGCAATCATCGTATATTTACAATAAGAAGACCTAGTACAGCGGGAATTGTGAACTAATATTTTTGATATTAGTAGGGCTGGATAATTTCATTCACCAAAGGCTGTGTCGATTGTTGATAATCCTCAAAAGTAGATTCACGATTCCATGCTCAAGAGCTAGCACCATCTTAGCATAAGTAACATGCAATGAAAGAAGCACGTCTAGCAAGGGAAGCCACATTTTATCCAAAAGAGGGGCTCACTTGGAGCTAGAAGTGGGCTTAGGCTGGTTGACGGCCCATCGAGCTAGCCTAACTTTAAGTCGGATTATAGTAAAGCTCAAACTAATTTGGATTAGATTTGAATTTAAAATTAGAGTTAAAAAAATTTTGAACTAGGCTTGGGTTATTATTTAGCCTGATCCAAACCTAGGTTGAAGCATAAAGTCTGAAGAAAGTTCAAACCATTGGCCTTTGGACTCGAATTTGAACCAAATTCAATCCTGAAAATGTGATGGATTTTTTAAATTTTATAACAGATTTTTTATTAACTATGCTCTTTATGTCAAAACAAAATTCTTTTTAAGTGATGAGCTATAATTATTTTTAATATTGCTTTTTTCTATGTAAATACTTAAAAATTGAAAATTATTCTGCCAGCTCAGTTTTTTAGCCCAAACAAATTGTTTTGGGTCGGATCGATTAGATTTTGAGCCTGAGTTTGGATTTGAGCTTGAGTCAGACTCAAGTCTAATTTTTAAAAAAACTTTTTGATCTCAATTTAGGCTAAAGTGGGGCCCGACTTGACCGACACAATCAACTTCATCCAGTGAAATAAAATGCGGATAGAAAGGGTAAAGACATCGACAATTGCCACAGCCAACAAGTAGGCGTGAAATCGACAATCTATTTGATCATGAAGAAGATTTCCTTCATTGAAAACATGTCAATAGGAGAGGACTTCGAACCAGTTTAGACCCAAGTTCCCACTCATCTTGGTCTCAGCATCAGATTAGGAAATGGATAATTTCTATTATTTGATGCCCAATCTTACTTAAATATTTAATGTATCAAGAAGCAGTGCACATATCGATTACGCACCTAATTTGATGATGTTGCTGTTGAATTCTTTCTTTTGTCCAAAAAGCAAGTGACGAACGACAATCATGCAAAGAAATGATTGTCCTTCTAGCGCTCCATTTCTCTAATGAAGTTGGGTGAAGTGGTTTCCCCTTTTCCTTTTCTTCCATAAAAAAAGTGCTCCATTCATCCTTTGCTTTTCTCGTCATTCTTTAGAGAGCTTGTTAATGAAGCAGCTATTGTTTTATTTTATGTTATTATTTTTTTCCCAACAAGAACAACCGAATTGAGAAACAAATTACACAAGAAGTTCGTAAAATCATCAAAAACCTCACAATTTTTTTATTTAAAAGAAAAATGAAAAGATAGAGATAAAGCAGAGGTGAAGCTCACCAAATTGAGGCGTTATTGGTTTGGAAGGATTTTAGGTGACTATGGGCCAGGTCGGCCCAAAAACAGCAAACGTAGGAAGCGTGCATGCAGAATTAATCACAATTATATCTCATTTGACAAATCATGGGCGGCCTCTTGGGAAGCATGATTCTGTGGGAAGATATCCTCCCATTCTCAGCTTGGATTGCGACTTCTTAAAAAAGTCATTACATTTTGCTAAGATGGTTTTCCCTAACTAAATGATTTCTGATAACCAAACAAAACGTTGTGCAAGGGTCCCGCAGGAAAAGCATTTTTTTTTGAAAAGTTCATGGCAATTAAACGAGACTTTAAAAAGTTTAGAATAAACAAAGATGAAGTGAGAAATGGAGAGTTTCTAGGTTGATTCCTATGAAAGTCATAAATATGAATGATGTGCATGATCACTTCCTTTGATATTCAAACCAACGTTTTAGTGCTATTCAAATGGTTGTCACCAAAGAACTTACCAAAACACTCATTCCATTTATGAATTTAATTTGATAGGGATGAAGTTAGGTGCAACTAGACCAACATCATACTATCATTGTCACTAATTTAGCAATTCATTTGGTACTATAAATAAAATTCATTATGTCTGAAATTATATCTAAGAAAGGAAGCATAATTCGCATGCCAAAGGTGAAGATGAACAACAAAAGGACAAAAAGAGAAGGAAGTTGTGTAACTAATAGGTAGGACTTAATATACATATTGCAACCTAACTCCATATAAAAGCGTAAGTCAGTTTTGAGTCTGGTTATCTACCACTACTAGTCTTTCATATAAAATTATATTTGATTTTCAACAAACTCTCCCTTCACATATGAGTAAATTTATTTTATCTAGTCTACTTGCATCATCGATTCAATGCACGACAAAGTCTACTTGCATCATCGTTTCAATGCACGACAATAGATAATAGCTCCAATATCTCTCTTGTTATTTTTCTTCATAAAAATCACCAATTTTGATGCTTTTACAGCTCCAATTGTTGCCTGAGCTTCATAACTGTTAATTTTGACAAGACGTTGCAACTTGAGGTGGGCTTAACCTAACACATACCTACCCAACCTGCTCATTAATAAAGTTGGATTGAAGTTTTTAAAATTTGTTTTAGAGGTAGTTTCAAAAATTGTAGTTCAACCTCAAGTGGTGCTGAGTTAAATTTAACTTTCAACCTAATCCGGATCCAATCTAGCTCAATACTAATCCGATCGAACTCAACTCAGCCTAACTTAACCAATAAAATCTGATACATAACTAAATAAATAATTTATATTTATATTTTATTTAATTACTTGAATGTTATTATAATTATAACCTTGACATTGTAAAATTTTGTACGGATTTGTTATTGAAATTTATGAAGTAACAAAGTCTCAATTAGATAAATATTAATATAATAAAAAATGTCCCAAACCCTCCTCCCAATCTTAAAATTTTATTCAACTTAATTCAACCTCGTTGACATTGCATAACCAGATTAATCTAAATTTAACTCAACTAATTCAAACTAACTTGAACGTAATCCAAGATGGGGTTTTTTAGGTTCGATTGCAGAAATGTCAACCCAAAACTTGGTTAGATTAATTAAGTGAATTAGATATTGAATTAGAATAGAATTTTTTCTCGACCTAACCTAACCAACTACAGTTGCAGCCCTAGTTTTGACACCACTTGCAGGCGAAATGAGAACTCCTGGTACGAGCAAGCCTTGTACACGTTGAAATCTAACTTATCCTAAAAGAACAAACCCTTTAAATTTTACACTTATTTGTTCATATCATTTCTCCCATTAATTATATTATATGAAACTCGTCTAGTGTTGCAGTGGAGAAGTTCGCGACCTAATAAAGTGAAAATGAGCCCACAGTCGCACCGAACGCAGCTTGCAGTGCCTTCACATGCTGCATCATGATTTAGTTAAGCATGCACGGCCAGAACCATAATAAAATAAGATAAAATAAAACAAAAAAAGTATGCACGGGAAAGGAGCGAGCCGTCCTTGAGTGGCCCATCCTAATATTAACATCATGAGTTTCGAATTCTTGCCGAACACCCACTTCCCGGGCACCGGCAGGCCCGTCCCATGGGCCCCCAACCAGGGGTGGATACTTTAATTGCTGAGCTACATTTGTGAAAGGTAAAAAAAATGAGAGATCGTCGGATCAATGGTGAAGAATATCAAAATCTCTTGTGGCTCTACATTTCAATCTATAGAGAGAAAAAATGATTGTCAAAGAATCAAAAAGTGAGGAAAAGAGCTCGTCTTGTTATTTTCCTTCCTCGTAGCAGAGAATCATCTCTGTTTTCAATTCGGACCACACAAAGCGGTCATTCTCACGGCCACTGCTTCACCGAGGGGCAATGACTCATGTGGGCAAGTTCATATGGATGCAGGACCTAGCATTCAGTGTCAGATCAGCCAACAATTTTCCTCTCATCCATATAAAAACAATGCTCACAACCTCATTTTATCTTTCTCATCATGCAGTATAGTGAAGTATGCGATTCGATGAAACTTATATATAGTGTAACATGTAGTGAAGGTGCTACATTAAGTTAACAAATAACTAACGCGGCACACAATTAATCCAATCTCGTCTGTATCTTAGAAAACCGATCACACCTAATCAAGTACTCTCAATCCCTCAAGAAACTCAACTCTGAGCAATACTTAAGATCATCAAGTCAAACATTTATGTTCATGATCATATGTAACTTATGCATATAATTGTTCAGGTTATGAATCACAAACTCAAGGTGTGTTCATGAGTAATCTTCCTTGAACTCTCATATCAATTCATCTTTGTTCAATCAACTTTTTAGTATTGTCTTATCTGACGGTATCATTCGTGACCTTGGATAACAAAGTTAAGGAAGTTATTCTGAACTCCAACTTCATGATACAGATTCAAGTCCAAGGATATCGCACAGTTATAAGGCTCATACGATGATCGAGAAAATTTATCATGTCACCCCTATAAGGTCAACTTTACCACATGCAACATAACGCAAGTTACGACAAAGCTCCCACTCAATGAGTCATGTCAAACTCAAACGCCATACGAACCCAAAGTCCAGACATCACAAAAATGTCCAATCCGAGCACATCTATATATGCTCTCACTAAGCTATTTCAGGCTCGAGACAGATTTGTGGACACAATGATATATATATATATACACATACTTCGTAACCAACTCCTTTGAGTTTCATCTCAGTCCTAATTAAGGCGAATTTCTTATAATTTATGTAACTCAATAGCATAAAATCATTTTGCAACCCCTACTTTTTGCAACTTATGCAGTCTGCAATCATGCTTTTAGTATTTTATGCAACCTATGCATTTTGCAATTTATGCAATTTTCATGCTCAATACAACATATGCATTT
The DNA here is from genome assembly GCA_017589505.3 of Metroxylon sagu. NCBI lineage: Eukaryota > Viridiplantae > Streptophyta > Magnoliopsida > Arecales > Arecaceae > Metroxylon > Metroxylon sagu. The sequence continues at coordinate 430,293 of JACVBY030000412.1, forward strand.
TTTCATAATATCGCCATTCAAGCATCTATTATAGTCACTCTTGTCTCATCTTGCTCATCATAAAAATGATAGGGTGATCATTCATATAAGTGGATTGATTTGAGCTTGTGACATCTATACACATATGTGCCCTATACTATCATATTTATGAAACATATCATAAAATAATGAAAACAAACATTTCATTTCAACAATGTCCATAATACAGTCTCTATCTGTTAAACACTATACAGACCGAGACTCCTCACATGAGCCTGGAGAACATCCTGATCTGTCAAACACTATACAAACTTAGATTCCTCATATAAGCTTGGAACACATCTCTAGCAATGGGCTTTGTTAATGGATCAGCCACCATTCTGCTAGTAGGGATACGCATAAGGGTAACTTCTCCTTATTTAACCATGTCCTAAATGAAGTGATATCTAATGTCAATATGCTTGGTCCGATAATGATATTTAGGATTCTTGGTATTCTGTAATGCTACCATGCTATCAAAACATATCTGAATAGCCTTATGAGCACTAGCTAATATCTCAAGTTATATCAAGAACCTCCTCAGTCATACGGCCTCTGGACAGTAGCCAAACAAGCAATATATTTAGCTTTCCATTTGGGTATAGCCCTTGGCCACAAGTTGAGTCTTATACTTGTCAATTGACCCATTTGCCTTATGTTTTATCTTTAGAACCCATTTATTTCCTATTGATTTGCCCTTAGACGGAAGGTTAACCAAGTCTCACATCTGGTTTTTGGCCATCGACTCCATCTCATCCTCCATAGCTGCTAGCCACTCACAGTGAGTAGGTAAAGTGAGCACTTCAGCAACATAAGTTGGCTCATCTGGATCCAATGGAGCATAGAGACACATTCCCCTTAATTTCAAAATGCTGACGTAGAACAATTCCATATTTGTTTCTTCGTAACTATGGATCTAAACCCTGAGAACTACTCTTTAATGGTGCACTACCCCCTAGAGGTGCATTCCCACTTGGCTCAGCTTGTGCGTTCCCATTGGCTAGTGCATCACTTCCATTGGGTACAATGCTCCCACTATTTATAGCGATCTTTAGAGTAGATCATAATACCCCTCTCTTACTAGAGATAGTATGAGAGTCCTTCTATAACTCATATAGCGCTAGGTCCTTTTTAACTTCACTAATACTCAAAAATTCATTTTTTATGAATTCCACATCTCTGACTCCATCTCAGTCAGGCCTCCATTAGGATGTTCATCGTAGAATACAACCAACCTTTGGAACTCTCAAGGTATTTGATAAGCACCCTTTTGCTGGCCCTAGGGCATAACTTCCCTAGCCTATGGAAGGTATTGTGAGCATATCCTATTGAGTCCCATGGGCGCAAATAATCTACACTAGTTCTTGAGCCATATCAGAGCTTATATAGAGTAGAGGGCATCGATTTACTAGGTACATAGTTAAGGATGTAGGTCGCTGTTAACAATGGATCTCCTCAGAAACTGATTAAAAGATTTGCCTACACCATCATCGATCTGACCATGTTTAGTAAAATCCTATTTCTACACTCTGCAACTCCATTTTGTTGCGTCCTAGTAAGAATGGTAAGTTGCCTATGTATTTCCTTTCCTTATATAGTCTCTAAAAATGCTCAGATAGAGATTCACATCCTCTATTAGTCTGGAGAGTCTTCAAAGTCTTTTCCTTTTGATTCTCTACCTCTATTAAAAAGCATCTGAAACAATCCAACACTTCATAACAGTGGAAGATCAGGTATACATACCCGAATCGCGAATAATCGTCTATACATGTGAGAAAATAAGAGGTGCCATGGCATGCCCTAACACTTATGGGTTCACAGATATCTAAGTGTACCAGGTCTAAAGGATGAGAGGCTCTAGAAGCCTTATCAAAAGGCTTTCTTGATGCCTTTTCTACTAGACAAAGTTCATATGCATGGAGGCTTATCTTGCTAAGAGGGTCCAATAGCCCTTTTCTAGCTAGTCTAGCCATCCTATCTTGGTCCATATGATCAAGTTTGGCATGCCATGCCAGACTATCATTATCTACAGGAAAAAGAAACACATGCAAATGAGGAATAATGATCATTAAAATCAATATCAAGTTTGAAGAACTCCTACGACAAATGTCCACAAAAGGTCAAAACACCATCCATATATATACACATTTGATCCCAAGAGAAACAAAAAGTGTAGCCAAGAACTAACAAGGCAAGTATCGAATATAGATTACACCAGATGGTTGGGACGTACAAAACATCATGTATGAGCATCATATATCCACTATGCAATCTAATACGATAAGCTCCTACTCTCAACGCCTGCTCACGTAGACCATTCTCAAGAATAATATACTAGGTGTCTGCTAGAATCTAGTGAAAATCCATATATCTGACTCGATCTCGTACTATATGTTTATTTGCTCCTATATTTACAATTCAATCAGGGAGTGTGTCAGCAACTAATGTATATGAACAAACATTAAGAGAGCTCATATGGAGTATACCTTTTTTAGCTCCGTGCAGTTACGAGTAAGATGGCCTTTTACTCTACAGTTGTAGCATTTAATCTTCACTACATCTCTCTTGCTCCCTCATCGGCCTCTCCTCAATTTGGTCACTTTCTTTTCTCTAGGTCTCTATCTACTCCTCTCATCCGCCTTACCCCTCTTCTTACTCTAGGGCCTTGAAAGCCCGGTGTGGGCCACATAGGTCGAGGGGTGAGTAGTCTCTATGCACTCAGCCTCCAACTCATGATGATGAGATATGTCCTCAAAAGTTATGATATTCTCGCTATGAGTCATCAAGAGTTTCATTTGACTCTATTAAGGGTCAGGCAGTGAATAAATCACTACAAGGTCCTGCTGCTCGTCAGTAAGATTAACTATAGCTTTTCTTAGATTCCTAATCATGTTTCCCCCCATACGAAGATGGTTAGAGATCAAATGATTGGGGTCCTTGCTATACTGCATAAACCTTAGGCTTAAGGCATGTAGCCTTGTCATAGAGGTCTGCCCATGCTTAATCTTGAGTTAGTTCCATATAGACTAAGTTGTTGGAAAACTTTCAAAATCTCTGATTAAGTCGTTATGCATGCTGCTCAACATGGTAAAGTACATACAATGATCCTTCTTCACCCAGTTTTCATAAACCTCCTAGTCACGATGGTGCTATGCAGAATTGTCAGGCTCTGACAGTGTCATATTGATGTTAAGGTCTCTAAGACTTTTAGCTCATTGAGTAAATACTAGATCTTCCTATATCATATATCATAATTCTGCCTATCAAGCTTCTCACCTTTATTGAGGTCAACTATTACAGATCTAAAGCCTATCACTGCATTCAATTAAGTAAGGTTAGGATATTAGGCACATAACTCAGTGCATTTCAATATTAAGGAAAAATGATCAGATTTTAAATATTCCTTCTTTTAAATGGGGTCAAAAATTTCACTAAGCTCATAATCATTACCCATTTGATAGAATATATAATCCAATAATTTTCTAGAGAACTCATCTTTAATGTCTATAAAACCAACACAGATTGGAACAAATTCATATAACCAACACAAGTTAGAACTAATCTATATAGGCAACACAGGCTACAACTAATCTATATACTATACCAAGCATAAATTTTATGTCAACAAAAGATATAAAGATTTCGCCTGCATATTACCTATGTACTAAGCATAAACATGCCTGTAGAAAAAAAAGAAAAAAATATGAATCTAATGACATAAATGTCTTTCATGCACTAAACGTAAATAATTATGTCAGTAGAAATAACTTGCAGAAATAGGCATAAACTATATCTATGCACTAAATATAAATAATTATGCTAATAGAAAACAATCTCATAGAAAAAAAAATATACAGTATGACATTAATACTGTCCATACATTGAACATAAACTATTATGCGTCATCTAGAAAATTTTTAATAAATTTTTTTGTAATTTTTTATGAATTTCTATGATTTTTTTGCAATTTTTTCTGAATTATTTCTGATTTTTTTTTTTTTAGATTTTTTTAATAATTTTTAAAAAACTAGAAAAACTTAAAATTTCTTGTGGCATGCCACGTCAGCATGTAACCCTATGCCACATCAGCACACATCAACACCATATCAGCATGAAGTGCCCATGTCGACATGCCATGTGGATTGGCACGTAAACATCAACGTCATCGATACATTAGCTTGGATCCCATGCCATATCAGCACAGATTGCCACGCTGCCATGCAAACGCTAGCATGCCATGAGGATTACCACATTACCCGCCACACTCGTCAACTCGCTTGGCCCCACGTAAGTGCTACATCCGCATGGTACATGGTGATCCATGTCATCAAAGGCCTAGCTGAGGTCAGTGCCATGTGGCTAGCTCATCGACACTGAGTTGACGTGGCTGCCACATCATCAGCCACAAAGCCTTCATTTTTTTAATGAAAAATGGAGAAAAAAAAAAGCCTCTGGAGTTCGTTGAATTTATAGATGGATGCCGTCTATAACCCAGCGCACCCTCCGTGCCTGCCGCACGTGCAGCGACGATGGGGGTTTCCAGGTGCAGCGACCTTGATGGCTGATAAAGGCAGTGTCGGCCGCCGTTTGAGGTCCGATGACCCCTTTCCTCCACTAATGTCAGGGGGCGATGTTGCGGCTCCCTCGGTTGTAGTGGTGAGGCTGTTCCGCCTTGCTCTTCGGCTAGCACCACACTAAGGGCGAAGGGGGAGCATAGAGGTGGCCATCGGCTAACCAAATACTCTGATACCAACTGCTGAACGGAGGACATACCTTTCTTGAAGGTGGAAGCAATGATGGATCGTCGGCCATCATTGAAAGCTATCAGAGTCTTCTATGGTTCCACATTTCAATCTACGATGCCGAAGAGGGAAAGAGGTTGCCAGAGAATCAGCAAAATGAGAGGGAGAGCTCGTCCTTCATACATCTCTGTTTCAACCCAGATCGCACAAAGCAGTCATCGCCTCATGACCACCACCTCACCGAAGGGTCGTGTCGCATGTAGGCAGGTCCATGTGAATGCATAACCTGGCATCTAATGCCAAATCAGCCAACATTAATTTAATTACAAAACGTTTGAGGCTGACATAAATCAGTGTATTATATTTAGGACTTTTATATTACATGGCTCTAATATGGCTGTTAAAATATGCATTGAACAAGGATACGAGTCTAAAGCTCGCCATGATTTGCACTCGATTGGAGAAAAAAAGCCTGATAGAAAGTATTATTTTCTTGTATCAGTTGGCCGCGTCCTTTGCATGGTTTCTTGATAAACTAGTTTGAACGAAGAAGTGCGCATCGCAACATGCCTCATTTTCCACTCCCTTCGGTCTTCTATGGTCTGCTGAATTTAGGCTCCCGTGTATCATGGCTTGCATCAAGGCGGCCCTCTTCCCTCCTGCCTATTTATCACACTATAAATGTATTGGACTCTCTTTGTTGCCATGCGGACCAAAAGTGGAAGAGAGACAAGTTCGCACTGCGTGAGTAAACTCTTGCCACATAAATAAACGGCCTCTCCACGACCCCAACGCGACATTTTTGTTTATATAATCATAAAGTAAAGTTGCGCTTGTCATTAAAAAATTGAAACGAATGCAGCAATGTGGGACCAATGTCGAGGTCGTCGCTGAGAGAGGGCGAGATTTATGGGCCAAAAGAAAAATCCATAGATTTTTCTTACTTTGACCATTTCATGTTCATATTGCTATCGTATTAAACAGAACCGGCTTTTTTTTATAATTTAATTTAATTTAATTTTTTTTAAGAAATCATGAGGGAGAAAGGCATTTTCATGTAAAAATTTATTAAAATTAAAAGTATTTATAAAAGATTATAATAAAATAAGAGAAATGATATTGTGAAGTCTTTTATGATAATCCAATCACTTCATGAGGTAGAGATTGCGTCATAAGAAACTAGCAAGTATCTTTGGAAGGACTGAAGATGAGGATAGGCACTTGTTGATAAAGATTTTTGAATTTCTCTTATTCCAAGTATCCCACATGAATGAAATAATTAGTTGGTCGCAGGGACTTTCCTTCTTCTCTACTTTAACTAAAGTATTAATAGATTTTCTGGTAGATTATTCAGTCCTATCACCTTTAATATTGAGTAAGAATATTTGATAAACAAGTGATCAACAAATTTTTGTGTGTCTCCACAAAGCATACATTCAGTACTCACGGCTCAATCCTTCTTCTCCAAATTATCTTCTGCATGCAGCTTATTGTATAGTGCCAATCAAAGAAAGATTTTAATTTTTTTTTTAGTACAAATGGTTTTTATACAAAGATATAGAAAGAATATTTGACTTCTTTTTTCATTGAAAAATTTATAAAAGAAGTCCTTACTATATTTGCTATCACTATTGGGCTTTCAAACTAGAACATTTAGAGCTGTCAATGGCTTGATGTCATAGAGGAGATTTTAGAGTTGTTGACGATGAAGATGCTTTGAGAAAGAAAGAGAGCCATATAATTAAAAGAACGGGTTCTTAAGGAAAGTTGAGAGGCTCTTAGGATGACGAGCCATGAATTTGTCACGTCCCTGCATGCTGGAACTAGGGCTTCAACATCAATGGGTGAGCCAAAAGGATAAAGAGATGCAGCCACAAAGACTGGCTTGGCTTGACCGGTGAACCATTCCGTCTTGCAGAGAGGACACCGTTTGGTGAATTAGGGTTAGGTCGTTTTCACTTGTAACCAGATTGTAGCTAAATTCTCGGGGACTAAATTGGACTTCCAACACTCAGTTTGTCAGTTATTTATTAAGCCACCCAAAAATCTGCGATCCCTGTCCCACCTAGGTCAAAATGGGCCTGTAATCTAGACTTATATGTAATTATGTCAGATTTAAATTTGTTGAGCCTTGACCAAATTGAAAAAAATCGTAACAAGTCCTTGTAGAAAATATATCTTATCTCCCAGTATGACTTATGTCCTAATAAACACTAAGGGTTTCAGATATGCATGACCATGTCTCACGGACAAATTAACAAGTAGCCAGAAATATACCTAACTAGTTCTCTTTCTAATTCACCACCACCGGTCAGAATTGGAAGTCTATAGCCACATTGATCCTTGGACTTGAGATCAGATTCAAATTCCTGTTACCTTAGTAAGCCTTTTTTTTTTTTTTTTAACAGATTTTTAACGGATCATGGGTCCATTACTAATACCCCATTATAACAAAATCTTATGAAATATTATTATATTATCATAAAGAGAAGTAACAGTCATTGCATAAGACTGTCATAAACAAAAATAACAATTATTACCTTTTTCTCCATAAAAAGAAAAAGAAAAAATCTAATTGCATGATGTAATCTTTGCTCTCCTGGATTGGCATTTTTGCTCTAAAGTAGCTAACATTATGATAGCAATTGTTAGACTATCTTTGCCGGCCAGCCGGCCATGCAATAAAAAAAGAATCATGAGAAAATAATACTATTATTTGATTATATACCATTGGTAGAATATATAATTGTTTCTAAATGAATTTTGAATTTAAAATTATTATTTTGGTCAGGTAAACTATAAAAAATGACAAACAATGAATGCTAATTTCATTATGTAGCAATGATTATAATAAGATAACTATCTGCTAGTAACTATTATGTAAACTAGCATTGGTTGCTGAGAACGCATGCTGAAGTATATGTAATTTTACTTTGATAATTACACTGAGCATAAGAGCAAGTCCTCTTAAGATGAACTTAAGACCCTTCAGTTCTTCAAAAATTATGGTAGCATTTTTTTTTGGGGATATTGTCAACATTCGTTAAGTTAGTTTTTTTTAAATTTTTTTTTAATATAACTTACAACACAAGCTGATCGTTTCCTTTTGATGTGTTGCACTATTTTTTCCCCTCCAATTTTAATTGCTTGTTTGCCTCAAGATGTTGACTTTTGCTTTTAAAACCCCCATTACTCTTACCTAAGCGCCCCATATTATCTTATAACACATGGGCATTTTTGTCATCCTAATGCAGCGCTGAGCCCCCCCCGCTAGCGGCCCCCGCTTCCGCTTCTACAGCAGCAACGCATTCCGTGAATTATTCTACCCTCTCCCTCCACTCTTGCTGGCTATAAAACTCCCGCTAACTTCTCATATCTTCATAGCACCAACAACACCTGGAATAAAGGATGGGTATTCCGAGAGAGTTTCATTTCTTTCCTTTCTATGTTCTTCTTCTGTTACCTTCATTGGTCCCTTCCCAACACCCACCATTCGCTTGTGATCCTTCAAACCCGTCCACCAAATCCTTTACTTTTTGTGAAACAGCATTAACCATTGACCAAAGAGTGGAAGATCTCATCTCACACTTAACCTTGGAAGAGAAGATAGCTCAGTTGAGTGATATCGCCCCTTCAATCCCCCGGCTCGGCGTGCCAGCCTATAAATGGTGGTCTGAGTCACTTCATGGGGTTTCTAACTGGGGCCGTGGCATGCACTTCACAGGCCCCATTCACTCTGCAACAAGCTTCCCTCAGGTCATTCTCACTGCAGCAACCTTCAATCCCCAGATTTGGTATCAGATTGGACAGGTTCGCTCTCTATGCTCTTCAGTCTAATGTAGTTCCGGAGTTCATCCTTTCAGTAAATGCCATTGCTATAGAGGAATCAATATCCTCATTGTCTGAATCCTCCTGAAACCAAAGTTTGGTAAACTAATTTGTCAACAAATTCCTTGCACTATATGATCATTAATGCCGCTTGTTAATGATATAAAAGTGAAGATATTGACCGAATTAAAGTTGTTGAATCACGAAAGCTAGTCATCAGAGTGTTCTCTGTTTTATAGATTTTGGAGGCCATTGAAAGTAATTTAATGGCTAATGTGAATATTATTGCTATGGATGTATAGACATTACTGAACAAACGCTAGCTCTAAAAGAATTTGATCTTGGGTAGTTCTATCTTCTTGTTGCATTTGAAGCTTAATGGCGTCAAAACCTGGGCAGTTTAAAATATGTTACTGCCATCGAAGTTCCCGTACCATCAAATCATATCAAAACTGGTTTGTAAAAGAATTTGATCACGGGTAGTTCTATCTTCCTACTGAATTCGATGTCTACTGGTATCGAAGCTTGTACAGCTCGACATGTTGGATAAATTTATAACTGGTGTGAATGTTATTGTTATATAAGTATAGATGCTAGTAGTCTCTCTCACAACATTTATGAAGATTATGATGATGAGAGTTTTCCTTTTTCCTTTTTTCTGGTTCTTTTAACTCTCTTGTTATATTTCAAGGTTATTGGAATCGAGGCGCGGGCGATTTACAACAACGGCCAGGCAGAAGGGTTAACATTCTGGTCGCCAAACGTCAATATATTCAGGGATCCCAGGTGGGGCAGAGGCCAGGAGACTCCTGGCGAGGACCCGACGACGGCAAGCAAGTACGCAGCCTATTTTGTCAGGGGATTGCAGGGTGATTCCTTCAAAGGGGGAAGCTCTACAGAGCTTAAGGCTTCAGCTTGCTGCAAGCACTACACTGCATACGATATGGATAATTGGCATGGAAAAACTCGATACACGTTCGACGCTCTTGTAAGTAGCTAACAGTAAGGTCTGTTGTGATTGGAGGACAATTTACTTGACTTTGATTAGTTTCTTTTGGAGTTCAGGTTTCAGTGCAGGATTTGGAGGACACTTACCAGCCTCCATTCAAAAGCTGCGTCGAAGAAGGTAGGGCCAGTTGCATCATGTGCTCGTACAACAGCGTCAATGGAGTCCCAACATGTGCTGATTACAATCTCTTGTCAAAAACAGCTAGGAACTCTTGGGGATTATACGGGTAAGATGTTAATTGGCCTCTGAACTGGTCGTTATTCTATAGTTCTGGCTTTCCATTACTACTCTATAGTCATTAGTCATCTTCATGGGACCTAATAACTGGGATCCTGCACTTCCCTTCTTAGCCAAATATCAAGTATCATCAAGAAACAGAGTAGCTTTATGCTTTTCTAGGAAACTAGAGATTTTAGCTTTATGCTTTTTTGCGAAATAAGGTGTACCATGAAGTAGATTGTGGTTCTTGGGATGGGACCGGCTCCGTTGGTGTGAGGTTGAAATGTTTTTTTTCTGCGAAGTACAGTGGGGCCACCAGCTGATCTAAGGCTGGTTGGCAGGTTGGATGATCTTGTCTGTTGCTCATATGGACATCTTCATAATTCCTAATATCGGCTACTAACCTTTCTCTTATTTTGGATCAGATACATTGCCTCAGACTGTGATGCAGTTGCCCTCATCCATGGTGCTCAGGGCTATGCTAAAACGCCAGAAGAAGCAGTTGGAGATGCTCTCAAAGCTGGTATAAACTATTTAGAGGCTTACTCTGTTTTAAATATCTACTGCTTAAAACTAATTGAGCCGTCTCCCAAGCCTGACTGGTTTGAGCAGACAAATTGCTTGGTATCTGAAGATCGGCTGGCAAGCAAGCCTAATAACAATAAACTCTGACGAATATGCTGTCTTATTATAACTTACACCTGCTTTCAAATTCAATCTCTGACTCAGCATTTGGATTTGAAAATATTTTCCTTTTTCTTGTTTTGGTATAGCACAAAAGTAAATTGAAAAACAGTGTCTTATTAGAGAATATCAAGACTGTGTTACTAAAATTGTATTCAATGTTATAGAATCAAGATATGCATTTAGATATAAAAAATATCTTCTTCTTCTTCTTGTTTAGTATCTGCTGCTTAGGAACAGGGACCAGTAAATCTTTAAAACTGGAGGTATAAGCATGCTTCGTAAGTTTCATTAACCAAGTATGTGGCCATAAGACAACATAATTTTCCCAAACTAGCCACAAGAGAAAGGAAAACGATCCATAATTCTGAATTGGTGAAAATAACCATATTCTGTATTGGGGACAAACTATGATGTCTAAAACTATTAGTTTACCCGGAAACGAGTAGGCTATCAGGTTCATTTCTTTGTTTTTTCACTGCTTTCCCTGTGAACCGCCTCTTATTCTTTTTGCAATTGATCTAAACTTTTAGCAATTCAACAACATGATGGGGCGGTCACTATAGTTCAAAACTTCTAAAATTTCAGGAATGGATTTGGACTGTGGTGACTACGTGCAAAAATATGCTATGTCTGCTGTCCAACAAGGAAAACTATCTGAGAAGGACATAAACAGAGCTCTCCGCAACCTATTCACCACCAGGATGAGGCTGGGGCTATTCAATGGAAATCCAAAATTCCTAGCCTATGGCAGTATTGCTCCGACCCAAGTCTGCACACAAGAGCATCAGAACTTGGCCCTAGAAGCAGCCAGAGATGGTATCGTTCTGTTGAAGAACTCTGTCAATACCCTTCCTCTGTCTACATCAAAAGTTACATCCCTTGGAGTGATTGGCCCAAATGCAAACAGTGTTATGAAACTTATTGGCAACTATGCCGGGCCTCCATGCAAATACATCACTCCACTTCAGGCCTTGCAGAGCTACGTTAAGAACACCAGATACTTATCTGGGTGTGACACTGCTGCTTGCAATCCAAGTTCAATCAATGAAGCGGTCCAGTTGGCAAGCTCGGTGGACTATGTGGTTATGTTCATGGGGTTGGATCAAGACCAGGAGAAGGAGGGGCTTGATAGGGAGAACTTGGTTCTCCCGGGAATGCAGCAAAGCCTCATCACTAGTGTGGCAAGAGCGGCAAGAAGGCCTGTGATCTTGGTGCTGTTATGTGGAGGTCCGGTAGATATCACATTTGCCAAGTATGAAACCAAAATTGGAGGCATCTTGTGGGCTGGTTATCCTGGTGAAGCTGGCGGACCGGCAATTGCACAGGTTATTTTTGGAGAGCATAACCCAGGTGAGACTTCCTAGTTTCTGCTTTGCCTATGCTATCCCCTAGTCTTAGTAATAATATCTACAGCACAAGCACTTCACTATTAAATTCTTGAGACAGTTCACTTGTCACCTATGTTCAGAACATAAAATTAAGATGACAGTGTGTGAAACTCATTCTGTTCAAGATTAAATTTGGAAATTCGAAAGCAAATTATGAATCTATGATTAGGAATTTCTATCCATAGCCCCCTTCCTTTTTCTTTTCCTACTATTGCTTTTGCTTACGTTCTCTCCGGAGGAAGCTGATAGAGTTGATCAACCCAGATAAACTATAAGATCTCTAATTTAGATAATAGCTTACCCAAAATTTGTGCCTCTTAGGACTATATCTTGTGATCATTACTCGGTGCTAACTCTGCAAAGTTGCTGAATGGAGAAATTTCTTTATGATAAAGCCACTTGGAAAAATACTTGGCATTTGATCCTTTGAATCTATTGAAAGCAAAGCAGAATGTGAAGCATTTCCTTAAAAGTTTCTAAGGCTTTATAAGATAGCATTTATTCGCCACCCACCTTTCTAACAATCCAAACTTTTTAGACTCCTAATTACATTTTTTTATGAATTGACTAGCTAAAGATCAGAAACTTTAGATGTTAAAGCGATTTGTTTTATTGTTCTAATGCAGGGGGAAGATTGCCGGTCACTTGGTATCCACAGTCTTTCACAAGTGTCTCCATGACCGACATGAGGATGAGAGCTGACCCTACCTCTGGGTTCCCAGGCCGCACCTATCGATTCTACACTGGCAAACCTGTGTTCGAGTTTGGTTATGGCCTCAGCTACTCAAAATATTCTTACGAATTTAGTTCTGAATCTGGAAACACAGTCTACATGAACAAATCAATCAGCCTTGATGCGTTCAAGATGTCGGATACTCTGAGTTATGACATCACAACTTTGGGTTCTGAAGCGTGTGAGAAGCTCAAGTTCTCGACGGTTGTTGGAGTTAAAAATCATGGACCAATGGATGGAAAGCATCCAGTGTTGCTTTTCCTGCGCTGGCCTAATGCCCTGCAGGGGAGGCCCATGAAACAATTGATCGGATTCCAAAGCCTACACCTGAAGGCGGGGGAAAGAGCCGGTGTCAAATTTGTTGTGAGCCCATGCGAGCACCTCACTCGAACCACCATAGATGGCAAAAAGGTGTTGGACCAGGGATCTCATTTCTTGGTGACAGGGAAAAGGGAATATCAGATCAGCATCATGGCATGAACTGCTGGTGAGACAGTTCAAAAACCGAGTAATATGCTGTTTCTCATGAGAAGAAAAAACTTAGAAATATCCAGTAGGCCCTTGTTGGTGTAGCTTAGGGAAATGCACTAGAGTTTTGTTTCAAACTCGAGTCCAAATGGGAAATAAATGCTGTCTTAGTAAAGCATCTTCCTTCTAGGATTTTTTTTTTTTTTTTTTTTAATAAGTGAGATTTAAAGGAGCATAGGATGCCCTTTTGACACAGAATTGGTGGAAGCAAGTTCCCCCATTTTATTGATTTTGTAGAAGATACAGAGAAAGAGAGAATGTATCTCTCAATGATTTTAGGAAATCCATGTAACGTTTCCTATATTTGGGAGAAGATGAGCATGGCATGTCTGATTCAATCGTTTTGTGCCATGATATTTCTTTTTTCTTTTTTCATCTACAGTAACGTTAACAAACTCAGATTCCACCACAAAAATTCACATGCAAAAGTAGTATAACTCCTTTCTGAAAACCAGGCTCTTTATTCATCGATTTTCTCACCACATATATCGAATGCTCGTACAGAGACAAACTGGCTCAATATCTTGAGCGTTGGAGAATGGCAACAAGGAAATCGCCAGCCAAGCTGTAAACTTTTTGTCGATGCTGTAACTGCTAGTACTGTTGAATTCATTCCTTGTAAGCGTAATACCCCGGAAAAAGAAAAAGAAAAAAATATAAATAAAAAAGGGGAAGAGAAAGGAACCGAAGCCCTTGCCCGTACCCTGTTCCGTCACCGACTGGCAGCGGCCAGAGCACGCCGCCCGACCAAGCCGCAGGCGCCATCGCCATCGCCGTGCTCTAGCCTCACCGGCCGACCCTGTCCGTCTCTCTCTCCCTCTTCGTTAGGTTCCTCAGGTTTGAATCCGGGAGAGGAGTCGGGCAGAGGACGTTTTTCCGGCGGATCCCGACGATTGTTTCCCTCCCCATCTCTATCTCTCTCTACCTCTCTCTCTCTCTCTCTCTCTCTCTCTCTCTCTCTCTCCTTTGTCCCTGTTTCGGCAAGAACCGAGCTCCCACCGGCGTTCTCTCTCTCCTCGCGTTATCAGTGGAGCGTCGAGTGGTGAGCACCTCCCCCCAAGTCCCTGGCCCAGCTGTGAGCCTTCTTTTGTCTTTGGCCCCTCGCCCTTCCCTGCGCGCACGCCCGGACGCAGTCGAGTTCATTTCGCGCCGTCGCGGTCGCAACCGAGCGGAGGGCGCGGCTCCGCCCGGCCGCACGCTACCCTCCCTTCTCTCTCCCTCTCCCTCTCCCTCTCCTTCCCTCTCTCCCCTCTGGTTTTGCCGTGGGCGCCGGTGAAGCAGAACAGGGAGAGCCCATTTCCACCGGATTCCCTTCCGCCCCTCTTTTCCATTATTTTATCTCATTTTTTTTATTTTTCTTCTCTCTCTCTCTCTCTCTCTCTCTCTCTCTCTCCCCAAAAATTTCCCTCACTAAGCCCCCTTCTCTCTACAATTTTCTCTCTCTAAGGCATGTCTCTCTAAATTTTTCTCTCTCTAAGCCCCATCGCTAAAAATTTTTTCTCTAGAATTTTCTCTCTTTAATCTCAAAATTGTTACTTTTCCTACCCACCGATACAAGTAAGGTTCTTTTCTATTAGTTGTTATCCTTAAATTTATAGACAAAAAATCTATTAGGTTTACCATGCCCGATGAAAGTTAATTTTTAAAATTAAAAAAATTAAAAATGAAGTCATATTTATTTATTTAAAAAATTATAAATGAGATAATTATTAAGTTTTATTGATTTAATTTAAAAATTGATTTGGATGAAATAAGCATCTCTTTAGTTTGAGCTAACACCTTGATGATGGTATTCCTATTTGAGATAAAAAATTTTGAGCATAATCATCTATATAATTTTAATATTTATATTTATGCTATATATTATTGTATGATTGTCCATATATTATAAATATTCATAAGGCATTATTATCACAAATTATTAGATTATGAAAATTGATTCTATGATACATACATATCATTAATTAATAAAATATAAGAAATATAAAATAAAGTTAGTTTAATTGGATTAGCCACTCGATGTAGCTGGCCATTGGCAAGAGTATAGCATCTCTTTCTCTTTTTTTTTTTGTGTAGTCAACCATTGGTGGGCCACCAACAGAAGTATAGCATCTCTTTTTCTCTTTATAGTTCGCCACTCACGGAAGGATGACATTCATCTTTTTTACTCTCTGTAATTGTTTGCTTGTAGGAGTGTGTCACCTCTCTTTCTTTTTGTCTCTATAATCAACCATTGGTATTGCTATCTGGATTATAAATTTAATATATATGGTATTATTATACTATTATGAGCTATATTATGAGTTATGATTGCGAACACTTTATTATTTAATTGAAATTATTATTTAATTGAAACTTTGCTTTATTAAAATTTTGAAGCCTTACTCCATTAAAGTTTTAGAGCTTTGCTCCATTAAAAATCCTAAAACCTTGCTTTATTAAAAGTTAGAGCCTTCCTCTATCAAAAGACCAGAACTTCGCTCTATCAAAGCTCTAAAGCTCTACTTCATCAAAGTTCTAGAGCTCTAATCCATCAAAATTCTGAAACCCTGCTCCATTGAAATTTTGAAGCTCTATTCCACTAAGAACTTAGAGCCTTACTCTCAGCTGAGGCTAAAGCTCAAAAAAGAGGACAAAATTGAAGGCAAAAAGAAGATATGAAGGAGGATAAACCCATAACATTAAATCATAATAATGTCACTTTGAACCTTAAAACCCAAACAATAAATAATAATAAAATTCTCTTAATGCAACTGCACTAAAAGGTTAAGAAGGACCGTGATCTCTTAATTGAAAGTTTTTCGGTCTTTATAGTGGGAGTAATTAATAGTGGAAGCATACACCCATTAAAAATTTGGATTTCATATCACCTAAAATGAAGTTACCATCAAGAAGGCACAAATATCAAACAAAGACACTTTTGTATCTCATATCATCCATGCTAAGGAAGTTCGGTCGAGCAGAGGATGGTTTGGAAGTCGACAACTATGATATGGGTTGATTTAGGTACCAACTTGAAAGTTTTCATATTGGGACTATGATAGATTGGGTAAGCAAAGCTTACAGTTTCAACACCGATTGCATCACTTTTAAAGAAACTATGAAATAGATGGATTTGGATATCAACCTAAAAGTTTTCATATATAGACTATGATAGATTGGTCAAGTAAAGCTTTTTGTTTGAACATCAGTTACATCATTTTTATAGAAACCATGAAATGAGTTAATTTGGACACTAACCTCAAAATTTCTATATTTGGGTTATAAAAAAAGTGTCATTTAGGAGCCTATGATATGGACATTGGTTTAATCCTACATTGTAACATCGTAATTCAGTTATTTATCTCGTCCAATTATAAATTAGGTTAAGATCAGCGTATGGATTAGATTAGCTAGTCTAATTCATAACACCCTCAGCATCAATTAGGACCCAATTGACATAAATTGAGATAAATTCATCAATTGGGTTCAATTGGGAGCTAAATGAAGCATTTCAAATAATGGCCTAGCCTGATTAGGTCAAAATCTTCACAATTGGGTCAAACTCAGGCTCGATCAGTAGGTTTAGTTGATACCAATTGGGTTAATCTCAAGTCTTAAATTTAACCAGTAGACTTGATTACCAATAATTGAGTCAAATTTAAGGATCAAACTTAGCTGGAAAGTCTGATTGCCAATGATAGGGTTAAGTTCAATATTCCGGCTTAGCCATATAGCTTAATTCTTAATCCTCTTCCATTAATATGATCTAGTTCGCTTGGCTCAAGTTAAACATAGTAGTATGTTTTAGGTATCCAGCTCGATCTCCTTGAATCAGACTTGATTGCTAAGTACATTAGATTCAATCTGGATAGATTCGAGTTGTATCTAAATTGAAATATTGAATACCCAATTGAAGCCATGACATGTGATCAAAAGAAAATAAAAAGATAGCTATAACATCAAATTTGAATGGTTGAGCTAGTCTAAGGTGTCAAATTAAGATTTTAGCTCAAAAGGACGTGGGTTCAAATCGATTATTTTAACTTCATTTATCAAAATTCAAATGGCTTCTTTAACCAAAATTCAAATGGCTTCTTTAATGATTAAGAAAGCCTTGAATGATTAGGAAAACATGCTTTCAAAATTTAAAATGGCATCTTGACAAATCTTTAAGATATATGACATGTCAAATCTTCTCATTGTCCATGCTAAAATCACCATGTGACATATGACATTTCTCAAATCTAATCCCAATGCCTGATTTAATCCCTTGTTGTCTTTAATATCTCAAATCTAATATGATAGCAACTATCTCCTTTAGAAATCTCTCTTTGAACCAATTTTATGTGGACATAAGCTTATGTCTTTTATTGATGGCTCAAATCACCACCTTCTCCAACACATTCATGGTATGAATATGAATAGATTCTTCTCTCCTGAATTAATGCGACACTATTAGAATCAACACTTCCTTATATAGTTCGAGTCACTTCAGCAAAGCAAGCTTGGGACATTTTCCCTCAACGTCTCTTACTCCTTTTGATGTCATGACTATCAAACGACAGCTTCATCACATAAAGAAGGGTTCATCCTCCATATAAGTATATCTCCAACAATAAAAAGTTCTTGCCTATAAGTTAGCTATATGTGGATCATCAGTCAATGATGATGCTTTGCTCATTTGCATCCTTAATGGACTTCATCTTATCATTCTCTTTTTCAATTTGAGTTCGTGCTCATACTTCATCTCTCTCTTGAAGAACTCCATACTTTATTAACCTCTGAGGAAATTAGTTTGGCCAAAGAAGACTTCTATGCAATTTGCTACTGGATTTAGTGCCTTAGGACCTCCGGAGGCATTCAATCCAAGTCATGGATCCTCTACTTATTATGGGAAAAGTCAAAATTATCACCATGGCAGACGTTCTAATCATCCTTCAAGTGATGGGATCCTTCCATCTCCTATTGAGATTTCTTGGTTTCCCACCTCACTTGGGAGATCGTCATAGTTTACTCGACCAACTTATCAAATCTATAATAAAGTTAGATATATTGCCATAGATTGCTATCATCACATGAACTATGCATTTCAAGGTTGTCATCCTTCAGAAAACTTGCAGCTATGGCTACAGCTCCCTCATTCACTGATGATAGAACTATGCATTTCAAGGTGAACATCCTCCAAAGAAACTTGCAGCTATGGCTATGGCTCCATCACTCATTGATGACAATACTTGGTATTTTCATGCTGGTGCTACTCACCATATTGTCACCAACCTCAACAAGTTATTTCTCTTAAAAGTATGGTGGTTCAAATAATGTTCACGTCGGCAATGGAGAAGTTTGTCTTTCTCACATGTTGGTTCTTCTATCCTCACTAGCCATAAAACTAAATTTCATTTGTCAAAAATTCTTCATTGTCCTCAAGCCTACTAAACTCTTATCCGTAAACTGTTTCTCTCATGATAATAACTACTGTTTCTTTTCTTTTCTTTTTTTGGATAATCTAGTTTTGTTATCAAGGACAAGAACTCGGGAGCAACACTGTATCGCAAAACAACTAAGAATAGGCTTTACCCATTTCGTTCCCTTGCCGCAGTTGCGCATGATCACTTACCAATAGCTCATATTTAGCCACCACATCTCTATTGATCTCTAGTAACATCGTATCGGTCATTTATCTCATAATATCCAATCTTTTATTTTGTCTTCATTTTCTATTTCAAAGATAAACTCTATATTTAGCTTGTCAGAAAACCACCTTTTCATTGTTTTATTTTTCTTCTCAATATCCTCTAGAAATAATGCATTGTGATGTTTGGGGACCTTCCCTACTCTTTCATGCTCAAATTTTTCTTATTAAGTTCTATTTGTTGATGACTTTTCATGTTATTTATGGATTTTTTCTATGAATTATAAATCTGATTTCTTTGATATTTTTATGTCTTCTAAAACATAAGTTGAAAATTTGTTTAATACCAAAATCAAAAAATCTTTCATTCTGATGGGGTGGTGAATTCTAAGGCAATACTTTTAAATAATTCTTATTTTTACACGACATAATGCATCAACTTTCTTGCCCCTATACTTCAAAACAAAATGATGTTATCGAAAGAAAACACTAACATATTGTTGAAACTAAACATGCACTTATTACTTATGCATCTGTTCCTTTAAAATTTTAGTTAGAAGCATTTGCACTGTAGTTTATCTAATAAATTGAATGCCTATTGTTTCTCAAATAAAAATTTCACGATATAAAGCCCTTTTTTAAAAATCTCCTGACTATTCCCACTTGCAAGCCTTCGGTTACTTATGTTTTCCTTGGTTTGTCTATACAAGTTCAATAAATTAGAATTTTGATATGCTAATTATAGTTTTTTGGGACACAACAGTGTTTATAAAGGATATCGACACCTTAATTTAGTTATTAGAAATATATATATCATGTCATGTTACCTTTGACGAACATGCCTTTCCTTCTTCCAATGCATCACCACCTCAATCACCTTCTCACAGCCTAGCTCCTACTTTTGACTCTTTCTATGTGGTGACCTCAAATTTCTACTCCTCACAACACTACTTAGTCCACGAGTAACTGTTCATCCTCATAACTCTACAAGTACAGCATGTCAATCTCATGATTCTTTCATGGCAGCAACACTTAGTTTCATCACCATGTCACTTGATGGTAGAAGTATTCCAACCAAACCCATTAGACCACTTTAACTTAGGATCACCTTTAGCCCTTTCTCGTCTTGAACCTCATCCACCACCATTAGCCATCACTGCACCCTTTTCCCACACTAACCAACCAACCAACCAACCTACCACAATGCACCCATCCCATGACCACCCGATTTGAATTGAGTATCTTCAAGCACAAAATATTATACCACACCCATCATCCTTTGCCAACTGCACTCAGTATATCCTATCCCATTGAACCTGCATATTATATACAAACCTCAAAGAGTTCAAAGTGGAGATGATCCATGGATCTTGAATTTATGTCTCTTTGTCCCCTTTTAGTCAAATATCAATGATATTGGTTGCAAATGGGTGTTTTGAATTAAACACAACCAAGACGGATCCATCAATAAATACCAAATTTGCTTGGTTGCTAAAGGCTTTCACCAACAACCCGGAGTTGATTTTATTAAGAAATTTAGTCCCATCATCAAACATACTATAATTCAAACTATTCTCATAGTTGCTTTGACTCATAATTGGCTACTCCATCAATTGGTCGTAAAGTGAGCCTTTTTACATATTGATGGTATTGGCTACTCCATAAATGTTGTTTATATCCCAACCTCTTAGTTATATTGATTCATTATACCCTACTAATATTTGTCAAATGTCAAATCAATTTACAGCCTTTGGCAAGCTCCTCATGCTTGGTACGAAAAGTTTGGCTCCAAGCTTAAGGAGCTGGGATTCATTATTTTGCAATCAACTCCTTCAATATTCATATATCATCATGGTAACATTATACTATATCTTCTTCTCTATGTTGATGATATCATTCTCATGGGTAATAATCATATTACTCTCCACAAGCTCATTGCCAAACTTGCTACATCATTTAAGATGAATGATATGGTTTTTGGCATCAAAATGGATTGCTCGAGTGATGAAGTTTTCTTATATCAATTTAAGTGCATTCTGGACTTCTCATAACACACCAACATGCTCAGTTGCAAACTATGTTCAAGTCCTTTCTCCATTAAAAAGTTGGGCTGCGTGAATAGTCCATTCTTAATGATCCTTCATTTTATCAAAGTATTATTGAAGCCTCCAATACGTAACCTTAACATGATCAGATATTACTTTTTCAGTCAATTAGGCTTGCCAATTCTTACAACATCTCACAGAGGCTCAAATGGTAGCAGTCAAATGCATACTTCAATTTCTTAAAGGAATAATCACTTTTGGGCTTCAACTATGCCAGGTCCATTAAATCTTATTGTATACTCTGATGCAGAAAACAACCCTATTGAGAGACGTTCTACAAGTGTATTTTGTATATTTCTTGAACCTAATCCCATTTTTTGGAGTGCTAAAAAGCAAATAATAGTTGCTTGATCATCTATTGAAGCAAAGTATCCATTGCTTGCCCAAACTGCCACTAAACTGTAATGGTTATGTTCTCTCTTATGTGAACTACGTACTCTTCTCTGCTATGTTCCTCTAATATGGTGTAACAATAAGTCAGTCATTTCTCTTACCTTCAATCTAGTTTTTCATATAAGAACTAAACACATCAAGATCGACTATCATTATGCGAGAGAATTGGTTGGTCGTAAGCTTGAAGATGTCTAATTCATTTCATCTATAGTTGTTAACATCTTCACTAAAAGTTTTCACTGGAACGACATTTGGGTTTTGCAGTTTAAGCTTCACATTCAATTGAATCCTTAGCTTAAGGAGGGATGATAATAAATAATTCAAATTTGAATTTGAATTGTTGTTATAATTTGTCCTCTAATTTTGATGAAGATTCCCAAGAGATAATTTGATGAAGATTCTTAAGATATACATCCACAATCTCGATGATTTGATGAAAATTCTCAAGATATGATCAAAGCTTTCAAGATATGACTTGGTGAACATTTTAAAGATATGATTTGATGAAAATTCTTGAGATGTGATAAATATTCTTAAGATACCACCAACTAATGATTTTTTTTTTTTATATACTAAATGCCCATATATTTCTCTCTTGTAATTCTCCTATAATCTCTCTGTAAAATATTTTGTACATTATATGTGTGTGACCAGTGATGGAAAAGCAAGCTTTTTAGCCATATTTCCCTTTCTTTTTAGCACTATAGTAGTGTATTCTTTCTAGTCCAAGGTAGGATTAACTTAGATTGGACTACAAAAATCTCAACTGGGAACTTGGTTAGAGTAGACTAAGTGATTTAGATACTGAATTAGGTTAAAATTTATCATCAACCTCTCCTAACTAGTTGCAGCCCTAGTTTCAACACCACTTGTAGACAAAATGAGAACTCCTGATACAAGAAAGATTTATACACGTTGAAATCTAACTTATCCTAAAAGATCAAATTATTTACATTTTAAACTTATTTATTTATATAATTTCTCTCATTAATTATATTATATGAAACTAGTTAAGTGTTGCATTGGAGAAGTTGGCGACCCAATAAAGTGAAAATGAGACCACAGTCGCACCAAACATGACTTGCAAAACCTTTCACATGCGCATCATGATTCAGTTAAGCATGCACAGCCAGAACCATAATAAAATAAAATAAAATAAAACAGCATGCACAGGAAATAAAATAAAATAAAAATATGTAGTAAAATAAAATAAAATAAAACTGTTAAAAAGCATGGTAGCTAGTTGAAGCTTAAAATAAAAAGCATGCACAGAAAAGAAGGAAAGTGTCTCTGAGTGGTCCATTCTAAGATTAACATTATGGATTTCGAATTCTTGCTGAAGACCCACTTCCCCAGCACCAGCAAGCCCGTCCCTTGTGGCCCCCATGTATCAAGGAAGAACCGGAGCTTTGGAATTGGATTTAATCAGAAACGTATCAGAGCGACATTGCTCAGTGTAGCATATTTAGGACTTCTCTAGATTACACGGTTGCAATATGGCTGTTAAAATATGCACTCAACTAGGATATGAGTCAAACATGAATCCCAAAGTTCGCCATGATTTACAATCAATTGGAGGGAAAAATAAAAAGAAAAATAATACTAAGCGTTATTTTCTTGTCTAAATTGCCCGAATTCTTTGCATGATTTCTTCCTAAACTAGTTTAATGAAGAAGTGTGTATCACAACATAGCAACATTTTCCACTCGTATGGTCTGATGAATTTAGGCTCCCGTGTATCAAGGCTTGCATCAAGGCGGCCCTCTTCCCTCCTGTCTATTTATTGCACTATATATGTACTGGAATCTCTTTGTTGCCATGCGGACGAGAGTAGATGCGAGACAAGCTTGTGCGGCGTGACTAAACGCTTGTCGCATAAATAAACCGCTTCTCCATGACTCTAACGCAACATCTTTGTTTATATAATCATAAAGGAAAGTTGGACTTGAAAAAAACTGTGAAGAATGCAGTGATGTTGGACTGATATCGAGGTCGTTGCTGGGAGTGGGCGAGAATTATGGGCCAAAAAAGAATCAATAGATTTTCTTACTTTGGTCATTTCATGTTCATATTGCTATCATATTAAGCAGAATCAGTCCTTGAGGAAAGTTGAGAGGCTCTAGTTGGCTGTGAGACCTTAGTTTATCACGCGCCGCATGCTGGGACTAGGCTTCAACATCAATAGGTGAGCCAAAATGATAAAGAGGTGTACTCATTCAATCAATCCTCGTTAGATGTGAGCATTGCAAATGCTAGATTCGAAAGAGATGTTTTTTATTTTGGTGGCTGGGAATTACGCGACGGTGGCTTGGCTTGTCCCGCGAACCATTCCGTCTTTCAGAGAGGACAACGTTTGGTGGACTAGGGTCGGGTCGTTTTCGCTTGTAAACAGGTAGCCAACCACAAGTACCATATTTTCTAGCTAAATTCTCGGGGATTAAACTGGACTTCCTATTCTCAGCTTGTTAATTATTTATTAAGTGATCTAAAATCCGTTGTCCCAGTTCCAACTAGGACAAGATGGCCCATAATCTAGACTTTTTATATGATAATGTTAGATTTAAATTTGTTGCGCTTTGACCAAATTTTTTAAAAATAATAAGAAGTCCTTGTGAAAAAAATATCTTCTCTGGGCATGACTTATGCTGTGACAAACAGTAATTACTTGAACCTATAAACACGAGGCTTTTCATGTATGTGGACCCTCCATGCATGACCATATCTCACAAACAAATTAACATGTTGCCAGAAATATACCTAACTCAATTCTCTTTCTAATTCATCACCACAAACCAGAATTCGAAGCCTATAGTTCCCACACTGTTTCATTGACCCTTGGATTTGAGATTGGATTCAAATTCCCGTTCCCCTAATAAGTTTACCTCCACTTCTCCCTTCATCATCAATAAAAAAACATTCTCAATTTCTTTATTATTTTCTTTCGATGCAAAAGATGATAACCCATTGGATTGAGTAATGTGATATCCTGTCTCATAAATGAAACAGAGCATCTCAAAGCTCCTTCCATTGTGAGAAAAATTGAGAAGCCTGGTGTGACAGGAGATGGTATTAGAGCTTAGGCATCAAGTCCTTAGGGAGTTTGGGTAGATTACTCTCTAAAGGCATAGAGAGGTTATCTTGGATGATTATATTATGATTTTGAAATTGGCCCAACTGATTTGGGATGATATTTAAATTGACTTGAAATTTTATCTTAATTAATTATTTTGTAATGATGGATGCAAATGGTCATCAAAAGAAGAGGAGGTTGTACCAGATGACCAACCAAGTTTGCCGGCAGATCAGTAACTTCAGCTCTTCATTAGGAGGAATACTCAAATCTTTCTCAATTCGTAGTATACCTCAGCAGGAGGAGCACATGGAGCATTCATTTGAAATTCACCCAAAAGGATAAGATGATTTTGTTTCTTCACAAGATAATGAAGACATTTATGGACTTTAAACAACAACAATGAATGGAAAAGATGCAGCGGATGCTGGAAATACAATAGTAGCAGCGTATAGAAGGGATGCAACGGTTGTTGGAAATATAAAGCAGTAACGGATGAAAGAGATGCAGTGGATGTTGGAAATACAACAGCAGCAACGGATCGTGAAGATGCAACAATGGATGGAGATGCAACAGTAATTCATGCAGAGGCAACTGCAGCTTCAACAACATTTCCTTAGTAACTCCATAGCTCAGAATCTCAAAGAGAGGGACAGGTCAGCCTATCAGAGTTCAAGCTAATTGCTCTACCTCCTTTCTGAGCTACTGATAACCCTCTAGAGGCCGAGTACTAGTCTGGAATGCCTTGTTACAGATAGGGTCACATTTGCATCATTTATGTTTGAGAGGGAGGTAGATGATTAGTGGAAATCTGAGTCCTCCAAGAGGGGTTGAGATGCTCCATCTAGCTCTTAGGAAAAATTCAAATTTGCCTTCTACGACAAAGTATTTCCCTCACGGTGTCTATCACCAAAAGCTCATCGGATTTAATAGATTAGAACAAGGCAATATGTTAGCGTTTCAGTACATTACTAAGTTTGAAGACTTAGGTATGCTTCAAACCTCACACGTGATTATGCCGAGTGAGCGGGAAAGCTCCAGAGTTGATTGTAGTAACAGATTAGATGAGGGGTGTCTAACTTCGAGTTATCCATCTATAAGGTAGCAGTGAATAAGGCCTTAGTTACAGAAAGGGGCTGAATGAAGAGTAAGTAGAGTAAGATCAAATAATGAAGAAGAGGAGCAGGTGGAGTGAAGCATCAGGTCAAAGTAGTTGACGTGCAAATTCTAAGGTAAAGAAACCAGTCTCTTTTACCACCATCAAAGACTAGAAGAGTGCTATCCAATGCTCCATTTATGGTAGACCTCATTTTTGAAGTGCATGCAAGTAGAACCAAAGTAATTATTACATCTACGGATAGTCAGGCTACATCACAACCCATCGCCAAAGAAGCAGGAAGGCCATCAAACACCAAATATATGAGCAGCTAAGGACCAGAGACCTAGGACTTAGGCAAGAGTCCATGCCCTTACCCGCAAGATGCTAATGTATCAAAGACTATGGTGGTAAGTACTATTAATAATCATCAATTCTTTTTATAATTAGTTATAATGTTTATAATATAGTAATTAAAAGTTTAAAATTTATGATAAGTAAGGCTTCAAATTCTTAGCTAACCAAAGCTCATTTTAGAGGGGTAACCCCGTCAGCCTGATTTTGGATCTTTTCAAAGATTGATCTTAGAAGTATGGACATTAAGAATCTTTAGTTATAATTTAAGAGTAATTATATTGCAGTTTTTATAGACTCTATGATTGAGCTAAAATCTTACTTACAAGGAACATTTTGTCACGATAGTAGATGGAGAGGAGCAGGTTTCTGTAGCATTGTGTCTTCTCTTATATCAAAGAGTGGTGGAGCCATCACATTGAAAGAGAATCCACTTGGGAGCTCAAGAAAGAGATGAAGGCTAAATATCCTTTGTTATTCATCTCATCAAATACCTCAATTTCAAGGATGAAATTTTTTAGGGGATTAGAAATGTGATACTCTATTTCACAAATGAAACATAGCATCTCAAAGCTCCTTCTTTTTGTGAGAAAAATCGAAAGCCTCTCGACCTCCTCCTTCTTCCCATCCAAAAACTAGCTTCAATGATCTCTAACCACTCGGTTAACAATCCTAGAAGCCATGCCACAATCACCCCAGACAGGTGTTGGTTTGAGGGTGTAACAAGTAAGATTTTGGACCCTTTCCTTTTTTTTTAAAAAATTTTAACCAGATGAGGGATGCTTCACTAATATCCCATTATAACAAGGCCTTGTGAAATATTATTATATTGTCATAAAGAGAAGTAATAGTTATTGCATAATACTGTCATAAACAACATTAACAATTATTACTTGTTTCTCCAACAAGAAAAAAAGAAAAAAGTCTAATTGCAAGATGTAACCTTTGTTCACTTGGATTGACATTTTTGCTCTAAAGTAGCAAACATTAAGATCATCATTGTTAGCCTAATTTGCTAGTTTTCATAAACCTCCTAGTCGCGGTGGTGCTGTCCAGAATTACCAAGCTCTGGCTATGTCATATTGGATGTTACGATTTTCAAGACTTCGAACTCATTGAGCCGATACTGAATCTTCCTATGCTACATATCATAATTCTGTCCATCAAGTGTCTCGCCTCATTGAGGTCAGCTACTACAGATATGAAGGCCATTACTATATTCAGTCAAGTAAGATTTAGACATTAGGCACATAACTCAGTGGATTTCAATATCAAAGAAAAAATGATTAGATTTTAAATATTCCTTCTTATAAATAGAGTCGAAAATTTCGCTAAGCTCATAATTATCACTCATTTGAAAAGACAACATTATGTAATCCAATAATTTTCTAAAGAACCCATCTCCAATGTCCACAAAACCAATACAGATTGGAATGAATCCATATAGCTAACACATGCTAGAACTAATCCATATAGCCAACACAGGATGTAACTAATTCATGTAGCCAATGTAGGCTATAACTAATTCATATACTATACCAAGCATATAGTTCATGCCAACAAAATGCATAAAGATTTGGCATACACATTACCTATGCACTAAGCATAAATAATGCCCACAGAAAAAAAAAAGAAACTACTGACATAAATGCCTTTCGTACACTAAGCATAAATAATTATATCAATAGAAATAATATACAGAAATAGGCATAAACTATATCTATACACCAAGCATAAATAATTAAGCTAACAGAAAAATTTCTCATAAAAGAAAATGCATATAGTGTGGCACTAATACTATCTATGTATTGAGCACAAACCATTATAACTCATCTAGAAAATTCTCAATAAAATTTTCATAATTTTCAATGAATTTCTTTGATTTTTTGTAATTTTTTCTGGATTTTTTATTTTTTTGAATTTTTCTAATAATTTTTAAAAAATAAAAATAAGAAAAATTAAAGTCCCATATGGCACGCCACATCAGCGTGGGACCAATGCCACATCAGCACACAACAGTATGAAGTGCCATGTCGGCATGCCATGAGACTGACATGCAAGTGTCCACGTTATTGACATGTCAACCTGGACCCCATGCCATGTCAGCATTGATTGCCATGTTTACATGCACACGCCAGCATGCCACAAGGTCTGCCATGTCACCCCTACCTCAGCACATGTCAGCCTGCATGGCACCACGTAAGCGCTACATTAGCGTGATACGTGGCGAGCCACATCATCAAAGACCTGGCTGAGGTCAGTGCCATTTGGCTGTCTCGTTGGCATTGAGCTGACGGCTACAACGTTAGCTGCTAAACCTTTTTTTTTTTTTTTTTTTCTTATGGAAAATGGGGAAACAAATGCCTCTAAAGTTTGCTAAATTTACGGATGGATGGCATCTGTAAACTCAACAAACCCCCTGTGCCTGCTGCATGTGCAGCAGCGGTGGGAAGGCTTTCCCAACCTATGAGGGAAGAGATGCGACGGCCTCTCTGGCGGTCAGCAAAGGTGATGCCGATCGCCATTTGGGATCTGATGAGGGGGGGGTTGATGCTGTGGCTCCCTCGATCGCAGCGATGAGCAGGTCGGTGGCCACTAGCTGCCGCACCCTGCTCCACCAGTGCCTCCTTCAGCATCATCCAGCGAGCGCTACCTGCATGTGTCCCACACCTATGAGGGAAGAGGTGCGACGGCCTCTCTGGCGGTCAGCAAAGGTGATGCCGATCGCCATTCCAGTGCCTCCTCCAGCGAGCGCTACCTGCATGTGCAGCAGCGGTGGGAAGGCTTTCCAAACCTATGAGGGAAGAGGTGCGACGGCGACGGCCTCTCTGGCGGTCAGCAAAGGTGATGCCGATCGCCATTTGGGATCTGATGAGGGGGGGTTGATGCTGTGGCTCCCTCGATCGCAGGGATGAGCAGGTCGGTGGCCACACTAGCTGCCGCACCCTGCTCCAGTGCCTCCTTCAGCATCCTCCAGCGAGCGCTACGCCAAGGGTGAAGGGGGGAGTATGGAGGTGGTCACCAGCTAACCAAATGCTTTGATTCTAATTGCTAAACGGAGGTGTAACACCCCAAGCACACCTGCTAGGCCATTTAACTTGATAGCGGGCTGAAACTATGTGATCCAAAAACTCGAATGAAAGTTAATGGATAGAAAGTGAACTTGAGTTATAAGTACATAACACTTTCTTTTCCATTCAATGTTGGACTAAATTTGAGGTATCACAGTCTCCTCTTCGTATAATGCGATATCCTCGTCGCACGCCACAAGCTAGCCAGAATCTATCCTCGAGCCGGATTGTTAGTGTTGCAAGTGTGGCTCCACGCCATGGCGGAACTCCTGCACGACACCACCATCTAATGGATAGCCCTTTCCTCATGTCCACCAACTTTCGCACACTCGGATTGGCTCTGATACCATTTGTAACGCCTTCAGCCCACCTGTTGGCCTAATTAATCCAATAGTGAGCTGAAACCACTAGCCTAAAAACTTGAGTGGAAGTTAATGGGCAGCAAGTGGACTTAAATTATAAGCATATAATACTTTCTTTTCCATCCAATGTGTGACTAAATTTGGAGTATCATAATCTCTTCTCCTTATAATGCGACGTCCTCGTCGCACGCTACAAGCTAGCCAAAATCCACCCACGAGCTGAGTCGTTAGTGCTGTAAGGGTGCTCCACGCCATAGTGGGACTCCACCATCATTCCATGGGTAGCCTTTTTTCATGCCCACCAACTTTTGCATACTCGAATTGGTTCTGATACTATTTGTAACGCCCACAGCCCACCTGCTAGTCCAATTAACCCATTAGCGAGCTAAAACCACGTGACTCAAAAACTTAAGTGGAAGTTAATAGGTAGCAAGTGAGTTGAAACCACGTGGCCCAAAAACTCGAGTGGAAGTTAATGGATAGCAAATGACTTGAGTTATAAGCACATAACACTTTCTTTTCCATCTAATGTGAGACTAAATTTAAGGTATCATAAGAGGACATACCTTTATCGAAGGAAGAAGCTATGAGGGATTGTTAGGCCACCAATGGAGGCTATCAGAGCCTTTTATGGCTCCACACTCCAATCTAAAATGTCCAAAGAAAAAAAGGTCGCTGAAGAATCAGAAAGTGAGAGAGAGAGCTCGTCTCTTCATAATAAAGAATCATCTCTGTTTTCAATCCGAACTGCACAAAATGGTCACCACCTCACCGTGGGGTGGTGAGCCAGATGGATGGATTTGCATCGATGCATGACCTGGCACCCAATGCTAAATCAGCTCACTATAGTATATTTAAGACTTTTATATTACGTGGTTCTAATATGGCTGTTAAAATATGCACTGAACAAGGATACGAGTCCAAAGCTCGCCATGATTTGCACTCGATTGGAGAAAAAAAGCCTGATAGAAAGTATTATTTTCTTGCCTCAATTGGCCGCATTCTTTGCATGATTTCTTGATAAACTAGTTTAAACGAAGAAGTGTGCATCGCAACATGCCTCATTTTCCACTTCCTTCGGTCTTCTATGGTCTGATGAAGTTTAGGCTCCCGAGTATCATGGCTTGCATCAAGGCGGCCCTCTTCCCTCCTGTCTATTTATCACACCATAAATGTACTGGAATCTCTTTGTTGCCATGCGGACAAAAGTTGACGCGAGACAAGCTCGCGCTGCGTGAGTGAACTCTTGCCACATAAATAAACGGCCTCTCCACGACCCCAACGCGACGTTTTTGTTTATATAATCATAAAGTAAAGTTGCGCTTGTCATTAAAAAATTGAAACGAATGCAGCAATGTGGGACCAATGTCGAGGTCGTTGCTGATAGTGGGCGAGATTTATGGGCCAAAAGAAAAAATCCATAGATTTTTCCAACTTTGACCATTTCATGTTCATATTGCTATCGTATTAAACAGAACCGGTTTTTTTTATTATTTTTTATTTTTTAAGGAATCGTGAGGAAGAAAGGCATTCCCACGTAAAAATTTATTGAAATCAAAAGTATTTGTAAAATTAAATATCTATAAAAGGTTATAAGAAGATAAGAGAGAGGATATTACAAAGTTTTTTATGATAACCCAGCCATTTCATGAGGCAAATATCTTTTGAAGGATCAAAGATTAGAATAGGCATTTATTGAGAAAGATTTTGAATTTCTCTCATTTCGAATATACTACATGGATGAAGTAATTAGTTAATCAAAGGTATTTTCTTTCTTCTTTATTTTGACTAAAGTATCAATAGACTTTCAAGGTAGATTGGTTAGTCCTAGTGCCCTCAATAGGTACTGTAAAATCAATTTTAAGTAGGGTATCTGATAAATAAATAGTCAATAGACTTTCATAAAGCATACATTCAGTACCCATGACCTAATCCTTCTTCTTCAAATTATCCCCTCTGTGCAGTACCTATGACCATGTCTCACAGACAAATTAACATGTTGCCAGAAATATACCTAACTAGTTCTCTTTCTAATTCATCACCACAGGTCAGAATTCGAAGCCAATGGTCCCCATATCGACCCTTGGATTTGAGAACAGATTCGAATTCTGTTTCCTTAGTATGCTCACCTCCACTTATCTCTTCAACACCATAGATAATATTCTCAGTTTTTTTGTTTTCTTTTGATTCAAATTTAAAATTATTATTTTGGTCAGGTGAACGATAAAAAATGACAAACAATGAATGCTAATTTTATTACGTTACAATGATTATAATAAGATAACTAGCTGCTAGCAACTATTATGTAAATTAGCATTGGATACCAAATGCTGAAGCATATGTAATTTTACTTTGATAATTACACAGAGCATGAGAGCAAGTCCTTTTAAGATGGACTTAAGACCCTTCAGTTCTTCAAAAATTATGGTAGCATGCTTTGTTTTTTTTTTTTTTTTTGATATTCTCAACATTCGTTAAGTTAGTTTTTTTTAAAAATATTTTATAATATAACTTACAGCACTAGCTGATCGTTTCCTTTTGATGTGCTGCATTATCTTTCCCCTCCAATTTTATTTGTGTTTGCCTCAAGCTGTTGAGTTAACTTTTGCTTTTAAACCGCCATTAAACTTACCCAAGCGCCCCTTTTATCACGTGGGCATTTTTGTCATCCTAATGCAGCGCTGGCCCCCCCGCTCCCGGTCCCCGCTTCCGCTTCCGCTTCCACGGCCGCAACGCATTCCGTGAATCATTCTACGCTCCCCCCTCTACTCTCGCTGGCTATAAAACTCCCGCTAACTTCTCATATCTCCATAGCACCAACAACATCTGCACTAAAGGATGGGTATTCCGAGAGAGTTTCATTTCTTTCCTTTCTATGTTCTTCTTCTGTTACCTTCATTGGTCCTTTCCCAATACCCACCATTCGCTTGTGATTCTTCAAACCCGTCCACCAAATCCTTTACTTTTTGTGAAACAGCATTACCCATTGACCAAAGAGTGGATGATCTCATCTCACACTTAACCTTGGAAGAGAAGATAGCTCAGTTGAGTGATAGCGCCCCTTCAATCCCCCGGCTCGGCGTGCCAGCCTATAAATGGTGGTCTGAGTCACTTCATGGGGTCTCAAACTGGGGCCGTGGCATGCACTTCACAGGCCCCATTCACTCCGCAACAAGCTTTCCTCAGGTCATTCTCACTGCAGCAACCTTCGATCCCCAGATTTGGTATCAGATTGGACAGGTTCGCTCTCTATGCTCTTCAGTCTAATGTAGTTCCGGAGCTCATCCTTCCAGTAAATGCCATTGCTATAGAGGAATCAATATCCTCATTGTCTGACTCCTCCTGAAACCAAAGTTTGGTAAACTAATTTGTCAACAAATTCCTTGCACTATATGATCATTAATGCAGCTTGTTAATGATATAAAAGTGAAGATATAGACCGAATTAAAGTTGTTGAATCACGAAAGCTAGTCATCAGAGTGTTCTCTGTTTTATAGATTTTGGAGGCCATTGAAAGTAATTTAATGGCTAATGTGAATATTATTGCTATGGATGTATAGACATTACTGAACAAACGCTAGCTCTAAAAGAATTTGATCTTGGGTAGTTCTATCTTCTTGTTGCATTTGAAGCTTAATGGTGTCAAAACCTGGACGGTTTAAAATATGTTACTGCCATCGTAGTTCAGGTACCATCAAATCATATCAAAAGTTGTCTGCAAAAGAATTTGATCACGGGTAGTTCCATCTTCCTACTGAATTCGATGTCCACTGGTATCGAAGCTTGTACAGCTCGACATGTTGCATAAACTTAGAACTGGTGTGAATGTTGTTGAAGTATAGATGCTAGTAGTCTCTCTCACAACATTTATGAAGATTATGATGATGAGAGTTTTCCTTTTTCCTTTTTTTTGGTTCTTTTTAACTCTCTTGTTATATTTCAAGGTTATTGGAATCGAGGCACGGGCGATTTACAACAACGGCCAGGCAGAAGGGTTAACATTCTGGTCGCCAAACGTCAATATATTCAGGGATCCCAGGTGGGGCAGAGGCCAGGAGACTCCTGGCGAGGACCCGACGACGGCAAGCAAGTACGCAGCCTATTTTGTCAGGGGATTGCAGGGTGATTCCTTCAAAGGGTGAAGCTCTACAGAGCTTAAGGCTTCAGCTTGCTGCAAGCACTACACTGCATACGATATGGATAATTGGCATGGAAAAACTCGATACACGTTCGACGCTCTTGTAAGTAGCTAACAGTAAGGTCTGTTGTGATTGGAGGACAATTTACTTGACTTTGATTAGTTTCTTTTGGAGTTCAGGTTTCAGTGCAGGATTTGGAGGACACTTACCAGCCTCCTTTCAAAAGCTGCGTCGAAGAAGGTAGGGCCAGTTGCATCATGTGCTCGTACAACAGCGTCAATGGAGTCCCAACATGTGCTGATTACAATCTCTTGTCAAAAACAGCAAGGAACTCTTGGGGATTATACGGGTAAGATGTTAATTGGCCTCTGAACTGGTCGTTATTCTATAGTTCTGGCTTTCCATTACTACTCTATAGTCATTAGTCATCTTCATGGGACCTAATAACTGGGATCTTGCACTCCCCTTCTTAGCCAAATATCAAGTATCATCAAAAAAACAGAGTAGCTTTATTCTTTTTTTGGGAAATAAGGTGTGCCATGAAGTAGATTGT
The DNA here is from genome assembly GCA_017589505.3 of Metroxylon sagu. Lineage (NCBI taxonomy): Eukaryota > Viridiplantae > Streptophyta > Magnoliopsida > Arecales > Arecaceae > Metroxylon > Metroxylon sagu. The sequence continues at coordinate 464,202 of JACVBY030000412.1, forward strand.
GGTTGTTGGGATGGGACCAACTTCATTGGTGTGAGGTTGAAATGTTATTTTCTGCAAAGTACAGCGGGGCCACCAGCTGATCTAAGGCTGGTTGGCAGGTTGGATGATCTTGTCTGTTGCTCATATCGACATCTTCATAATTCCAAATATCAGCTACTAACCTTTCTCTTATTTTGGATCAGATACATTGCCTCAGACTGTGATGCAGTTGCCCTCATCCATGGTGCTCACGGCTATGCTAAAACGCCAGAAGATGCAGTTGGAGATGCTCTCAAAGCTGGTATGAAGTGTTTAGAGGCTTACTCTGTTTTAAATATCTACTGCTTAAAACTAATTGAGCCTTCCCCCAAGCCTGACTGGTTTGAACAGATAAATTGCTTGGTATCTGAAGGTCGGCTGGCAAGCAAGCCTAATAACAATAAACTCTAACAAAAATGCTGCTTATTATAACTTACACCTGCATTTGGATTTGAAAATATCTTCCTTTTTCTTGTTTCGGTATAATGCAAAAGTAAATTGAAAAACAGTGACTTATTAGAGAATATCAAGACAGTGTTACTAAAATTGTATTCAATGTTATAAAATTAAGATATGCATTTAGATATAAAAAATATCTTCTTCTTCTTCTTTTTAAGTATCTGCTGTTTAGGAACAGGGACCAGTAAATCTTTAACACTGGAGGTATAAGCATGCATCGTAAGTTTCAGCAACGAAGTATGTGGCCATAAGACAACACAATTTTCCCAAACTAGCAAAAGAGAAAGGAAAACAATCCATAATTCTAAATTGGTGAAAATAACCATATTCTAGAGGTCAGGGTGGTAAATTAGGCTGTCATTTCTTTGTTTTTTCACTGCTTTTCCTGTGAACCACCTCTTATTCTTCTTGCAATTCATATACATCAAAAACTTTTAGCAATTCAACAACATGATGGGGCGGTCACTATAGTTCAAAACTTCTAAAATTTCAGGAATGGATTTGGACTGTGGCGACTACGTGCAAAGATATGCTATGTCTGCTGTCCAACAAGGAAAGCTATCTGAGAAGGACATAAACAGAGCTCTCCGCAACCTATTCACCACCAGGATGAGGCTGGGGCTATTCAATGGAAATCCAAAATTCCTAGCCTATGGCAGTATTGCTCCGACCCAAGTCTGCACACAAGAGCATCAGAACTTGGCCCTAGAAGCAGCCAGAGATGGCATCGTTATGTTGAAGAACTCTGTCAATACCCTTCCTCTGTCTAGATCAAAAGTTACATCCCTTGGAGTGATTGGCCCAAATGCAAACAGTGTTATGAAACTTATTGGCAACTATGCCGGGCCTCCATGCAAATACATCACTCCACTTCAGGCCTTGCAGAGCTATGTTAAGAACACCAGATACTTATCTGGGTGTGACACTGCTGCTTGCAATCCAAGTTCAATCAATGAAGCGGTCCAGTTGGCAAGCTCGGTGGACTATGTGGTTATGTTCATGGGGTTGGATCAAGACCAGGAGAAGGAAGGGCTTGATAGGGAGAACTTGGTTCTCCCAGGAATGCAGCAAAGCCTTATCACCAGTGTGGCAAGAGCGGCAAGAAGGCCTGTGATCTTGGTGCTGTTATGTGGAGGTCCGGTAGATATCACATTTGCCAAGTATGAAACCAAAATTGGAGGTATCTTGTGGGCTGGTTATCCTGGTGAAGCTGGCGGACCGGCAATTGCACAGGTTATTTTTGGAGAGCATAACCCAGGTGAGACTTCCTAGTTTCTGCTTTGCCTATGCTATCCCCTAGTCTTAGTAATAATATCTATAGCACAAGCACTTCACTATTTCACCTGTCACCTATGTTCAGAATGCATAATTAAGATGATAGTGTGTCAAAGTTATTCTGTTCAAGATTAAATTTGGAAACTCGAAAGCAAATTATGAATCCATGATTAGGAATATCTATCCATAGCCCCCTTCCTTTTTCTTTACCTTCTATTGCTTTGTTTAAGTTCTCTCCGGAGGAAGCTGATAGAGTTGATCAACCCAGATAAACTATAAGATCTCTAATATAGACGATAGCTTACCCAAAATTTGTACCTCTTAGGACTAAATCTTGTGATCATTACTCGGTGCTAACTCTGAAAAGTTGCTGAATGGAGAAATTTCTTTATGATAAAGCCACTTGGAAAAATAGTTGGCATTTGATCCTTTGAATCTATTGCAAGCAAAGCAGAATGTGAAGCATTTCCTTAAAAGTTTCTAAGGCTTTATAAGATAGCATTTATTCTCCACCGACCTTTCTAACAATCCAAACTTTTTACTCTTAATTTCATTTTTTTATGAATTGACTAGCTAAAGATCAGAAACTTTAGATGTTAAAGCGATTTGTTTTATTGTTCTAATGTAGGGGGAAGATTGCCGGTCACTTGGTATCCACAGTCTTTCACAAGTGTCTCCATGACCGACATGAGGATGAGAGCTGACCCTGCCTCTGGATTCCCAGGCCGCACCTACCGATTCTACACTGGCAAACCTGTGTTTGAGTTTGGTTATGGCCTCAGCTACTCAAAATATTCTTACGAATTTAGTTCTGAATCTGAAAACACAGTCTACATGAACAAATCAATCAGCCTTGATGCGTTCAAGATGTCAGATACTCTGAGTTATGACATCACAACTTTGGGCTCTGAAGCATGTGAGAAGCTGAAGTTCTCGACAGTTGTTGGAGTTAAAAATCATGGACCAATGGATGGAAAGCATCCAGTGTTGCTTTTCCTGCGCTGGCCTAATGCCTTGCATGGAAGGCCTATGAAACAATTGATAGGATTCCAAAGCCTGCACCTGAAGGCCGGTGAAAGAGCCGGTGTCAAATTTGTTGTGAGCCCATGCGAGCACCTCACTCGAACCAACATAGATGGCAAAAAGGTGTTGGACCGGGGATCTCATTTCTTGGTGACAGGGAGAAAGGAATATCAGATCAGCATCATGGCATGAACTGCCTATGAGAGTTCAAAAACCGAGTAATATGCTTCTTCTCATGAGAAAAAAACTTAGCACTATCCAGTAGACCCTTGTAGGTGTAGCTCAGGGAAATGCACTAGAGTTCTCTTTCAAACTCGATCCAAATGAGAAATAAATGCTGTCTTAGTGAAGCATCTTCCTTCTAGGTTTTTTTTTTTTTTAATAAGTGAGATTTAAAGGAGCATAGGATGTCTTTTTGACAGAGAATTGGAGGAAGCAAGCTTCCCCCATTGTATTGATTTTGTAAAAGATACAGAGGAGCATAGGATGTCAAAGAGAGAATGTATCTTTCAAAGATTTTAGGAAATCCATGTAATGTTTCCAATATTTGGGAGAAGATGAGCGTGGCCTGTCTGATTCAATCGATTTGTGTCATTTTATGATATATAAATATATATTGTCATCTTCAGTAATGTTAACAAACTGAAGTCAGTGGAATGTGTTCCACTACAAATATTCATGTGCTGTCTTTCCTCCATCCATGATGGTGCAAGGATAACCTTCTCATTCAAAGTTGCCGCTTCAAGACCATCTCCAGTTCTCACCTTTATTAGCCACTCGCTAGGCTGATAAGAGAAGATTTGAAGCTCTACAAGAGCAGTACCACCAGATCACTGTCTCTTGTACCTAGGAAAGCTGCAGTGTTGGCCTTGAAACCAATAAGAAGAACCAACGAGTTTCAATCTTTGATGGATTGAGCAACCCAAAGCCCTCCTCAATCATTACAGAGGTGAGGAAGGATAAAAAAATCATCGAAGGGCCGACCTTTAGGGTCACTAAACAAGGGCAAGTAAATGACATCTTTACTATACCTGTCACCAAGAAACAAAGACATAGGCATGTCTCAAAAGAAATCAACAAAGAGAAGGGGGCAAACTCCAAAACCCCTTGGCCATGTCCAGGCCCAAGAAGATCGACTAGCATGTAAACTCAAAGTCCTAGTCAAAAACTCTTTTAGCCTGCTATATAATGTGGTTAAAAATGCTACCACCACCCAACTTAAATTTCATCATGAGCTGAGCACAGACAAAGGGCAACCTTTGAAGTTACATAAAAAACCAAGTTCCAGAGAATCCATAAGGCCTTCATTGCTGCCAAGGAAAGGATGGAGACTAGGAAGTCAAACCATAAATATTCGGTTTCTACTTCAAAGAAGATTGATGACAGTGAGGTATACACTGTACACATGGTTAGTCATAATGCTAAAAAAGAGGAGAATCCTACCCTTCTTGAAGTCCGTTAGGGAGGCATCACTTGCTGATGTGCCAGGATTGCTACCAGTGAAGTTCTGGATGTTGGCATAGGGAACTTGGAACCCAATGTTGCTAACCCAGCTATTGAAATCCTTGCTACCTCCAGGAAGGGCAAAGAACCAATACTGGAGTCCAGCTTCAAAGATGATGAAGAAGAGCAGGTCTTTACTCTAGGAAGGGTCAAAGAAGTTGACATTTCTTTGTTAATAAAGCAGCTTCAAGAAAATGATAAAGATATAAACAATCTCTATACCAAGATTGATCAAATGGCCGAATCCATAATGACCATGCAAAAACTTATGGTGAAGCATGTTATGACTGATGCTCTACCAGGGGTACAACCGCCAGCAGAAGGAATAGCCCCAACAGTTAATGCCCCACCTGTGACACCTTCAGCACCACTATAAAGAGATCAGGAGGCAAACTCCTTTGCACCTCCTAGAACAACCCCTGACCAACAAGATTCACAACATCTCACAAAGGAGCAAATCCATGAGATGGTGGCCAATTAGATAAAACAGTCCATCATCTCGAAAGGAACTTTGCGAAAGGCTAGAGGGAGGCTTTATCCTAAAGAGTTTGATGTGGTACCATACCCAAAAGGTTATATGGTGCCTTAATTCCAAATTTTTAATGGCATTGGCAATTTGGATTAGCACTTTGCTTACTTTGTAGTCACTTGTGCCAATACCGGAGGCAATGACGCTCTGCTGCTTCAACAGTTTCCCCAAAGTCAACATGGGGTTGCTTTTGAATAGTACTCTTCTCTAGAAGACAACTCCATCAAGAGTTTGGGCAGAAATGGAGGAAGCCTTTTGGGCCAAATTTGCGTCCATCAGCGACGAAGTCACTATAGCTAGTCACAACCAAAAGAAACAAGAATGAATCCATCTTAGATTATATTACCAGATGGAGAAACTTAAGCATAAAATGTGAACAATCTATGGAGCAGTCTTAAGCCATGGGTCCATTCATGCAGAATGTTGATACTTGGATGGCACCGTTCTTATGCTCCACGAAAGTTGACACTTTCCAAGACCTGATAATTCAAGTCTCTTGACTTGAGAAAATGAATTCTCAAGTCCTATCAAACTTCCAAAGTCAAAAGCGGAAGAAGGATGAAGGAAGAAAGGAGGAGGGGAAGACGGCAAATTAATTTTGTTCAAAACATCAAAGGCAGTTGTTTTAACTACAGAAACATTGCCAGCTAAGCCCATCTTGGGAGGTGCAAGGAATAATTCTTCCAATCAACTAACCCTTAATGAAAGAAAAAACAAGACATACCCTTTTCGAAGGGATAAAGTTATGAAAATTTTTAAGGATGCATTAAAGAATGGACTGCAGTTGCCAGAGCCTAAGCATCTAGAAGAAGTCAGCAAGACTAATGACCCTAATTGTTGTCCTTATCATAGACTAGTCAGTCATCCCATTGAGGATTGATATGTCTTTAAGGATTGGGTTGAAAAGCAATATAAGACAGATAACATTACCCTATCCAAGGCTATCTTGAATGATCCATTAAAAGAACACACCAACATAGTCCAAGTCAAGGAGGAACAAAACATTGACAAGGATGAATCCGATGGAGAATGGAATATCCCCCTAATCTTTTGAAAAAGTTAAAAAGAGATGCAAGGCATAAAATACAAGAACCCAGTGACTCCATTTTTGCTACCTTCAAAAGCACCTGCCTAATCTGAAGGCACAAGTAGGAGGAATAAGAAGACTCTACTTAATAAGAAGAAAAAAAAAAAAAAAAAAAACCTATTCAACCAGTTGAGACCAGTCATAAGAAGTCTACTCTTCAAGAGTATATAGACTCCTTTGCAGAGTACATCCAAGGCGACTGTCATGCCATTACTTTGAAAGATTATATGCTGAAGGAGGTCCTAGGTACCCTACTAAAGCATAAACAGGGGTTCTATGACTCCAGCAAAAAATGTTATACATAAGATCATTTTTGGGATTCAACTGACGATGATGATGGTCCTTCAATAGTCGAATTGTGCAGAGCTATCACTATTTGTGTCAATGACTCAAATCATTGAAGCACCACCTACAATGCCACTAATTGGGGCAGTGATTCTAATAAAAGTTTAAATTTCTCTAAAGAAAAAGATTGGAAAGACTTGGAGCAGGCACATCTCATTTGTCAAATCAACTCAGGGGGACAGGCAACTACCTGAAAGGTGACCTCCAACTGACAAATCTAAAGGTAAAGAGCCAGTAATTGAGAAAGGCCTCCACACGAGTCAACCTCAGACCTCCAAACTAGAATACAATATCTTAGCATACTTATAGAAGATCCCTGCTCTTCTAAGTGTTTTTGATGCCCTCATAATATTGCCAGAATTGAGGGATGATGTCATCAATGCTCTTCAAAACCTTAACAAGTTCCAAACACACATTGCTGAAGAAAGCATGAACGAAGCATTGTATGCTATGCAAGAACCAATGGTCACTTTTTCCAACAAAGACTTCCTTCTTGGAACATCCCAACACAATCGACCTCTCTATGTCACTGGCATTAGTGATGGGGCAAGGATCAAATGCATATTGGTTGATCCAGGGTCATCAATCAATATCATGACCCTAAGGGTACTAAAGAGCTTGGCGATAGACATCCAACACCTGGCCTCTAAGAAGATTATAATTTAGGGATTCAACCAGCATAGTCAAAAGGTTTTGGGATCTATCTGTATTCCTTTAAAGTTTGGAAGCCTACAAACTTAAACAAAGTTCTATATTATCAATGCAAACACATCATACAAAGCCTTATTGGGAAGGTCGTGACTGCATGAAAATCAAGTTATTCCTTTAACCCTCCATCAATGTATGAAGTATTTAAAGAACGAAGAAGACCGAAGGATAAGTGGAGGCATTGAACCTTTTGGTGTACATGAGATCTATTACGAAGATGTTCGGGAAAAAAAAGACATTGACTTTTAAAAGAAGCAACTAAAAGATGAACCAATTGTGCCGCATCTGGGCAGTAATTCAGAATCGATGTCTAAAGATGATTCTGAGATCGAAGACGGCCAAATAAATAATGCCATTAACTATCTCTTTGACCTCAGTGATGCAAAGAAAAAGGAAGGAAGAAGAAAGCTTATCCCCAATGCATAAGCCTGTACAATATTTAGGGTCCTTGAAAACTATCATAAGACCCTAATCTCTAGAGAGGCTAAGCAAGTTCATTATCTAGAAACCTTCTATGTTCCACCCAAAATATTAAGGAACAAAAAGGGAGCAATGGAAATACATAAGGGGATTTTGTTATATAAGTCTCAGCTAAACAAGTGCTTTCCAGAAGATAGTATTTGCTTGATAGAACCAAATGATCTCACATACCAAGATGTAGAGGTCCCTAAATAATTTTCACCAAGGCTTCATAAGTTGCTACAAAAGATGGGTTGCTTGAATAAGCAAACAATAGCAACTCATAAGATGTTCCAGAAACTATGGAACCCACCTCAAAGAGATTTGATCCTTCTTGAAGGTCGAATCATCTATATAAGGGGATTGGGATATCAATCATAAGGCCATTTCTGTAACATGGTGACTGTTTCTATTGAGGAATCAACCTCTCAAAATAACAACAGCACCTTAAAAATAGAAGAAGCAAATGGCAACCTTGGAGATGTCATTAAACTTTGAAAGGCATCTCCAAAACTTGAAGATGGAGGAGAAGCCACTATTGATGACTTAATGGAAATAAACCTGAGAGCTACAAAAGACCCTAGGCCTACCTTCATTAGTGCCTTATTGATAGAAGAGGAAAAGGCTAATATGAAAGCCCTACTTCTTGACTTCAAAGATTGCTTTGCTTGGAGCTATAAAGAAATATCAGGCTTAGCCCCCAAGGTCATGGTTCACAAACTAACCTTCGATCTTGAAGCTCGCCCAATCAAACAAGCCCCTATGAGGATGCGAATTGAACTAGAAGAGCAAGTGACCTTTGAAACCAAAAAGCTGATTAAAGCTGGTTTTATACGAAAAGAAAAGTATGCTAACTGGATTGCAAGTATTGTTCCAATTAAAGAAAAATGGGTAGATATGAGTTTGCATTGACTTTAGGGACTTGAAAAAGGCATGTCTCAAAGATGACTTCCCTTTGCTAGTCATGGAGATCATGATTTATAGCACATCAAGCTATAAGACATTCAACTTTATGGATGGATCATTTGGTTATAATCCAATAAAGATGGCATCGAAAGATGAAAACACACTACTTTTCATACCCTTATAGGCATTTATTGTTATAAAGTAATGCCATTCGGCCTCAAGAATGTAAGGGCTACATACCAAAGGGCGATGACCAAAATATTTGATGAGTTAATTCATAAGGCCATTGATTGTTATGTTGATGACCTTGTTTTCAAAAGTCTACACAAGTAAAGTCACCTTGAAGACTTGCAAACAATCTTTACCCACATAAGAAACTACAATTTAAAGATAAACCCTTTCAAATGTGCCTTTGGTGTATCATCTGAAAAGTTTCTTGGCTTCATTGTATGACATCGAGGTGTTAAGATTGACTCATCTAAGATAAAGGCAACCCTCAATAAGTCTCCTCGAAAGAATCTCAAACAGTTGCGATCCTTACAAGAGAAGCTTGCATATATCTAGAAATTTATCTCCAACCTCTTCGGAAGGATAACTTCCACCAAGTTGACTAAGAAGGGTATGCCCTTTGTATGAGATGAAGCCTTTCAAAGCACATTCAATAGCCCAAAGGAATACTTACTCAACCCACTCGTATTGGTTGTACTAATTACAGATAAACCATTGATCCTTTACACTACTCCATTAGAAGGATCACTGGATACTCTCCTTGCTCAAAATAATGAATAAGGCAAGGAAAATGCGTTATACTACTTAAGCCAAATGTTGGTGGGGGAGAACATTCATACTCCTCTATTGAGAAGCATTATCTTGCTCTCATGTTTGCTGTAACTAAATTACAGTATTATCTATTGGCTCATCAAGTCCATTTGATCTTAAGGGTGGATCCTCTCAAATATATAATGATAAGACTGGTCTTAACTAGAAGGTTGGCAAAATGGGTGATCATTCTTCAAGAGTACGACATCATTTACATACCCCAAAATGTAATTAAAAGATAAGCTCTGGCTGACTTTCTTGTAGCCCATCCTGTACTGGATGATTTACCACTGGTATGTCAAGTAGTAGATGAAGAAGTCTTACACATTGAAATTAGAAAAAATTATTGGAAGATGTACTTCAATGGTGTAACTACAATTGAACCAGCTTACCATCCCTCCATCCCCAAAGTTAAAGCAGGCATTGATTTTGTCTTTGTCACGCCAAAAGGAGGGATTCTATACTACTTCCTAGCATTGAAAGAGCCCTACACAAACAATAAAGCAGAGTATGCAGGCTTGGAATTGGCCATCAATATCAACATACAAAGTCTTCATGTATATGTTAGATCTTATTGACCTCCATGTTATTCTTCTCCTCAGCATGACCACCTTTGTTGTGATCATATGGAGTGTTAGAGTACATTTATTTGAATTTTGCACCTTCTTAATAGTGACTTTTTTAGGTAATGTGTGGTTTGAATTTTCAGTAGATGCAAGTACCAATTGTTAATTACCTCCACCATAAGGGCTAAGAAAATTTTGATTAAGAGATTGTAGTACTTATTAGCCTTTTTAGTGCATATGCATCTATATTAGAAAGAAATTTTTTTATTATTATTATTTATATTTCTTTCTCCTTTTTTTTTTGAATTACAATAGCCCAGAGTGACATTACTATTCTTTTATAATTTAAGTCCAATGTCTTATGTTCGTCCTCCCTTTTTTGGTCTCCATGTTCATCTCCCTTTTTGAGTTTTAGCCTTAGCTAGGTAGGCTTTGTTCATATTATTTTAATACTTCATTTTGATAGTATCTCAGAAGAAATGATCCCTTATAGGGTTGTTAGGAGAGTAATACTCTAATAATTGAGGAGAAATTCCCCTTTCATTATGTAAAAATATTGTAGGTTTTTCAATGGCATCAAGGTGGTTGCCTTGAATTGAGCTTCAAAGCATAGGTTGTTACTCAAGTTGGCTAACCCATCATTAACAAGACTCGAGTGAGCCATCTTTGAAGAAGGAATGCTCCAAGACTTTGTGGGAACAAGGTTCCATATCTTTGATTGAGTAGGGATCCATTTTATATTAATGGAGCAAGATTTTGGTCATCAATGGAGTGAGGCTCGAAGTCTTCAGTAGAGCAAACTCCAAAACTTTAACAAAGTAAGGTGTTAGGCCTAGGGAAACCAAAGAGGAGGGGTGAATTGAGTTTTTCAAAAACTATATTTAAAAAGCTAAGTACATAAGAGAGATATGACAATTTAAAACTATGCATAATATACTAAGTATTTCAAATTAAGCTAAACAAAGAATACAATACAAGAATAAGTAATAGTAATTATAAGAAATGAAAATATGTAAGAAAACAAATGAGGCATAAGGATTTTAAAATGGTTCAGCATCCCTTGATTGCATCTACTACCCAAAACCTTTCTTATGATTTCCTTTATACTAATCCTTTTAACTGGGTGAAGATCAAACCTTTACACACTTCATTTACTGGGTTTAGGAGGAACCTTGTAATCCTTTTTCTAGGCTAAGGTGTTTGAGGAGATTTTAGTTATCACTTCAAAATATCAGCAAGCCATAGTGATGAAGGGCTCATCACTTGCAGAATGAGTTAACTTGGATCAAAATTTAAAACTTTCTATTTTTAGCCTACAATAAAAAAAAGAATGTACGACCTATAGTTGGAACTCTAAATGCACTATCTTTGAAGAAACTTTCAAATGAGTTGACTCCGACAACAACCTAAAACTCGAGTAACAATCCAAAACTTTCTATATTTGGACTTATAAAAAGAAAGGTAGGGCCTATGATTGGGGCTCTAGAAGTTTCTATATTTGAACTATAAAATGTATTCAAAATAAAATGTATTGAATCGGATACTAACTCAAAAGTTTCTATATTTGAACTCGGATAAAATAAGCAAGTAGAGCCTATGATATGGACATTGAGTATATCATCTTTGAGGAAACTATAAAATTGGTTCATTTGGGCATCAACTCAAAAAGTTTTCATATTTGGACTATGATAGATTGAACAATTAAAGCCTATAGTCTGAACACTAGGTGTATCATTGTTGAAGAAATTATAAAATGAGTTGATTTTAGCACTAACCCGAAAGTTTCCATAATGGGACTATGATAGATTGGGCAAGTAAAGCTTCTAGTCTAAATGTTGATTGTATCACTTTTGAAGAAACTATAAAATGGGTTAATTTAGGCACCAACTTAAAAGTTTCTATGTTTGGACTACGATAGATTGGGCAAATAAAGCTTATAGTTTGAACACCGGGTGCATCATTTTTATAGAAACTATAAAATGAGTTTATTTGAGTACCAACCCAAAAATTTTCATATTTAGGTCACAACTAAAGTATCAATTAGGGGCCCGTGATCTAGACATCGAATTTAATTTTGCATCGTAGTTCAGCCATTTGTCCCGACTATATATTGGGTCAAGATCAGCATATGGATTAGACTAGCCAATCTAATTCATGACAATCCTAGCATTAATTAGGACCTAATTGACATAAATTGGAAGAAATTCATCAATTGGGTTCAATTGAGAGTCAAATGAAGCATTTCAAGCAATGACATAGCCTAATTAAGTCAAAATCTTCATAATTGGGTCAAATACAAAACTCAGGTTCGTTCAGTAGGCTTAGTTGACATCAATTGAGTTAATTTTAATTAAGTCAAAATCTTCATAATTGGGTCAAATACAAAACTCAGGCTTGTTCAGTAGGCTTAATTGACATCAATTGAGTTAATTTCAAGTCTTGAACTTTACTAGTGGACTTGATTACCAATAATTTGGTCAAATTCAAGGTTTGAACTCAACTGGCAAGTTTGATTATCAATGATTAGGTCAAGTGCAATATTCTAGCTCAACTAAATAGCTCAATTCTTAATTCTCTTCCATTGATATGATCCAATTCATTTGGGCTCAAGTTAAACAAAGTAGTATGTTTCAGGTATCCAACTCAATCGTCTTGAATCAAGCCTAATTGTTGAGTAAGTCAATTCAATCTAGATGGATTTGAGTTGCATCTAAATTGAGATAATGAATATCCAATTGAAGTCATGATACATAATCAAAAGAAAATAAAAAGATGGCCATAACATCAAATTCAAATGATTGAGCCAGTCTAAGGTGCAAACGCCTCAGCCTCCCTTCATTATCCAAACATGCATTCAAAATTTAAAAATTTAAAATTCAAAATTCAAATGGTACCTTGAATGATTAGAAAAGCATGTATTCAAAATTTAAAATGGTGTCTTGAATGACATCTCAACCTATTAAGGGAGTCTAGTTAAATTGGTTAGAGTAGACTAAGTGATTTAGATACGTTTAGAATTTGTCTTCAACCTAACATACAAGAGTTGCAGCCCTAGCTTTGACACCACTTGCAGGCGAAACGAGAACTCCTAATACGAGCAAGACTTACACACGTTCAAATCTAATTTATCCTAAACGATCAAACCCCTTAAATTTTAAGCTTCTTTATTTATATCATTTCTCCCATTAGCTATTTTATATGAAACTCGTTAAGCGTTGCAGTGGAGAAGTTCGGGAGCCAATGAAGTGAAAATGGGACCACAGTCGCATCAAACACAACTTGCAAAACCTTCACATGTACATCATGATTAAGTTAAGCATGCACGGCCAGACCCATAATAAAATAAGATAAAATAGAATAAAAAGCATGCACGGTGAAGAAGGGAACTGCCTTTGAGTGGTCCATCCTAACATTAACAACATGGATTTCGAGTTCTTGCTGAAGACCCACCTCCCCAGCACCAGCACGCCCGTCCCATGTGGCCCCCATGTAACATGGAAAAACCGGGGTTTTGGAATCGGATTTAACCAGAAGTGGGTATATTAATAAATTACAAAACTTATCAAGGCGACACAGTTTAGTATATTTAGGACTTTTAGATTACAGGTTGCAATCTGGCTGTTAAATATGCACTGAACAAGGATATGAGTCAAACATGAATCCCAAATGTCGCCATGTTTTGCACTCAATTGGAGGAAAAAAAAAAAAAAAAACAATACTGAGCGTTATTTTCTTGTCTGAATTGCCCGGATCCTTTGGATGTTTTCTTCCTAAACTAGTTTAATGAAGAAGTGTGTATCACGACGTGCTTCATTTTCCACTCGTATGGTCTGATGAATTTAGGCTCCCGTGTATCAAGGCTTGCATCAAGGCGGCCCTCTTCCCTTCTGTCTATTTATCCCACTATGTACTGGAATCTCTTTGTTGCCATGCGGACAAGAGTAGATGCGAGACAAGCTTGTGCGGCGTGACTAAACTCTTGTCGCAAAAATAAACTGCTTCTCCATGGCTCTAACGCAACATCTTTGTTTATATAATCATAAAGTAAAGTTGGACTTGTTATGAAAAAAAAAAATGAAAAGAATACGGTAATGTTGGACTGATATCGAGGTCGATGCTGGGAGTGGGCGAGAATTATGGGCCAAAAAAGAATCAATAGATTTTTCTTACTTCGATCATTTCATGTTCATATTGCTACCATGTTAAGCAGGACCAGTCCTTGAGGAAAGTTGAGAGGCTTTAGTTGGTTACGAGACTTCAGTTTATCACGTCCCTGCATGCTGGGACTAGGCTTCAGTATCAATGGGTGAGCCGAAATGATAAAGAGATGCAGTCATCCATCAATCCTTGTTGGCTGTGGGTATTACTAATGGTAGATTCGAAAGAGATGTTGCTTATTTTGGTGGCTAGGAATTACGCAGACAGTGGCTTGGCTTGACCCGCAACCATTCCGTCTTGCAGAGAGGACATTGTTTGGTGGATTAGGGTTAGGTCGTTTTCGCTTGGAAACAGGTAGCCAACCACAAGTACCATATCTTTCATCTAAATTCTCGGGGATTAAATTGGACTTCCTAGACTCAGTTTGTTAATTATTTAATTATTTATTAAGTGATCCAAAATTTCCAATTATGCCAAATGGGCCCATAATCTAGACTTATATATAATTATGTTAGATTTGAATTTGTTGAGTCTCGACCAAATTTTAAAAAATTTATGAGAAGTCCTTGTGAGGATAGTCGAAGAAAACTTCTCCCACAAGTAAACTTTATTAAAATCATAAGAGATCACAAGAATGAGAATGGAGAGATAGAGAAAAGAAGAGTATGGGAATTTTTACGAGTATTCTGCCACTTTATGAGATAGAGGTTACCCTACAGGATAAAGCTAGCTATAATCTTATGTAGGATGAAGGATGCAGATGTATTCTTTTGAAGAAAAATCCTTGACTTCCTTTCATTCCATAAGTGTCACATAAATAATATGATAAGCAAATCCCAGAATTTTCTTCAAAAGGCCTGCACTTTCCTTTTCCTCCACTCTATTCATAACTTTAGGTATTAGAAGGTAAATAAATAAGTGATTAGTTGATTTCAAACTACTCCCATATAGTATACATCCTAAGTTTACTAGTCAACCTTTCTTTGCTAGATTATCTTTTATATGTAGCTTGTTACGAAGAGTTAATCAGAAAAATAATTTAAGTTTATCAGATGCTATGCTTGCCAAAAAGAAGCATAAAAAGGATACTTGACTTTTTACTGGTTGATAAGTTTGTAGAAAGAATCCATACTATACCTTCCATAGCCATTAAGTTTCCACATAGAGATATCTATTGACTGAGAGATACAGATGGCAGCAAGTAGACTTTGGTGTTGTTGTTCCTAAGATAATTCTGGGACTATGAGGGGGGTTGATAAATGGAGATTCCATTGATGCACTAAACAGCTTCAGAACGATGCCACCAACTTGAACTTCTTGATTGTTTTTCCGTACAGGTCCTCAAAAAGGTATGCCTGTGGGGTGGTATGATTCAGTTATCCTTTCAAAATTTGATGCTCTCTCTATTGCCAAGTCTAAATAACATACAGTTCCAAAAGGCCTTATGAAAAATATCTTTTTTAGGTATGACTTATGTTGTAACAAACAGTAATTAGTTGAACGTATAAACACGAGGCTTTTCATGTATGTGGACCCTTCATGCATGACCATATCTTGCAAACAAATTAACATGTTGCCAGAAATATACCAACTCATTCTCTTTCTAATACATCGCCACAAGTCAGAATTCAAGGCCTATAGTTCCCACACTATTTCATTGACCCTTAGATTTGAGATTGGATTCAAATTCCTATTCTCCTAATAAGCTCACCTCCACTTCTCCCTTCATCACCAATAAAGAAGCATTCTTGATTTTATTTTTTATTTTCTTTCAATGCAAAAGATGATAACCCATTGGATTGAGTGATGTGATACCTATTTCACAAATGAAATAGAGATCTCAAAGCTCCTCTTTGTGAGAAAAATTGAGAAGCCTCTTGACCTCCTTCTTCCCTCCTAGAAACCAGCCTTAATGATCTCTAACCATTCAGCTAACAACCCTAAAAGCCATGTCATGATCACCCCAGATCGAGCATTGGTTCGAGGGCGTGACGAGAGATGGTATCCAAACTTAGGTTTCAGATCCTTAAAGGAGTGTGGGTAGAATACTCTCCAAAGGTATGAAGAGGTTAGTTTAGATGATTATATCATGATTTTGAGGTTGTCCCAATCGATCTAAGATTATATTTAAATTATTGTCTTAATTAATTATTTTGTAAGGATGGATGTAAATGACTATCAAAAGAAGAAGAAGAGGTTATACTAGATGACCAGCCAGGTTTACTGATGGATCAGCAACTTGAGAGCTTCATCAGTAAGAATACTCAATCTTCCCTGGTTCATAGTACACCTCAGCAAGAGAAGCACGTGGAGCATTCATCTGAACTTCATCCGGAAGGATGAGATGATTTTGTTTCTTCACAAGATAATGAAGATATTTATGGACTCTATACAGTAGCAGCAATGAATGGAAGAGATGTTGTGGATGCTAGAAATACAATAGTCGCAGCGAATGGAAAAGGTGCAGCGGATGCTGAAAATATACTAGTAGCATCAGATGGAAGAGATACAGCAAATGCTGAAAATACAGCAGCAGCAGTGGATAGTGGAGATGTAGCAAAGAATGAAGATGCAATAGCAGTTAATGGAGAGGCAACTGCAGCTTCAGTAGCATTTTCTTGGTTAGCAACTCCATAACTCAGAACCTCGAAGGGAGTGATAGGTTAGCCTGTTAAAGTTCAAGTAAATTGCTCCACCGCCTTTCTGAAGTAGTGATAACCCTCCGGAGGCCGAGTACTGGTTAAAGAGGTTGGAGAATATTTTTGATGCTCTGAAATGCCCTGTTATAGATAGGGTCACATTTTCATTATTTATGTTTGAGATGATTGGTGGAAATTTGAGTCCGCTAAGAGGGGTTGGGATGCTCCATCCAACTCCCGGGAAGAATTCAAATTTGCCTTCTACAATAAAATATTTTCCTCTCGGTGTCTATCATCAAAAAGTCATTGAATTCAATATATTGGAATAAGGTAGTGTGTCAGCATTTCAGTACCTTGCTAAGTTTGAAGACTTAGCAAAATATGCTTCAAACCTCGCTGGTGATGATGTCAACTGAGCAAGAAAGCTTAAGAGTGGATTACAGCAATAAATTAGATGAGGATCATCTAACTTCGAGTTGTCCATTTATAAGGCAGTAGCAAATAAGGCTCTGATTATAGAAAAGAAGCTAAATGAATAGCAAGTAGAGAAAGATCAAATGATGAAGAAGAAGAGCAGGTCGAGTGAAGCATTAGGCTAGAGCAGTCAAGGTGCAGATTCTAAAATGAAGAAACCAGTCTTTGTTACCACCATTAAAGACTTGAAGAGTGCCATCCAATGCTCCATTTGTGGTAAACCTCATTTCTGGAGTGCATGCAATTAGAACCAAAGGAATTATTACATCTGTGGACAATCAGGTCACATTGCAGCTCATTGTCAAAGAAGTAGGAAGGCAGTCAAGCACCTATAGCATGAGCAGCTCAAGATTAGACCTAGGAGTCAGGCACGAGTCTATGCCCTTACCTGGTAGGATGCTAATGTATCAAAGACTATGATGATAGGTACTATTAATAATCATCAATTATTTTTATAATTAGCTATAATGTTGATAATATAGTAATTAAAAGTCAAAAATTTATGGTAAGTAAGGTTTCAAATTCTTAGCTAACCAAAACTCATTTTAGGGGCTAGACCTCATCAACCTTTAGTGATGATTTTGGATCTTTTCAAAGATTGATATGAGAAGTATAGGCATTAAAAATCTCTGGTTATAGTTTTTATAAACTTTACAACTGAGCCAGGATCTTACTTATGAGGAGCATCTCATTAAGATGTTGTATAAGAAAGAGCAGGTTCTGTACTATCGTTTCATACAAAGCTCCTCGATTCTACCTTGCGCCTCTCAGTATGATCATCATAGTTAGCTGTTGCCCAATATTTTTTTAAAAAAGAATTATGAGAAAATAATGGTATTACATGATTATATACTATTGATCAAACATATAATTGTTTCTAAATGAATTTTGAATTTAAAATTATTATTTTAATTAGATGAACAATAAAAAAAGCCAAACAATGATTGTTAATTTCATTATGTAACAATGATTATGATAAGATGATCATTTGTCAGTAACTATTATTTAAACCAGCATTGAATACATGTAATGCATGCCAAAGCATATACAATTTTTCTTAAGAAATTACTATAAGCATGAGAGAAATTCTTTTAAGATCGTAGCTTTTTTTTTTTTTTTTTTTTTTCTTTTTTGATATTGCCAACATCAATTAACTGTTCTTTTTTTCTTCCCTTTAACATACAACACTAGCTAATCGTTCCCTTTTGATGTGTTGCATTATTTTTCCCCTATAATTTTTAGCTATGTCTTCACCTCAAGCTGTGTCATTAGAGCAACACCCCTTCTATTCTCAGGGGGAAAAAGAAAAATAAGAAACTGTAAATACCCCCGTTAAACTTACCCAAGCGACCCATATTACCTCCTATCGCATCCTACTGCAGCACGGAGCCCCGCTCGCGGTCCCCGCTTCCGCTTCCACGGTAGCAACGTATTCCGTGAGTTCTTCTACCCGCTTTCTCTTCTCTCGCTGGCTATAAAACTCCCACTAACCTCTGATATCTCCATAGCACCAACGACACCTGGACTAAGGATGGGTATTCCGAGAGAGTTTCATTTCTTTCCTTTCCATGTTCTTCTTCTGTTACCTTCATTGGTCCTTTCCCAATACCCACCATTCGCTTGTGATCCTTCAAAGCCGTCCACCAAATCCTTCACTTTTTGTGAAACAGCATTACCCATTGACAAAAGAGTGGATGATCTCATCTCACACTTAACCTTGGAAGAGAAGATAGCTCAATTGGGTGATATCGCCCCTTCAATCCCCCGGCTCGGCGTGCCAGCCTATAAATGGTGGTCTGAGTCACTTCATGGGGTATCAAACTGGGGGCGTGGCATGCACTTCACAGGCCCCATTCACTCTGCAACAAGCTTCCCTCAGGTCATTGTCACTGCAGCGTCCTTCAATCCCCAGATTTGGTATCAGATCGGACAGGTTCGCTCTCTATACTCTTCAGTCTAATGTAGCTCCGGAGCTCATCCTTTCAGTAAAGGCCATTGCTATAGGGGAATCAATATCCTTATTATCTGAATCCTACTGGAACCAAAGTTTGGTAAACTAATTTGTCAACAAATTTCATGCACTGTATGATCATTAATGCAGTTTGCTATTGCTATAGAAGTGAAGATAAAGACCGCATGAAATTGTTGAATCACGAAAGCTAGTAATCAGAGTGCTCTGTTTTATAGATTTTGGAGGCCATTGAAAGTAATTTAATGCCTAATGTGAATATTATTGCATTAGATATATATATATATCACTGAACATACACTTGCTCTAATAGAATTTGATCTTGGGTGGTTCTATCTTCTTGTTGCTCTAAAAAAATTACGAAAGCCTGGACAGTTTAAAATATGTCACTGCTGTAGAAGTTCAGGCACCATCAAATCATTTCAAAACTTGTTTGCAAAAGAATTTGATCATGAGTTGTTCTATCTTCCTACGATGTATACTGGCATCAAAGCTTGGGTAGCTGGAAATGTTGGATAAATTTATAACTGGTGTGGATGTTATTGTTATGTCAGTGTAGATGCTAGTAGCCTCTCTCACAACATTTGTTTTTATTTACTTTTTTGGTTCTTTTAACTCTCTTGTTATATTTCAAGGTTATTGGAATCGAGGCACGGGCGATATATAACAATGGCCAGGCAGAAGGGTTAACATTCTGGTCGCCAAACGTCAATATCTTCAGGGATCCCAGGTGGGGCAGAGGCCAGGAGACTCCTGGTGAGGACCCGGTGACAGCAAGCAAGTACGCAGCCTATTTTGTCAGGGGATTGCAGGGTGACTCCTTCGAAGGGGGAAGCTCCACAGAGCTTAAGGCTTCAGCTTGCTGCAAGCACTACACTGCATACGATATGGATAATTGGCATGGAAAATCTCGATTCACGTTCGACGCTTTTGTAAGTAGCTAACAGTAACGTCAGTTGTGATTGGAGGACAATTTACTTGGCTTTGATTAGTTTCTTTTGGAGTTCAGGTTTCAGTGCAGGATTTGGAGGACACTTACCAGCCTCCATTCAAAAGCTGCGTCGAAGAAGGTAGGGCCAGTTGCATCATGTGCTCGTACAACAGCGTCAATGGAGTCCCAACATGTGCTGATTACAACCTCTTGTCAAAAACTGCAAGGGACTCTTGGGGATTATACGGGTAAGATATTAGTTGGCCTCTAGCTGGTCATTACTCTATAGCTCTGGCTTTCCATTACTACTCAATAGTCATCTTCATATTAGGTCCTAATAATAACTGGGACCATACACCTACCTGCTTCGCCAAATATTAAGTAGGATTTTGCTACAATGTTTTTAATTGTACATGAAAGGTGCCCTAAGTAAAGGACTATGGCGTGAAAATATAGAAGTTTTATGCCCTTTTTCAGGAAACTAGGGTATCTAGCTTTATGCTTTTCTGGGAAACAAGTTGTCCCTTAACGGTTCTTGGGATGGGACCGTATCATCCCCTCATGACTTAATTGTTGGGAGGTTGAAAATTGAAATGTTCTTTTCTGCGAAGTACTGTGGGGCCACCAGCTGAGAAGGCTGGTTGGCAGGTTGGATGATCGTCTCTCTCTTATTGTCATCTCCATAATTCCAAATATCAGCTGCTAACCTTTCTCTTATATTGGATCAGATACATTGCCTCAGACTGTGATGCAGTTGCCGTCATCCATGATGCTCAGGGCTATGCTAGAACGCCAGAAGATGCAGTTGGAGATGCTCTCAAAGCTGGTACGAAGTGTTTAGAATCTTACCGTCTTAAATATCTACCACTTAAAACTAACCGCGCCTGACTGGTTTGAGAAAACAAATTGCTTGGTATCAGAAGAATGGCTGGGCAAGCAAGCCTAATAACAACAAACTCTTACAAAAATGCTGTCTTATCAGAACTTATACCTGCCAAATTCAATCTCTGACTCTGCTAGTGGATTTGAAAATATCTTGCTTTCCCATAACACAAGTAAATTGGAAAACAGTGCCTTGTTAGAGAATATGCCAGCCAAATTCTATCCATGATTTGTAAAAACATCTTCTTAGCTCCTTAAAATCAAGACATGCAATTAGATATAAAAAAAATATCTTCCTCTTCATCTTCTTCTTCTTCCTTTTTTAATATTTACTGTTTAGGAACAGGGACCAGTAAATCTTTAACGCTGGAGGTATAAGCATGCATCGTAAGTTTCAGTAACCAAGTATGCGGCCATCCAACAACATAATTTTCCCACACTAGCCACAAGAGAAAGTAAAATAATCCATAATGCTGAATTGGTGAAAATAACCATATTCTTGTGGCCAGGGCGGTAAATTAGGCTGTGATTGTATAGGCGGCAAACTGTGATGTCAAAAACTACTTGTTTACCTGGAAATTAGCAGGTTATCAGTCATTTCTATGTTTCTTCATTGCTTTTCCTGTGAACAACCTCTTATTCTTTTTGCAATTCAACTACATCAAAAGCTTTTGCAATTCATCAACATGATGTGGCGGTCACTATAGTTTAAGCCTTCTAAAATTTCAGGAATGGATTTGGACTGCGGCGTCTACGTGCAAAAATATGCTATGTCTGCTGTCCAACAAGGAAAACTATCTGAAAAGGACATAAACCGGGCTCTCCGCAACCTGTTCACCACCAGGATGAGGCTGGGGCTATTCAATGGAAATCCAAAATTCCTAGCCTATGGCAGTATTGCTCCGACCCAAGTCTGCACACAAGAGCATCAGAACTTGGCCCTAGAAGCAGCCAGAGATGGCATCGTTATGTTGAAGAACTCTGTCAATACCCTTCCTCTGTCTACATCAAAAGTTACATCCCTTGGAGTGATTGGCCCAAATGCAAACAGTGTTATGAAACTTATTGGCAACTATGCCGGGCCTCCATGCAAATACATCACTCCACTTCAGGCCTTACAGAGCTATGTTAAGGACACCAGATACTTATCTGGGTGTGACACTGCTGCTTGCAATCCAAGTTCAATCAATGAAGCGGTGCAGTTGGCAAGCTCGGTGGACTATGTGGTTATGTTCATGGGGTTGGATCAAGACCAGGAGAGGGAGGGGCTTGATAGGGAGAACTTGGTTCTCCCAGGAATGCAGCAAAGCCTCATCACCAGTGTGGCAAGAGCGGCAAGAAGGCCTGTGATCTTGGTGCTGTTATGTGGAGGTCCGGTAGATATCACATTTGCCAAGTATGAAACCAAAATTGGAGGTATCTTGTGGGCTGGTTATCCTGGCGAAGCTGGTGGACCGGCAATTGCACAGGTTATTTTTGGAGAGCACAACCCAGGTGAGACTTCCTAGTTTCTGCTTTGCCTATGCTATCCTCTAGTCTTCGTAATAAGATCTATAGCACAGGCACTTCACTATTAAATTCTTGAGACAGTTCACCTCTCACCTATGTTCAGAACATCAAATTAAGATGAGAGTGGGTGAAACTCATTCTGTTTAAGATTAAATTTGGAAATTCGAAAGCAAATTATGAATCTATGATTAGGAATATCTATCCAGAGCCCCCTTCCTTTTTTTTCCTTGCATTCCTTTGCTTAAGTTCTCTCGGGAGGAAGCTGATAGAGTTGATCAACCCAGATAAACTATAAGATCTCTAATATAGATAATAACTTACCCAAAATTTGTACCTCTTAGGACTATATCTTGTGATCGTTACTCTGTGCTAACTCTGAAAAGTTGCTGAATGGAGAAATTTCTTTATGATAAAGCCGCTTGGAAAAATACTTGGCATTTGATCCCTTGAATCTATTGCAAGCAAAGCAGAATGTGAAGCATTTCCTTTAAAGTTTCTAAGGCTTCATAAGATGGCATTTATTCTCCACCGACCTTTCTAACAATCCAAACTTTTTACTCTTAATTTCATTTTTTTATGAATTGACTAGCTAAAGATCAGAAACTTTAGATGTTAAAGCGATTTGTTTTATTGTTCTAATGTAGGGGGAAGATTGCCGGTCACTTGGTATCCACAGTCTTTCACAAGTGTCTCCATGACCGACATGAGGATGAGAGCTGACCCTGCCTCTGGATTCCCAGGCCGCACCTACCGATTCTACACTGGCAAACCTGTGTTTGAGTTTGGTTATGGCCTCAGCTACTCAAAATATTCTTACGAATTTAGGTCTGAATCTGAAAACACAGTCTACATGAACAAATCAATCAGCCTTGATGCGTTCAAGATGTCAGAAAGTCTGAGTTATGACATCACAACTTTGGGCTCTGAAGCATGTGAGAAGCTCAAGTTCTCGACGTTTGTTGAAGTTAAAAATCATGGACCAATGGATGGAAAGCATCCAGTGTTGCTTTTCCTGCGCTGGCCTAATGCGCTGCATGGGAGGCCAATGAAACAATTGATAGGATTCCAAAGCCTGCACCTGAAGGCCGGGGAAAGAGCCAGTGTCAAATTTGTTGTGAGCCCATGTGAGCACCTCGCTCGAACCACCATAGATGGCAAAAAGGTGTTAGACCAGGGATCTCATTTCTTGGTGACAGGAAAAAAGGAATATCAGATCAGCATCACGGCATGAACTGCTTGTGAGACAGTTCAAAAGCCAAGTAATATCTAGTAGACCCTTGTTGGTGTAGTTCATGGAAATGCACTTGGGAGTTCTTTCAAACTAGCGACCAAGTCAGAAATAAATGCTGTCTTGGTGAAGCACCTCCCTTCTAAAACTTTTTTTTTGAAAAAAATAAATGAGATTTAAAGGAGCATAGCATGTGAGAAAGAGAGAGAGAGAGAGAGAGAGTGTGCGTGTGTGTGTGTGTATCTTTCATAGATTTTAAGAAATCCATGTAATGCACAAGTAGTTTCTCTGTTAGTCCAAGTCCGTACCTTGCCACTGCATTGTTTCCTTTATTTGGGGGAAGATGAGCATGACTTGTCTGATTCAATGGTTTTGAGTCATTTTATGATATTTCTTCAATTTTTTTCTTGTCAACGGTCATGTTAATAAACTCAAATCAGTGAATGTGTTTCACCGTAAATATTCAGATGCAGCAAGTAGTACCGACTATAATTCCTTTCTGAGAACCAGTCTCTTGTTCGTTGGTTTTCTCACAACTTATATTCTAATGCTCGTAAAGATACAAACTGGCTCAATTATCTTTTTAAGAATGTTTGAGAAGGGCAGTAAGGTAACTGCAAGCCGAGCTGTAAACTTTTTGTCGGCGTTGGCGCTGCTGGTACTGCTGAATTCATTCCTTATAAGACTCCTCAGAGTCCATGGAGTCTTCATGGTAAAAGCATCATATCAATTTCTGATCAAGTCACCCAAATTAGAATCGAACCCTCTCAAACATCGCAAAGTGCTTCTAGGAAGCTGAATGCATCAGATCAGAATGCAGAGCTGCCTTCCAAACTGCCCATATTTATCTTTCTTTAACATCTTAATGAATTCATGGCTGTAGATCTATTGGTAGGAGGAAATGATTGCTTAGTTTTGGCCAGTCTTTCTCTGGTTGAGAACTGAGATGACATAATCTACCCCAACAGAAACAGTAATAGCAGCAACTTAGCCTTGATTTTAAGTTAGTTGGGATCAACTATATGAATACTTTCTACCATTATGCTTGATTTAAGGATACTTTTTGTAAATATAGCATATCAAGTCTTCCTTGCTACTTTTTCTTATGTGATTTTTGGTCTATCTCTATCTTTTTTTCTACATATATTAAATTACTTCTTCATTTTAGTGTATCCTTCGGTATATGTTGTATATATTTAAACTATTGAGGTCATCATTCTCTCACATTATCTTCAATTAGTATTAGCTCTATTTTTACTAATAATTTTATTTCTTTTTTTTTTTTCTTGTATTACGATACAATCATCTTAATATTTTCGTTTCGACTACACCTATTTCATGCATGTTTTTGTTTGATTGTCTATTACTCCATACTTGAAGTATACTTAATCATATGATTGACCTACAAAATTTTTCTTTCAACTTGATATATATTTTATAATTACATAATATTTCAATTATATTTCTATATTGGCTTTAATCCAATAAATACTTTTCAATTTCTCATTTTTAATGAATAATTAATTCTAAATATAGAAAATGATGCTTTTATAAATTTTTTTCATTTTCATTTTTTAATCTATCTTCATCTCTCTTTCTAATGTTACTAAAATTATATTTAATATATTCTATTTAGATTCTACTTAGCCTATAAAACTCTTAAATTCTAATGCACATTTGCTTAATTTGGTATTATAATTAATTGTGATTTTAGTTTAATCTATTAAGACTATATTATCCATACATAATATGTACTAAAAAATATTATCTTGAGTATGTCCTACAAGTTCATTCTTAACTAGTGCCAAAAATATATATATATAATAAATCCTTCTATTGTCATTGAAAACTTACAGTTATTACCACCAATAATTCTCATAGTATAAACTACTTGCTCATATATATCCTTAAATATATTAGTATATCTAATAGAAACCTTTTTCTTTTCTAACACTTCCCATAAAAATATATACTTTCTGTAGATCAATAAAAAAATATGAAGATCTCACCTCTTTTTTTGCATTTCTTCATTAATTTCTTAGGAAGAAAAATGGCTTCAATGGTTCATCTTTTAGTATAAATTAAAATTAGCTTTCTAATATTTTTATGTTATATCTCAATTTGTGCTCAGTTATCCTCTTCCAAAGTATTATGGTACAACTCATGAGCTTAATATTATGATAGTTAGAATCATTTTGAATTTCACCTTTACTCTAATAAATTGGTATTATAGTGCTCTTACTTTATTTATCATATTTTTTTATTTTTTAAAATCTTATTAAATAAATTACTCAACTAAATTACTTCCAAATCATTAAAATGCTTCCAAACCTCAATAGATATTTCATTAGGTCTAGCAATTTTTCCTATGTTGTATCTTTTTATGGCCCCTTTTACCTTCAAAACTCTAACTCTTTGCGTATATTACCATTTCTATCACTAATAGAATTATTTTGACATCCTATATCTTATACATTTCATTTAGTAGTGTATTAAAATAATATTTCCATCTTTCTTTGATCTTGCTCTTCTTAATTAAATGTTTTGTTTATCATTTTTAATGCATTTAATTTGAGTCAAGTCTTTAGTTTTCTCCTATATTAATTTGATAATCCCATATATCTTTCTCCTAATTTTATTTTCTATCTTGTGATATAATTCTTATTATGCATTAAAACTAGTCTGAAGTATTACTTTCTTAACTATTTTCTAAGCTAGCTTATAATTTTCATACACTTCTCTACTATTATATTTAGTTAACTTTTTATAACTCTTTTTTAGCCTTAATGATCAACTAAACTTTTTTATTTTATCAGTAAGTATTTTTACTAGATGGCCCTTTTTTTCTTTTGATTCCCATGGTATCTATGTAGATATTTTTTAATATTGCCCCCATCTCTCCCTAGATGGTATTAATTTTACTATCTAGACTCCATTTTTCTTTTTCAACATTTAATTCTTAAAAGCTTTTAACTTTTCTTCTTTCCAATTCTACCATTTAATCTTTAGGTTCTTAAATTCTTTAGTCCTTTTTTCATTTTCTAATACATAATCTTAAATCACTTATTTATTTTAGATGTTTGAACTCTCACCTGATATAATCTTATAATTTTTGCATAAGACTCAATCAATCTTTTCAATGAAAAAGAAATCTATTCGATTATTATACCCACTTTTTACATAAGTAAGAGTTTTTTTTAAGCTAAGAGTTTTTTTTAAGCAAGTGTTGGCTAATACAAAGTCTCATACTATTATGAACTCTAAAATATCATTTCCTTCTTCATTTCTAAGCAAGGAACAGTAACCTCTATATATCCTTTCAAAATCTATATTATATTTTCTCATCTTGCTATTTAATTCTCTTTTGATAAATATGCCTTTTCTATAAGAAATCTTTTAAACTAATCCTTCAATATCTTCTCAAATGTGCTCCTTTATAGCATCATCTAATTCAACTTGTGGACATAATTACCAATGACATTAATAGATTCTTCACCTAACATTAATTTAATCAAGATTATTCTATCTTTTACTTTTCTATTTTATTTTTATATTTTTTCCTACATACTAAAGTTCATAACCTCTATTACTAATGTCACACCCTAAACCCATCACTCAGGCTGGTCACATGACACAGCCGCATAATCCTTATGGTAAGATCTAAGAGAGTATGCAAGGCCTTTAATTCTGAAGCAATTATAGTGACAAATCAAAAGATTTTATTAATAATTTATCATCTAAATTATAGGTTTCAGATACATTTGGTATTAGATACAAATGCTAACTATACTCACTAAAATCTCAAACATGAACCCTAAAGCTAGGCATCCTACAGTTCTGAGATAATACAATAGTAATAATCTAAGTTAACAGCTCTATAGAAATGTAACAGCTTAGGGCTAGCTTAGTCAAGTGAAAACCTATCCACTCAAGAGACATTATGTGAACAGAGGATTCCCTAATATGAGGCACTCAATGTAAACTAGATTCCTATGGTAGTGCCACATTATAGGAGATGCGACATCATGCGTGGCCTTGCGAAACCAAGACTAAGGCATCGAGGACTCCCTCCCTATTTCTTCCTTACCTTCCTTTCCTACCAGTAAGGCTAAGTCTATCTCTTTCCTCAAGTCCCTTCCTCTCTCTCTCTCTCTCTCTCTCTCTCTCCCTTCATCACTATGTGTGATTGCTAAACAAGAGACGTCATAGGGCTACGCCCATTCGCCACCCCCTTCTCCCTCTTCCTCTCTCCCTAGCTCTGATTTCTTATCTCCCTCTCTCTATCCCTCACTTATGCAACCACTTAGGTTGTGACCTAGTTGGGAGATTGGCTCCTTATTTCTCACATGGCTGACCCCCCCCTTCATTCTTCCTCCCTCTCTTCTCCCCTCCCTCTCTCTCTCTCTCTCTCTCTCCCTCTCGTGGAGCCGTAGGCTGCTCCCTCTCACATCACCTCCTATGATGCTGCCAAGCAGGGAATTTAGTTCCCTATTTCCTTGCATAACTAGGCCCCCCCTTCTCGCTTTCCTCTGTCTCTCTTCTCTCACCCTCTCCTTTTCTCACTCTCTTCCTTCCTATCGTACTCTCCTTTTATCTCTCCCTCATGCACTATCCTTGAGGCGTAGTTGGGCAAAGAGCTTGGCCCCTTTTTTTCCTACACAACCTACTCCCTCTCTGATCTTCTCCTCCTCTCCCCCTCCCCCTCTCTCTTCTTCTCCCCTAAAGTCCCCTATTTCAAACTACCCCCTATGTGTTTTCTTTTTTTTCCTTTTCTTTTTCTCTATCTTGCTCCCTCTTCCACCCCTTTCTCTCTCAAACTCTCTTTGTCTTTCTTTTTGTTTCTCTATTTATCTCTCCTTAATTCTCTATTTCAGGCCCAAACCTTATGAAGGTCACCTTATTTCCTAGTGTTAATCCCGGTCAAGGATCCATGCTAACCTCAATCCTTAGGACTAGGACCACCATCCTAGAACTGAGGCTTGCATCTCCTAGCCCCTACCCTTTATCTTGTAATGCCATCTTGATTAGGGTTGGTTTTATGGTGTAGGTGGCTAATATTGTAGACTTAGAGAGATATAGCGCCTGATCTTTTTCCAACCATCTGATAAAGGAAAAGTTCTAGTCCTTTAATATTAAAATGATTTTTATAGGTTGTAGAAAATTTGGGACTAGCATTAAGTTTGAAAAATCAGATTCTAAAATTTAGAAAATTAGAAATCCATGATTTATTTATTTAAAGTTTGCAAGGAGGTTAATTCTTAGATTTTATTCTATCAATATTAATTAATAATTAATTGGGTGTCATAGGTATAACTACACATCATACCAATATTTTTGACCAATAGTACTACCTGCAAAGGAAAGCATTTTTAAACACAATCACCTACATCATTTTAATAATTCATATATAATTGTATCCTTTAGTACTACACAATTGTCTATATTATTACAAATATTTCATGATATGTTATTACCATAACTTATGATATTAAAAATTTGATTTCTCATTTTAATAGTGATGATGAAAATAATAAAGTATACATGTCATTAATAAATATATTATAAAGAAATTATAAAATGGGTGGGTGTAATTGGACTAGCTGTATGAGTGTTGCCTAGTTATGGATAGAAAAGTAAAACTTGTTATGATAGCTTGTCACTGGTGGAAGTGTGGCATGACTGAAGTTCAACTACTATGAGTTGGAGCATAGCTATGGTAGTCCAATATCAAAACTTGATGGGTTTATTAAATAAATTTAATATATTAATAAGATAGAGAAAAGGAGGGCATCTAGACTTGTCATGTGAAAGTATAGTTGGCTATGGGTGGGCTTGCGACATTGATTATGGTTATTAGTCATTGGCTAAGATGTGATGTTGTGGATAGTTGGCCACTAGCAAAAGTGTATCATGAATGATATCAGGTTCAGTTACTATAGGCTAGAGCATGGTCGTAATGAGTCTAGATATTGAATTGTATGAGTGTTATCCAACCTATATCAATATAGAGATAATCGGAGCTCAATTTAGATTGGTGCTATAACTTGAACTATAAATTGCATTTGTGGCGCTATTGTTACTATGACGTTGTGAATTATGACTATTGAGATGATGTTGTCTAAATTAGATATGATATTTATATTTTAGAACACCATAACATTGGCATATGAATTAGCCAATATCAATGCTATATTTGACTCTATTATTTAGTTATTTGAAATAATTATATTTCCTCATTCATGCTAGTGTCCATGAAAGGAGATTTGTTATCAAGCTATTAACTCATATTATTCTTGTTACATTTTTTTTTAGTGTCGCAGGATGTCTATTCAATCAAAGACTTTTGGTGAGAGTATTAGATGTTTTTTTAAATTTGATACTAGATGTATTTGAACATTGTATTTTGGACTTATAAGTAGTTCAAAAAATATGCTGGTTGTTATTGTATATGCTTAATATTGGTTTAAAACTGAAAGCCTTTGATATTTCTTAAAGTTATTTTTTAAAGAATATGCAGCTATGTCACATGGTCAAGTCAGGCTAGGATTAGGTTGTGACAACTATGAGAAACTAATGCTATTATTTGATTATGCACTATTTTATAGAACAATTATAATATCTACACCAACATAAAGATTTGGATTTTGAAAAAAAAAAAAAAAACTTTGGTCTGGTGAATAACAAAACATGTCAAGCAATTATTGCTAATTCATTCTAAAAATATTAGGATAACAGCTCTGCAATAGCTATCATTTAAATAAAATATTTTTCATATGCCCATATAACATAATGAGAAACCACTAAATTGTTATATCAACTATTCCATTTTACAACCACAATAGCAATTTTTTTTTCCTTTAATTACATAAAACCATATGAGATAAGATGATGTTTGAGTGATGGTTGCTGGGTTTTGGTTGCGCAGCGGAAGACCGAATTTCAAAATTTTTAAACTTTGAGATCCTAGTCAACCGAAACCCTAGACCCATGACCCCTTGATTATATCAATTAACAAGGCAATATATTAAGATATTGGATAATACCTGTAACGCTAATATCCTTTATTCCACTAGGCACACAAGTGTATGCCCTCCAGAGGTGATTCACATAGGAACTGGGTTCAAGTCTCTAGCTCCTTCAAAACTTTGATCCTTGATGTTTAATCCTTCCAAAGGATTTGATTGGCTTGCTTTCTTTTCCTTCTAATTTTTCTTTCTCTTACAAAAACCCTTCAAAGCCTTTTGTCCTAAAGAAGACCTCCTTGTCCTGGTTTAGGTCTTGTCCTGAAGAAGACCTCCTTGTCTTGGTTTAGGACAAGACAACCTCTTGTCCTGAAGAAGACCTCTTTGTCTTGGTTTAGGATAAGAGATATAAGAGAAATAAAATAAGAAAGAGAGGGATTTTCATATCTACTAAAACCCCGGGATGCACTCCTAATTATAAGAGGCGAAGGGATGCATCACCAAGGGATGCATCCCGTCCACACGCCTTACCATGATGAGGCGTATCCCAAGGGTAGCGCCTCATCATGATAAGGCGTTAAGGGGAGGGGCGCATATGAAAGAGAGCGGAAAGACGTATCGCTCAAAGAAAAAAACTTATCTAATATGCCTTATCCATCCGCTCACGCTGATAACCTCACCCCACACTTTTTTATGATAAGGCACCATCTAATGGTCCGAATTAAGGCACCATCTAATGGTCCAGATTAAGGCACCATCTAATGGTTTAGAAGCAAGGCACCATCACCAATGGTCCAGATTCAAATACCAACTAATGGTCCAAATTCAGGAGCCAACTAATGGTCCAGATTCAAGCAACAACCAATGGTCCAGATCCTTCATCCAGGGAGCCATCCAATGGTCCAAATCAAGCCGCTGACCAATGATCTAAATTAAGCCACTGACCAATGGTTCAGATCCATTATTCAAAGAGATATCCAATGGTCTAAATAAAGCCAATTGAGTTCTAACTCTTGGCCAACCCACATTAGGTTATGATCTAATCATATTAGATTAACTTAATACAAGAATTAGATTCGAATCCAATTCGAATCAGGAGCTAGGGTTTGCAACATGTGCTAGCATGTCTACCTTGCAAACTTAATCTAATCCAATTAGACCCTTGATTAGTTTCTTTTGTATCTAACCCTTTGGATTCCTCATCCAGCCAGCAGTAGGTCTAGGCTTATGTCGATTTATTTTGATTAGAAATCAACTAATCGAATTAATTCAAATCGAGCTAACCCTAGTTGTCAATTTGAACCATCTTTCAAATTGACTCATGAATTCAATCAATTTAATTCATGAAAACCTACAAGACATGATTGATGTCTAGCAACGTATCATGCCTACCCAAAAGATGAGAAATTTAATTAAAATTACCAAAATACCCTTTAGTAGCAAGTTACCAAGCAATTCAATCCTTCGATCCCCTTTTATCCCGAATAAGCGATGGGTATGAAAAATTGTCAAACGCTAACACTTTATTCATTTGAATCTCAAATCACTAATGAAGACTCGATCGATGAAAGATTAGAAACCATTTCTAATATCATCATGCTTTGATCAAAGACTTCCTGAGTTATCATTTGATGAGATTACATAGGATAAATACTCCTCTTACTAGGAGTGATCAATTCCTTGTTGACCTATTCACAATCTTCATACACAATTCACCATATCCATGAACACCCCGTACATGGCTAAGTCATGAATGAGTATGAACCAAAACATGGATTCATGTGTACAAGATTTCATGGTGATCTAAGGTCTAAGGATCATTTGCACAACTCCCACTAAGAGAATCATCTTTTGACAAGTAAGACTTCCATAAGATGTTCTCATTACGGATCAATTTAGTGAACTCATATATTGATGAGTACCCACATCCTTGTATTAGTGTCCCTACACAAGTGGTCATGAGATCAACCACTCTCTCTATTGAGCATACATAGAATGTGCTAGTCTTTCTGGAAATATCGATCCCCTACTCGATGATCCTTCGATTAGGAATATTTTAGATTAGGGTTCATAAGATCTTAGGTCTCACTGTTATGAACTTCATCATAACCATAAATCCATTGCCCTAATCTATGTGGTTCATCATAATCTTAAAACAAAAAGTTATAAGACACAATATATGATGAATTAAAATGCCTTTTATCAATATCATTCATGAGTTGAAAGAATTTTACAGAAAAGCTCCTGTTACATAAGAAATATAATTGACTTTTAAAGCACTATTCTTTCAATGGTTGCTTAATCTCACTACAGGTGAGGCTGTTCTAGCCAAGTTGAATCATGGTGCGAAGCACCACTTCAATGGGAACAAATCAGAATAGCTCCTGGTCCGACCATGCCCACTTTTCTTCCCTTCACCACAAAGATAAGTCTCCCCTTGAGTCCCAAAATACCTCTTATTAAATTTGCTCCAAAGACAATACAATGCTAGGTATACTCTCCTGCAAAGCACGGACACTAGCATAATTGATAAATTTTTAATGGTAAATTTCTATAGATGCGTGATAAGATGATAAATTATAACTATTAGGTTGCATAGATGTGATGCTAAACTGATTAGAACTTGTATATTAGCTTTTATTAAATTTAAAACAAAAATTAATCTATATTTTTTTATTCTATCAATTTGTACTATTAAAATTTTAAAAATCAATTATATATAATTGATTAGATTAGTTATTGCTCGGTAAAAATGGTATAGACCTGCAACATTTCAAATTAACCTCATCTTAGAGAGAATATATGTAGCACATACCTCGAGTTCTTAACATTTCAATTTACCAACGTCTAGTTCCTAAACTTAATTTCACATTGAAATAATACTTAAAACCATACTAAAAGGTCCATATCTAAAATTTTCATGACTTAAATAACATTTAACTCACTTGTACATAGAGCATAAAAATAAAATAGTCAACCTTATTGGTCTGAACCACTTCAGACTTATAATGTATATTTTAATAAAGAGGTATAGATCCACAATATTTCAACTAAACCCATATTGGAAAAAGTGCAGTAGATACCTTGAATTTCCAATATCTCAAGTTATCAATGCCTCATTTCTATACTTAATTTCACATTTAAGTAATTTCAATCATTTAAATAGCATTTAAGTCACTTGTACATATGGCATAAAAATAAAATAGTAAACTTTTATTGTCTGAATCGCTTTAGGTTTAGATATATGCCCACACAATGCATGGGTGCCAATTTAACTTAAATTTTAAAAATTAAGATAAAAAGTTTTAAAATTTAGAAATATCTTTATAAGCTCATTTTACAAATTAATCTATTATTTTATAAATAATATGAAATATATAATTTTTATGATTGCAAGGGTGTTGATTTGATTTAAATATAAAAATAAAACTAAGATAAAAGGTTTTAAATTTATAATATTTTCTATAGACTAATTTTATATGTTGATCTATTGTTTATAAAATAACATGAAATATATAATTTTTATAATTGCATGGATGCTGTTTTGATTTAAATTTAAAAATATAAATGACATAAAAAGTTTTAAAATTTGAATTTTGCATTGATTTGATTTAAATTTAAAAAGTAAAAATAAGGAAAACGGCTTTAAAATTTAAAATTATTTTCATAGATAAATTTTATTGATTGATCTATTATTTTATAAAATAATATAAAATATATAATTTTTATAATCATAGATGTTGTTTTGATTTAATTTTAACAAATAAAAATAAGATAAAAGGTTGTGAAAATTAAGAATTTTTTATAGACCAATTTTATAAATTGATCTATTATTTATAAAATAATATGAAATATATATTTTTTATAAAATAATTTTATATTTTATATTTTTATATTATAAAATATTTTTAGAACTATAACATTAGCTTTACTGTCTCATAATCATATATTAGATATATGCTTCTACCTTAGGTTCTCTCTCCCTCTATATTATATATATATATATATATGTATGTATGTATGTATGTATGTATGTATAGACATTATATGTATGTATAGACATATATATTACATTATACTATCATACATCCTTTTTATGTGAAAGTAATTTATGGCAAATGCTAGGAATCAGTTGGCTATGGGATAGCGACTCAAATTTCCACTACCTAAGATGGAAAATTGGTGTGTTTGTGCGAGCCTTCTCTTGGATAAAACCTTATAT
This sequence comes from Metroxylon sagu, assembly GCA_017589505.3. Lineage (NCBI taxonomy): Eukaryota > Viridiplantae > Streptophyta > Magnoliopsida > Arecales > Arecaceae > Metroxylon > Metroxylon sagu. The sequence continues at coordinate 498,873 of JACVBY030000412.1, forward strand.
AGGCTTTAGATAATTAGATATTATAAAAATAAGATAAAAGATTTTAAAATTTAAAATTTTATATACCAATTTTATAAATTAATCTATTATTTTATAACATAATATAAAATATATAATTTTTATAAAATAATATAAACATTTTATACTTTATATTAGAAAATATTTTAGAGCTTCAATATTAGCTCAAACATCCCATAATACATACATACATATATACATATACATATACATATATATATATATATATATATATATATATATATATATATATAATTGTACTATTATATATAATAAATTATCTTGTTAAATTTTAAATAATTAAATATCTAAATAATATGATATGATTGCAAGGAATATGAGTGATGGTTGATCTCTCTTGATATAATATCAGCTTGAGTGTCTCATGAAAAAATATATATATATATATAAAAGGGTAAATCTATTTAATGCAACACTCTCCATAAAAAAAAGCCTTTAGTTTTAGTAAGGAATGAACGAAAAAGTGAACATTCAATGGCATTAAACGAGAGTTGACACATGGTGATAGAAAAGCAGAGCATATTATGTTAGGTTACTAATAAAGATGGCATAGATTCATAATATTTTAAATTCATTCATTTTGAAAAAAAGTGCAATAGGCACTTCGAGTTCCAAATGTCACAATTTCCGATGGCTCATATCTACTCTTAATTCTACAGCAATTAAAAGCATAATAAAAGGCCTATAAGAGGAATCTATGACCGGATAAAATCCTTCGATGGAATTGTCCTTGCCTACCTAATTAAAATTTCAATGACTTAAATGATATTTAAGGCATTTGAATACATGTCACAAAAAATAAAGTTGACATTTTTTTTTTTTATCCAGACCACTACGGCTTTACAATATATATATATATATATATTAGATTTTCTCATGCGCACCAACAGCATCTGGACAAAAGGATGAGAATTCCTGGAGAGTTCCATTTCCTTCTTTTCCATGTTCTTCTGTTACCTTCACCGATCCTTTCATTAGAACCACCATTCGCTTGCGATTCTTCGAGCCCATTCACAAAAAACTTTACTTCTTGTGAAACAACATTGCCCATTGACAAAAAGAGTGGACGATTTTATCTCTCTCACACTTGACTTTGGAAGAGAAGACAAGTCAATTGGTTGACCAATCCCCCGACTCGGCGTGCCATCCTATAAATGGTGGTCTGAGGCACTCCATGGGGTATCAAAACATGGTCGTGGCATGCAGTTCAATGGCACCATTAAGTCTGCAACAAGCTTCCCTCAAGTCATACTCACTGCAGCAACCTTCGATCCCCAGATTTGGTAGAAGATCGGCCAGGTTTGCTCTCTATACTGTTCAGTTTAATGTAGCTTTTGAGCTCATGCTTTCTGTGAATGCCATTTCCATAGAGGGATCAATATCCTCATTCTCTGAATCCTATCAAAATCAAAGTTTGTTAAACCACCATGTCAGCAAATTTCATGCACCGTATAATCGTCAATCCAGTTTGCTATTGCTGTGGAAGATACTCCTAAATTAATGTTATTGAATCAAGAAAACTTGTAATCAATAGTGATCTCTATCTTATGAACTTTGGAGGCATTGAAAGTCGTTTAATGCCTAGCATGAATATTATTTATTGAGGAGATGTTTGATACAAGGGCCCCGTTTTGTTGTCTCAAACCTATTACGTTTGGTTACCGGATCCATCCTGGTTATCAGTAATAGCATAGTTAAAAAAGTTGTGACTTCCTAAGAAGTGGCAACCCAAGCGAAAGATGAGAAGTATCTTCCGATGGGTCGCACTTTCCAAGAGCCATTTGACAAGGATTGCCAAACAAGGCCAAGGTATTTGATATGAGGTGTTCCATCAAGGATTATCACTAATTGGTTAGAGGTGATCGAATCACCTTATTTAATTGTATCGTAATGATGTTACATGGTAGTGATTATAAATGAACCATACCTCTAGAGTCACCACCCAGCTCTATTATCTTGAATCTATCCCTGAGAATAGATATGTAGGAACACCCTCGGGTAATAATCTTAGGCTAAAATTTAAAGAACAAAATACCTCTCATCAATAAAAAGAAAGTCTAATAAAAAACACCCTAAATTATATATTATATTATAATAAAAATAATATCATGCAATCATAATGTAATGATATTATGCTATAATATATTAAATATTATAACAACTTATTATAATAGTATTATATTATATAATATTATAATATAATACAATAATATTATAAATGATATTATTTTGTATTTTACAATATAATAATATAGTGATAATATAATAATATTATACTACAATATCAATAATATAATATGATATGGTATAATAAAATAGTATCATTTTTGTATTTTTATAACATAATGTAAATTATTGTTAATCTATAATTTATGTATTATAATAATAGCATCATAATTTAATGTAAATATCATAATAAATAATATGAAGTAATAGTAAAAAATTACGATAGTCATAAAATATATCAGGGATGGTTTCGATATTACATAATTAATGATCTTAAATTTCTATGGCATGCAAAATAGATTAATTGTGGACACCTATGAAGTTTTAATCACTAAGGTATAGAATACCAAACATAATAATCTTAGATCACCACAGATCAGGTCATCATAAGATAAAGATAATCAAGATCATCATGGTGATCCCATTTGGGTTTCCAAATAATACCTTGGATGTGTAGATATTATTGACCAAACACTTGTGTTAAAAAGAATTTGATCATGGGTAGTTCTATCTTCCTATTGCATTTGAAGCTTATGGTGTTGAAGCCTTGGCAATCTAAAACTTGTTACCACTATATAAGTTCAGGTACCCCATCAAATCATTTCAAAACTTGTTAGCAAAAGAATTTGATCATGAGCAATTCTATCATCCTATTTCATTAGATGTTTGTGAATGTTATTGTTATATAATTGTAGATGCTCATAGTCTCACAACATTAAGATTATGATGGTAAAGGTTTTCTTTTTTTCTTTCCATATTGTCCCAAGCTCACTTGTTAATCTAATTAATCTGTTAACATGCCAAATCCACATAGCTTTAAAAACTTCAGTACAAGTAATTAGTAGTAGGTGAACTTAAGTCATAAGCTTCTTAAACTTTTCTTTTTCATCTGATACGAGACTATTTTGGGTATTACAATCTTTTTCCTTTATTAGGCGATGTTATCGTCGCACACTATAAGCTAGCTAAAATCTACCCTAAGCCACTGCAAGCTTGGGCTACATGACTGCCACCATGGGCTAGAGCACGGGTATTATTATCATAGGCTATAATGCGATTAGACATGACTATCACCGCAGGCTGCAGCATGGCTAGATGAGATTCATTTATTACTAACATGCGCTGCAATGTAGTTAATTTTGTTTGCCCGCCACTTGTTGATGCCTAGCTTGATTAGTCCATTGCCAAGTTAGTATCTTGTGGATAATAAATTTAAATTAAAGATGATATTGATAGATTTGTCTTAAAAATATTTTGGATATTGTGGCATCGCTAGCTATATTATGTGTTGCTTATGATTTGTAACATACTTGTTAATTGGATATGATACGTATATGATTATATGCAATTATGTCTTGCATGTCTAAGTCTATGGCTTTTTTACATGATAATATATGTTTCTAATTATATTATTGCATAACATTTATATTTGTTGCCTATGCATGCAAATGTTATATTCTAATAATATTTTAGGAAAAATATACATATACATTTAAGTGTGTCGAGGGGATTCTTAGTGAGCGATGGCTCATATCAGTTATTTTTATGTTTTCACATGTTATCACAGAGCCATGAGAAGCTTAGAGACAATGTTGGATTGAGAAATTTTAAAATCCAAACTCTAATATAGAAATTTTAGTAATAGACTTATTAAATTAAGTAGGTTTTTGTTGAATTGGACTTGCTTATGTAATTAATTTTCTTTAAAAACTAATCTAGTTATTTCGGTTTTGCTGTTCTTGAGGATGGGGGTACGACACTATCTTTCTTTCCTTCTTACTTACTCTCTTCTTATATTTCAAGGCCATTGCAGTCGAGGCCCGGGCGATGTACAACAACGGCCAGGCAGAAGGATTAACATTGTGGTCGCCAAACGTCAATATATTCAGGGATCCGAGATGGGGCAGAGGCCAGGAGACCCCTGGTGAGGACCCTACGGCAGCAAGCAAGTATGCGGTCTATTTTGTCAGGGGATTGCAGGGCGATTCCTTCGAAGGTGGAAGCTCTATTCCGCTCCAGACTTCAGCTTGCTGCAAACACTTCACTGCATACGATCTGGATAACTGGAATGGAACAACTCGCTACACATTCGACGCTCATGTAAGTAGGTAGAAAGAAGTATGGTCTGTTGTGATTGGAGGACCACTTGGTTGACTTCGATTAGTTTCTTTGGAGTTCAGGTTTCAGTGCAGGATTTGGAGGACACCTACCAGCCTCCTTTCAAAAGCTGCGTCGAAGAAGGTAGGGCCAGTTGTATCATGTGCTCATACAACAGCGTCAATGGAGTCCCAGCATGTGCTGATTACAATCTCATGTCAAAAACAGCAAGAGGCTCTTGGGGATTACACGGGTAAGATATTAAGCACATTGATAAGTGATCTCAATCAAAATTGTCCTCTGAGAAAATCACCACTCTGTGGCTCTCGCTTTCCATCACCACGTAATTATCTTCTTCGTAGGTCCTAATAACTAGGACCTTGAACCTACCTACTTAGCCAAACATCACTTTAATGTAATCAAAGATAAAGTAGCATTATGTTTCCTTGGGAAACAAGGGTATCCTTAAAAGTGGATTGTGATTCTTGGAATGGGACGGAATCTATCACGACTCCTGATCCTGAATCTCGGTCTAGGGGCTCGCAACACGGCCACATACCCTTAATCCAAGGCTCAAGAGTATGCCAGGCCTGCTAACCTCAACCTGAATACATCATAAGATACAACTATAAAAGTCAAAACACATATTATTTTCTATATTATATCATCAAACCTGTACATATCATCCTCATCTGATATATACAAAAGTCTATCAAGTAATTACAATAGCTCCCTGATCTCACTCCTGGGGTCCCTCCCTAAGGCATTGGTTTATCAAGTATGCATCATCCTCATCTGCTGCAAGAAAATAAGATATAATGGAATGAGCTAAAAAGCCCAGTAGAACTTCTGCACTTACTATCATGAATATGTCAAATAAACAGTTTAGTATAGTCAAAATATGTTTCAACAAACAATATCACAATACATATATCAATTCGAAAACCCAATAAAATCCATGCTCAAAAGGAAATATAAAAGCCACCTAAGAGTCCCTATCCACCTTCAACTCATCTCTGTGACCACAGTCACACCCAATCATCTACATATCCACCATCACCTCCACATATCAAAATACTCATACCACAATTTCATAATAACCTCCACACCCATAACTCCATACCCTCACATGCAAGACACCACTAAGCAAGTCGCACTCACTTAGTAAGCAATACGCCCTGGGCCTCCCTCTATAACCCTTGCCACAACGCTTGTAAAGACATCACTAAGTGAGCCACTTCCTTAGTCTGCAATACTGCTGGTACATACTGTTCCCATCTAACCTTGTGATACTTCTCCCATCCAGGTTGGTTTATATACTAATACCCAGCGTAATAAACTCAGTCATGTCAGTTGTCATAACTGTGTTCTACCCGGCTTACACGGCCTTCATGCCCTTCCCCAGGCTGCCAGTCTAGGCAAGTAATGGTACCGCAGTACTCCAACTCACCGCTAGAACTAGTACCATGTACCAACAATACTCATCACATACACCATCTTCCCTCAACTAAGTCACCCTCAGACATCTCCGTAGCACCACCAAGCCACCACACGCCACAATGCCAAATAAGCATGGTTGAAAAACCCAAAACCATTTATATCAAATAATATACTGCAATATATATGCAAATCCACAACAATTCATAATACTCATCTCAAATTATGCAAGAAAATCTCATAATAAAACATGATATATGCAAGCATGCACATCATGAAAACATATTACAAACAGTAAGGTGTAGAACTCCTTCCTCAAATTGCTACTCCCACAATCCCCTCAGTGCAGCATATATAGTCAACGATTACCTATAATCCCACATAAATAATCAATTTATCAAAATCCATAACCAAGAAAAATTACCATTTTACCCCTCTAGCCTAAAATTTGAAAATAACTATTTTACCCCTCTCACTCAATGTCTAGCAACCCCCTACTTACTACTTTTTATCTCAAATTTAATTATTTTCTAGTTTTACAAGTTTTCACTAACTTTGCAATATTTACAAAAATGCTCCTACTTTCGTCGGCAAATTTTTCTATGATTACCTTGGCCGTTATTCAATTTAAACATCATTCCCAAAACTAGACTCATTGCTAATCACAATGGTTCAGTTCTCAAGACCAGATTTGATCAATATAATTTTAAATAAATGTGCTTTCTCGAGCTCATTCAAACTATTTTATTTCAACTCAACATGAACACCATATGATTTTTAGGTGAAAAAGAGATCGAATTAGGCATTTCTAAACCCTGATTTGAATCTTCAGAATGAGTCTAACCAATCCCCATAAATTCTATAATCATATCCTAATATTTTCTTTTTATTTTTTTTTTAATTTAAAATAATCCCAAAGCTTGAACCAGCTTGAACCAACTTAAACCAGGCCCACTGGTTCAAGCCCAACTCATGAGAAGAAGGCTGCAGCCTTCTTCACGTGATCACCCCAGAGCATGCAATAATCATTATCCAAATAAAATAGCCACTAACTAATCATCAATCTAACTAGCAATTAGCCTTAGCTTAATTGGATCACTAAAGAATTAATTTAATTAACCCATGACCCAACAAACTAGCCCGATTAATTATTTTCCCAGCCCAACATTAGATAAAACTAATTCTTGCTTGGCCCATTACCCATTAGCTAATCACCCAGCCCATTTAATATTTAAATGAGACCCAGCCCAAGAATCCTCAGGCCAATCCATACTTGGCCCAATAGACCAGCCCATAGCTAATCCCAACCTATTAAGAAGGCAGACTTCTTCCCCTCATGTGCTCACACCCCCTCTCTTGCCTCGACGCGAGTGCCATCCCTCCCTTCTTCCTCTTCTTCTTCTTCTCCGGCCTCCCTCTCTCCCTCTCTCTCTCCCGTCTCCCTCCCCCTCTCTACTCTCTCTACTCTCTCTCCCTCTCTTTGCTCTCTCTCTCTCTCGCACGCACTTCGGCCACCATGGCGGCGGCCGCAGCAACACCCCCCCGCTCCCCGGTGAGCACTCCGGCATCAACTAACTCACGGATTTTCCAAAATTTCACTAGTTTCTCTATTTAAAAATAGAAAACATAGGAGAAAAAATTTTACCTTCGCCTTACCGGAGTTGCTGGCGATGATATGAACCTTCCCGGAAGTTCGCCTTGCTCCATAGATCCTCCCCTATTCTTTAATTAGAAGATCTTCTACCCTATCAGCTGTAATTAAGGAAATGGTCAAGGAACAGAGGAATGGAAGATGGAAGATGGAATAGAGAAAAATAATGCGATATTTTTGTAGCCTCCCTACCTCACTGACAGTGTCAACTCGAGCTCCGCCGACACTCCATGGTGAAGGGGGTTCAAGCTACACCCTCCAATGGTGGTTTACCAGCCTGGATGCAAGGAGAACGAAAGAAAGGAGAGGAAGAAATGAAGTGGAGAAGAAAAGAGTGGTCCAGTTGTTAGCTTCGTCGTGAAAACTCTTGTTCTCTCCTCCCACTACCGATTATCCTTACTGAATTTTCTCTCTCCATTCACTATGGAACACTCACGAAGATACATGAAGACACGAAAGAATTCAGTATACAAATGGATTCTCATTATTATTATTATTATTATTATTTAATCAAAGCTAATCTAGATTAACTTATCTTAATTCATTCTTAATCATTACAGAATCATCCCCTTATGACCTCATTGTTGGGAGGTTGAAGGTCCTTTTCCGGGAAGTACAGCCACCAGCTGATCTAAGGCTGGTTGGCAATTGGATATTCTTGTCTATTGCTCTTATTGACATCTTTATAGTTCAAAATACCATCTACTAACCTTTCTCTTATTTTGGATCAGATACATTGCCTCAGACTGTCGTGCAGTTAACCTTATCTATGATGGTCATTACTACGGTGAAACGCCAGAAGATGCAGTTGCAGATGCTTTTAAAGCTGGTATCAAATGTTCAGAAGCTTCCTCTGTTTTAAACTCTGACTAAAATTCTACCAGCAAAATTCAATCTCTGACTCAGCATTTGGATTTGAAATTTTCTTCTTTTTCCTTGTTTTCATATAAACACAAAAGTTAATCGAAAAAACAATGTCTTTACAGCACATGTCAGTCAAATTCAATCCATGATTTTGTAAAAGATCTTCTCAATTCCTTAAAATAAAGTCAAACATTTAGGAAAAAAAAGATATCTTCTTTCCTGCCATAATTACTGTTTAGGAACAGGGAGTCGTAAAACTTTAACATGGAAGATATGAGAAATGCATCATAAGTTTCAGAATCCAAGTATGCAGTCATAAAATAGCATAGTTTTCCCAGGCCAGCCCCAAGAGAGAGGAAAACCGTCCATAACGCTGAATTAGTGAAAACAACCATATTCCTGCAGCCAGGCCGGTAAATTGTAATGTGATTGTATTGGCAATAAATTATGATGTGTAACACTTCTCGTTTACCTGAAAATGGGCAGGGCTCTAAGAGCCATTTCGCAGTTTATTCACTGCTTTCCTTGCGAACAACCTCTTATTCTTTTTGCAATTCATCTGCAGCAAAAACTCTCTGCAATTCATTAACATGACTGGGCGCTCATTATAGTTCCAAATTTTAAAAATTTCAGGAATGGATGTGGAATGTGGTGGCTACGGGCTAAAACATGCTATGTCTGCTGTCCAACAAGGAAAACTATCCGAAGAGGACATAAATCGAGCTCTCCGCAACCTGTTCACCACCAGATTGAGGCTGGGGCTATTCAATGGAAATCCAAAACACCAAGCTTATGGCCAAATTCCTCCGGACCAAGTCTGCTCACAAGAGCATCAGAAGTTAGCTCTAGGAGCAGCCAGAGATGGCATCGTTATGTTGAAGAACTCTGATGATACCCTTTGTCTAGATCAAAAGTTACATCCCTTGGCGTGATTGGACCAAATGCAAACAATGCTACGAAACTTATTGGCAATTATGAGGGGCCTCCATGCACATTCATCACTCCACTTCAGGCATTGCAGAGCTATTGCAATGAAACCAGATACCTATCTGGGTGTAACACTACTGCTTGTAATTCAAGTTCAATCAATGAAGCAGTCCAGTTGGCAAGCTCGGTGGACTATGTGGTTATGTTCATGGGGTTGGATCAAGACCAAGAGAGGGAGAAGCTTGATAGAGAGGACTTGGTCCTCCCAGGAATGCAGCAAAGCCTCATCACCAGTGTAGCAAGAGCAGCAAAAAGGCCTGTGATCTTGGTCTTGATATGTGGAGGTCCAGTAGATATCACATTTGCCAAGCATGAAAAGAATATTGGAGGTATTTTGTGGGCTGGTTATCCTGGTGAAGCTGGCGGACCGGCAATGGCACAGGTTATTTTTGGAGAGCATAACCCTGGTGAGACTTCCAAGTTTTTGCTTTGCTTATACTATCTCTTGATCTTAGTAATAATAGATATACCACAAGCATTTCACCATTAAATTCTGGAGTCAATTCATCCATCAACTCTGTTCAGAATATAAAATTAAGATGAGAGTATGTGAATCTCATTCTGTACACGATTATATTTGGAAACTAAATAGCAAATTATGAATCTATGATCAGGAACATGTATCCAGAGCCTTTTATTTCTCTTTTTCTTTGCTTAAGTTCTGTCCAGAGGAATCTGATGTAGGGGATCAACCAAGAAAATAATATAAGATCTCTCATATAAATAATAGCTTACCCAAAATTTGCACCTCTTAGGACTATATTTTATGATCATTCCTTTTAAACATAATTTTTATTAATTAACTATCTAAAGATCAGAAACTTCAGATGTTAAGTGATTTGGTTTAATTTTCTAACGCAGGGGGAAGATTGCCAGTCACTTGGTATCCACAATCTTTCACAAGTGTTCCCGTGACCGACATGAGGATGAGAGCTGACCCTGCCTCTGGATACCCAGGCCGCACCTATCGATTCTACACTGGCGAACCTGTGTTCCATTTTGGTTATGGCCTCAGTTACTCAAATTATTCTTATGAATTTAGTGCTGAATCTGAAAACACCATCTACATAAACAAATCAATCAGTGTCGATGCATCAATAATGTCAGATACTCTGAGATATGACATCACAAATGTGAGCTCTGAAGCATGCGAGAAGCTCAAGTTCTCAGCAGTCAAATGCTGGCCTGATGCCCTGAACGGAAAGCCCATGAAACAATTGATTGGATTCCAAAGTCTGCACCTGAAGGCTGGGGAAAGAGCTGATGTCAAGTATGTTGTGAGCCCATGCGAGCACCTCAGTCGAACCAGCATAGATGGCAAAAAGTTGTTGGACCGGGGATCTTATTTCTTGGTGACGGGGGAAAAGGAATATCAGATCAACATAATGGCATGACTGCTCGTGAGACGACTCAAAAAATTCAGTAATATGCTTCTTCTCATGAAAAGAGAAAACTAAGAAATACCCAAACCCTTGTCGGGTCTTAAGAGTATTCTTTCAAACTAGCGTCCAAATGATAATAAATGCTGTAATAGGGAAGCATGTCCCTTCAGAAAAGTCTTTTTTTTTTTTTTTTTTTTTTAATGAGATTTAAAGGAGCCTAGGGTGCTGCAGAGAGAAAATGTACCTTTCAAAGATTTTAAGAAATCCATGCAATGCACAAGTAGTTTATATTTCAATTCAAGTCTATACCTTGCCACTGCATTGTTTTCTATTTCTGGGGTTAGATGATCATGGTATCCCTGCGTTAATTATCATGAATAAGTTTTTAATTATCCTTCAAATTTAGGTTTTCGTTTTACATTATGTTAACAAACTCAAATCACTAATTATGTTTTGTCATAACTGAAATTCTATTGGGGGACCTCAAGTACTAATGGGGATGATAAGATGGATGATGAGGCAACAAACAATCTAATAAGGAGAAGTCTCATACTTGAGTCGATGTTCCGGCAAGGACAAAAGGGGAATATGAGGAGTGTCGAGGGTTACCCAACTAATGCCCTTTGATGCTCAAGTGAGCGATGGAAATAGTTGGAGGAGGCCAAGGGTAGACTTTGTTGCCTTCTTGCTGAGGAAGAAGATTAGAGAGAATAAGATGTTTTAAGGCTTGCTACTAGTAGAGTGGAAAAGAGATATAAAAGGTAGGAAAAAGAGCTCCTATGGCTTTGGATAGGATCTCCTTTTATAAGTGAGCTCAAAGTCAAGTGCTCAGGCTTGTCGATATCTCTTGTTGGCGAACAAGAGTAGTTCACCTTCCATAGACTGCATCATCTAGCATAGTGTTATGTCCGAACATATGATATGGCTGCATAATTTTCAAGTATGACCTTCAAAATTATATAAAGCCTATTAGCTTGTAATTCACAATTTATGCAAAAATTAAGATTCAACAAAATTTACAAAATGACAACCATGTTCATAATCCTTTAAAATACAATCGATGTTGGTGTCAAATAATCTAAATGTTATTAATCCTTTTGCTCATCACTCCAATCCTACAATAGCAACATGAGGCTAAGCTTTCTGTGATTCTATAAAAAAAAATAAAAAATTGGCATGAGCCTTAGCCCAACAAAAATCGCTCTATATCTTAGTATGTGGTATGACTTATCATCATGAACATATAATATATCAATATTGACATGAATGAAGATAATGCAATTTGAACATATCTCAAAACAATAGCAAACCATAACAGCTAAATTATGATTAATAACAACCATATTATCAAATTCTTTAATTCATGTATGATCAAGAAAAAGCCATGATATCTTCGTTATAATCAGCATCATGTATTAATATCTCTTTTCCATTAGGTTATTGATTAGTAGCTTACTTAGTTTCATAATTTTTTAATATATTTAGAGAGACATTGAACTAGTCAAGTTCATATTTTAGCCTATAATAGGTTATCAAATTGAGCCACACTCCAATCCGTGTGACAAATAAATTGAGGCACTCTCTAGCCCCACAGTGGCAACCAAATTGAGCCACACTCCAACCCATGTTGGCAAACAAATCAATCTATGTTTCAACCTCAGTGGCAACCAAATTGAGCCATATTCTAATCTATGGTTACAAATAAATCAAGTCATGCTCCAGCCAATAACCAAATCTCATGACTAGTTCAATGCCTTTTCTCAACATCCATAGTACTTAATTATCTTTCAATTAATAGTTTAATCAATTCCATACATAAGTAGCCATTTCATTATTGCTAAAATAATTTATGAGAAGCCTAAAACATGCACATGTATTTAATGGTTATGCATAATTAAGCATAGTTATATCATTAGTAAAGTTTATAATTCATTAACAGTAAACATTAATTTTATCATCACATTAACTATTATAATATATTCTAACAAACCAATATATGCAGTGTAAACATGCACGAACAGACTATTGGCCCAAGGTAACCTCGAGGAGGGGGCTAGGGTGAATTGGGCTTTATAAATTTAAAACTAAGGCTAATATAACAAGTGTAGCAATTAAAACCCAAGCAAAAGTAAGATTGAGCAATTATGCACAAAATATAATGCAATAACAAATAAGTACAAGAAAGTGAACGAGCAAGAATACAAAAGAGAGAAATTTTTATCGTAGTTTAGTATTTCTTGCTTACATCCAACAAGCAAGACATTTTTTAGGATTTACACTAAACTAATCCTCTTAACTGGGTGAGAATCAAACCCTTAGTCCTCTCTTTTTGGCTTAGGAGGAATCCTCATAATAAAGGGCTTAAGATAAACCCACACTCTCTAAGGAAGAACCCTACACTCTCTTAGATGATACTAGAGAAACAAGAACAAGAATCACTCTTTCTCAAAGAATGAAGATATACAAATGAAACTCTAAACTATGGTAGAGATGATTTTAACTTTAAGGCTGAAAAACAATAATTATTCCAAGGATAAACCAATGAGTTTTAGCTCCTAATCCATTTTTAAAACAAGAGCCAAGATCCTAATTTATAGACAAAAAAAAAAAAAACTAGTCGTTAGAAACAAGGAGTAGCTCAAACGATCAAATTTTTAATCATTTATTGACCGCTACAGGCTAAGATGGTCAACCATCCAACACCTTGAGAACTAGAGGTCTCTCTACTTTCTCTTCCGGTCAGTGGTCTTTGGTATTATTCTAGTGGCCGATCGACTTGATCTTAAGGTCGGTCAACTGCTCAAGGCTATATTTCAAAATTTTTAATTAATTTTTATATTATTTTCAACCTAAAGCTAAATCAAATTGACTTTACTATTTCCTTGTGCAAATATTCTCCTGCCAAGCTTTATAATGATTGTTCTTAAGAATATAAAATTTACAAATTAAAATTCTTCTTCAGGCATTTTTGAGTCGATTGATATTTAATTTTTCATTATTCTTTTTCGGCCTAAATTTCTTGTATACAACTTGAATTCCTTACAAATTAAATACATATTAAATAAAATTTTGCTCATGTTTTAGCTCAAATCTATCATCACACGCGCTTATCATTATGAATTCAATTAATACGTGTCTTTCAAAGTTATTATCAAAGTATGTATTATTAAATTATTAGGTTCAACATATATTGACATGCGCTCATATAAATATGTACGAAAAGTTTTACCTGAATTTGTAGTAACCTTACACTCGCTTCTTCTAGGAGTCTATGACTATCTACCTACAACAATGGTATAGAAGTATATTAAGATTTTTTTCTAATTTATTTACTTATTTTTTCAAGATATGGTTGCCTGGTTGCTAGTTAGCTAACGACTAGCCTAACCAACGGCTAACCCACTGGAGTAAAACTGGATAGCATGATCAGACCCAAGACCACAAAGGGTGACTGGTTGGGCAGCAAGGGAAAGAACCTACCACAAGGAAGCAAGGCTTCCCTGCTGCCCACAATATCTGCCAACGAAGAGAGGGGAGGTGCCAGGGCTTATGCAAAGAAATAAGGACTGAGAGGGTCCTCACTAGCCTGGTCAACCCATCCTCCCATCCACTCACCAGGTGGAACAGGGGAGGAAGAACTCCTCTACTTTTCTTGGACTCTAAGCAGTCAATTCATGGTTCAGCTTCAGAGCATTCAAGGTGTTGCATCATGGAGAAATCATGAAAGCACAAAATTGAAGAAAAGGAGAAAGACCAATCACATTTATGCGATGGTTTAGATGGGCTGTCGGCTTTTTTGTCTCTCGAGGATGCAGCCATGGGGGTGACTGCTGGCCGAGGTAGCCAGCGGCAGGAGAAAAAACACGGAGAGGGGGACAAGAGGTGGTTTTTTAGTGAAACAGTGGTATGGCAAACTAGAGGATGAGAGGGCTAGCTTTGTGGTCGAGCCCCAGCAACCCACACCCCCGTTCCAAAAGAGAGGATTTTGAATTTTTAGAATTAATAACTAAAAATTTATAAGTAATACTTTCTAAAGAATGTCTAACAAACACACAATCAAGGGCCCAGTTTTCTTTCCTTATTAGAAGGTATAATTATCTCAGCAAAGCACCCCCACATTTCAAAATATTTACGATAAGCTCTTTTTTTTTTCATAATCGATAGGGAGTTTATTTAGAATTTCTATATGCGATTCTATTGAGAATACAACAAGCAGAATATAGACCTTCACCCATCAATTATTTGGCAAATTAGAACTAACTAATATAGCATTCACCATACCTAATATTATATGTTTTTTTCTTTCTGCTATGCTATTGGATTGAGGTGTATATGATGGTATGACTTGATTTTATAATTCCATGCCCTTCACAAATTTCTTTCATTTCAGTAGGAGCATACTCGCCTTCTTTATCAAATCTTAGCACTTTAATTTTCCTTTCTAATTGATTATTCCACTAGTGATTTATTTTGAACATTTTAAACAACTCACTTTGATGGCTAAGCAAATAAACATAAAAGAGTTTTAATAATCATGAATAAATATAACAAAAAAATATTTACCACCATGAGTGAAAATATCATTTAAATCACAAGTTGTCACTATGAATTAATTCAAACAATTGAGTGTCTCCTTCAATTGATTGGAAAGATTTTCTAGGTTATTTTGCTTGGACACAAATTTACATTTTTTTTTTTAACATTGATTTTAGTTTTGGAATTAGTTTCAAGTTCATCATATTTTTAATTATTTTCAAATCTACATGCCCGATCCGACCATGACAAGTGTGAGAAAGCTCAACATTTGAAACGAAAGCAAATGAACTAAAATTTTATTAACAATTGAATGATCATTCTACAAATAATCTTTGCAAACGAAACACCATTTCGATTTAAAACTAACTTGAAACTATGTTCAACTAACAAAGAAGTACAAATAAGATTTCTTCTAATTTTTGGTACATACAAAACCCAAACTTTTCCATTTATAAGCTTTAAATTTATTTTTCCTTCCCCTGGCACCTGGACCACACTCCCATCACCAAAGCATACAGTTCTGTTGATTAGTGGATTAGTGGAATTTTCCTTTTGTGCCTCATGGTGCCCTTCTTAAATTCTTAAAGAAATCAAAAGATACTAAAAGAAAATTCTTCAGGATTTTGTTTCAATATTCTTCCAAATTTAGACCAAGAAGGAAGCAATTTTTTAATCAAAGAACCAAGCAACAAGATTTCATTCACATCAACACCCTTTAATTTCAACTCAGATAATATTTTCAAAATCATGAACTTGGTCCATAATACATCTACCATCAACCATTTGAAATTTCAAACTAGAATCTTCAACACCATATTTATTTTCAAGAGCTTCCAAACGATATTTCTTCAGACAAAGAACACAAAATCATCATCAGCAATAATATCAGTTTATTTTGAAGAGGTTGAAGTTCATCAACCAGTGCGGGCATGCGGTGGCAGGTGCAAGGACAAGGATGGCAATATATCGCTGCCATAGAAGGTGACGTTGGGAAGGATTTAACATTTCACACAATATAACACCAATCAAAATACTTAATTATCTAAGTAGGGTGCAAACTTAGCATTCTCTCTTATGTAAGGTGCCACATCAGCAGACGATTTATGGCGTCAAAAGTTTTTAACAATAAGGACTATACTGAAATAAAAACTAAAGTTAAAGAACATCTTAAAAATTTTTCATAATATAAGGATAAAAGTGAAACACTGCCTAAATTTCAAAGGCTAAATATGATCCTTTATCCTTAATTTTAATATTAATATTTATAAATTTAAAAATAAAAATAAGATATATAAGATGTATTATTAAAGTAATTTTTTAAATTTCAAAACATTAGCTAATTTGAAATTGTAGATTAAAAATAGATGAAATATTTTCTTAAAAGTAGAGTTTTTTAAAAAAATATAAACATAATCCAAAATGAAAAGCACAAAAGGAAAAGATAAATAAATATAGATTTATATAATTTATTAAACTTTATATTATTAAATTTAAATTTTAAAATAAAATTAATTGATTTGAAAATATTAATTAAAAATTAAAAAAAAAAAAAAAGGAAGAGATCGTGCATTTGGGGGATCAAACATCAATCAAAATATTGTGGAAAGATGCTACAATACTACCACACCAAAAAAAGTCTTAGGTGTGGAAAAGCCCACTACATTAAAAGCTATATCTAGAAAACAGGAAAGTCTTATGTGAAGAAAAACCCACTAAAAGGTTACATGCATTTGGGGATTCAAACACGCTATAATACCACTGCACCAAGCGTAAATGTTAGAAAAGTTTTGAAAAAAAAGAAAGGTGAGGAAAAGCCCAATACACTAAAGGCTGTTTAATGCAAACATGCACGTGGTGTTGAGAGGGAACGAAGCTTAGACTCAGCTTTACTATATTACACTAGGTATACACTATACCATACATAGATGCTACTTTGATTTTAATTTTAAAACTAAAAATAAAAAAGTTAAAAATTTAGAAACATTGTTTATAAAATAATTTTATGAATCGATCTATCATTATTTATTTGTTGGCTTCAAATAAGATTTATATTAAAATATAATGTCCCTATATTAAAGTAATGGATTGTAATGAAAAGTGAGTTGTTTAAACCATACTTGTAATATAACATTTTAATAGAAACAATTCCATCTTACCTGAAGTCCTCGTAGAATTAAGAGAGAAGCAGAGTTTTTTTAATCTAGGAGATAAGAGGGTTTTTGAAAAAAATTATATAGAATCCAAAACGAATACTACTCGCTTTTCGCACTCCTCCTCCATGCTTTTCTTTCCTTTTTTTTTCTATGGACTTTCCGCATAAAAAAATATAATCGATTGAAAACAATTCATATGCTTCTATTTAAATATAAATAATAAAATAATATTATTTTAATGAGAGGATTAATTAGTAGTTGAAATAATACATACAGAAAAGGAAAAAGAAAATACCTGCATTAAATACCGTTAAATGGAATTAATAAAGCAAAAAATTTAAATTTTAGAAACATTATTTATTGACCAATTTTATGAATTGATCTATTATTATTTTTTCTTGGCTTATCCTTATTTCTTAGCTATTTTAGATAAGATCTATACTAAAATATAATATACCTATATTAAATCTAATGGATTGCCAATGATGAGTTGTTTAAACGATACATGTCATAGAATTTTTAACAGAAATAACTTTATGTTATCTAAAGTCCTCATAGAATTAAAAAAGAAGTAGAGTTTTTTTAATTTAAGAGAAAAGAGTGTTTTTGAAAAAAAAAATATAGAATCCAAAAGGAATACTGCTCAGTTTTTACACTCTTCGCCTTTATGCTCTTTTTTTTTTAAAAAAAAATTCCCAATAGATTTTCCACATAAAAAAATTAGCAATTGAAAACAATTCATATGCCTCCATTTAAATAAAAATAATAAAATAATATTATAATAATTATGGAATTAATTAGCAATTAAAATAATCCATATAGAAAAGGAAAAAACGCATGCATTAAATACCATTAAATGGAATTTTTTGAAACTAAAAATAAAACAAAAATTTAAATTTTTGAAACATTGTTTATAAATTAATTTTATGAATTGATCTATCATTATTTGTTTCTTGGCTTCTCCTTACTTTTTGGCAGATAAAATCTATACTAAAATACAATGTACCTATATTAAATCTAATGGATTGCCGTGAATGATGAGTTGTCTAAACAATATGTGTAATAGAATTTTTTTGATAAAAATAACTCCATCTAATCTGAAGTCCTTATAGAATTAAAAAAGAAGCGAAATATTTTTAATCTAGGAGATAAGAATGTCTTTGAAAAAAATTAAATAGAATCCAAAAAGAATACTACTTTAAAAAGATAAAATTAATAATTTAAATGAAGTAAAATAAATACTTTAAAAGCTTTACTATATTATATTAGATGAATCAATCAATGGATGAATGTTTTTCTGCATTAAAAGCTACTAGATAGGATTGCATGTATAGATAAATAGATTTCGACTCATGCGCATTTTTGTCATGGTAATCCATAGTGACACCCATATTGCCCACTTACCTTATGGTTTTCTGCATTAAAAGGTTACTTGATAGGGTTGTATGTATAGATATATAGATTTTAACTCATGCGCATTTTTGCAATGATAATCCATTGCGATACCCACATTGCCCACTTACCTTCTATGACACAATAAGGCATACCTTCAGACTCTCATGGCTATATTAGCGCCAACGGGCTCTCATCTTTCTTCAAAGCACCGGCAACACGAGGACTAAAGGATGGGAGTTCCAAGAGAGTTTCATTTCCGTCTTTTCCATGTTCTTCTTCTCTTACCTTCAGTCGTTCTTTCATTAGACCCACCTTTCGCTTGCGATTCTTCGAGCCCATCCACCAAAAACTATACATTTTGTGAAACAGCATTACCTATCGACCAAAGAGTGGATGACCTCATCTCACGCTTGACCTTGGAAGAGAAGATAGCTCAATTGGTTAATGGTGCCTCCTCAATCCCCAGGCTCGGCGTGCCGGCCTATGAATGGTGGTCTGAGGCACTTCATGGGGTATCAAACTGGGGTCGTGGCATTTATTTCAATGGCACCATTCCCTCTGCAACAAGCTTCCCTCAAGTCATACTTACAGCAGCATCCTTCGATCCCCAGATTTGGTATAAGATCGGGCAGGTTCGCTCTCTATACTGTTTAATCTAATGCAGCCTTTGAGTTCTGCAAATGCCATTGCCATGGAGGGATCAATATTCTCTGAATCCTATAAAAATAAAAGTTTGTTAAACTAACTTGTCAGGAAATTTTATGCATCATAGGATGGTAATTTTCTTCATTTAAATGTTAACTTTTTTATTTTTCTAAAAAAAAAAAAGTTTTTAAATTAAAAAAAAAGGAACGCCCGCAGCGAACGTTCGCGTCACTCACGCGAGCATTACAACGCTCGCGAGCATTTTTTATTTAAAAAAAAAAGTTTTTAAATTAAAAAAAAAATGAAATGCCGCGAGCGAACGTTCGCGTTACTCACGCTCGCGCCTCGCAAGCGTTCGCGAACATTGGTTCGCACGCCAACATTCGTGAACGGTTAGAAACAGTCCAAATAATTTAATTTTTGGACCGTTACTGACGTAATTTGGACGTAACGATTATCAAGCCTTTAAGGCTATTATAGGCTCAGCCGTTGGGGGTTACTTGGACTGAGTCTATAAATAAGCTTAAGGATCCAAGGTTCTAAACGTTCCAATCCAAAAAATCTTCTATCCTTCCAACTATCAAAACCCATCTTGAGATTTTGCAAAACCCTTCTTGAGATAGAAGCTTTTTCTGAGATTCTGCAAGCGATGCTCTGAGATTCTGCAAGCGATGCTGCCTGTGTCTCTCAGAAGCCTGTTGAGAATAAGAGATCTCTCATCTCTTCTTTTAAATTATTTATTATTCTTCTTATTATTATTTTATGCTCATTTTTCTTTGGGCATCTGAAAGAGTCGTTGGGTTGCACCTCTACGCGATCATGCTCGTAGTAGGAGGTTCGGATCGAGCCAGATTATTGTACCTTAGGGACAGATCGCCTACAATCTGCACGAAGAGGTGAAAACTAGTCCTTAGGGCAGTGTCTAACATGCCTCGATCCAGGCACGATTCTTATCTTCTTTTGATTTTAATTTTTATATTTAAAATTAGAATTTCTAGCAATTTCTAAACAGTTTTCAAAAGTAATATTATTATTTGTTCAACAGCTAAGGACTAGTCTTCCTCTTCATTAGAAATTGCTAGAATTTTTTATTGTAATTTACTGATAAAAAAATAAAAAAATTTAAAAAATCTATTTTGAAGGAAAAAAAAGTTTTTTTTCTATTTTGAAATCTGTGCAGAAGTCTTAAAAATTATATTCTTTTCAAAAAAAAAGGTCTTAAATTTATTTATTTTCAAATTTGAAATTTAAAATTCAAATTTTGAAATTTGAAATTTAAATTTTAAAAATCTTAAAAAATTTTGAATTTTAAAAATTCAATATTTTGAAACTCAAATTCAAATTTAAATTAATTGAGTTAATTTTTGCTTAGTGGTTACTTTATTTATTGCAAGTAGTTTCTAGATTTAAATTTTTGAGTTTAAATTCAAAATCTAGAAATTATCTGGAAAACCACTGATTTAAAAACTCAAACTATAAGGCTAAACCTTCAATTTTGCTGTGCAGAACCAATTAAGCAACCAACACTCTCATAAAATGGGTTCAGATGACCTTAGTGCGATTAAACCTGAAAAGTTTAATGGGTCATTCTTTAGGAGGTGGCAAAGCCAAGTGAAATACTGACTTACCACTTTAGGATTATTTTCTATCATAGAATTTTCAAACTCTGAATCCACTTCTCAACCAAGTTCTTCTAGTCTAGTTGAAACTTCCTCTTCCTCAACATCAAAAAATAGATTTTCATTGTAGACATAAAATTCTAAGTTCTCTTTCTGATAACCTTTATGATGTTTGCCTTCCCACTAAAACTACTAAGGAACTATGAGATGCACTTGAGGCTGAATATGGGATGGATGATGCTGGTCTAGATCGATTCATCATCTCAAAATTTTGAAAGTATGTAATGGTGGATTCTAAACCTATTAGTGTTTAAATACATGAGTTCCAAGATCTTCTTAGAAAGGCTGAGTTAATTGGCTGTAGTTTTTCTGAAAGCTATAAGGTCCAAGCCTTAGCAGATGTCCTTCCATCTTCTTGGTCAACCTTTTTGCGAGAGCTAAGCCACAAGCAATATGACTTGACCCTAATAGAAGTGATTAACTCTATTATGATTGAAGAAGAACATCGGCTTAAGCTCAAGCAGAAACCTGATTTTGGACCTAAGATCCATCTAACTGAGTCAAATTCAACCCCAGATCAATTCAAACCTAGGGGAAAGAATTTTAAGAAGAAGAAATTCCAATCTAGATCCAAACCTCCTCAAAACCGACCAAACAAGAACCGATCGAACCAAAAGTCAAAGAATAATAAAGAAATATTCTGCTTCGTATGCGGAAGGTCTAATCATGTGGCGAAGGACTGCTACCACTGAAAGACTGAACCACTGAGGAAATCATCCAAACCTCAAGTTAACATGGTCGAAAGTGGTGCCGAGCCTTCTATCAGGTCGGTAAATCAGAAACCCTTAATTAACTTAACCCAATTTTCTTGTGATTGGTGGCTTGATTCAGGAGCTAATGTTCATGTTTGTTCTGATCGCTCTTGGTTCTCCACTTTTCAAGAATCAAGTGGAGGAGGTGTAACACTTGGGAATAATTTTTTGGCACAAGTGCTTGGAAAAGATCGAGTGGACCTAAGGATGACCTCTGGGAAGATCCTGATCCTTCACGAAGTGCTGTTCATCCCTAGTGTTAGAAGAAATTTGATTAGTGGATCTCTCCTCATATCTAGGGGATATAAAATTGTTTTAGAGTCAAATAAAGTTGTAATTACTTATAATAATGAGTTTGTTAGAAAAGGCTTTGTTTCTGAAGGTCTTTTCAAATTAAATGTAATCTCCAAGTTATCTAATAAAAGTCCTCTTGTTTTCAATGTTGAATCTTTAAATGTTTGGCATGGTAGACTTGGTCATGTGAATTTTGATTGTATTCATCACATGACAAATCTTAATCTAATACCTAAAGTTCATGTTGATAGAAAGATCAAGTGTGAAATTTGTATTCAAGCCAAAATGCCTAGAAAACATTTTAAATCGGTAAATAGAAGTCAACTCTTCTTAAATTGGTCCATAGCGATGTTTCTGACTCTACCAAGTTACCTACATGGGGAGGAAGTTGTTACTTTGTAACATTTATTGATGACTTCTCACGGTATTGTTACACATATTTGATAAAATCTAAGGATGAAGTCTTAGATAAGTTTAAGATCTATAAGGTAGAAGCTGAAATACAAACAGAGAAAAACCTTAAGAAACTTAGGTTTGATAGAGGTGGTGAATATACCTTAAATGAAATGACTTTATTTTGCCAAGAATATAGGGTTATTCATGAGGTTATACCACCATAGTCTCCTCAGTCTAATGGTGTAGCTAAACAAAAAAATCATACCTTAATAGATATGGTTAACTCAATGTTAATCAGTTCAGGCGCACCCGAGAACTTGTGGGGGGAAGCTCTTTTAGCTGCATGCTATATCCTAAATAGGATACCCTTTAAGGATAATCCTAAAACACCTTTTGAGCTTTGGAAAGGTAGAACACTCAGGCTAGATTACCTTAAAGTGTGGGGGTGCCTAGCTAAGGTAGGAATACCTGAACCCAAGAGAAGAAAGATAGGACCTAAAACTATAGATGCTATCTTTATAGGTTATTCTTTGGATAGCAGTACCAATAGGTTCCTTATTATAAACTCTGAAATAAGTGGCATCTCAAATAATACTCTTATTGAATCAAGAGATGCTACTTATTTTGAAAATGTATTTCCTTTTAAGAACCAAGTTCCAAGTCAAGTCTCTTCTAATCCTTTCTTGGTTCATGATTCTTTTGAATCTGGGTCCTCCAATGAGTTAAGGAAAAGGAAAAGACCCAACTCTGAAAGTGGACTTTCTGAACTTAGAAAAAGTTCAAGGATAAGAAAGGAAAAAGACCTTGGTGAAGGTTTCTTTACTTTCTTAGTCGAAGGTGAACCTTCCTCTTTTTCAGAGGCGATGTCTTCACTTGATGCTCCTTTTTTGGAAGGAAGCCATTCATTCTGAATTTAATTCAATCTTACAAAATTAAACTTGGATCTTGTCTGATCTACCCCCTAATAGCAAACCTTTAGGATGTAAGTGGATATTTAAGAAAAAATTTAGACCTGATGGTTCAATTGAAAAGTATAAGGCTAGATTAGTAGCCAAAGGGTATAACCAAAAGAAAGAGTTAGATTTCTTTGATAGCTATTCTCCTGCAGCTAGAATAACAACCCTTAGATCTCTTCCTGCCATTGCATTCATACATAAGTTGATCATTCATCAAATGGATGTGAAGACTGCGTTCCTTAATGGAGATCTTGAGGAGGAGATCTATATGGAACAGCCTGAAAGTTTTGTTATAAAGGGACAAGAAGATAAGGTTTGTAAACTTGTTAAGTCCCTATATGGTCTTAAATAGGCTCCAAAATAATGGCATGAAAAATTTGATCAAATCATCCTATCCTTTGGATTTTAGATCAATAATCATGACAAATGTATCTATTCTAAGATCATCGACGATGATTGTGTAATCCTTTGCTTATATGTCGATGATATCTTAATTTTTGGAACATCTCTTAAAATTATTTTAAGTATTAAATCCTTCCTTTCTTTTAAGTTTGATATGAAAGATTTAGGTGAAGAAAATGTAATCCTAGGGATGAAGCTTATCAAATCCCATGAAGGGATAGCTCTTTCTCTTTCTCACTCTATAGAAAAAATGATCAAGAAATTTTGTTATTCTGATCTTAAACCAGTTTTTACTCCATATGATCCTAACTTTCACCTAAAGAAAAATTTAGGTGACCCAATTGATCAATTAAAATATTCTCAAATCATAGGATCCCTCTTGTATATGGCAAATAGGACAAGACCGGATATTGCATATGCTGTAGGAAGACTTAGCAGATATAATCAAAATCCTAATAAATCTCATTGGATAGCCTTAGAAAAAGTATTTCGATATCTAAAGGGAACACTTAATCTCTCTTTGATGTTCACTGAATACCCTGAGGTGGTTGAGGGATACAGTGATGCTAATTGGGTCACCAATTCTCATGATTTTAAATCGATCATTGGATATCTTTTTCTTCTTAGCGGTGCTGCTATTGCCTGATGATCAACTAGGCAAACTATCATATCTAGAAGCACCATGGAGGCCGAGTTGATAGCTCTAGATATCACTTGTAATGAGGCAGAGTGGATTAAAAATCTAGTATTAGAGCTATCTTTGGTACCTAAGCCAGTTCCGGCTATATCAATCCATTGTGATAATAAGACCGTAATCGAACTGACTAATCAAAAGAGTGCCAATAAAAAGATGAACTGTCATATACGACTTCATCATAAGTCTATAAGACAACATAAGAAAAATAATGTTATCTCCTTAGAATTTGTCAAGTCTGAGAAGAATTTGGTAGATCAATTAACCAAGGGACTATCTAGGAGTGGAGTCCTAGAATCATCGAGGGAGATGGGGCTTAAGCCATTATTTGGTCACCAGCAGTGGATACCCAGCCTTTGTGATTGGAGATCCTATGAAAGAGGTTCAATATGGTAGAAACAAAGTTGATTGAGTGATCGTATTAGAGCACATTTTTGAAGAAATTTCTCATCCCATCCCTATGATGAGTGCTCTTATAAAGTGATAAAATAAATTTGTGTAAGGTTGAGTTATACTCTTAATGGATCCAAGGTAAGTTATCTACAGGGTATTAGTCACAAATACCCTTGGAGGATTCACCTATATGAGAATTGTCATATTAGGCCATGATTAAAGGTTTGGGCTAACCTTAAGAAATTCTCATGAAAAATTAAGGTACAAAACGCAAGCCTTTAATATGCGCTGACTACTTAAACCCAATTGATCCATACTGTGTGTGTGATTAGTAGAAATATGAGTCAAGAACTTAGTTCAAGGTCTAATCCACTATAATTCCTTCAGATGTATACAATCAATACTAAGTGGGGTTCAAGTCCACAGGACACCTCACCTATTGCGCAGTATAAGATGCCCTAAAATTTATGTTATATTATTTTTTTTTTTAATTTAAAAACTTTTATGAGGGATTGTTGACCTTTTTATTTTTAAAAAAAAGGAAAAAAAAGTTTTTAAATAAAAAAAATGGAACGCCCGCGAGCGGATGCTCGCGGACATTTGCGTCACTCACGCGAGCGATGCTCACGAGCGGAACGCTCGCGAGCATTCCGTGAACACTCGCTGAGGCGCGAGCATTCACGAACGTTGGACGTGCGTTCGCACGCCAACATTCGTGAATGGCCAAAAATGGTCCAAATAATTTGATTTTTGGGCCGTTACTGACGTGATTTGGACGTAACGGTTATCAGGCCTTTAAAGCCATTATAGGCTCAACCGTTGGGGGTTACTTGGACCGAGTCTATAAATAGGCTCAAGGATCTAAGGTTCTGAGCATTCCAATCCAAAAAATCTTCTTTCTATCCTTCCAACTACCAAAACCCTTCTTAAGATTTTGCTGTGAGAAGCTTTTCCTGAGATTCTGCAAGCGATGCTGCCTGTATCTTGGAAGCCTGCTGAGAACAAGAGCTCTCTCACCTATTCCTTTAAATTATTTCGTATTCTTCTTATTATTATCTTATGCTGATTTTTCTTTGAGCATCTGAAGGAGTCGTTGGGTTGCACCTCTACGCGATCGTGCTTGTAGTAGAAGGTTCGGATCGAGCCGGATCGTTGTACCTTGGGGACAGATCGCCTACAACCTACACGAAAGGGCGAAAACTAGTCCTTAGGGCAGTGTCTAATACGCCTCAGTCCAAGCATGATTCTTATCTTCTTTTGATTTTAATTTTTGTATTTAAAATTAGAATTTCTAGCAATTTCTAAACAGTTTTCAAAAGTAATATTATTATTTGTCCAACACTGGACCCATCTTGAATGTGATGGGAATGGAGAAATTTTTTCCTTATAGTAAGGAAGATAAAGAAAATTCTATCCCCATAAATAGGGATGAGAAGGAGTACGGGTCCTCGGTTCCCACTCTATGGAATCCTTATATATTTTTTATATTACTTAATTATTATTATAATTTTTAATATCTTAAATATAGCATAATATATAATCCTAAAATACCTAAAGACTATATGCACTCACTTTCTTTATATTTATTAAGGTTTATGGTTGGATATATTTGTTTCTTATTAAGTAGCTCACGATCATAAACTTATACTATTATATTTTTTGAGATTATGATTTAATATATATTATGAATTAGCCCATGAAATTTATACTTATGATAAATTATTTAAATATATTTCATTTGTTATATAAAACTCAATACTTTATTTTTTAAAATATAATGAGGAAGAATTAAAATTAAAAAATAAATATTTAAATATTAAAAATGGGGCTGGTTAGAAAGGCAAAATGGTAAACTTTTATTTATAAATTTTAGTGAATTAATTATTTATTTATGCTTAATTATATGTGATCATTGATTATTTGTCTTGCATTGAGAAGCTTTGAGGTAGGAGTCGTACATCTATTATTGTGCAATACATTTTTATGACTTGCATGCCTGCATTATCATATTGTTGGTTTTCTCAACATGGTTTAAATTGAGCATTGTGAATTATTATGGATTTGCTTATATATGATTGTAACATCCCAAGCCCACCTGCTAGTCCAACTAACTTCATTAGTGAGCCGAAACTACGTGACCCAGAAACTCGAGTGGAAGTTAACGGTAGCAAGTGGACTTAAGTTATAAGCACATGACACATCTCTTTCCCATCCAACGTGGGACTAAACTTTGGGGTATCACAATCTCCCCTCCTTATAATGCATCGTACGCCACAAGTTAGCCAGAATCTATCCCGAGTCGGGTCGTTGGTGCTGCAAGGGTGGCTCCACCTTATGGTGAGACTCCACCACCATCCCATGGGTATCCCTTTCCTCATGCCCACTAACTTTCGCACACTCGGGTTGGATCTAATACTATTTGGTTATCATGCCTCAGGCCCGGTGATGGATCCAGGGGTGGCAACCCGTCGCATGTTATGCATGCAAGGCGTCTAATAACAGAACCATTAATACAAGGAAGGATAATAAACTATATGTCATTTAAGGTCCAAAACATTCTTAATACAAGCCATAAAATGTTTGAGTAACATTCCAAAATCACAAGCTTATAATTGGGGTTACATGAACACAATGTGGTCTGTTTACCCAGGTGGAGCTCCAAGCTACCCCAAAATTTGGCTCTTCAGTTCTGTGGCTCTGAAAAATATTGTGAGATTTAAATGAGCTCATACTCAGTAAGTAAACCTATTGTAACATAATATAGTCATTTCAAGATTTAACAAATCAAGTTTTCATATGCCAAAATACGTGCCAAGCTTTCATAATTTAAATACATTTCATCATGTTATCAAAGCATGCTCAATGCGATTTGGAAGCAGATGCTAGATAGTATTTCAAAAATACATATCATCTTATTATTCAAAATATCCATTCATTTATAAATATGCCGAAATCATATCCACTTGCTTGAAATCAATTGAAGACAGATATCGTTTTTAAATCAAAATCCACTGTCATTAACATTGATGTTCTGTCTTGTTACAAATACGCAACGGTCACATACTATGCCCACATATACCCCTATAACAAGGTCAGAACACCACAGGTGTATCCTTCATATATCTCCCCTGTGGAGGAAGGGTTCTGGTACCAGAATCATATCAAAAGTTATGACATATCACAGAACAGAGCACCACATGAGTGTATCCTCCATATATATTCCCTGTGGAGGTAGGTCCCGAAGTCAGAAATCATATCATGTCATCATATCATCATGTCATCATGTCATAACATAGCGGATCGTGGGTGGCATATTTTATATTCACAAAACCCCATTTTTATCGTGGGTGGCATATTTTATATTCACAAAACCCCATTTTTATGTCATATTTGCATGCTCACAGTTATTGTTGCAAAAACATACTCCATATGTTTTTCATATTTGCAATGGTTTGAACATGTCAAAACACATGAACACTTGCAAATAAATTTTATATATCCAATACTTTGCAGAAATTAGCAATATTAAAATAACCATGTCAGATAATGAAGTTAGTTGGACTAACAGGTGGGCTTGGGGCATTACAATGATGGTATATTATTTTATTATAAATGGTTTTGGTTTTGATTCGAGATTATGAGTTTTGGATATTTTAAAAGTAATATGGTGTGGCTTGATTGGTTGAGAGATATGATGTGCATGAAGGGTACTGTTGGTACATGGAACTAGTTCTGACGATAAGGATTGAATCCTTAACTCACCTAAATTAGCGACATCGGAGAGGGGCATAAAGGTCATGGGAAGCCAGTGTAGAACAAAGTCATGGTGAGTGACATGGCTGAGTTTATCACGCTGAATATTAGTATGTAAACCAACTTGGATTAAAGAAGTATCATCAGGTTAGGTTGTTCAGCATGTAATACTGGCGCTAGACATGATAGTATGTATCAACAGTACTGCCCAACACTTGCATGCTAAGGGAGTGGCTCACTTGTGTGCCTTACATGTGGTGAGAGAGAGCGGTCCAGTGACATATTGTGTACCGAGGGAGTAACTTGCCTAGTGATGTCTTGCGTATGGATGCGTTGATGAATAGTATGGCTGCGGTCGCACTTAGTTGTGTTGATGAGTGGCTGCAGTCATATGGATAGTTGGTTGTGGCTACGGTCACATAGATGGT
The DNA here is from genome assembly GCA_017589505.3 of Metroxylon sagu. NCBI lineage: Eukaryota > Viridiplantae > Streptophyta > Magnoliopsida > Arecales > Arecaceae > Metroxylon > Metroxylon sagu. The sequence continues at coordinate 528,032 of JACVBY030000412.1, forward strand.
TAGCTGTGGCTGTGGTCACATAAATAATTTGGATGGGGCTACAGTCACATTGATGATTTGGCTGTGGCTGGTGGTCACATTGATGGGTTAACATTTATTTTGGCATATGGATTTGATTGGATTTTTTTTTTTTTTCAAACGGTTCGTATATACATTATGTTATCTTTTAGAAAAATATATTTTGATATATTATTCTGATTTAATGGCATATTCATGATGGTATGTATAGAAGTTTTATTGAGTTTTTAGCACATCATACCCTTTTCTCTTACTATTTTATAAGGATGAGGATGAAGCGATTAGAATTTTGAGGATGGTCTTTGGGAGTGAGGATTGATTTAGATTTCTTTTGACATTTAGATATTTTGTATTGATTAATTGAAAATGACATGTAAAGGATTGATGACTTGATATAAAAAGTGATATATTTGAATTTTAGCTTTCGCAATTGTATTTTATATTTTATATGTGTTGAGGTTTAGCAGGTCTTGTGTGCTCTTGAGGATCACTTTAAGAGTATGTGGCCGTATCACGACATCCCTGAATCGGGTTCTAGATCAAGGTTAGGCCGCAACATAGGATGGTATCATTGCATTTGGGGTGATTATAATATGACACCCTGATTACCTAAACACAAGGGCTGCATATACTTATATAGAAGAGGAATCCACATTGTCATATGCAGATTAGGTGTTGTCAAATATGAAACCATTTACAGGTCCAATACCGAATAGGATTCACATTCTTCGCATATATGCAAACATATCCCTCTTGAGTTTGTTAATCTCAAAACAAGCTCTAACAGATTATACTCTAGTAATTATGCATGACGATGATCACAAATCATTCTCACCTTTAGAATTACTACCCAACTCAGTGATTCTACAACTCAGTGATTCTAGATCCATCCTTGATAATGGATATCTAAGGTCACATGATCTTATTTGAGTTTCCAAAAGCCCCCTTGGATGTACAGATATTATTGAACAAACACTAAGTTAAAAAGGATTTGATTATAGGTGGTTCGGCCTACCTATTGCATATGAGCTTATGGTGTCAGAAGCCTGAGCGGTCTGCTACTTGCTGCTATAGAAGTTCAGATGCCATCAAATCATTTCAAAACTTGTTTGCGAAAGCATTTGATCATGAGCTGCTCTATATTCCTGTTTCATTATATGTTTATTAGGATCGGTGCATGGACTGCTTGAAATATCAGATAAATTTATAACTAGCGTGAATGTTATTGTTATATAATTGTAGATGGTCAACGTCTAACAACATTAAGAAAGATTATGATGATGAGTGTTTTCTTTCTTATTTATTTATTTATTTATGATTCTCTTGTTAAATTTCAAGGCTATTGGCACCGAGGCCCGGGCGATTTACAACAATGGCCAGGCAGAAGGGTTAAATTTGTGGTCGCCAAACGTCAATATATTCAGGGATCCCAGATGGGGCAGAGGCCAGGAGACTCCTGGTGAGGACCCTACGACAGCAAGCAAGTACGCAGTCTCTTTTGTCAGGGGATTGCAGGGCGATTCCTTCGAAGGGGGAAGCTCTGCACCGCTCAAGACTTCAGCTTGCTGCAAACACTTCACTGCATACGATCTGGATAACTGGAAGGGAACAAGTCGATACTCATTCAATGCTCTAGTAAGTAGCTAGAAATATGGTCTGTTGTGCTTGGAGGACCACTTAGTTGACTTCGATTAGTTTCTTTGGAGTTCAGGTTTCAACACAGGATTTGGAGGACACCTACCAGCCTCCTTTCAAAAGCTGCGTCGAAGAAGGCAGGGCCAGTTGTATCATGTGCTCATACAACAGCGTCAATGGAGTGCCGACATGTGCTGATTACAATCTCTTGTCAGAAACAGCAAGAGGCTCCTGGGGATTATACGGGTAAGATACCAAGGACATTGATAAGTGATCTCAATCAAAATGGGCGTCTGAGCTGGCCATTACTCTGTAGCTCTGGCTTTCCATAGCCATTTAGTTGTCTTCTTTATAGGACCTTGCACCTACATGCTTAGCCAAATATATTTAATGTCATAAAAAATGAAGTAGCTTTATGTTTTTTGGGAAACAAGAGAATCAGTTGCGATTCTTGGGATGGATAGGATCATCCCCTTACAACTTCATGGTCAGGAGATTGAGAATTTTCTTTTCTGTGAAGTACAATAGAGCCAACAGCCATCTAAGGTTGGTTGGCAGTTGGATATTCTTGTCTGTTTCTCTTATTGACATCTTCAAAGTCCCAAATACCATCCACTAATCTTTCTCTAATTTTGGATCAGATACATTGCCTCAGACTGTAATGCAGTTGACCTCATCTACTATAATGATCTGCACTATGCTAAAACGCCAGAAGATGCGGTTGCAGATGCTCTCAGTGCAGGTATCAAATGTTCAGAAGCTTCTTTGTTTTAAACTCTGACCAAAATGCTGCCTTATTAGTATTTATACCAGCCAAATTTGATCTCTTAGAGCATTTGGATGTGAAAATATCTTCCTTTTCCTAGTTTTTGTATAACAAGTAAATTGAAAAACAATGTCTTTTAGAGCATATGCCAGCCAAATTCAATGAATGATTTTGTAAAAAATCTTCTCAGCTCCTTAAAATCAAGTCATGCATTTAGATATAAAAAAACATTTTTTTCTTTAAATCATATTTACCGTTTAGGAACAGGGGCGTGCAAAGCTTTGACACTGGAGGTATAAGAATGCATCATAAGTTTCAGTAACTATGTGGCCATAAAAAAACATAATTTCCCCAACTAGCCATAAGAGAAAGGACAAAAATCCATCATGCTGAATGAGTGAAAATAACCATATTACAGTGGCCAGGGTGGTAAATTAGACTGCGATGGTGTTGGTAACAAACTATGATGTCTAACACAATTTGTTCACCTGAAAATGAGCAAGGCTATGAGAGTCATTTATTCACTGCTTTCCCTGTGAACAGCTTCTTATTCTTTTTGCAATTCATCTACATCAAAAGCTTGTTTCAATTCATTAACATGACAGGGCGCTCACCATAATTCAAAACTTTAAAACTTACAGGACTTGATGTGGAATGTGGAAGTTATGTGTCACAACATGCTATGTCTGCTGTTCAACAAAGAAAACTATCTGAACAGAACATCGATCGAGCTCTCCACAACCTGTTCACCACCAGAATGAGGCTGGGGCTATTCAATGGAAACCCAAAAGACCAACCCTACGGCAATATTGGTCCGGACCAAGTCTGCACACCAGAGCATCAGAACTTGGCCCTAGACGCAGCCAGAGATGGCATCGTTATGTTGAAGAACTCTGACGGTGCCCTTCCTCTGTCTAGATCAAAAGTTACGTCCCTTGCCTTGATTGGGCCAAATGGTAGCAATGATTGGATACTTCTTGGCGATTATGCCGGCCCTCCCTGCAACACCATCAATCCATTTAAGGCTTTGCAGAGCTATGTCAATAACACCAGATACTTCTCTGGGTGTGACACTGCTGCTTGTAATTCGAGTTCCATCAATGAAGCAGTCCAGTTGGCAAGCTCGGTGGACTATGTGGTTATGTTCATGGGGTTGGATCAAGACCAGGAGAAGGAAGGGCTTGATAGGGAGAACCTGACTCTCCCAGGAATGCAGCAAAGCCTCATCGAGAGTGTGGCAAGAGCGGCAAAAAGGCCTGTGATCTTGGTGCTGTTATGTGGAGGTCCAGTAGATGTTACTTTTGCCAAGAACGAACAGAAAATTGGAGGTATCTTGTGGGCTGGTTATCCTGGTGAAGCTGGTGGACTGGCAATTGCCCAGGTCCTTTTTGGAGAGCATAACCCAGGTGAGACCTCCTCGTTTCTGCTTTGCGTATGCTATCCCTTGAACTTAGTCATAATAGATATACCACAACATTTCACCATTAAATTCTTGAGACAATTCACCTGTCACCTATGTTTAGAACATAAAATTAAGATGAGAGTGTGAATCTCATTCTGAGCAAGGTTATATTTGGAAATTCAACAGCAAATTATGAATATATGATTAGGAACATCTAGCAGAGCCTTTTATTTCTCTTTTTCTTTGCTTAGGTTCTGTCCAGAGGAATCTGATGGAGTGGATCAACCCAGAAAAATATATAAGATCTCTCATATGGATAATAGCTTACCCAAAATTTGCATCTCTTAAGACTGTCTTATAATCATTACTTTCTAACTTAAAAAAATTGCGGACTGGGTAGCTAAAATGAGGAAGTTTCTTTGTGGCAAAGCCGCTTGGAAGAATTCTTGCAATTTGATCCTTTTGAATGCATTCTAAGCTAAGCAGAATGTGAAGCATCTTGGCTGATATACCAATAAAAATAATAACAAAAGAAAAACGTTACAACCTGGTGAAAGAATGCATTTCCTTTAAAGTTTTAAAGGCTTTTATAAGATTTCATTTCAACTCCACCTATGTTTCTCACCATCCAAACTTTTTAGACTTATAAATATAATTTTTATGAATTAACTAGCCAAAGATCAGAAAGTTCAGATGTTAAGTGATTTGATTTAATGTTCTAATGCCAGGGGGAAGATTGCCAGTCACTTGGTATCCACAATCTTTCACAAGTGTTCCCATGACGGACATGAGGATGAGAGCTGACCCTGCCTCTGGATACCCAGGCCGCACCTATCGATTCTACACTGGTGAACCTGTGTTCCATTTCGGTTATGGCCTCAGCTACTCAAATTATTCTTATGAATTTAGTACTGAATCTGAAAACACCATCTACATAAACAAATCAATCAGTGTCGATGCATCAATAATGTCAGATACTCTGAGTTATGACATCACAAATGTGAGCTCTGAAGCATGCGAGAAGCTCAAGTTCTCAACAGTCATTGGAGTTCAAAATCATGGACCAATGGATGGAAAGCATCCGGTGCTTCTTTTCCTGCGCTGGCCTGATGCCCTGAACGGGAAGCCCTTGAAACAATTGATTGGATTCCAAAGTCTGCACCTGAAGGCTGGGGAAAGAGCTGATGTCAAGTATGTTGTGAGCCCATGCGAGCACCTCAGTCGAACCAGCGTAGATGGCAAAAAGCTGTTGGACCAGGGATCTTATTTCCTGGTGACGGGGGAAAGGGAATATCAGATCACCGTCGGGGCATGAACTCTTGTGAGACAGCTCAAAACCTCAGCAATATGCTTCTTCTCATGAGAAGAGAAAACTTTACTGATGATAAAATTAATGTTTATTGTTAATAAATTATAAACATTACTGATGATATAACTATGCTTAATTATGCATAACCATTAAATACTTGTGCATGTTTTAGGCTTCTCATAAATTATTTTAGTAGTAATGAAATGGCTACTTAAGTACTCATGGAATTTGATTAAAATATTAATTGAAAGATAATTAAGTACTATGGATGTTGAGAAAAGGCAATGAATTAGTCTTGAGATTTGGTTATTGGCTGTAGCGTGACTTGATTTGTTTGTAACTGTAGATTGAAGTATGGCTCAATTTGGTTGCCATAGAGGATGAAATGTAGCTTGATTTGTTTGCCATCATGGGTTGAAGTGTGGCTCAATTTGATTGCCGCTGCAGGATAAATAGTGCCTCGATTTATTTATCACACGGGCTAGTGTGCTTAATTTGATAACCAATTATAGGCTAAAATATGACCTTGACTAGTTTGGTGCCTCTCTAAATATATTAAAAAAATTATGAAACTAAGTAAGCAGTTAATTAATAATCTAATGAAAAAGAGATATTAATACAAGATGATTATAATGAAGATATCATGGCTTTTTGTTGATCATACTTGAATTAAAGATTTTGAGGGTTCAAATTGCATTATCATCATTCATGTCAACATTGATATATTATATGTTCATAATGATAAGTCATATCACATACTGAGGTACAAAGGGATTTTTATTGGGCTAAGGCTCATGGTAGTTTTTTTATTTTTGTATAGAATTATAGAAAGCTTAGCCTTATGTTGCTATGGTAGGATTGGAGTGAGGAGCAAATGGATTAATAACACTTAGATTATCTGACACCAACATCGATTGTATTAATTAATTTGAATTTTAAGGGATTATGAACATAGTGGTCATTTTGTAAATTTGGTTAAATCTTAATTTTTGCATAAATTGTGAATTACAAGCTAACAGGCCTTACATAATTTCAAAGGTCACACTTAGAAATTATATGGTCATATCATGTGTTCAACTCAATTAGCAAGTTCAGACATGACACTGTGCTAGATAATGTAGCCTATGGAAGGTGAACTAGTCCTATTCGCCAACAAGAGGTATGGACAGCCCTGAGTACTTGACTTTGAGCATATTTATAAAAGGAGACCTTATTTGAAGGCACAAGGGCTCTTTTTCCTACTTTTTTCTCCTTTTTCTACTCTACTAGCAGCAAGTCTTAAAACACCTTATTCTCTCCAATCTTTTTCCTCAACAATAGGGCAACAAGGTTTGTTCTTAGCCTCCTCCAACTATTTCCCTCACCCTCATGAGCATCGACATATTATTCTCTCTAATCTTATTCCTCAGTAAAAAGGCAAAAAAGTTTACCCTTGGCCTCCTCCAATTATTTTCCTTGCTTACTTAAGCATCAAAAGGCATTAATCGAGTAATCCTCAACACTCCTCATATTCTCCTTTTGTCCTTGCAGAAACACCGACTCAAGTACGAGGCTTTTTCTTATTAGATTGATTGTTGCCCCAATTAGATTTCACTTATGATAAAACATAATTAGTGATTTGAGATTGTTAAAATAATGTAAAACAAAAAACTAAAATTGAAGGATAATTATAAAATTATTCATGGTGATTAACGCAGGGAAACCATGCTCATCTAACCCCAGAAATAGAAAACAATGCAGTGGCAAGGTATAGACTCGAATTGAAAGATAAACTACTTGTGCATTACATGGATTTCTTAAAATCTTTGAAAGATACATTTTTTCTCTGCGGCACCCTAGGGTCCGTTAAATCCCATTAAAAAAAAAAAAGCCTTTTCTGAAGGGAAATGCTTCCCTATGGTAGCATTTATTATCATTTGGACGCTAGTTCGAAAGAATACTCTTAAGTACCTACAAGGGTCTAGGTATTTCTGAGTTTTCTCTTCTCATGAGAAGAAGCATATTACTGAGGTTTTGAGCTGTCTCACAAGAGTTCATCCCTGACGGTGATCTGATATTCCTTTTCCCCTGTCACTAGGAAATAAGATCCCTGGTCCAACAGCTTTTTGCCATCTATGCTGGTTCGACTGAGGTGCTCACATGGCCTCACAACAAACTTGACGTCAGCTCTTTCCCCAGCCTTTAGGTGCAGACTTTGGAATCCAATCAATTGTTTTATGGGCTTCCCATTCAGGACATCAGGCCAGCGCAGGAAAAGCAACACCGGATGCTTTCCATCCATTGGTCCATGATTTTGAACTCCAATGACTGTTGAAAACTTGAGCTTCTCGCATGCTTCAGAGCTCACATTTGTGATGGCATAACTCAGAGTATCTGACATCATTGATGCATCGATACTGATTGATTTGTTTATGTATGTAGATGGTGCTTTCAGATTCAGCACTAAATTCATAAGAATAATTTGAGTACCTGAGGCCATAACCAAAATGGAACGCAGGTTCGCCAGTGTAGAATCGATAGGTGCGGCCTGGGTATCCAGAGGCAGGGTCAGCTCTCATCCTCATGTCGGTCATGGGAATGCTTGTGAAAGATTGTGGATACCAAGTGACTGGCAATCTTCCCCCTGGATTAGAACATTAAACCAAATCACTTAACATCTAAAGTTTCTGATCTTCGGCGAGTTAATTCATAAAAATTATATTTATAAGTCTAACAAATTTGGATGGTGAGAAACATAGGTGGAGTTGAAATGAAATCTTATAAAAGCCTTTAAAACTTTTAAAAATATGCATTCTTTCACCAAGTTGTAACGTTTTTCTTTTTTTATTATTTTTATTGGTATATCAGCCAAGATGCTTTACATTCTGCGTAGCTTAGAATGCATACAAAAGGATCAAATTGTAAGAATTCTTCCAAGCTGCTTCGCCAGAAGAAACTTCCCCTTTTTAGCTACCCAGTCAGCAATTTTTTAGAGTTAGCAAGTAATGATCATAAGACAGTCCTAAGAGATACAAATTTTGGGTAAGCTATTATCCATATGAGAGATCTTATATTTTTTTCTGAGTTGATCCACTCCATCAGATTCCTCTGGACAGAACCTAAGCAAAGAAAAAGAGAAATAAAAGGTTCTGCTAGATGTTCCTAATCAGATATTCATAATTTGCTGTTGAATTTCCAAATATAACCTTGTACAGAATGAGATTCACACTCTCATCTTAATTTTATGTTCGCAACATAGGTGACAGGTGAATTGTCTCAAGAATTTAATGGTGAAATGTTTGTGGTATATCTATTATAACTAAGATCAAGGGATAGCATAAGCAAAGCAGAAACGAAGAGGTCTCACCTGGGTTATGATCTCCAAAAAGGACCTGTGCAATTGCCAGTCCACCAGCTTCACCAGGATAACCAGCCCACAAGATACCTCCAATTTTCTCTTCATGCTTGGCAAATGTGATATCTACTGGACCTCCACATATCAGCACCAAGATCACAGGCCTTTTTGCCGCTCTTGCCACACTCTCGACGAGGCTTTGCTGCATTCCTGGGAGAGTCAAGTTCTCCCTATCAAGCCCCTCCTTCTCCTGATCTTGATCCAACCCCATGAACATAACCACATGGTCAACCAAGCTTGCCAACTGGACTGCTTCATTGATTGAACTCGAATTACAAGCAGCAGTGTCACACCCAGAGAAGTATCTGGTGTCATTGACATAGCTCTGCAAAGCCTTAAATGAATTGATGGGGTTGCAGGGAGGGCCGTTATAATTGCCAAGAAACGTCCAAGCGTTGTTACCATTTGGCCCAATCACGCCAAGGGACGTAACTTTCGATCTAGACAGAGGAAGGGCACCGTCAGAGTTCTTCAACATAACGATGCCATCTCTGGCTGCGTCTAGGGCCAAGTTCTGATGCTCTGGTGTGCAGACTTGGTCCGGAGCAATATTGCCATAAGGTTGGTCTTTTGGGTTTCCATTGAATAGCCCTAGCCGCATTCTGGTGGTGAACAGGTTGTGGAGAGCTCGATCGATATTCTGTTCAGATAGTTTTCTTTGTTGAACAGCAGACATAGCATGTTGTCGCATGTAGCTTCCCACATTCCACATCCAGTCCTGTAATTTTTAAAGTTTTGAATTATGGTGAGCGCCCTGTCATGTTAATGAATTGAAACAAGTTTTTGATGTAGATGAATTGCAAAAAGAATAAGAAGTTGTTCGCAGGGAAAGCAGTGAATAAACTGAGAAATGACTCTCACAGCCTTGCTCATTTTCAGGTGAACAAATTGTGTTAGACATCATAGTTTGTTGCCAACACTATCGCAGTCTAATTCACCACCCTGGCCACTGTAATATGGTTATTTTCACCAATTCAGTATGATGGATTTTTTTCCTTTCTCTTATGGCTAGTTGGGGAAATTATGTTTTTTTATGGCCACATACATAGTTACTGAAACTTATGATGCATTCTCATACCTCTAGTGTCAAAGCTTTGCACGCCCCTGTTCCTAAACGGTAAATATGATTTAAAAAAAAAAAAACTGTTATTTTTATATCTAAATGCATGACTTGATTTTAAGGAGCTGAGAAGATTTTACACAAAATCATTCATTGAATTTGGCTGGCATATGCTCTAAAAGACATTGTTTTTCAATTTACTTTTGTGTTATACAAAAACTAGGAAAAGGAAGATATTTTCACATCCAAATGCTCTAAGAGATCGAATTTGGCTGGTATAAATACTAATAAGCCGTCATTTTGGTCAGAGTTTAAAACAGAGTAAGCTTCTGAACACTTGATACCTGCATTGAGAGCATCTGCAACCGCATCTTCTGGCGTTTTAGCATAGTGCAGACCATTTTGGTAGATGAAGTTAACTGCATAACAGTCTGAGGCAATGTATCTGATCCAAAACTAGAGAAAGATTAGTAGATGGTATTTGAGACTTTGAAGATGCCAATAAGAGAAACAGACAAGAATATCCAACTGCCAACCGACCTTAGATGGCTGTTGGCCCTACTGTACTTGAAAATTCTCAATCTCCTGACCATGAAATTGTAAGGGGATGATCCTATGCCATCCCAACAATCGCAATCGATTCTCTTGTTTCCCAAAAGACATAAAGCTACTTCATTTTTTATGACATAAAAAATATTTGGCTAAGCATGAAGGTGCAAGGTCCTATAAAGAAGACAGCTAAATGGTTTTGGAAAGCCAGAGCTACAGAGTAATGACCAGCTCAGACGCCCATTTTGATTGAGATCACTAATCAATGTCCTTTGTATCTTACCCGTATAATCCCCAGGAGCCTCTTGCTGTTCTTGACAAGAGATTGTAATCATCACATGCTGGGACTCCATTGATGCCGTTGTATGAGCACATGATACAACTGGCCCTACCTTCTTCGACGCAGCTTTTGAAAGGAGGCTGGTAGGTGTCCTCCAAATCCTGCGCTGAAACCTGAACTCCAAAGAAACTAATCGAAGTCAACTAAGTGGTCCTCCAATCACAACAGACCATACTTCCAGCTACTTACTTGAGCATTGAATGAGTATCGAACTGTTCCCTTCCAGTTATCCAGATCGTATGCAGTGACGTATTTGCAGCAAGCTGAAGTCTTGAGCGGTGCAGAGCTTCCCCCTTCGAAGGAATCGCCCTGCAATCCCCTGACAAAAGAGACTGCATACTTGCTTGCTGTCGTAGGGTCCTCACCAGGACTCTCCTGGCCTCTGCCCCATCTGGGATCCCTGAATATATTGACGTTTGGCGACCAAAGTGTTAACCCTTCTGCCTGGCCATTGTTGTAAATCGCCCGGGCCTCGGTGCCAATAGCCTTGAAATTTAACAAGAGAGTCAAAAATAAATAAATAAATAAATAAGAAAGAAAACACTCATCATCATAATCTTTCTTAATGTTGTTAGACCACGAGCATCTACAATTATATAACAATAACATTCACACTAGTTATAAATTTATCTGACATTTCAAGCAGTCCATGCACCGATCCTAACAAACATATAATGAAACAAGAAGATAGAGCAGCTCATGATCAAATTCTTTCGCAAACAAGTTTTGAAATGATTTGCTGGTATCTGAACTTCTATAGCAACAAGTAATAGACTGCTCAGGCTTCTGACACCATAAGCTCATATGCAGTAGGTGGGCCGAACCACCTATGATCAAATCCTTTTTAGCATTAGTGTTTGTTCGATAATCTTTACATCTAAGGGGGCATTTGGAAACTCAAATAAGATCGAACCCCTACGACCTAGTGCGCTTGCAGTGGCTGGAAAAGGAGCAGCGATAGTGAATCGCTGTGTTGGCGGCGACCGAAGGAAGAAGAAGACCGTTGGACCGTCGAACATCCAGGACGAGGTCGGTCGACTTCGATTGCAGCCGGACCACTGTTGGCATCGACAATAGAAGGCCGGTCGATGAATGGTGTCCGTAGAGGAAGGGCAGTGACCAGGCGGGAGTGGCGTGAAAATCCCCTACTTCGCTGCTATCGTCGGCCGCAAGACTTGAAACTAGTGAGGCCTACTTATGGAGAGGTGGCGGTGGGCCTCATCGGCGGGTGCCGCGACCGGACGCCAGAGAAGAGGAGCCGATCGGTGGGACGGCGGGGGACCTCTTGATCGGCTAGGGGCATGTGGTTGTCGGACGCATGAGGAAGGAGAAGAGAGGAGAAGAGAAGAGGGGAACAAAAAAAAAATCCAGCTTTGAATAAGCTGAGAATAAATCTAGAAAAACTATTTCAATGTTATTTTAGATGAATTATTTTAGTACAATAATAAAAATAAAAATTTGAAGGATTTTCCTACATTTTTAAAGTGGAGTATTGCTTAAGGTGAGTTCAAAGGCTTTTTTTTTTTTTTTTTTTTTTCTAAGCAAAAAATTTTCTCTATTTTGGGTGGATCTAAGCCTAACTTATATTGAGCCAGTAGATTAGGTAGTTAGTGTTAAATGGTGAGTGTGATGCAGGATTTGAATTTTTGTTGAATTTATATTTGATCTAAGTCAAGTAAGCTAAAGGATTATTTTTTGGGAAAGATTTAGGATGTCGACAGTAAAGTTTAAAATTAACATATTCAATGAAGCTAATGACTTCAACATCTAACGTATTACTCCCTCTATTCTTTTATAAGACATCTGGCATATTACTTTTAAACTTTCCAAATTTTATAAGACAAAGATCACTTGATTGCTTTCTTGATTCAACAACAATTAGTTCGAGTATATTCTATAGCAATAATGAATTGCATCGATGACCGTATAGTGTAGGAATGACAACGGAGCAAGAAGAGGACAGGGAGCCATTCTCCATTTCTATTCCTACTGCTATTTTAGTCCTGCACCCCCATCCCCTTCCCTCCAAGAGAGACAGGGATTTCTCCATCTCCATTCCCATGGGAATTTCATCCCACAGAGATTCCTATCTCTATCTATCTCATTTTTAATGAAATCTATTTTTATTCTCATAAAATTTTCCATCTCATCGAAGACCCCATCCTCATCAGCCCCATTTTTAATATTTAAATATTTATTTTTTAATTTTAATTCTTACTCATTATATTTAAAAAATAAAGTATTGAGTTTCATATAACAAATGAATTAAATTTAAATAATTTATCATAAGCATAAATTTCATGAGCTAATTCATAAGAAATATATTAAATTATAATCTCAAAGAGTATAATAGCATAAGTTTGTGATCGTGAGCTACTTGACAAGAAATAAATACATCCAATCATAAGTGTTAATAAATATAAAGAAAGCGAGCGTATATAGTCTTTATATATTTTAGAGTTATATATATAGCTATATTTAGAATATTAAAATAATAATATAATAATAAATAATATAAAAAATATAAGGGAATCTTGTAGGGCAAGGACCGAGGACCATACTCCTTCCTATCCTGTCTCTATCAACATTTATGGGAATAGAATTTTCTCCATCCCATTACATTCGGGATAAGGCCGGAATTGAAGAAAATGAATCCTATGATGCCTTTAATTTGTTGACAAGTTGCGTTAACAAACTTTTATTTTGATAGGATTCAGAGAATATTGATCCCTCCATGGCAATGGCATTTGCAGAACTCAAAAGCTCCATTAGACTAAACAGTATAGAGAGCGAACCTGTCCGATCTTATACCAAATCTGGGGATCGAAGGACGCTGCTGTGAGTATGACTTGAGGGAAGCTTGTTGCAGAGTGAATGGTGCCATTGAAATGCATGCCACGACCCCAGTTTGATACCCCATGAAGTGCCTCAGACCACCATTTATAGGCTGGCACGCCGAGCCTGGGGATTGAAGAGGCATTATCAACCAATTGAGCTATCTTCTCTTCCAAGGTCAAGTGTGAGATGAGATCATCTACTCTTTTGTCGATAGGTAATGCTGTTTCACAAAACGTAAAGTTTTTGGTGGATGGGCTCAAAGAATCGCAAGCGAACGGTGGTTCTAATGAAAGGGCCACCGAAGGTAAGAGAAGAAGAACGTGGAGAAGAAGAAAACGAAACTCTCTTGGAACTCCCATCCTTTAGTCCACGTATTGTCGGTGCTTTGAAGAAAGATGAATAGCCATGAGAGTTCGAAGATATACCTTATTGTTATAAAAGGTAAGCGGGCAATATGGATGTCACTATGGATTATCATGACAAAACTGCGCATGAGTTAAACTCTATCTATTTATACATACAAGCCTATCTAGTAACTTTTAATGCAGAAAACCATTCAACTATTTTCTGATTCATCTAATACAGTGTAATCCGTTGACGCTAATATAGCCATGAGAGTTTGAAGGTACACCTTATTGTTGTAGAAGGCAAGTGGGGAATATGGGTGTCACTATGGATTATCATGACAAATATGCACATGAGTTAAAAACTATCTATCTATACATGCAAATATATAGTAAAGCCAATGAGGTAGACCAGACCTTTTTCTCTTTTCCTATTTATACAATTCTATTTAATAATTTTTAATATAGAAAACCATTCATCTATTGACTGATTCATCTAATGCAATATAATAAAGCTTTTTAAAGTATTATTTTACTTCATTTAAATATTAATTTTTTCTTTTTAAAGTAGCATTCTATAATCCCTCAAGTCCACCTACTGACTCAATTAATTTATTAGTGGGCCGAAACTATAGTAGCAAGTGGACTTGAGTCATAAATAAATAATTTTAATCATGACTCAGCTTTTGCACTCTTCACATTTACGCTCTTGCTTTTTTTATTCGGAATAGACTGACCACATTAAAAAAAAAAAGCCATTGAAACAATTCATATACCTTTATTTAAATATAAATAATAAAAAAATATTATAATAATTATGGGATTAATTAGCAATTAAAATAATCCATATAGAAAAGAAAAAAAAAACATGCATTAAATACTACTAAATAGAATTTTTTGAAACTAAAAATAAAATAAAAATAAAAATTTTAGAAACATTGTTTATAAACTAATTTTATGAATTGATCTATCATTATTTGTTTCTTGGCTTGTCCTTGTTTTTTCGTAGATAAAATCTATACTATAATGTACCTATATTAAATCTAATGGATTGTCATGAATGATGAATTGTTTAAACAATATGTGTAGTAGAATTTTTTAATAAACATAACTCCATCTTATCTGAAGTCCTTATAGAATTAAAAAGAAGTGGAATTTTTTTAACGTAGGAGATAAGAGTGTCTTTGAAAAAAATTATACAGAATCTAAAAAGAATATTACTTTAAAAAGATAAAATAAATAATTTAAATGAAGTAAAATAATATTTTAAAAAGTTTTATTATATTGCTTTAGATGAATCAGTCAATGGATGAATGGTTTTCCTACATTAAAAGTTATTAAATACAATGTGTACATTAAAATCTACACATGGTAAAAGAGAAAAAAGTCTGGTCTACTTCGTTGGCTTTACTATATATTTGTATCTATGGATAGATTTTAAGAAACAAGTCTGATCTACCTCGTTGGCTTTGCTATATATTTGTATGTATGGATAGATTTTAACTCATGCGCATTTTTGTCTTGATAATCCATGGTGACACCCATATTGCCCACTTACCTTCTATAACAACAAGGTATACCTTCGAACTCTCATGGCTATATTAGCACCAACGGATTATATTGTATTAGATGGATCAGAAAATAGATGTTGGCTTTGCTATATATTTGTATGTATGGATAGATTTTAACTCATGCGCATTTTTGTCTTGATAATCCATGGTGACACCCATATTGCCCACTTACCTTCTATAACAATAAGGTATACCTTAGAACTCTCATGGCTATATTAGCACCAACGGATTATATTGTATTAGATGGATCAGAAAATAGATGAATGGTTTTCTGCATTAAAAGTTACTGGATAGGATTGTATGTATAGATAGATAGATTCTAACTCATACGTATTTTTGTAATGATAATCCATAGTGACACCCATATTGCCCACTTACCTTCTATAACCATAAGGCATACCTTCGAACTCTCATGGCTATACTAGCGCCAACGGACTCTCATCTTTCTTCAAAGCACCGACAACACGTGGACTAAAGGATGGGAGTTCCAAGAGAGTTTCATTTTATTCTTTTCCACGTTCTTCTTCTCTTACCCTCGGTGGTTCTTTCATTAGACCACCTTTCGCTTGCGACTCTTCGAGCCCATCCACCAAAAACTATACTTTTTGTGAAACAGCATTACCTATCGACAAAAGAGTGGATGACCTCATCTCACGCTTGACCTTGGAAGAGAAGATAGCTCAATTAGTTGATAATGCCTCTTCGATTCCCAGGCTCGGCGTGCCAGCCTATAAATGGTGGTCTGAGGCACTTCATGGGGTATCAAACGGGGGTCGTGGCATGCATTTTAATGGCACCGTTCACTCTGCAACAAGCTTCCCTCAAGTCATACTCACAGCAGCATCCTTCGATCCCCAGATTTGGTATAAGATCGGGCAGGTTCGCTCTCGATACTGTTGAGTATAATGTAGCTTTTAAATTCTGAAAATTTCGTGATGGGATGGCAATTTTCTTTATTTTTTCTAATTTTTAAAGGACCTGCCTCGAATGTGATGGTAATAAAAGAAATTTTCTCCTTATGGTGATGAAAATGAAGAAAATTCTAACCGCCATAAATGAGATAGGGGCGGGTCGGAAAGGAGCATGGATCTTCGATCCCCACCCCATAGGATCCTCAAATGTTTTTATATTACTTAGTTATTATTATATTATTTTAATATCCTAAATATAGCTCTATATATAATTCTAAAATACCTAAAGATTATATGCACTCATTTTCTTTATATTTATTAAAACTTATGGTTGGATGTATTTATTTCTTATAAAGTAGCTCACGATCACAAATTTATATTATTATATTCTTTGAGATTATGATTTTAATATATTTTTTATAAATTAGCTTATAAAATTTATAGTTATGATAAATTTATTTAAATCTATTTCATTTGTTATATGAAACTTAATAATTTATCTTTTCTAAATATAGTGAATAAGAATTAAAATTAAAAAAATAAATATTTAAATATTAAAAATAGGGTTGATAGGGATAGGGTCTTCGATGAGATGGGAAACTTTATAAGAATGAAAATAAGGACTTTATTAAAAATGAGATAGATGAGGGTAGGGATCCCTACATTATGGGAATCTTCATGGAGACGGAGATGGACAAGTTCTTATCCCCATTGGTAGGGATGAGAATGGAGATGAGAGACTACAATAGCGGCAGAGATTAGAATGGAGAGTGGCTCCCCCACCCCAGCACTACCTTATTGCCATTCCTACACCATATGGTCATCAATGCAATTCATTATTGCTATAGAATATACTCCTAGACTAATTGTTGTTGAATCAAGAAAGCAATCAAGTGGTCTTTATCTTATGAAATTGGGAGAGACTGAAAGTAATATACTAGATGTCTTATAAAAGAATAGAGGGAGCAATATGACATATGTTGAAGTCATTAGTTCTATTGAACATGTTAATTTTGAACTTTACAGTCGGCACGCAAATCTTTCACCAAAAATAATCTTCTAGCTTGCTCCACTCAAATCAAATGCTGTTGTATAATTATAAGTGTAATAGAGATCCAAACCCTACATCACATTCACAACTTAGTACTAACTACCCAATCTTGTGACAACATAAAGTAGACTTAGGTCCATCCAAAACAAATAAAATTCTTTGCTTTAAAAAAAAAAAGAAAAAGCCTCTAATCTCAGCTTGAGCAAAAATAAAGGAAACCCTTTAAACTTTCATTTTTATTATCGTACTAAAATAATTCACCTAGTATAACACTGAAATAGATATTCTAGTTTTATTCCTAACTTATTCAAAGCTAGATTTTCTTTTTTTTTCCCTCGCCTCTTCTCCTCTCTTCTCCTTATGCGTCCGACAACCGCATGCCCCTAGCTGATCAAGAGGTCCCCGCCGTCCCGCCGATCGGCTCCTTTTCTCTGGCGTCCGGTCGTGGCACCGGCCCATGAGGCCCACCGCCACCTCTCCATAAGTAGGCCTCACTAGTTTCAAGTCTTGCGGCCGACGATAGCAGCGAAATAGGGGATGTTCACGCCACTCCCGCCCGGTCACTGCCCTTCCTCTACGGACACCCTTCACCGACCGGCCTTCTATTGTCGATGCCAACGGTAGTCCGGCTGCAATCAAAGCCGACCGACCTCGTCCTCGACGGTCCGACGGTCTTCTTCTTCCTTGGTCTCCGCCAACACAGCGATTCACTATCGCTGCTCCTTTTCCAGCCACTGCAACCGCACTAGGTCGCGGGGGCTTGATGCATCGTCTTCTTCTCCTCTCGATTAAGAAGCAAAAGCCAGCTTATGGGTCGACGATGATCTCACGCTCGGCAGCTCTCCGGGGCTTCTCTTCGCATCTGGCTTCGTCGGTGTCAGATTGGAGCGGTTCTGTGATGAACCTCTGATTTCTCTGAAGAAAACCTTTGGAAGACTACCTCCGCGATCTCGGCTCAAGAGCCTCTTTAAGCAACCGAAGGGAGGCCCTCACCGTGCTGCAGCCGCCTCGCTCGTAGAGTTCCTCGTCGGACCATCCAATCTGCCACAGCCAGAGCCGGAAACCACCTTTCCTCCACTGTTGGTCGGCTGCTCTTCTCCACCGTCACCAAGGCCGGTGAACACGAGAATGTCGGGTGACCTCCTACATTCCGAACGTCACATGCAACAGCCAAGAGATTCCAAGCGCGAATCCCAACGTGCTGTGTTGTGGACGGTCCCCGGGAGTCCCACTAGGTCCTTGATTTACGTAAGGATTTGAGGCCCTAAGAAATGCCAGGCAAGAAAAAGAAAGCAAGAAGAAGAAATCAAAAAAAAAGAATAAAAGGACAAAAAAAAAAAAAAAAAAAGTACATAAGGGATTTGTGTGGTTTGATCAGATTTATCTACATTCATTTGATAAAGATAATAAAAATTTAATTAAAAAAAAACTTTCATACAAAATTCTAAATCTGCTAAGAAAATTTTTTTAAAATTATTTAATAAGCTCTACTAGGTCTACATATGTTTATATAAAAAAAAAAATTTACATTGTCATATATAGATTAGATCTTGTGTTCTCTTAAAATATGAAAATATTTACAGAGTTCAATACCAAATAGGACTTATATTCTCCACATATGTGCAAATATGTTCATCTTGAACTTGTTAACCTTGAGACAAATTCTAATAGATTATACTCTAGTAATTATATATGACAGTAATCCCAAATCATCCTTACCTTTAGAGTCATTGTTTAACTCAATAATCCTAGATTCATCCTTGATGATGGATATCCAAGGTCAAATGATCTTATTTGAATTTTCAAATGCCCCCTTAGATGTATAGATATTATTGGACAAACAATCAAGTTAAAAAGGATTTGGTCATGGGTGGTTGGGCCCACCTATTGCATAAGAGCTTATTGTGTCAGAAGCCTGAGGGGTCTACTACTTGCTGCTATAGAAGTTCAGATGCCATCAAATCATTTCAAAACTTGTTTGCTAAAGAATTTGATCATGAGCTGCTCTATCTTCCTGTTTCATTATATGTTTATTAGGATCGGTGCATGGATTGCTTGAAATGTCAGATAAATTTATAACTAGTGTGAATGTTATCGTTATATAATTGTAGATTCTCGCAGACAAACAACATTAAGAAAGATTATGATGATGAGTTTTTTCTTTCTTATTTATTTATTTATTGTTGACTCTCTTGTTAAATTTCAAGGCTATTGGCACCGAGGCCCGGGCGATTTACAGCAATGGCCAGGCAGAAGGGTTAACATTTTGGTCGCCAAACGTCAATATATTCAGGGATCCCAGATGGGGCAGGGGCCAGGAGACTCCTGGTGAGGACCCTACGACAGCAAGCATGCAGTCTATTTTGTCAGGGGAATGCAGGGCGATTCCTTCGAAGGGGGAAGCTCTGCACCGCTCAAGACTTCAGCTTGCTGCAAACACTTCACTGCATACGATCTGGATAACTGGAAGGGAACAGTTCGATACTCATTCAATGCTCAAGTAAGTAGCTGGAAGTATGGTCTGTTGTGATTGGGGACCACTTAATTGACTTCGATTAGTTTCTTTGGAGTTCAGGTTTCAGCGCAGGATTTGGAGGACACCTACCAGCCTCCTTTCAAAAGCTGCGTCGAAGAAGGTAGGGCCAGTTGTATCATGTGCTCATACAACGGCATCAATGGAGTCCCAGTATGTGCTGATTACAATCTTTTGTCAAGAACAGCAAGAGGCTCCTGGGGATTATACGGGTAAGATACCAAGGACATTGATAAGTGATCTCAACCAAAATGGGCGTCTGAGCTGGCCATTACTCTGTAGCTCTGGCTTTCCAAAACCATTTAGCTGTCTTCTTTACAGGACCTTGCACCTTCATGCTTAGCCAAATATATTTTATGTCATAAAAAATGAAGTAGCTTTATGTCTTTTGGGAAACAAGAGAATCGATTGCGATTGTTGGGATGGCATAGGATCATCCCCTTACAACTTCATGGTCAGGAGATTGAGAATTTTCAAGTACAGTAGAGCCAACAGCCATCTAAGGTCGGTTGGCAGTTGGATATTCTTGTCTGTTTCTCTTATTGAGATCTTCATAGTCCCAAATACCATCTACTAATCTTTCTTTAATTTTGGATCAGATACATTGCCTCAGACTGTAATGCAGTTACCCTCATCTACCAAAATGGTCTGCACTATGCTAAAACGCCAGAAGATGCAGTTGCAGATGCTTTCAATGCAGGTATCAAGAGTTCAGAAGCTTACTCTGTTTTAAACTCTGACCAAAATGCTGCCCTATTAGTACTTATACCAGCCAAATTCGATCTCTTACAGCATTTGGATGCGAAAATATCTTCCTTTTCCTAGCTTTTGTATAACACAAAAGTAAATTGAAAAACAATCTCTTTTAGAGCATATGCCAGCCAAATTCAATGAATGATTTTGTAAAAAATCTTCTCAGCTCCTTAAAATCAAGTCATGCATTTAGATATAAAATTTTTTTTTTTTTTTTTTTCAAAATCATATTTACCGTTTAGGAACAGGAACGCATAAAGATTTGACACTGAAGGTATAAGAATGCATGATAAGTTTCATTAACTATGCATGTGGCCATAAAAAAACATAACTTCCCCAACTAGCCACATGAGAAAGGAAAAAAATCCATCATGCTGAATTGGTGAAAATAACCATATTACAGTGGCCAGGGCGATGAAATAGACTGCCATGGTGTTGGCAACAAACTATGATCTCTAACACAATTTGTTCACCTGAAAATGAGCAAGGCTGTGAGAGTCATTTCTCAGTTTATTTACTTCTTTCCATGTGAACAACTTCTTATTCTTTTTGCAATTCATCTACATCAAAAACTTGTTTCAATTCATCAACATGACAAGGCGCTCACCATAATTCAAAACTTTAAAAATTACAGGACTGGATGTGGAATGTGGAAGCTTCGTGTTACAACATGCTATGTCTGCTGTTCAACAAAGAAACCTATCTGAACGGAACATAGATCGAGCTCTCCACAACCTGTTCACCACCAGAATGAGGCTGGGACTATTCAATGGAAACCCAAAAGACCAACCCTACGGCAATATTGCTCCGGACCAAGTCTGCACACCAGAACATTGGAACTTGGCCCTAGACGCAGTCAGAGATGGCATCGTTATGTTGAAGAACTCTGACGGTGCCCTTCCTCTGTCTAGATCGAAAGTTGCGTCCCTTGGCGTGATTGGGCCAAATGGTAACAACGATTCGAGACTTATTGGCAATTATAAGGGTCCTCCCTGCAACACCATCAATCCATTTAAGGCTTTGCAGAGCTATGTCAATGACACCAGATACTTCTCTGGGTGTGACACTGCTGCTTGTAATTTGAGTTCAATCAATGAAGCAGTCCAGTTGGCAAGCTCGGTGGACTATGTGGTTATGTTCATGGGACTGGATCAAGACCTGGAGAAGGAAGGGCTTGATTGGGAGAACTTGACTCTCCCAGGAATGCAGCAAAGCCTCATCGAAAGTGTGGCAAGAGCGGCAAAAAGGCCTGTGATCTTGGTGCTGATATGTGGAGGTCCAGTAGATATCACATTTGCCAAGCATGAAGAGAAAATTGGAGGTATCTTGTGGGCTGGCTATCCTGGTGAAGCTGGTGGACTGGCAATTGCACAGGTCCTTTTTGGAGAGCATAACCCAGGTGAGACCTCCTCGTTTCTGCTTTGCTTATACTATCCCTTGATCTTAGTCATAATAGATATACCACAAACATTTCACCATTAAATTCTTGAGACAATTCATCTGTCACCTATGTTTAGAACGTAAAATTAAGATGAGAGTGTGAATCTCATTCTGTACAAGGTTATTTTTGGAAATTCAACAGCAAATTATGAATATCTGATTAGGAACATCTAGCAGAACCTTTTATTTCTCTTTTTCTTTGCTTAGGCTCTATCCAGAGGAATCTGATGGAGCGGATCAACCCAGAAAAGAATATAAGATCTCTCATATGGATAATAGCTTACCCAAAATTTTTATTTCTTAGGACTGTCTTATGATCATTACTTTCTAACTCTAAAAAATTGCTGACTGGGTAGCTAAAATGAGGAAGATTCTTTGTGGCGAAGCTGCTTGGATATATTCTTACAATTTGATCCTTTTGAATGCATTCTAAGCTAGGCGGAATGTGAAGCATCTTGGCCGATATACCAATAAAAATAATAACAAAAGAAAAACGTTACAACTTTGTGAAAGAATGCATTTCTTTAAAAGTCTTAAAGGCTTTTATAAGATTTCATTTCAACTCCTCTATGTTTCTCACCATTGAAACTTGTTAGACTTATAAATATAATTTTTATGAATTAACTTGCCAAAGATCAGAAACTTCAGATGTTAAAGTGATTTGGTTTAATGTTCTGATGCAGGGGGAAGATTGCCAATCACTTGGTATCCACAATCTTTCACCAGTGTTCCCATGACGGACATGAGGATGAGAGCTGACCATGCCTCTGGAAACCTGGGCCGCACCTATCGATTCTACACTGGCGAACCTGTGTTCCATTTTGGTTATGGCCTCAGCTACTCAAATTATTCTTATGAATTTAATGCTGAATCCGAAAACACCATCTACATAAACAAATCAACCAGTCTTGATGCATTAATGGTGTCAGATACTCTGAGTTATGACATCACAAATGTGAGCTCTGAAGCATGCGAGAAGCTCAAATTCTCAACAGTCATTGGAGTTCAAAATCATGGACCAATGGATGGAAAGCATCCGGTGTGCCTTTCCTACGCTGGCCTGATGCCTTGAACGGGAAGCCCATTAATCAATTGGTTGGATTCCAAAGTCTACACCTGAAGGCTGGGGAAAGAGCTGATGTCAAGTATGTTGTAAGCCCATGTGAGCACCTCAGTCGAACCAGCATAGATGGCAAAAAGCTGTTGGACCAGGGATCTTATTTCCTGATGACAGGGATCTTATTTCCTGATGACAGGGGAAAAGGAATATCAGATCACCGTCAGGGCATGAACTCTTGTGAGACAGCTCAAAACCTCAGTAATTTGATCGTTCTCAGGGAAAGAAAAAACTAGGCAATAACCAGACCTAGCCGGTGTAGCTCATGGAAATGTGCCTTAATACTCATTTGATATTTTTTCAAAAAAAAGATTTTCTTGTGACCCATTCTCCCAATAAAAGTTTTATAAGAAAAAATAAGTTTTATCATATTTCATTAACAAGAAATTTGTATAAAAAAATAGCTTTGAAAATGTTTTCTTATTTTTGGTTGAAGGTAATTTTACATGAAAAATTATCGATTTAAGAAAATTAAATAGATCATTTGAAGTCCATTTTCATATTTTGTTGACTTATTTTCATTGCTTGTATATAACAAAATGTTGAAGGGTACTTTTTGTTGACCATTATTAGAGGGATATGAGAGAAAAATAAAAAAATATTGAAAGATAATTTTGTCACTTTGATGCTAAAATATTTTTTAGTAAGGAGAGAAAAGAGAACTTAAAAACAAATAACACAGCCATGTAGTATTTTTTTGATGAAGGGGAAAGCATGTGTGCGCCTCACATACAATCCCCCCTAAAAAAATTGAAAAAAAAAAATATTCATCAACCCAAAAAGAGGTAAGAGTATTCTTCCAAACTAGCTCCCAAATGAAAAATGAATGATATCTTAATGAAACACATTCTTTTTTTAAGTAAGGCTTTTTTTGTTGTGTTCTAATGAGATTTACCTGAGCATAGGATGCCAAAAGGGAAAGAATATATCTTTCAATGATTTTAAGCAATCCATGTAATGCACAAATAGTTTACCATGTCCTAACCTGTTAACTAGGCTAAACTTATGATATGGCCCACATAACTTCTAGGTAATACCCTAGTAATTATGCTTTTTTGATTAATTTATCAATTATCAGTACATTAAAATTCACTTAAATATTGTTTAATTTACAAGGATTATAAATTAAGTAATTATAAAAGCTAGTTTTAGATAATCAAATTTATCTTTATTTACTTATACTGCATTTCAACTTGACCACATAAACTGAGTCTAAGCATTGCAATCTTTATGGAAAAAATATAAAGGAAATGTAATAAGTATTAGTTTACTAAGAATCCCCTACCACACATCCCCATGCAGTATGATTTATCATTATAAATATATAACATGTAACCACAAAAACATAAATAATAATAGTATCATATGAATATATTTAAGAGCAACTAAGGCATATCATAATAACAATTAAATCATGTTTAATAGCAGCAGTACCATCAAAATACACAATATAACCTACATAATGCATGATCAACATATCATAATCATCATCATGCACCGGTCTCCAATTTTATTAGGTTGTCAATAGTAGTTTATTTGGTTTCACAACTTTCTATTTGGATAGGCATTGAATTAATAATGGTCATGCTTCAACCCATCATAAGAAATTATATCTAGCCACATTTTAGCTCATGGTAAAAACTAACATCTAACCACAATTTAGCCCATGATGACAATCAAATCTGGCCATATTTTAGCTCGTGATGGCAATCAAATCTTATAATTAGTTCATCATGTACCACATTCTATTTTATTACAAAATTTGAGTTATTTATGAATTAGTTTCTATTTTATAAATACATGAGCATGTGATCCAAAATTTTATTATATAACAATCAAGATCATAATTCATATAGTCCCTAAAATATGCACATGTATATCACACTATATATTAGTGACACATTTCTATCATAATAGCTTTCATACAACATTACATAAAATTAATAGGGCATGTACATCAAAAGGCATATAATCATGTCAATCTAGATAAACAATGCAAAGAGGATTCTTACTTGGGTTCACAACAAACCTAGTCTCACTTTTCCTAGGCTCCGATAACTATCTATCTACACTAATAAAATATATTTTATTTAAAATTTTAAATCTTTTTATGTATTTGGGGTCTAGTGTGTGGGCCTATGGTCTCAGGTGTGGGTCAACAAGGTCAATGCCAGTGAGATTCTAGATGATAGGGGCAAAATTACATGACCATGCCCATTGTGGGGTTGGTCATAGGATGTATGGGTATAGTAGCCCCAAGGTTAAGGATCCGGCCATAAAGCTAGGCTAATGGTGGGTGCATGGACAAAGTAGTGAAGGTCTTTCTTGTTGGGTTTTTTGTGCATGCTTAAGAGTGCAGTGGAAGCGAATAGATTTCATAAATTTCTTAATGAGATCTATTTACATGAAACCCTTAATAGCCAAGATCTCCTTAATGGTAACAATCAAATGAATAAATAGTAAATGTAGGATAAGAAGAGTACCTATAACGCTAAATCCAATATATTGGAATATCCACAAGGTGCCCAAGTGTTCACCGTCCAATATTGATCCACACAGGAACTGGGTTCAAGACTCTATCTCCTTCAAAAATTCGATCCTTGATGCTTTATCCTTCCAAAGGATTTGATTGGCTTACTTTCTTTCCCTTCTAATTTTCTTTCTCTTACAAAAACTCTTCAAAGCCTCTTGTCCTAAAGAAGGCTTCCTTGTCCTGATTTAGGTCTTGTCCTGAAGAAGACATCCTTGTCTTAGTTTAGGACAAGACAACCTCTTATCCTGAACAAGACCTCCTTGTCTTAATTTAGGACAAGACATATAAGAGAAATAAAATAACAAAGAGAATGAATTGATTTCTCTTCGATGGATTCATGTATATATTTTTGAACCCAAGATGCACTCCTATTTATAAAAGGCAGAGGGATGCATCACCAAGGGATGCATTGCATCCACATGGCTCATCATGATGAGGCGTATCCCAAGGGTAGCGCCTCATCATGATGAGGCGCTAAAGGGAGGGGCGCATCTAAGAGAGCAGAAAGACGTATCCACTCGCCTTATCCATGCGCTATCAACCTTCTCACGCTGATAACCTCACCCCACACTTATTTCATGATAATCCAATAGTCCAAAAGCAAGGCGCCATCACCCATGGTCCAAATTCAGGCACCAACTAATGGTCCAGATTCAGGCAACAACCAATGGTCCAAGTCCTTCATCTAGGGAGCCATCCAATGGTCCAGATCGAGCCGCTGACCAATGGTCTAAATCCATTATTCAAAGAGCCATCCAATGGTCCAAATAAAGCCAATTGGGTTCCAACTCTTGGCCAACCCATATTAGGTTATGATCCAATCATATTAGATTAACCTAATACAAGAATCAGATTTGAATCTAATTCGAATAAGGAGTTAGGGTTTGCAATACGTGCTAGCATGTTTATCCTGCAAACATGATCTAATCCAATTAGACCCTTGATTAGTTCCTTTTGTGTGTGACCCATTGGGTTCCATATCTAGCCAGCAGTAAGTGTGGGTGTAAGTTGACCTATCATGATTAGAATATTTCTAATCCTTATAGGTCCAATCAGTGCGATCCCGAACTTGATAATTAGAACCCTTTCTAATTATTGATCAAATTAAACTCTTTAATTCAATCAAACCTACAAGACAAGATTGACGTCAAGCAATGCATCATGTCTATCCAGAAGATATAGAATTTGGTGGATATACCAAACATACCCTTCAGTGGTAAGTTACCGTGCAATTCAATCCTTCAATCATACTGCATCCTGAATAAGTATATGAGTATGGATCAATGTCAAACTTAATTACTTATTCATATCTCTCTTAATTTTCTAATGATAATTCAATTAATGAAACATTAGAAACTCTTTCTAATTTTTCATTCTGCTTTGATCAAAGACTTCCTGAATCATCATAAGATTAGAGCAAGTAGGATGTGGTCTTCTCTTACTAGAAGTGATTGATTCCTTATTGATCTACTCACAATCTTCATATATAATCCACCATATCCAGAATATCTCGTACACAACTTAATGTCGTGAATGAGTGTAAACCAAAATATGGATTCATGTGCATAAGATACTATGGTGATCTCAGGTCTAAGGATCACTTGCACAACTCTCACTTAGAGAACATCTTTTGACAAATAAGTAAGTATCCATAAGATATTCTTTTAGTAAGTTAATTCAGTGAACTCATTCCTAATGAGCACCCACATCTTTGTATTAATGTCTCACACAAGTGATTGTGAGATCAATCACCCTCTGCATCGAACATACATAAGATGTGTCAGTCTTTCCGGTAACATTGATCCCCGACTTAATGTACCAATGACTGGGAATGTTTTAGATTAGGGTTTTAGGGTTTTAGGTCTTACTAGTATGATCTCATCATAGCCCTAAAACCATTGCCCTAATATATGGGGTTCATCATAATTATAAAAAGCAGTAAATGATGAAACATAATGCCTTTTATTTATAACCAAAATGTCATGTACATGATTTGGAAGAACAAAAGAAACCCTATCGCAATACAGATTGCGATTGGCTTTTAGGGCACAACTCTTTCATTTCTATGGGCCCCTTCTAGGCTCATGGGGCTAAGCCATAAGGCCAAGCCCACAATAAGGCTCCAACAGTGCTCTATCACTAAGGGCTAGTTTGGTTCATAAGAAGTGACTTACAGATAGCAATAGGATATCTGAAAATTAGATTCCTAGGCATAAAATGTCTAAACTATCACGTTTGGTTGACCATAGGAAACAGGTATTTTCGTGAGAAAGAATGAAGCTCTTACGTTTGGTTGAACAGTTTCTTTTCTAGAAAAGTAGTGCAGAATACCAATTATATCCTTAAGTTCTTAAAACTTTTTTTTTAGTCATCTAATTTTTTTAACTTCTATATGGGTTATAAAAAATGGTCAAGAAATCAAGATACCAAAATTCTAAATCATGACAAAAAGTTTTAGATCAAGTTGACACCCTATAGATCTGAAGTGAAGCATTTTTTTCTCTCATTCTCTCACCCGCTGATTTGGAAAAAAAAGGTATACGACAGAAAAAAAGGGTATGTTGGGAAGAAAGAGGAAACACACTGCGGTGGGAAAATAAATCTCATGGTACTGATGGAATTTTATTTTTCATAAAGTGCAGGAATTCAAATCATGTGGGAATAAAGTATTCCCATGAACAGGCCCTAAAAGGGCGAACCAAATATTCTAATTTGCAGGAAATAAAATTTTGCGATCTCTTTTTCCGTGAACCAAACAAGCCTTAAGAAAAAGAGAGCCAACCTTTCGGCCTTGGCACCAAGGGCAGCCAATGGCCAACCCAGCTAACAATCGAATTGCCCAGTGGTTGGCCCAGCCAAAGAACGGTGAACTGGGCCTTGGGTCCAATGGGGCCTAAGGCCCATTAATAGCCAAACTCTTAAGGTGGCCATAAAAACAAAGAAAGGATGTTCCCACTGCTACTGTAGATGGCCGACAGCCACCAACTAGTGGAATGGCCAGGGAAGGCAAGGGAATAGGGGACGAGGACTGAAATCCTCATACGCCAGATCAATCTACCCGCTAAATAGTAGCCTAAGCAATAGAATAGGAGAGGAAGGCCTCCCCTATATTACCATGAATAGAGAGCAGCTGGTGGCCTTGAAGGCTCGAATCAACTATCGGTGAAGTGGAGAGGATGGGAGAGTACCTCCCCTCTGAGATCGCCAGCCCTCGCCCACACCTAGCCTTGATCCTCAAAACAAGGCCAAGTTCTAAGCAGCAGGGCCAAGATCTATCCTACAGGGGCTCAATGAAGCTCCAACAGTGACAATACAAGTGGTTGCATCCCAGGTGAGACGTGGTGATTGTCACAGTAGCCAATTAAGGCAGCTGGTAGCGGAAACATGAGATTGGCTGTCAGAACGAGAGAGAAAATGAAAGGAAGGTGAGGAGTCTCAATGATCTTCCATGCAATCGCCGGCTTGGGAGAGAGGGTCGGTGTTAAAGCCATCCCTCCGACTCCTTGGCTTCCTCGCTTGCATGGCTTCACATCTCTTTGGTTGCATGAGACCATCACAACCAGGGGAGACAGATCGTTCGTGGGGGGAGAACATGGGGCGAGGGTTATTACATAATTTCTTAGAGTCCAAGCCTATACCTTGCCGC
Source organism: Metroxylon sagu (assembly GCA_017589505.3). NCBI lineage: Eukaryota > Viridiplantae > Streptophyta > Magnoliopsida > Arecales > Arecaceae > Metroxylon > Metroxylon sagu. Next base: position 557,242 of record JACVBY030000412.1, read on the forward strand.
TACATTGATTTCTTTTTTTTGGGGTTAGATGTGAATGGCATGACTGCCTCAATCGTCATGAGTCATTTTATAATTTTTTTTCTTAAATTTTAAGTCTCTTTTACGGTAATGTGTTTCACCATAAACATTAATAGGCAACAATTATTATTGAGTATTATTCCTTTTTTAGAACCAATTTCTTATGCAATATTTTTCTTGCCAGTTGCATTCCAATACCCATATGGGCTCAAACTAACTCGATTTCTTCTTAAGAATATCCGAGAAGGGCTATAAGAAAATCGCAGTCAGACTGTGAACTTTTTGTGAACATTGGGTTTATCGGTACCGTTGAATTCATTCCTTATAAGACTCCTCGATCTATGAAATCTTCATTGTAAAAGCACTATTTATGTGTTTCGCATCAATTTCTATATAAGTGACTATAGTTAGAATCAAGAGCTCTCAAGCATCACCTTTCTTTGATGTTTTACAGAGTTTCTTGGCAAAGTGCATATAAGAAACTGAATGCATTAAATTATAATGTAGAGATGGTTTTCAAACCATCCACATTTCTTTTTTTTAGCAATTTCATAAATTTATAGCTACAGAGCTCTTTGCAGGAGGAAAGTACTGCTTTGTTTTGGATGGTGCTTTTTTGGTTGAGAATTGAGATGATCTACCTCAATAACAACAATGACAATAATAGCAACTATGCCTTAGCCTCAAACTATTTGGGGTTGACTACTTGAATACTTTTTCTTTATTCCATTTAATTTACAAATATAAATTTTAAAAGATGTAGTGATATCAAGTTTTTTCTTATTACTTCTTTATATATGATTTCAATCTACATCTATGCTTTTTTTTTTTTGCTAGTTTTATTAAATCTTTCCTTTATATGAGTGCATTCTTCATTATATATTGCATATATCCAAACTAAGTTATCCTTGACTCAATTTATCTTTAATTGATGCTTTCTTTACTCTTTTATAAATGGCTCAGCATTTTAATTTTAGCTACACTAATTTTGTACACATGTTATTATCTATTATTCAATAATCTATATCATAAAATACAAATGATTTTATGGCCATCTTATAAAATTTTCTTGTTGCAACAAACTTCATGTATGATCAATGTGACATCAAATGAAAGACAATGAGAAAATAACAAGTCAAACAAAAGTCACCAACATTTACATAGTTCGGCTTTTTTAACCTACTTCCATGAGTACAGGCGAAGAAAAAAATTCTCCTATGGATGCAAAAGGAAGAGATATAAGGGTAAAAAATATCTCTTACAAAACCCTAATTCCAAATAAATATAAGTGTGTGCGTAAAAAATGAGTCCTAATGGCACTAAAAGAAAAATTCCTAATTATATTTTTCTTATCAAATTTGTCAAGACGAATCATGGAATGAGGCAAATTAAGGAATTTGAGACATACTCAACAAAACTTTACCTTAACTTGAATTCCATCAAGCACTAACAAATAGCAGAAATTTCTTCCCTAAAATGTTTTCTCCATAAAATCCTAAGGATCACCAATCAAGCACCATGAATATCAATCAAGCTTAGGTAATGCTTGAACGTAAGTGTAGAAATTAGCTTAGTCATCATTTCTGTATGATTATCTTTCAAGACAATCTTACTCATTAAAACATTACTTTCAAATACATGATCCTGAATAAAATGATATCTAACATCAATATTTTTGATTCTCTTATAAACATCTAATTCTTAGTTAGATGTATGGCACTTTGGTTATCACAAAATAGAATAGTTGAACCTTGTAGCAAGGCAAGATTACCAAACATTCCTTTCAACCATAAGGCTTTCTTCATTATCTCTATATCTGCCATGGACTCTACCTCTATGGTAAATAAAGTAATAATTAACTATGGCACAAACTTTCAACTAATAGCACTATCTGAGAAAGTGAAGATATAATCTATTAAAAATCACCTCCTATCCAAATCCCCGGTAAAATTAATGTCTACATTATTAACAACATTATTAAAGCAATCACCCCAACCATATACCAAACACAAATCTCCATGACCTCTAAAATATCAAAGTACTATTTATTTCACAACTTACCAATGACCCTAAATAGGATGGGCATGTATCGACTAATTATACTAATCTATGACTTACATGATGCCCTCAATTACACTCGCATAAGGAATATGAGTCTTGTGCTCTTTTTTATCAATTTGTGGTCACAAAGTTACTGAGAGCCTAAAATATGTTCCAAAAAGGAGTGCTCATAAGTCTCACCTTATACGTACCAAAGCATTTAAGTATCTCCTTAATATACTACTTCCAAAAAAATACAACTTGCTCACTATATGATTCCTATCAATTTCCATGCTCGAAATCTTCTTAGCAGCATCCAAATCTTTTATTTTAAACTCGTCACTCGAGTGGGCCTTTAGCTTATTGATTTCAAACATATTATTGGCAATTATAAACTTATCATCAACATAAAGTAACAAATACATAGAAAAACCATCTAGGAGAGTCTTAAGCTAAGCACAAGCATTATAGTAACTCCTAGTATAATCATGACTAACCATAAAGCTATAAAACCTCTTGTACTATTGGCAAGGAGATTGCTTATATAACGATTTCTTCAACAAACAAACATGATTTTCTTTTCCCTGAACAACTAACCCTTCTAATTGATGCATGCAAATCCTTTTCTCGATCTCACCATATAACAAAGCTATTTTCAAATCAAATTGCTTAAGTTCCAAATCTAAAAAAGCAATCATGGCAACACACAAATTGAGTTATGCTTCACAATAAGAGAAAGTACTTCTTAGAAGTCAACATCCTCTTTCTAAGAAAAACCCTTTGCAACCAAGTGTGCCATGAATTTAGTAGTCTCAACCCGTAAACTTCCTTCTTTTTCTTGAAATTCCATTTGCAACCTATAATTTTCTAGCCTTTAGGCAATTCAACCAGCTCTTATGCCTTATTTTTGTAAAGAGATTCAATCTCCTCATTCAAAGTAATAGTCTACTAAGTAGATTCATAAGTGATAACTTGATGACAACCAGAGGGTTTGAAACCTCAATGGCTTTTGCCACACTAAGTGTATAAGAATCTAAATCTGCATAGCCATGCCTCATAGAAGGTTTGATCTATCTCTTCTTCTGACCAATGGCAATACAATATTTTTGCTCCCATGGCGTTGTTTCCTATTCACTATAAACTTTCATCTCATCCTCAATGTGCTAAATTGAAGTGCCTTCTTGCACTGACCTGGGAGCCTTCACCTCAATTTCCAACTACTCACTGATACTATGATCTCTTTCTACAACTAACTTCTTCATCTAAGAACTAGAAGTGGAATAAAGCATAGATGACTCATTAAAAGTCGCATCTCTATTATATAAAAACTTGGGTAAATTAGGATCAAGACACAACACTTATCTATTCATCCCAATACCATAACCAAGAAATATACATTCTTTTCCCTAGGCTTAGATTTGCCATAATTAACATTAGCATAAGCAGAGCATCCAAATACTTTTCATCTAGAGTAATTAGTAGGAAAACCAAACCAACTTCCTTAAGAGTCTTCTACTCAATAGCAATATATAGAGACTTGTTCATCAAATAATAGGCTGTGTTAATAGCTTCAACCCAAAAGACCATCGAGAGCCCAGTGTTAGAGAGCATATATTGAGTTCTTTCTAAGAGAGTCCCATTCATTCATCCTGTAACTCCATTCTACTATTGTGTCTGTCTATTCTCTAATTCTTGCATAACTTATCAAAATCACCTAAACAATACTCTAAACCATTATTGACTCTAAGACGCTTGATCTTCTTACCTATTTGGTTTTAAATCAAAGCCTTAAATTGCTTGAAGGTGTTCAATACTTCATTCTTGTGCTTTAAGAAATACACCCAAACCTTCCTATAAAAATCATCAATAAATTTAGTGTCGGAGAGGGTCCCCAAAGATATGAATGAAAATAATCCATCATACTCTAGGTACTATAAGCAGTAGAATTAAACTTGACTCTAGTTTGTCTATCAAATCTATAATGCTTATAAAAGTCAAGCTTATCAATAGATTGGCCATAAAGCAAACCTCACTTTCTCAACCCTGCCATGCCCCTCTCACTCATATGCCCAAATTGCATATTCCATAACTATGTTGTTTCAAAATCTGGATTAATAAAAGATGACACTACAATAACTCCAATGACTATAGTTCCTTGCAAAAAATAGAGGCCTTTCTCTAAATATTTCTTAAACACACAAAAAACACCTGAAAACATCCTCAAGACTCCACTTGCACCAAAGACTCCACTTGCACCAAAATATTGGTAACCTTTTGAATCATGAGTACTCAAAGAAATAATGTTCTTTTTCATTTTAGGACTATAATAAATATCAATCAAAGTTCTAACAATACCATCAAACATCTTAAAACAAATTATACCAATGCTAACAACTCAACAAGGATTATCGTTCCTCATTAATACATAACCAGTATATGGCTTGTAAGTAGTAAACAAGTCTGTGCTAGTATTGATATGAAATGGAGCAATCATATAAAGAATCCACTATCATCATAGTGATCTAGAGATATTGAAAGAGCAATGTTGATATCATCAAAGGACTTCTCCACAACTTTAACAACCTTTTTGGTTTGCTCATATTTCTCAACCTTATTCTTAAGTTTAATACAATGAATTTTCAGGTGCTCAATCTTATGACAATAGTAATATTCAACCTTCTTCCTAGACTTAAATATAGACTGACCTCCATTAAAAATCTTCTGTATACTCTTGGACCTTCCTCTAATTATAAGACCTTTTCCTTGACTATTTTCTCACCCATTTATAGTTAAGTATTTTCTCAACTCATTAGAGCTTAAAGTTATTTTTAAGTCTTTTAAAAAAATGGTTAAAGAAATAGTGTCATGATCATAGAGCATCATATCAACAAAATATCCTAAAAGAGAATAATGAACATGAAACAATCAAGGCTCGATCCTCATCTTCTATTTTAATATCTATACGTTTATAATCCATAATAATTTGATTAAATCTTACTGCACTAATATGGCTCACACATAATGTGCCATAGACTAAAATTATTATAAATTAAATCCATTCAGGTTGAGAACATGCAAAAGAAAAGAAACATTATGAAATAGTTGAGTGTAGTATGCAAAAAATTAATGCATATTCGCACGCCTTGGATCGGAACAAACAATGTGAGGCCAGAAGAAAAGGTGGTTGAAGAGAACAGCAATGTCGGCAGGTGTTAGTGGAGAGGTTGGTGACCACATAAAGTGAAGTTGAGGCTAAGTCACAGCTAACTTACAGGACCTCACCAAGTTGCTTTATGGATCAGTAAAGTTTTCACAGTCGGAAACATACTAAAATAATTATTAAAAAAAAAAAAAGCCGCACAGGAAATAAGGGAATGGTCTCTGAGATGTCCAGACAAGGACACTGTCCATGGATCCCGATTGCTCAAAATGCACTCCATTGATTTCCAATTCTTGCTGAAGACCCACTTCCTCAGCACCAGCAGGACCATCCAACGGGGTCCCCATGTACTGAGGAAGAAGGGGGTCTGGAGTAGGATTTTGTGAAAGGTAGGCACATGCAAGTTGGAAAGAGGATTACAGTGATGGAGGTCAGTGTAGTACATTTAGGGCTGCAAGAGGAGTTTATGTACATGGTTCGATGTTGCTGTTAATACACGCCTAGAACAAGGGCATGCCCATTGCTTTTTTTTATAATACTTTTTTCTGTACGTTGATGGTATCATGAATTAAAAAAAGGCTTAAAGATATTAAAAAAAAAGACAAAAGAGCTAAAGCCAATGAATGAAACTTTTTTAAATGGATAAAATTAAAGTTTAATTTTTTTAAAATAATTAAAAAATAGGTTAACTGAAACCTTATGGATCAAACTTGAGTGTCAAGATTTGTCGTGATTTAAGCTTAAAGAATATAGAAATTCTTGCTGAATTAGTTTAAAATAAAATAAGTACCATGACATGTATCATTTTTCATTTTTATTGGATTTTCAATGGTCCGATGAATATAGGTTTGTAATGACAAAACTCAGATAGCATAATACATAGGATACAAATAAATATAGAGTATTAAAAAAATAAAAATATATAAAACATATAGAATCAATATGGTTTGATCACTAACTTATGTTCATAAATGAAGAAAAATTAAAAATATATTTTTTAAAAAATAAAGTATTAAATACAATAAAAATTTGCTAAATATTTTTAAAAGATTATATATATATATATATATATATATATATATATATATATATATATATATATATATATATATATATAAACAGATCTCGATCGGATCAGATATTCAAGGCACACGTCCTCTGTGTCAAAGGCTTGCGCCAAAGGCAACCTTCTTTCCTCCCGTCTATTTTCATGCCTTATGCGTTGGATTCTCTTTGTCGTCACGCGGCTTGTCAGACATGCTGCTTTCACATGACTTCGTAAAGTGCTATTGAACCAATATCGAGGTCACTGTCAGGAGAGTGTCAGTCAAAAATTATGGGCAGAAAATAAAAAACAATAGATTCTTCTTGCTTTCATCATTTCATGTTCATATTGCTATCATATCGATGAGCATCAGCCACCGGGGAATGCTGAAACGCTCGCAGGATGGGCCTGTCTTTCGTTACGTCCCTGCATGCGGCCGGCACTAGGCTTCAACATCAATCTAATCTTATCCTCGTCACGCCGTCGTATGTATTACTAGAGCTAGACTCTTTTAGTGGCTAGGAATTGGTCTGCCAGTGGTTTGGTTTGAGCTGCGAACGATTCAGACAATGGAAAGGTTGGTGGATTAGGGCCATGTCGTTGTTGCTTGTAAACAGGTAGCCAACCCAGAACACCATGTCGTTTAGTCCAAATCTCCGGGACCAAGTGAACTTCTTGGACTTGGCTTGCTAATTATTAATTATAATCCAAAATCAGTTGTCCCAGTTTCAGCTCGATCGAAATGGATCCATAATCTAGGCCTCTATATAATTATGTTAGATTTAAACTTTTGCCCTTTGATCTAATGTAAAGTAATTGAAGTGGTCCTATTTAAACTTTTGTGAGTTTCTCACACATGGTCATGCATGCTGATTACTAACTCACAGACACGTTGACAAAATACAACTAAGCGGATGCCCTCCTTCCAAAGCCAGCATTGAATGCCTATGGCCCCACCCTGTTTCATTGGTCCTTGGATGTGATATGGGATTTGAATCTCCATCCTCCTAGTAAGCTTACCTCCACTTCCCTCTTCATCAACACTAAATAGCATTTTCAGTAATTAGGGAGATATTTTGTTAGAAATTAGAAAATAGTTAGGAAGATTTCAGTAATACAAATATCCCATTACAATGAATCCCCTATGAAATCATTATATGTTTTAATAATTCGTAAATAGAAGAAAATTCGTTATTTTTTCTCAAGAAAATTTTTTAAAAAAAAAAAGAAAAAAGAAAAAAAAAGTTGCGTGCAGAATGTAGTGTTGCGTTGGAAGTTTACAAGGAACTAGATTCTGGCTTTGAGATATAATTGGCACCATGTTGCCAAAGGAAAGTGAATGTGAAAGCGAAAGAAAAGAAAAGAGAGGAGCATACAAAGGAAGGGAATAATGGGATTTCATTATATAACTGTCATTGCAAAAAAAATAATAATAATAATAAATAAAGGATAATAACTTTGAAATACCTATCATTTAAATAAAATATATTACATGTGCCAATATAACATGACAAGAGCCCTCTAGACTGTCTGTTCTCTTTTGCCAACCAGAACAGCAATTTTCTTTTTAATGATGCAAAACTACAACAAGCTAAGATGATGTTTGAGCGTTGCTTGCTTACTCTCACCACAGGTGAGACCATTTTCTAGTTAGGTTCGGGACGTGGCGGCGAGCGCCGTGGTCCGACCGCGCCCCGGTTTTTTTTGTCCTTTACCCAAAGGGCAAGCCTCCTCTTGAGCCCCAAAATACCACTCGTTAAACCTTCTCCAAAGACATTATAATATATTTTATCTCATGGGTATTTTTGTCATTCTGATGCAGTAGTGACACCCACCCAGATTCCCCGCTTAACTTCTACAAGAACAACGTGTATCCGTGAATTCTTTTTCATCTTCTTCCCCATCTACTTCTTTTCTTGGTTTGCACCAACAATACCTGGACTAAAGGATGAGAAATCCCAGACAGCTCCATTGCCATCTTTTCTATGTTCTCCTACTACCATTGTTGGTCCTTTCATCAGACCCACCGTTCTCTTGCGATCCTTCGAGCCCGTCAACCAACTCCTTTACCTTTTGTAAAACAACATTACCCATTGACAAAAGAGTGGATGATCTCATCTCACACTTAACCTTGGAAGAGAAGATAGCTCAATTGGGTGATATCGCCCCTTCGATCCCTCGGCTTGGTGTACCGGCCTACAAATGGTGGTCTGAGTCGCTTCATGGGGTCTCAAACTCTGGCCGTGGAATCCACTTCAATGGCACCATTCACTCTGCCACAAGCTTCCCTCAGGTCATACTCACTGCAGCATCCTTCAATCCCCACATCTGGTATCAGATTGGGCAGGTTCGGCCTCTATGCCTTTTAGTCTAGAGCAGTTCTTGAGATCATGATTTCAGTAAATGGTATTGCTGTAGAACAATTGATACCTCATTGTCGTAAACCTATCAAAAACAAAGCTTGGTAAACTAATTTGCCAGCGAATTTCATGCAGTAAATGATCGTTTTTCTGAAGAAAAATGTATTGTATATTTGTTATTGCTGTAGAAGTGAAGCTATTAGGCCAATTGATGGTGCTGAATCAAGAAAGCCAGTAATCATGCAGTCCCTTTCTTGACAAACATTGAAGACAATTGGAAATAATTTGATGTCTAGTATGAAAATTATTGCTTTAGGAGTATAGGTACCGCTGAATCACTTTAAAACTTGTCTGAAAGGCAACATTGTTTGAGAAATGCTGGATTAATTTATAACTACTGCGAATGCTATTGTTATATTAGTGTTGATGATAATATGAGGAGTATAATTATGAGTTTTTTCAACTCTCTTGTTACATTTCAAGGTTATTGGAATCGAGGCCCGGGCAATTTACAACAACGGCCAGGCAGAAGGGTTAACATTCTGGTCACCAAACATCAATATATTCAGGGATCCCAGATGGGGCAGGGGCCAGGAGACTCCTGGTGAGGATCCGAAGACTACGAGCAAGTATGCAGCCGTTTATGTCAGGGGATTGCAGGGTGATTCCTTCAAAGGGGGAAGCCCTGCAGGGCTAAAGGCTTCAGCTTGCTGCAAGCACTTCACTGCATATGATATGGATAATTGGAAAGGACAAACTCGATACAAGTTCAATGCTCTTGTAAGTAGGCAAGTAGCTAACAGTAAGTTATATGGTGATTGGAGGACAATTTAGTTAAGTTTTGATTTGTTTCTTTGGTATTCAGGTTTCAGCTCAGGATTTGGAGGATACTTATCAGCCTCCTTTCAAAAGCTGCGTCGAAGAAGGTAGGGCGAGTGGTATCATGTGCTCTTACAATCGGGTCAATGGAGTCCCAACATGTGCAGATTACAACCTCTTGTCAAAAACAGCCAGGAGGTCATGGGGATTCTATGGGTAAGATATTGAGCACAGAGAGAAGTGATCTCAAGTGAAGGTGGCCATTACTCTTTAGCTGTGGCCTTCCATTACTACTCAATTGTCTTCTTCATAGGGCCTCATAATTTCAACTTTTAGCCTACCTGCTTATCCCAAAATAACTTTAACATCATCAAAATAAAGCTTTATGCTTTTCTTGGAGGGGGCAAAAAAAGATATTCTATGAAGTAGCATATGATTCTATTGATGGGGTTGAATCATTCCTTCATGATATTATACTTGGGGACACCACCACCAGGGTTCAGGCCCTGGATCTCTCCCAATTGTAGAGGGCTACCAACCACCTAAGCTAAGGCTGGTTGACAGGTTGAAATATTCATCTTTTGAATCACATTTTCTTATTTTGGTCTATTGACCTTTCTTTTATTTTGGATCAGATACATTACGTCAGACTGTGATGCAGTTTCCATCATCCATGATGATCAGGGATATGCTAAAACGCCAGAAGATGCAGTTGGAGATGTTCTCAAAGCTGGTATGAAGTACTCAAGCTACTACTCTGCTTTAACTATCTTAAAATTAATGAATCCTTCCACAGGGCCTGATTAATGTGAGTAGATAAATTGCTTGGTATGACAACGTCGGTAGGCAAATAGGATAAAGAAGAAGAACAGGAATGAAAATGCTATCTAATTAGAATTTGTGCCAGCCAAATTCAATTAGTGTCTTCATAAAAATCTTAGCAACTACTTGATAAGAAGATCAGCATTTGAATTTAAAAATATCTTCTTCTTTTTTTTCTTGCAGACTACAAAAGTCAAAACAAAAAAATGCTGTCTTATGAGATCATATACTGGTCAAATTCAGTCAATGTCTTACTAGAAGTTCTTCTCTACTCATTAAACTCCAATCTCTCTTTTCTTGCATTACTGCTAAGGAACAAAAAAGACTAATCAAAAGTTTCAGTTGCTCAGTTCACACCATTGAAGTAATAAAGTTTTCCCACAATTAGCCACTAGAGAGATGAAAACAATCCATGTTGCTGAAATGATGGAAGTAACCATATTGTTATGGCTGGGGTGGCAAATTAGACTATGATCATCAAAGAATAATGTCTAACATTACGTGTTTACCCCCATATGAGCAGGTTGTGATCATCAGTTTTCAGTTATTCAGCATTTTCCACATGAACAACCTCATACTTTAGCAATTTGTTTACATGAAAAACTTCTGCAATTCATTAACCTAATAGGATACTCACTATAATTCAATATTTAAAATTTCAGGAATGGATGTGAATTGTGGAAAATATGTGCAAAAATATGCTATGTCTGCAGTCCAACAGGGAAAACTATCTGAAAGGGACATCAATCGAGCACTCCACAACCTGTTCTCCATCAGAATGAGGCTGGGTCTTTTTAATGGAAATCCTAAATACCAAGCCTATGGCAAAATAGCTCTGAACCAAGTCTGCACACAGCAGCACCAGAACCTGGCTCTAGAAGCAGCAAGAGATGGCATTGTTCTGTTGAAGAACTCAGTCAATATCCTTCCCCTCTCTAGATCGAAAGTAACATCACTTGGTGTGATTGGCCCAAATGCAAACAATGTGACAAAACTTCTTGGCAACTATGCCGGGCCTCCATGCAAATACATCACTCCACTTCAGGCATTGCAAAGCTATGTTAAGAACACAAGATACTTGTCTGGGTGTGACACTGCTGCCTGTACTTCAAGTCCAATCAGGGAAGCAGTCCAATTGGCAAGCTCAGTGGACTATGTAGTTATGTTCATGGGGTTGGATCTGGAGCAGGAGAGGGAGGAACTTGATAGAGTGGACTTGGTTCTCCCAGGGATGCAGCAAAGCCTCATCACCAGCGTGGCAAGAGCGGCAAAAAGGCCTGTGATCCTGGTGCTGCTATGTGGCGGTCCAGTGGATATCACTTTTGCCAAGCATGAAAGGAAAATTGGAGGCATCTTGTGGGCTGGTTATCCTGGTGAAGCTGGTGGACCGGCTATTGCACAGGTTCTTTTTGGAGAACATAACCCAGGTGAGACTTCATGATTAAATTCAGGAGAGAATCCACCTGTTCACCTCTTGGCTTACACATTAAGAGGAGTTTAACTCATTTCATATAAGATTACAGTTTCAAATTTGAGAGTAAGTTAAGGAACTATGATTAAGAACATCTACCAAGAGTTCTATTATTTTCTTCTCTACTCTTTTCCTTTTTCTGAAATTCTATCCAGAGTAATTTGAGGAAGTGGATCAACCCAGAGAAAAAATAAAATCTTCTGATGCACATTATATCTTACCCAAAGTCTGTACTTCTAGGACTATAGCCATGACTCAATGCAAACTATGAAGAGGGAAGATTCATTAGCTAAAAGAAGTTTTTTCATGGTAAAGTCACTTGGGAAGAATGCTTTGCAGTGGATCCTTTAAACATATTGTAACTGGAATGTGAAATCTTTTAGCTGATATGTGAATCAAAAAAATTTAAAAATTCTAAAAACAGTACAGCTTGGTGGAAAAGAAAAACATCCTTTTTAGAATTATAAGGGCTTTTGTAAATTGGATATAAACTCCACCATGGTTTCTAACAATCCAAACTTTACTTTTAAATGCATTTTTTATGAATTGAGCAGAAAATGTAGATCTTAAGCGATTCGGTTTAATGTTTTAATGCAGGGGGGAAATTACCTGTCACCTGGTATCCACAGTCTTTCACAAGCGTTCCTATGACCGACATGAGGATGAGAGCTGACCCTGCCTCTGGATATCCAGGCCGCACCTATCGGTTTTACACTGGTAAACCTGTATACAGTTTTGGTTATGGTCTCAGCTACTCGACTTATTCTTATGAATTTAGTGCTGAATCTGATAACACAATCTACATGAACAAATCAATTAGTCTTGATACTTTCAAGATGTCAGACTCTAGTTATGATGTCACAATGATGGGCTCTGAGGCATGCAAGAAACTCAAATTCTCAACAGTCATTGGAGTAAAAAATCATGGACCAATGGATGGAAAGCATCCAATTCTACTTTTCCTGCGCTGGCCTAATGTCCTGCATGGGAGGCCTATGAAACAATTGATAGGATTCCGAAGTGTGCACTTGAAGGCTGGGGAAAGAGCTGATGTCAAATTTGTTGTGAGCCCATGTGAGCACCTCAGTAGAACCAACATAGATGGTAGAAAGGTGTTGGACCAAGGATCTCATTTCTTGGTGACAGGAAAAAAGGAATATCAGATCAGCATCATGGCATGAACTCGTTGTGAGACAGTCTAAACATTAAGCTTAGTGATATGCATTCTTGGTTACAGGGAAGAAGGAATGTTAGAGCAGCATCATTGCATGAACTGTTTGCGAGCAAGTTTCAACTTTAAAGTTAGTAATATGCATTCTTCTCAAGAAAATAAAAACCAAGCGATTTGCAGGCCCTGTAAGGTGTAGCTCATGAAAGTGTTGTAGGAATTTTCCTTCAAACTAGCATTCTAAGAAAACCTTTGATATCCTTCCTCCATTTTGTCTAATAAATGCTGTCTTAAAAAGCATCTACTTTTCACAAAGGCATTTTTATGAGATTTAAAGGATATTGGATGTCATTGAGAAGGAATTTATCTTTCAAAGATTCCAAGAAATACATGTACTGCACAATTAGTTTCTGTTTAATTATCTGAGTTTGTAGTTTATATCTTGCAGCTGTACTGTCTTTTACTTTTGGGGGAAGATGAGCATGGCATGCTTGGCCTTAATCTTCAATTCATTTTATGATTTTCTTTAGATTTTACTTTTCCCTTCTGTAGTGAAGTTGAACTCCCTAACAAACTCAAATCACAGGATGTCTCATGACAAACATTCACAAGTAACCGTTGATATCAGCTCTGAAACCCAACCTCTTATTCATCATTTTTCTTTAGATTTTATTTTTCTCATGACTTACATTCCAATGCTCATAGAGACAAGGACCCAATGACTTCTCAAGAATGTTTGAGAAGGGCAATAAGGAAATCACCAGCCAAGCTGTAAACTTTCTCAGTGTTGGAGCAGCTGGCACTGTTGAATTCATTCCTTATAAGACTCTCCAGAGTCCAACCAGTCTTTCCAGTAAAAGCCCCATTTATGTATTTAATATCAATTTCTGACCGAGTCACCACCGTCCGAATCAAAACCTCTGTAGCATCCCCATTCTTCAATGTTCTTCGGAGTTGCTTGGCGAAGTGCTTCTCAGGAAACTGAATGCATCGGATCACAATGCGGAGCTGCCTCCCAAATTCCCCACATTTCTCTTTTTTTAAGAACTTCATGAATTCATGACCATAGAGTTGTTTATAGGAGGAAAGAATTGCTTTGATTTGGCTCATGCTTCTTTGACTGATAACCGAGATGATACACCTCTGATCAATATATTTTCCACTTTCAATTGCCTCATAGAGTGTCTTTGCATCGCACATTGCCATACTTGTGTCAACTCTTCCTCCATTATAACAGTTCAAGTTTAAGACTGCTAGAAGAACCTAGCAGGACACAATGGTATTTGGCCATTCAAAAATAAATACTTAGTAGTAAGATAATTTAATGAAAGAGAAGTTTACCTCCCTCAAGCTGCCAATTGTTTTTGAGGTTTTTGAGGAAACATCTCGCTCAAGATTGGAATTGTACCGGGCTTGATAAGCTTGCTTGGCAGAACCAAGCTCCAAAGATGAGCGAGTGCAGATGATTTCAGTGAGAGTATTAGGGTCCAAATTCTGACCAAAGAGTGCTCCTCTCACAATTTCAGCATCCCTTTCAGGAGGTTCACTTGCTCGAAGATAAGCCACCCTCTGAATGAAACACATCATCAAGGCTAATGGCGCATCAGAATGCATTACTTCCATTTGGATGTGAAAGATTAGGATGACTTACAGCAAATGGATTGTTTTTCTGGGAGAAGAGATGGAGGAGGTTGCGGTTATAGAGAGCACAGTATGTCTGACGGATAAGCTTAAGCTCTTCCATGTTTCTCTGAGTGAGGATCTCCAGAACCTTTCTTGGGTCACCTGATGCACCCTTGCCTGGAATTAAAATACAACATCACAATTAGACATTTGCTTCCATTAGAGATTCTCAAAACATGGTACATAAACTAAATATTTATTATTTATACAGAAAAGAAGATAATATCTGAAAGCTGATTGATTTAGCCATGTTAAAAGTTGCATGAAACATTCATATGACTGTCGTCGATGGAAGAATTAACTAGCATACTGCAGTTAATCTTCACTCTTCAAAACTTCTGAAAGTAAATGAAGTAATGGAACGTCTTTCATTCAACAAACAAACAAATAGAATTTCACACCAACAATTTTTGACCCTTTGCTCCGAAGCCATTTCAATTTTTGAACATAGGAAAATAAGATTAGGTGAGGATCTCTAGTGTCAAATGTAAGAGCTGCAAAGATTGACTCAGAGGGTTCTCTGGCTATTGGAAAAGTTAAGATCTATTCCTCCAGAAATTTGAAGCTTAGCTCAAAGCCACAGGGAAATGATATATTCCTACAGATTGTCTCGGACATAAAAACTGACTAGTTAGATGCAACCATTAGCAAGATTTTCGGATAACTTAATAGCTAGGTAAATGAGATAAAAATCTTTAGCTCCTTAAAATACTGGAGACCTATAAATTATATACCAGGAAAGCAAGTGTGGAGGCATACGCAATCTGCTTCATATTTCCTAGACTTCTGTGAGGTGGTTGCCATTTCCAAGAGACTAACCCTAGACAACCTAAAAGATAGAGAGGCCTGACAATTCAATTTATAGACTTCACCATGCCATGCATGGAATATTACTTTCTTTAAGCATCCAAGAAAGGTGAGAACAAACAAAACATCAATATCTTAAGAATATATCCTATTTTCCAATTTCAACCGTGGTCTTCCCCCAACATTTTCTTTTATCAACTTTTGTTTAGACCGCTAACGCTCTTATCACCGTAGCCAGAATCTCTCATGAAGAGAATCATTCCATCTGACCGTGCCTCATAAAATGAATGAATACAGGTGAGTCCTTGGTGATAGGTGAAAAGCTGGAAGCTGTTATCATGTTTCCATGCACAGAGAATCCACAACTTAAACAAAGTAATTCAGTATGGCAAACCACTTGATAAATACTTGAACGCAAAGTTCTCATGCAACGAAATTCTTTTTTCTGTCGAGCTGGCGAAAAAAGTGGTATTCAGACCTCCTCATATTCTTTAGTCCTCGTCTTGGATCATTACACACACCTACACCTCTGCTTTAAGGTGCCGTTCACATAGCAATGGAGTCCAGCAGAGGAAAGTAAAGGCAAAAGTCAGCAGCAAAGTCAAACAGTTTCACAAGCACAGAACACTCGGATGCTATTTATAAAAATTCATCTTGTAATTTCGCATTCCCTTTTTTAGTGGGTACTTTAAAGGGGAACTCTTCTGAGGTGCTCGTGAGACCTCTTTATCAAGATGAAAGAATACGCATGTTTAAACATCATTCAATCATCTTTCCCTTGAATCCTACTTTATCAAAGAGGCCCTTTTACATACTTCCACAAACAAAGGCTGCATTGGTATCTTATTACAGAAGTCAGTGAAACTTTAAGATAATTAAGGTATAGAAGTACGGTGATCAATACAATAACAACAAAACTGTAACCTCAAACTAGTTGGGATCGACTACATGAATCATTTTTCTTCATTCAGCTTTATTTTGCATTATATTTTTTTGTAAGATACAAAAATTCTAAATCTTTTTTATCACTTCCTTTCATATGATTTTTGATCTATCTCTACCTTTTTTTTTCTCTACATGTATCAAGTTACTCTTCTGCACATGTGCATCTCTATATCTACATTACATATGTCCAAACCATTTAAATCATCATTCCCTTAATTTATCCTCGATTGGAGCTACCTCTACCTTTTTATAAATAGTTTTACTTTTTATTTTATCTTTTCTTGTATTACCGTAAATATGTTTTACCATTCTTATTTTTGCTACATTCATTTTATGCACATATATTTTTCTAACTACTCAACATTTCGTGCTATAAAGCATATATGATCTTATGACTATCTTATTAAACTTTTTCTTCAACTTGACAAGAACTCTATGATCATATAATATTTCAATTGTACTTTTTTATTTTATCCAATCTACTTTAATCCTATAAACAACTTCATCCTCAACCTCTCTTTCCTTATGAATAATTGATCATAAATATCGAAAATGATCATTTTTAATGACTTAATGATCCTCAATTTGTACTCTATATTCATCTTTATTTTTAATTATACTAAAATTGCATTTCATATATTCTGCTTTCATCCTACTTGACCTAAAATCTTTAAATTTTAATGCATTTCGTCATAGTTTTAACTTACGATTAACTCCAGCTTTAGTTTTATCTACTAATACTATATCATCTGCAAATAGCATGCAACATGAAATATCGTTCTAAACATAGCTTATATATATAACTAAACCAAAAGGATAAAGATTAAGAGTAGATCCTTGATGTAAACCTACTATAATAGTAAATTCGATAGTATTACCACCAATAGTTTTTACACTAGTATCTGTCCCATCATATATACCTTTTATTATGTTAACATACTTAACATGTACTTCTCTCTTTTTTTACACCCATCACAAGATTTTTTTAGAAACCCTATCATATACTTATTCAAATTAATAAAAGCCGTATAAAGATATTGTTTCTTTGTTCTATACATTTCCATTAACCTCCTAAGAAAAAAAAAAAGCTTTTATGGTTGATCTTCCTAACATAAAATCAAATTGATTCTTTAATATTTTTATAGTATATTTCAACCTATGTTTAATTACTCTTTCTTAAAATTTCATAGTATAACTTATGAGTTTAATACCATAATAATTAGAGCAGTTTTGAATATTCCTTTTATTCTTATAAATTGGTATTATAATGCTTTTCTTCATTCATTAGGCATCTTTTTAATTTTTAAAATTTTATTAAATAAATTTATTATTTACTTTACTCAATATTAGAAGTATAGTAATCAATATCTCAAGGAATTTCTTTGAAAATGTACAGATCATAAGTAGAGGCAAAATTGTGCCTAGCACCTATGTTAAACATGGGACTGTCTCATTATCATTAGCGTTGCCAATGACAGGATGAATACAAACATATAGGCCATCATTACTTGTGATTCCGTAGCCAAAGAGCATTGATTCACAGTCACTGCTTTGTTCTGTCCAAAAGTGACAACCACAAACCCAGGCTTTCCCCTAGCAGCCCATGTCATGGCAGGGACAGTCACCTCACGTGTCCCATCACTATGTGCATAGTCACAAAATCTATGGGTGTGAGCACTGAAAACAATCCTGCAACAGACAAGTTGAAAAAGAGGTATGAGAGAATTAAACAAAATCAATTGCATGATCTCTGGAATATTTATGCCAATTAGAAAGGCCATATGGACATACAAAGACAATTTTAAATAAAATTTCATTCCAGAGCTGTTAATGTGCATGCCTGTGGCTTATCCTGCCAGAATGATGTCAGATTAAAGCCTTATCTAATCAACGATCGAATAGGGATCATATATTATGACAGCAATTGAATCAGTATCACCTATCATCCAAAGCATTGAAAGAAAATCAACATTAGATTGCGAACCTTGGCTTAAGAGCCTGGAAGATATATTCAGATGCATTTACAGGTAGAGCATGCTCAAAGTCATATGGCCCCATATCAACATCACTGCCAAGAAAGAATAACGAAATGAGAGTTAAGAAAAATTACAAATAAATTAATACAACCTAATTCAAGATGTAAATTTAAAGAAAAAGAAAGTTTTATAGCAAGCACACATGTATCATTTTTCTGAAAGATATACAAGTGATTATACTGTACTGAAGATCAAGCAAGTTAATTCTGTTGAGAGACTGATATACAAACAAGAACCGCAACTGAGAATGTAAATCATGTCAGTTGATATCCACATTTTCAGGAAGACATCATGACAATGATTTGGAAGTCAAGATAGAATAAGAATAGTAAAATCAACAATACAAACCTTACCATGAGGCTAACTCGAGCAGAATTATAAAATGAGACCATTATAGGGACAGCCCCATTCATCATCTAATCATGGTTTTATAGCAGTACTGGTTTGCTAGGTTCTTTTATTTCTCTTGATTAAAACTTGACAGGATCAAGGTGGTGATCTATATAATTCACTAATATCGATCCCCTTTTACATCATCTTAAGCTTCTCCAAATTTTTCTTGCCATTTTCATCAAGAATTTTTTAGACTCTTCCTCCTCTTTTTATAGCCTACATCCTGAAATCAATATTCCATGCCCCCATAGTTAGGGTGGTCAAAAGTCTTTGTTAACATGGGTACATGGCAAAGCAGTCTTACATCATTCTTTAAGACTGACTTTGAAAATAATGATGCTCCTACAATTCCTTTGATGTACTTCCTAATTTTATTTGTCCATCCCTCACAATCCATCCACCTAGCAGCTTTACGTTTATTACACTGATTTTATGAGCATTTACCACTTTTATGCTGAATATTCCAATCAACACAGGATAACTGAATTTTTTGGATTACTGTAAGCTTTCATTCATCGCTAGACAATGCTATCAAAATAACTATGCTTATTTGGTAACACCATTATTTTCAAATTTAGATGCATGATAAAGATATTGAATGGAGAAGCAAAAACAAACAACGGATATGATTTGGACTTCCATATGATGATTCGGTAAAATGAACAAACTGACAAAAGAGAAAAAGGTAAAGCAAAGGAAAAGACAAAAAAATACATGCTATTCACAAGAATGAACTCTCAAAACAAAAGATACTCCTAGGGTCCTAGGTCCTTCAGAAAACATTCTCACTGATATCTTCTCAAGCATCTCTTCCATCTAAACAAATCTTTTCTATATATCCCACAAAACTAACATTGACATGAAACACCAAAATGATCATTAACTCTAAGATAAGATCATTGGCTTCTACATAAACAAACAGGCAAGCCTTCGAATTGCAATAAGCAAACATGTGAACCTTCCAGTCTAGAAGACGCTAACAGATGGTCCATTTAATTTTATGTTTCTTACACATGTTCAATCCCTGGTTGGAAAGGTCATTCTGAAAGAAAATTAGACCTATATAGTTAGCCCAACAAATTCTTAGGTTCGTTTGATACATGAGTAGCTCAAGGATATAAGATTCACTAAAGAAATACTCATGAATTCATAAATCTGCTGGTCCTCCATCTCCACACTCTATTATTCTACAACCTTGGCCAAATAACTTTTAAAAAGGAAGTCAAAAGCTATGCTCCTTCAGCTTCATGCCAATTAACCTCAGTCAGACTCCCTCCAGTGTAAGCAGTGGCCTGCCGTGCCATCATGCCATGCCAGCCCCATGTAAGCAGCAGCCTGCAAGCCTGCAGCCCAGCCAGATCAGGCCAACGTGTTGTGCCAGCTGTGGCATGTTCTGCCATGCTAGCCTATGGCATGGCTGAAGCCATGCACAACATTTTTTTTTTTTTAATATCAGACATAGTAGGCCAAGCAATTTTGGTCTAGCCCTGGACCTGAAGCTCAGCTGCAACACTGGTGTCGAGGACATTGGTTCTCATCTATAATTGTAGTATGTCAAGATCGGCACCATGATCAAGAAACACACATTCAAACTCCTTTGTATTGACTTCAAAGATATCATGGAGTGGGCGAGAGCTATCAACACCGGCCATTGTAGAAACTAAAGAGTTTATGGAGAGAATAGAAAAGTTTGTGGAAACATTAGAAGAGCTTGTAGAAAGATTAAGAGAGCTTAGGATTTAATGTGAGATAAAGGAATGGAATTGGAGGATATTTGTAAGGGTTGAAGAGCCTTTATATGTCCAAAATAATCTTGCAAATTAACCATTTTTGATTGTTGGGAAAGGCAAATGAATCTTTTTAAGCAATAGACGAGAATAGCCTTGAAAACTAGTCATTTTTTTGCAACTGAAAAGGGCAATTTTATGGCTATTATGGCCAGGCAAAATGGTCAAAACACATGGCGGACTGCAGGCAGCCCGTCATGTGCCGTGCCGTGCCGTGCTAGTCCACCATAGACTGGTAAGGGGCCCGACATGGCCCGTTTCATGCCGGCCCATGGCATGGTCCATCCGATCCATTTGACACCTCTACTCCTAAGGGTGGGCACATCTTTCCACTTCCATTGCATAATAACCAAATGACAAAGGGTATTTATCAATAAAACTACTTTATCATGGCCGTCGGACCTTGTTTGACCATCAACTTCTAAGCAACTTTTTTTTAACCAGAATGTTACTCAATTGAACAACATAAAATAACAGTAATCTTAGTGGGAAATGTTTATTGGATGCCAATAAAAATCATATACACAAGAATATACCCTCAACGACACACAAAAACAAAAAGAAAGAAAAGAAAGTAGCAAGCCTTTTTAACTAGTCACACACGGAAATAACAACTGAAAATGTGCAATTCACAACCAGATTATTCCGTATATGCCAATCTCAATCTCAGATTTAAGTTCAAAAAAACTTATTTCATATGTAATATGATTGGTTTTTCTAGGGCCTTCAAAATTATAAATATTAAACATAAAAAATCTACGTATAGACATGCGCATGAGCACCCACACACACTTGGCAGCTTGGGAAGAAAAGAAACAGCTAGAAATGAACAGAACATAATACAACAAAAGGTACAATTCTATTGACAAATTCACAAAATTATGAAGATCACAATTTTACAAACAGGCAACAACCTATTGATTGTTACACGATGTCTTGGGAACATATCATTGACAAATTCACAAAATATGAAGCTCACAATTCTACGAACAAGCAATATCCTATTGATTGTTACACGATGTCTTGCGAACATATTTACCCAGAAATTTAGAACATGCACAGATATGGATCTTGTTAATCTGTTCTACCATCTGCTGAAACACAAATTTGCCAAATGTTCTCTCCTCACTTGTTCGTTCATCATGTCACTAGGAAGTCAATTATAGGTCATTATAAAATTATTATACAAACATCACAAGGGAAATATGTGTCTCCATATCTATGAATTCATGCAAAATTCTGACTTCTCATTATATCAACATTGGGATTGAATAAAATAAGATGATAGGTTGAAGCTACTAATCATAGTATCTGAGAGACTAGAATACCTATCTCCAAGACTTCTTAAATCCTCAGAGGCATCATGCCAACGATCTTGTTCAGCCACTTTGATCTTCCCACCTTTGCTCATTTTCTGGTGAAGAGGGAAGTGCAGTAAAAGAACAGGTCCAGAACCTGCTGCCATGTCATTAATTCTCCAGGGAGAAGAACTGGAACTTGATCTTTTTTCATTAGGCTCGGTAGCATCTGTTGCATCCTTCACTTGGGTTTGTAAATCAACGCTTTCTCTCTCTATAGCCTTCTCAACATCAAAGCGTAACTCATTGTTGCCACAAAGCAAGGCGACAGCATTAAGAGAAACAAAACTGATGTTGCCAATCTCAAAAGCACTGCAACCAGATGAGTCCAACCCTGGCAAACGGCTTGTAATCCCACCAACAAACTGTTCATCTAACTCATTGCATTTCCCGATATCTCTGTCACCCAAAACAATATGAAGTGGAAGCCCCATAAAGGGACCCAGCATATTCTCAAACTGCTGCAGTACAGTTGACCACTTGCTCTTCGTCAGCTTGGATCCTCTCGCAGAAATATCACCCAATACTAGAAGCATATCCGGCTTAAACCTCTCGAAAGATCTCTGCTCGACATGTGGAGCAATACTAATCACCAACCAAAACAAAGGGGACAAAGTTTCAAACTTTATGCTTCATCTGTGCAAATCAAGCTATAAAGTTTCAAATTTGGATGACTTGGAGAGTTCTTAAAGCTTTTTTTTTTTTTCTTCCTATCCACGAGCATTCCTAAAAGTCCTAATGCTACAAAATAGGCTTATATAATTCAAGACCCAGCTCTAGAATTCAGAAGAGCAGGTCGATAGAATCAAACAAGCCAAAGAGATAGGAATGCAGTTACCTTGAAGAATTTGGATCTGAAGAGATCCCTAAAGTAGAGGTCGACAAACCCCGCGTCCGAACCCAGTAAGAGAAGATCCGCCACCATCATGACCTTCAGATCATCCGGATGGCTCGAATTTCCGCCAGCATGGCCGGAGATTTCGCACGATGGCTCCGAGAACATGTCTTCCACGGCGACCAGGGCGGCGACGAGGAGGAGCGGCAGCGCAGTTCTCCACGCCGCCATCTCCTACGTGGAAGGGGCTTGCGTCTAGGAACCGCCGAGAAGGAGAGAGATCGGTCTCGTAGGATCGATCGGTGGATAGGGTTTCGAATCGTGAGGCGCAGAGATATAGGGTTTCGATCCCCATGGCCGGACCTTCCGTCCTCGTCAGTGAGGAAATGGGCGAAAAATTGATCCGGTTACGTCTTCGTGATTTTGGATAAAACATGGGGGTATTATTATCTTTTTATTAACGAAGAATACCATGCCTTACGGATAGGGTCGGATTGGAGACCAGATCTCGAGCCGAACCGGCAGGGGCCGATTTGGCCGTCGCTTGACCACCCACGGAAGGCCATAAAGTCCGGTTGGTCGATCTCGATTGCATTTAATTAGAGGATGGCCCAGATGTAGATTAGGTTCATCAGGGCAAGTTTGAAAATTACTAAACAAGATTGGTAGAAAAAGAGGAGCTTTAACCATGTTTGATTATGAGACTTATGGCTCGTCCAGCTCAAAATCATGCAGGCTCCACCATTAAAAATAGACTCATGAGCAGCTTCAGTGAAAAAATAAAAAGGTTCGAACTAAAAATCAGAATGAGCAAAGAAAAATTGAAAATAGCTTGGCTCGTTCTGAATATGTATGTATATCAAAAACTAAATTTAATATCCAATCTATCAAATCTTGTTTTAATATCCAATCTGTCAAATCTTGTTTGAAGACTTGAATACCAAAAAATCCTAATTAGATGCTAAATGAAGAAGAGAAAAAAGAAAAAAAAAAAAACTCTTTTAGTGCTAATTTCTTGGATAATGATTTATTGTTGGGTCATACCAACTCCTTTTGACTTTAGTTTGATTTAAAAAGCACCTAAAGCTTTAAAACATTTATCGATAAACTCCGTAGCCAAAACAAGTTAGGCTTAACTGTAAGCATCAAGTTTAGTTACCAATGTGTAAACTAGTTATCAATGTGTAAATTTAACCATCTTCATCTCTCCTACTCTCTAGCTTCATTACTTTTTCTCTAGCACTCGTCTTAAAACAAGCCCTTCTAAATTGTGTTTGTGAACTTAGTAGTTTTGATCTTCATGTCTCTCAATTGTTATCATTCCAATAAAAGAAAAAAAATGCAATGATCTTTCGTCCTATAATTATGTTTGAAAAAGATAACTTATGTAACTTTCAAAAATAAAATTATACTCATTAAATTATATAAATAATAAAAAAAGTTAATGTGTTAGATCGTAACTCTTCACAAAAATTCTTGCATTCATAGCCGTTGAAGTTCAAAAATTATCCATCGTACTTTTGGCATGCAACAATGTGTCCAACTGTAGTCAGAGTCAATTGCAACGTTAGACACTGGAAGTTAATTAACCTGAAATTGACTTAAGCTTAACACAGGGATCCATAAGTAATTTCACCTATCAAATTTCATTCTACAGTTAATGCATGCTCCCTCATGTATCTTTTATTAGTTTTGTATACCTTATACAATGACAACATTTTGTATGGCCACCGTATAGAACATTGATATAAAGAAATAGCAATAGCTATCTCACAAGCCCTCTAGTTACTCATCAGTTCACCTTTCTTCTTGGTCCATGTGAATATTTGGCTCCTCATCTCTACGCTCTTGCAACTACTAGCGTCTACAATAAATTAGTCCTATTAAGTTCAATATACGTCTCTAATTAAGTTTAATTCCTTGCTCTGCTAGAGAGAAACAAGACGGTGTACATTCTGGAGTTAACGATAATTTTATCAGATCAATTAAAACTGGTCAAAATAGATGATTGTAGTATCGCAAGGATTCATTCTAACTTGCATGTCCATGACCCGAACTTAGCTTGACCTGTTTACAATTTAGGCTTTGTCTGGTCCATTGTTGATCCATGAAACATATCGAAATCATCAAAAGCATGGTGGAATGAGTTCACGAGCCAGATCCGAAGTTGCCAAACCCAATTTTACTGTGTTAAGACCTCTGTTTTGAAGCATTTGACAGATTCTAGAACCAGTTTTGATAACTCTAGTAGGCATGACTCCTCGTCTTTTAACATTTGCATTATATAGGACGCATGGTTTGAGTTCTTGAAAACATGTACACTTCTGATGCGCCAAAATTGACCACTTGCAAGTCCTAAATGACTTTTGGATCCAATTTTTTGCATTAGGACACCGCTGCTTGGATGAGCCATATGTCCTCTAATTATCACTCTTAAATCATTTTCATCAAACTGCTACATACTGGTGTGTTGCCAGTCTGTAGAACATTGCATTTAGAAAGGGTGGGAAATACTAGATTTATGGCAAATATCTGCTGCCTCTAATGATTCATACGAGTGAAGTACGTCCTTGTGCCATGGAGAACTCCATTTTCTTTTCAAAGAAAATACATTTTTAAGCTAGTTATATTCTTACGTTACCTTTCTTCCTGTTGCTCTAAATGTAAATTGATTCCCAATTAGCTTTTATTGAAGAAAGATTAATCATTAAAAATTTTCTAAGTACCTATGAAATTGTGGCCTACTGCAGAAGATCAAAACTCTAAGGTGCCCTAGACTTTTAAAAGGTATTTGATAAGGTGAATTGGTCCTTTTTTTCTTGATCTTCTCAGAGCTAGAGGCTTTCCTCCTGAGTGGATATCCAAGATTCATTAGATGTTTTCCTCAGCCACGGCAACTATTCTTATCAATAGTTCTCTTGAAATATGAATCTATTGTAGGCAAGGTCTTAAGCAAGAAGACCCTCTCTCTCCGGCTTTATTTATCCTAATCACTAATGTGCTATTTGGACTCCGTAAGCAAGCTAGTAGAATCGGGCCGATAAAGGGCATTGATAACAAACAATGTATTTTAAATCTCAAAAACCTTCGGTTTTCTAATGAATTCTGTGCAGTCGAAAGAGAATCATGGGTAGCTATTAAAGGTGCTCTTCTTACTTTTGAGAATACCTTTGATCTGAGAATCAATCTTTACAAAAGTTATCTTATCTGCATGAATGTAGTGGAGGATGATTCTAAAGGTTTGGCTAAGCTATTGAATTGTAAAAGAGAGAGTTTTTCTTTCACTTATTTAGGATTGCCTTTGTGTGACAAGAGATTACCAAAGTTCTCTTGGATTCCTCTTCTAGATAAAATGGAGGTTTGATTAGCATTTTGCACAGATAAATTCTTATCATTTTAGGGTAGGCTGCCCTTGGTGAATGTAGTGCTTTCTTTTGTTCCTATGCATTACATGTTTCTCTTTACACTTTTGTAACTGGTCATTCGACAGATTGATCAGTTAAGTAGAGCTTTTCTATGGAAAGAATCAGATAAAATTAATAGGTTTCATCATTTGGTCAATTGGGAATCTATGTGCCGAAACAATTCAGAAGATGATTTAGGTGTTAAAAACAATAAAGACTTTAATTCTTCACTTGTTGCAAAATAAGTTTAAAAATTTATGAAAGGCCCAAACTCTTCTTGGAGGCGTCAAACCAGTATGCTATATTATACAAGTAGAAAATTGAGAATGAAGGTTTGGCGCTTTACATTTAAACTCTCTTCGAAAGGGAATTTGCAAAAACCAGGAGGCCTTATGGAATTGCTCTTTATTCAAGTTAGGGAATGAAAAATAATTTAGATTCTGAGAGGACTCATGGTTGGGAGCAGCACCATTAGCTCTTTTCTTTAGTGATTTATATTTAAGGTGTGTAAGATGCAATTATTTTGTAGCTTCACAATAGAACTAGCACTCTAATAATTGGTATATCAAGATTCATAGCCCTCTTTGAAGAAAAGAATTCGATTAGTGGTGCTCCCTTAGAAAATTAGTAGCTACTATTAGTCCTTCCAAAGTAGCTAATACTCCAGCGTACAAACTTATCAGTAATAGCACCTTTTACGTTAACTCCTTTTATAAATTCCTAAATCACAAGGGAATGATTTGATCTTTCTATAAAGTAGTATGAAAGGCAGCGATTTCTTTGAAGCATAAAGTCTTTCTTTGAGTAGCTCTTCATAATATGCTTCATAGAGAAGTTCTGACCAAGAAGGACTAGTTTGGAAGCATGTTGTGCCTGCTAAATATCCAATTATCTATTTACAAGATGCTCCTTTTTAAAGAAGGTTTGGTTCCCTGTTATATCTTGCTTAAGCATAAAGAGTTGGCCAAACAATCTATAAGATTTATGGCTTTCTTGGGAGAAAAAAAAGAGCATCCCTCCCAATCCAAGGAAAGGCTGGGATCAATTAGAAGGAGCTATTTGTCGCCCAATTTGGTTGGAGAGGAACATCAGAGTCTTTCTGAATACGGGATCTTCATCAATCTCTGTTCTCCATGAGGTATTGCACTCCTTTCAATCATGATTGCATCTCTGCCTCTCATCCTTGTCATTGCAAAGTAACCACTTTATCTCATTTGCCCTATCCCTGGATGATGATGGCTAAGTGGAAGGTTTGGTAGCTCAGATGTATCAGTTTTAATCTTTATAGGGAAACTGATCTGAATTCTAAACTTCTTAGCTATCAGTTTGGAACTACAGAAGCACATGCAAAGCCAGTCAGGAAAGAGCAGACCACGAACAGAGCTTAGTCCTTATGATGTTTCTAGTAATGTTCTCTTCTTACCATGGCTTCTGTTCTCTGTTCTCTGTTCTCTATTCTTTGAGTGTGCTCTCTGCCGTAGTATCAATTGTAAATCCTCTTCCCTTCTCCTTTAGTCTCCGATAGCTGTAATTTTATTCCTTTCATTCATATTAATAAATTTTGGGAAAAGCACTTAAACTTCCTCCAGTTACTCTTCAAAGGCAGACCGCAGTAGTTAGAACTTAAACCTTACTACATCTAGGTGCACGAAATGGCGAAGTTATAATCACTTGCATAAGATAAAACATGTACAGTTGTTTTGAAGAAGTCAATGCTAGCAGTACGAGTAACAAATAAATCTCTCTTTTATTGCAAACAAAAGCATCGCATTCTTTTATCTCAGGTAGCTAAAAGCTTCAAATCCATGTAATTAACGTACAGTATGTAACATTCTTTCAAAGGAAAAAATAAAAGTGGAACACAATGCCATCGATGCCGATCTTAGAACAACTACTTTTGCATCAACCTTAGATGGATTTCAGCTACGAGAATAGCCAGCAGTGGAGGGACAGCCCTGTGGTATTAGAGTATCATGCTACCTTTCATCTCCAACAGCTCCACCTGATCCATTGGTGGAAGTAGTCTCATTGACAAATGATTCGCCCGTCTAATCCTCTTCAGCATCCAGATCGCTTGCTGTTATCCCCTCCACCTCCCTCGCCACCTCCCCCATCTCTGGCCGCTTGTCAGGTGCAATCTCGATGCACCATAGCGCAATCTTTAGCAACTTGATCATCCCATTCCCTGCACCCCTTTCGACTATCTCGGCATCAAACACCTCAGCAGTCCACTCCTCTCGAACTGCTCGGTGAACCCAGTTGCACAGCTTCACACCCTTGATCCCCGGTGGCGCAGAATAGGCTGAGACCTTGCCTGTTAGGAGCTCGAGAAGTAGGCAACCATAGCACCATACGTCAGTCTTCCTAGAAATTTGGCGAAGGTGCTCATATTCAGGCGCTTTATATGACACCATCCTTTGGACTGCTAGGGATGGAGAGACAAGCGAGAAGAACCCGTAATCGCAAACCAAGGCCACATCGTTCTCATCGAGAAGAACGTTTGAGGATTTTAAATTCCCATGAGGTATCGCGGTTGATCCTTTGGCGTTGAGGTGCAAGTACTCCATCGCTCGAGCCACGCCCCGCGCCACCAACAACCTGGAGCTCCATTTGAATGGAATTCGGTGAGGCCCCCTTTCTCCTACTCAATGAAGATCCAAGTAGCGATTAGTAATGAGTAAATTAGTACAGTTGCCTCGACGATCTAATAAAGAGTGATTAATTAGTCTTACCATGGATTCGATCGAACAGGTTCCCATTTCGCGCAAAGTCATGGAATAAAAGCTTTTCATCCTCGGAGTGATAGTAGCCCAGCAAAGGCAACAGGTTTGGATGATCCATGGCTCCAAGATCTCTCGTCTGCTTCGAGAATTCTTCGCTGCTTAATGGGCTTAGTTCCCTTAGCCTCTTCACCACAATCGACCGCCCTTCGAATGTAGCCTTGTAACAACTCCCGAAGCCCCCCTTCCCCAACCCCTCAGCCGAAGCCTTCAGAATGCTCTCGAGATCAAAACCACCCCCACCCCTTACAAAAGTTATCTTCCTCTTCTCTTCTCTCACTACTTCTCTCTTCTCCTCACTTGAGGTTATCTTCCTCATCTCTTCTTTCACTAATTCTCTCTTCTCCTCACTTGCCGAATCGTCTCTATTAATCTCACCTAACCCAGAAAATTCTATCTCGAAACTGTTCTCCTTCCCTACCTCTCTCTCGTTTGGCTTGGTACAATCAATATAGATTCTCCTTATCAACAACATTAGTCCAAAAATAGCTAAAATTCCGCAAGCAACTAACATTACTTTTTGACCCAACATTTCATGCTTCGTTAATTGGGCAGGATATTGTGGGACAGGGCATGATATGGGACTGGGCTCGCCGCACAGGTCTGGATTACCGAGATAAGAAGACTTGTTGAATGCTTGGAGGGTGGTGGTCTGTGGAATCTCACCGGTTAGATTGTTATATGAGAGATTCAATGCCTTCAAGCTTGATTGATTCAATGGAGGGATCGTCCCATCTAACATGTTGCGATCAAGCTGCAAGGACTCCAAGCTATTAAGATATATCAAAGTATCAGAGATTGGTCCGCTCAGCTTGTTCATCGAGAAGTCGATGCTCGTGAGCTTAAGGTTGAAGGAGAAATCCAACATGGCACCATAGATCGAGTTGTTTCGAAGTGATAAGACAGCGAGCTCGGTGAGGCTGGCGAGGACGATGGGGTCATCGAGCTGGCCGGAGAGGCCAAAGTCTGGGAGAGAGATGGCTACGACACGGTTGTTGATGCATCTGATGCCGCGCCATGCCGAGCTGTTGACCGAGCAGTGTGGACCATTCCAGCTGCGTTCGTGGATGAGGCTAGGGAAAGCCTGCCTGAAGGCTAGAAGTGCATGCTGCTCGTCAACCACGTCATCGCCGATGACGACGGCATCGATGTTGAAGAGTAGTAGGAGGAGAAGGAGGTGGTGGTAGTAGGAAGTTGGGTGCATGGGATAATTGTTTGGTTACAATGGTTATGGAGAGCTCGGAGGCTAGCTACGTGTTAGTGGTCTGTGGGAATGGGCCTTAAAAGGATTGCAGCTTAGCTTCAATCGAATAGGGAGAAGAGAGGCTCGAGCATTTTGTAATGTTCCCATTCGAATATCCTTTGTGGGAACATGATTCCAGCTCTATAGCTCCGCTTGTGTTGAGAACGACGAGGTCAGGCTGTTTTTTAATGGCATTAACTAGATTATTTTTTTAAGAAAACAAGGGAAATTTGTTGCTCTGGTGCCGGACTTACTGCAAAAAAACAACTTGCAATGCGACTTATTCGATATTAGAGTTATTTCCTTTCTACCCTCATTTGTTATATATAGGTGTCAAAGTTAGACAAAACAAATACAAAAAAAAGAAAAAAAGGCTGTACCTTCTCTATGAGCATCGACATCATCCATTGAGCTTGGGTGCAAAATTCTGGGACATCGCTATGGCTGTTTCCAATTAATTTTAGGCTGAATTCAACTATATTGCTGGTCTGTTCTTACAAATGAGATTAACGAAATATTGAAATTTTTGAATCACACATGACTTTTCCATTGGCTAAATCATAATCTTCTAAAATTCTGGACTGCTCCTAGAACTCTCAACGACTCATGGCCTTTCCAAGTGTTGTTCGTGGATCACAAAGTACTTGATGGTTGTATGATGCTATTATCTGTTGCTGTGACCTCACTCAGGCTGTGTGTGTGTGTGTGTGTGTGTGTGTGAGAGAGAGAGAGAGAGAGAGAGATGTGTGTATTAGAAATTTTAGTTTTTTTATCATTTAACTTTTCTAATGGTGAATTTATATCACATTTTCTTAAGAATCCCAGATTTTTGCGCCCTTAGCTCAACTTTTCTCATACATGATATTTTTTGCTGCATTGTTGATCAAATCAAGCGTGAGGGACAAGAAACGTTGTAAGAGTTCTGAGGCCATTCCAATTGTTAGGTTGAAGAGAAATATTGGATGATGAGTGCGTGACAAGCATTGCACCTACTGATATTAAAATCAGGTGATGGCTTTTGTAGTTGGAAGATATATAGCAAGGGTTGTTTGCTCGTCTAATTAATTGGTTGTGACAGCATATACGAGTGTTAGATGGGTTTGATTGATAGTTTATCGGCATTGGAATGTGTAAGGTGGGCTGAACTAGGTGTGAAATGTGAGAGAACAAAACTTACAGATGAATATCTACGGTAAGGTAATAAAAAATGGATCCTTCTTGTTTTGTTGTTTCTTTCACTCGTTAGAAGCATATTTATTTGTTATATTCCCATGCATGGATGGCTTTTGCTACATAGAAGGATGTTTAGCTGGTTAAACAGGCCCCCTATTCCTCTCAAGATATGAAGAGAAGAATAGAGATTTTCTTTCTCTAGTTTTCTTTTTTTATGTTTATTTTGGCTTGAATCTTATGCTTAGGTTTATGAAAAAAATTTCTTATGCTTAGATTAACTTTTTTTTTTTTTTTTGATAGAAGAAAGGAGCAATTAGCTTCTGACATACAATGCTCCTCTGGCATTAGCATTAACAATGGAGCATAAGGCTAAGAGGAAATTGTTGGACCAGTGCACTTGAGCCAATTAATTGGTAGTATAATTTGCTAAGAAATCTACTGCTTGATTACCCTTATGTAGAATATGACCATACTGAGAGGAGGGCGGAGACTGAAGCATGGAATGAATAGCTTGCAGTTTCGAATGGAGACATCCTGAAGTACCATTAATTCAACCCATCATGGTGGCAAAGTCATCTTTCAAAATAATACTATCTATAGTG
Source organism: Metroxylon sagu (assembly GCA_017589505.3). Lineage (NCBI taxonomy): Eukaryota > Viridiplantae > Streptophyta > Magnoliopsida > Arecales > Arecaceae > Metroxylon > Metroxylon sagu. The sequence goes on from JACVBY030000412.1 coordinate 589,191, forward strand.
TAATCCTAACTATAGAAGATAGAAAAGTAAGAACAGATGTTACAGCAAACTAGGCTTACGTAACTTTAACAGAAGAGACTGATCCAAGAGGTAGCAGAATAGCAGCAGCATGAGGGGCCCTCCGAAGCAGTCCCTAATAATGAAGCCAACACCAGCATAAGAGGGTTGAGTTGAGCCATCAAAATTAACTTTGATGAAGCTTGGTAAAAGGGGTAACCATGAAACCAGCGGAGTTGAATGAGGACTGGGATGCTCAGGACCTCCATTTGCCCATGAGCCAGGAGCGTTGAAGTACACATTGACGACATTGTTCATATATTCCATAGCTAGTTGGTAGGAATGCCTAGCTACCACAGATGGACGAAATTGCACCCCTCATCTCTCTCATTTGTTCAATGATTATTGTCAATTATATGATTAGATTTAACAAACCTTGTAATACTCTCATATATTTCTTAGAATATTTCTTGTAATATTTTATATTTTATATTTTATTAAAATATTTCTTATAATATTATTTTTACGTAGCTCTATAATTAAGGCAACCCCTGTACCGTTAAAAGGAACAAAAATGTATAACGCTATTCTCCTCTTTCTATTCTCTTCTTATCATTCTTTGCTTCTCTTCTTTATTCCCTTGTCATAATGGTATCAGAGCCACTAATCGGTGGCCTGAATTGATCAAAATTTTTCATTGCCACTGCCATCTGCACCACTAGGCACTGCACAACCACCCTCCTTGTCATCATGATACCAATGTTTTCGATCAAATCTAAATCTATTATTTGGTGCTTTTGTTCATGCATCATTGTTAGCTCTCCTTCTTTGATCAATAATTTGACTTCACTAATCCACTCATCAGCCAATGTCAGCTCCATCTCTCTAATTGATGATCTAACATTATCGATCCACTGATGGGTTGCCAACCCAACAATCGCCGCTTGTTCTTGGGTTAGACATTTGATTCTGCAATATTTTCCTTTGATTCAGTGCATGAAGGTGTGCCCATCTCTTCGATATGGATAATGTCATGCCCCAACTCATCACCTGAGTTGACTACATGATGTAATTGCATAATCTCTAAAGTGTGACCCTAAAAAATGTACAAGATCTTCAATTCTAAACCAATATTAACATGAGTAATGACAAACCAAGATATTTTATTCATAATTTAATAGTCTAAAATATAAGGTTTAAACACATTCGGTCTTAGATATGAAGTGCTAACTATACTTTTATAAGAATTTCTAGACATAAACCTAAAGCTAGGCATTCTAGAACTCGGAAAAAAATGTAATAATAATATAAGTTAATAACTCCATAAGAAAACTCCTTCCATGCATACTAGCATGAATTAAAATGCATATATCATTAATAAGTAAAGTTAACAATGCTATCTCCATGTCGATTAATTCATATGCTAAGGTTAAATAATGTAAATTTACAAATTCAATTAAATAGCAAAGTGTTCACAATTATAATTCATTACACAGCTCAAAATAATATAATAATACCATATATACCAAATTTCATAATTTAGATAATAATATCATTCTACAATAATTTCATATTCATGATTTATATATATCCTCAATCCATAACAGTTTTAGCTTTATTATATATTAGATTCGATACTTCGGTATTGGACTAGTCACGACCGCATACACTAGGTAATAATCAGTGCCATACTAGAAAATACTCTCACATGATGAGTCCAGATGCCCCCTTTTTCTTAATATATTATATTTAATTAATTAATTAATTATGTTTCAGTAATAGACTAGCCATGGCAACACTTTCGTCAGTGGCCAACTATAAAGAGAAAGAAAGAGTGGTGCCATATTTCTGCTAGTGGCTGGCTAAACAGAGAGAAAGATACTACACTTCCACTAGTGGTTGATATAGAGAAAAAAAAAAGATAGAGAGATGCCATACTCCCTCCAGTGGCCAATTAAAAAGAGATATCTTATACCCAGCCATGATGGGGTATCATGTGGCAATCCAATTGCACCCACCCATTTTTTTCTTATAATTTATTTATCAATAATATGCATGTTTGATTATTATCATCATTATCATAGAATGAGAATTCAAACATTGTAGTAATATCACAATTATAATAATAGCTCTTCATGTAGTATTCATAATAATATATGCAATAGTATGGTAATACATGGCATAAATATATAACATTAAAATTATACAAATGGTGGCTTTGGGATTTCTTAACTCTAATAGAAGATGCTAGCTCAGACGATAGGAATGCCTATTTTATCTATATTAATTTTAAATTAATAAAACATGAAGATCGACTAACTCACAATTCCAACAAAATAAATCCTTATTTTCTAATATTTGATATTTTAAACAAGATTTGATCTTTCAACCTTAATGCTAGTTCTATTAATTTAATGTTAAAAGGGTTAGAACTTTGCCTATATTAGGTGGCTAGAAAAAAATGACTCAGCTAGGGATGCGATAAGGATGGAAAAACTTGATCCCAATGAAGAACCGATCTAGCGAGGATGGTTTTAAAGGGATTAGATGAGGATGGAGACGAGGGTGTGAAAATTTTTAAAAATCTATTGGGTTCGGTTTGGGGATAAGGATCTGTATCCTCAAATTCATCTCCAAACTCAAACCCAAAACTTGATTATTTTTATGTAAAATAAAATTATTTTCATATCTATAAGTTTTTTAAATATACCTTGAAACCCTTCCAATTTGTTTACTTGAAAATTTTAGATATTTACAAATCCTAATATTGCCACTTTATCTTAAATTTTTTTCTCAAATGAATTTTTCAATGTGCCTAATTACGAAATAGTTTTAGTTTTAAAATATGAATACTTGAATTCTGAACTATAGATTATTTTCCATAATTCTGCTAAAATTAATAATTTTATTATTTACTTCATCAATTGATCATATTAATAGATATGATCTATCAATTTGCATAATTTTTTTTAATTCAAAAGTTTTTTTATTAAATAAAAGAAAATAAGCATTGAAGATTCCTCATGGGGTATGAAGAACTGCAAGATAGAAACGGAGAAAACATTAATCGCCATTTAGGGTTCAGATAGGGATAAATGAAAGGGTTGGAGAGTAGGGTACAAATTGAGAATATACTTTTCATCCTAAATTTATTCAGATGCCATCACTAGACTCAAGCTTTTCTACTATGCTAAATCAATCTGGACTAAAACAATGCTTACTAATTAAAATTTAGAAACTAGAGAGAGAAAATTCTAAAGAGAGAAAATTAGGCTAGAGAGAGAAAATTCTAGATAGAAATGTTTAGAGAGAGAAAATTTTAGAGAGAGATGAGGCTTAGAGAGAGAATGGTAGAGAGAGAAAATGGCAGAAGAGAGAGTGAGGAGAAAAATAAAAGAGAAAGAAAAATAAAAGAGGGGAGAAAGGGGACGGTGGGAATAGGGGTTCATCCACCGTTCCGTCTCACTTGGCTCCCAGAGAGAAACAAAGAGAGAGAGAGAGAGAGAGAGAGAGAGAGAGAGAAAAGGGAGGGAGAGAGAAGCTCGGGCGTGGCCAAGCGACTGGACGGAGATCGCGCTCTCCCCTGCTTGGCCACAAGCCATGAGAGAGCGAGAGGGACCCAGACAAAGAGAGAGAGACGGAAGGGATCGAGAGAGGCGGAGAGAGGGAGAGAGATGTGGAAGGTGGTGGCGGGCTACGCGGCTTGGGTGTTGCTTTCCCTCCCTCCGGCTGCAGCCACAGCGACGCTAGCAGAAGAGAGGAGGGACGTGGGCTTCCAGCAACTAGGGAGAAATAGAGAGAGGAGGGGAGAGAGGGGGCTTGGCAGAGATAGAGAGAGGGAGATCAACTTTGGGAGGAGCCGAATCTCTCACGAAACAGGGCAGGGCTGGCCCCCTACTTCCGGTTGCTTGGTGGCAGCACGGCTAGGGATGAGCAGGGGAAAGGGAGAGGTAGAGAGAGAAAATAGAGGGGAGAGCTGACTGGAACGGGGGTTTCAGCACGAGAAGGGACAGTTCCATACCGCCCCTGGTCCATAGATCGATCAGCCAAGAGAGAGAGATGGAGAGAAAAGAGACCGCGGGAGGGGGGTGGGTGTGGAGGGAAGAGAGGAGGAAGAGCTCGCTCGGGTGAAGAAGAAGGGCGATGAGGGTTAAAAGAGGCTCCGCCCCCTTCCCTTGAGGCTTGGCCACGCCGGCGATAGGCAGCCGTCTCTGTCGACCTGTCAACCTAGCGAGGTGGCGGCGTTCGGCGTCAGAGTAGGGCAATGCATCCCATGTTGGGCTGGCCAATGAGGCCCGTAATGGGCTAGGGCTCACAGATAATTTGATGTTTCTACTCTATTTCTACCATTTTAAATGGATTGAATTATATTCCATAGTTCCAAGTAACGTGTAGTTTCCTCGAGGACTACAAACTTGGCACTATACTATTACTGAAACATGGCAACTCATTAGAAGGCAAGATAAGGATGACCATCTTGAGGATTAGGATAGTAAAAATCACAAAAAAATTTATCATCTTGTCTTAAAACTCCTTGTTCCTCCCATCCATATTTAGTTTGGTCGGTCTGGATTTGCAAGAGAAGTCTAGGATCTCTTGTCAAATTGATATTCCACTTTCGACACTGTTCATAAAATCATCTCTAGTTTAATATGCATTGCATTATAGGACAAGTAGGCGATCCATTCATGGTTTTCTCTTGTACATGCATGCCATTTGGGACCGATCAACTCTGTCTGACCCTCGGTCCATTTGAGAACAGAATTCTAGGTTTTTTTCTCCGGGTGGTTATTTATTTCATAGTTCTGGCATGATATAGGAGTGGGTTCCGCGGAAACTCGCCGATTAGATTGTTATATATGAGAGGTTGAAAGGTTGATTGATTCAGTGATGGGATCGTCCCATCTAGCATGTTGTGCCAAGCTATCAAGATATATCAGAGACTCCAAGCTATCAAGATATATCAAAGCATCAGACATTGGCCCACTCAGCTTGTTTATTAAGGAGTTGTTTTTCGTGAGCTTAAGGTTTAAGGAGAAGACCAGCATGGCACTATGTATAGATCGAGTTTTCGAAGTGACGCGAGCTCGGTGACGTTGGCGAGGACGATGGGTCATCGAGCTGGCCGGAGAGGCCGAAGTCTGGGAGAGAGATGGCCGTGACACGGTTGTTGATGCATCCGATGCCGCGCCATGCCGAGCTGTTGAGCAAGCAGTGTCGACCGTTCCAGCTACGTTCGTCGATGAGGCTCGGAAAGGCCTGCCTGAAGGCTAGAAGTGCAAGCTGCTCGACGACCCTGTACCATGTGTCGTTAGGTTCATCCCCGATGACGACGGCATCATTGAAGATGATGAGTAGTAGTAGCAGGAGTGGGAGGTGGTAGGAACTGGAGTGCATGGGTGTAATATTTGGGTTACAATGGTTACGGAGAGCCTAGAGGCTAGCTACGTGTTGGTGGTCTTTGAGAATGGGCGTTGAAAGGAAGAGGAGGTATCGTAGCTTAGCAGCAATAAAATAAAGAAAAGAGAGGCTTGAGAATTTTGGAACATTCCCCAACTAGACATTCTGTAGGAACCATGATTCCATCTCTATAACTCCGCTTGCATTGTCTCTCAATAAATAAATAATAATAATAATAAATAATAAAAAAATGCTCCGCTTGCATTGAGAACAATGAGGTTAGGCTGTTTTTAACGGTATTAACTAGATTGTTTTGTTGAGAAAACAAGGGATGTTTGTTGCTCTGATGCAGGGTTTACTGCAAGGAACAACTTGCCATACCATCTATTGTCTTTATGTGTTAGGATTATTTCCTTTCTACCCTCACTTGTTATAGGTGCCGAGTTAGAAATCAAAAAAAAAAATGAAAGGTTGTTCCTTCGATAATTTGATCCTAATTGTTGGCCTTTTCTTACAATTGAGATCATCTAAATATTGAAAGCTTTTGAATTACGCATGACTTTTCTGTTGGCTGAATCGTTATCTTCTGAAATTCTTCACGACTTTCAGATCTACCCTCAACGACTCATGACCTTTTCATTTGTTATTTATGGATTATAAAATACTTGATGGTTGTATAATACTATAATCTATTGTTGTGACCACACTCAAGCAAGCTGTTTTCGTGAGTAAAAGAGATGAATATATTAAAAATTTTAAATTTTTCATCATTTAATTTTTTTAATGGTGAATTTATCTCATTTTATTGAGAATCCCAGATTTTTGCCCTTAGCTCAAGTTTTCTCACGCAGGATTTTTTTTTTTTTGCTGCATTGTTGATCAAATCAAGGGCGAGTGACATGAAAGGTTGTAAGAGTTATTAGGCCATTAGTCCAGTTGTTATGTTGAAGAGAGATATAGGATGATGAGTACAAGACAGGTAATTGCACTTAGTGATATTATAATCAGGTGATGAAGGGTTGCTTGCTAGTCTAATTAATTGGGCGTGACAACATATACGAGTGTTGGATGGGTTTGATTGATAATTAATTTCTGGGCATCGGTTATGTATAAAGTGGGCTGAACTAGGTGTGCAAGGTGTGCAAGGTGAGAGGACAAAAGGTTAGAGATGAATACCTACTATAAGGTTATATAAAAGATGGATCCTTGTTTTATCTCTCGCTCGTTGGAAGCATACCTATTTGCTATATTCCTATGTATGCTTGGCTTTTGCTACATGGAAGGATGCTTAGTTGGTTAAACAGTCTAGGTGGCATATATAAATACGTGTGTGCAGTCCTTTGGATTCGTCTTAGTCCAAGTGCCCGATTTTTTTTATTGCACTCTTATACATAACTTCTATCCTTTTTCTTAAAAGAATCTTGTGCTTAGATTTCTTGAAAAAAGTTTCTTATGTTTAGATTAACTACTCTTGCGTAATTCTGTGCTCTCTTCCTTGTTACACAAATCCATAGTCCATGTAAAATAATCTTTTATGAACTTCAAAAGACTGCTTTTATATTGGGGGTCATTATTGTGGATTTGGAGGTGTTTTATATTAGCTGTTTGTTTATCCATGTAAAACAATGTTTTGGGCATCTTCTTGCTCCCTACTTTTCTTATCTCTCTCATTTAATTAAAGATTATTATTAGTTATATGTTTAGTTTCAACAAACTCTTGCAAGATTTTTATAGTTCTTAGAATATTTCTTGTAATATTTCTTATAATACCTTTTTTCATATAGCTCTATAAATAAAGCCAACCCCTATGCAGTTAAAGAGACAAATGCACAATACCATTCTCCTCGTTGTCTTCCTTTCTTATCATTCTTTGCCTCTCTTTTTTATTCACTTATTATCATGGTATTAGAGCTACTAATCAGTAGCCTGAATTGATCAAAATCTTTTATCACCACTGCCATTTGCACTACCAGGCACCGGGCCACTATCCTTCTCGTCATAATAATATCAAAGTTGTCAATCAAACCTGACCTCGCACCTTTTGGTGCTTTTGTCCATGTGCTGTTATCAATTTAACTTCTTCAATCAATAATCTAACCACCAATCCACTCATCAACCATCATCTGCTCTGCCTCTCTAATCAATAATCTGTCTTAATCGATCCACTCACCAGTTGTCGATATACCAATTGGTCTCGAGTCAGAGATGTCAAATTCTACACTATTTTCCTTTGATTCAATGCCTTAAGGTTATGCCTATTTCTTTATTATGGATAATTTGTTGTTTTTCAGCCTATTTCCATCATTCTAAATGGATTGAATTATAGTCCATGTGCCCAAGCAATGTGCAGTTTTCTTAAGGGCTACAAACTTTGGCATTATATTATTACCGGCAGATATCAACTCATCAAAAGGCAAGATAAGTATGAAGGCACATTCTATCATAGCCTTGAGGATTAAGATAGCAAAAAACATCAAATTATTACCTAGTTTCAAAACTCCTTATTCCTTCCATCCCTACTCAGTCTGGCTAATTTGAAATTTCTAAGTCTCAAATCTTTTGGCAAATCAATATTCTATTTTGACATTGTACAACAATATCATCTCTTGTTTAACCTGCATTGTATAAGATATACAGAAACTTGGGCAATCCATTCAAGATTTTCTCTTACAAATGCATATCATTTGGGATCGATTAACCCAATTTGAACCTTAGTGGAATTATGATAGTGATGTTGTAAAATTCGCTTCTTATAGGGTTCAGATGTATGTCATGGTGTTCCTTATGGCACTTAATAATGATTTTGAGCCAATCTGAGCTTCTATTTTTCCTCAAGGTACCTTTTCTCTCATGAGACTACTACTACTGCTAATTAGGATTCTACTATAGAAGGTTCTCTTTTCATTAATGATCTTTCTAATAGTGATTTCACCACTTTGTTTGTTACTTCAAATAAATCCTCTTGGTATATTGATTCTGAATGTGTAACCATGTGGCATCCAACTCTATTATTTTCTCATCAAAAACTCCTACTTTTCATGTACTTTTCATACACACTACCGATGGTTTTGATATGCATGCCAATCATAGGCCATATTTCTACTATATTGTTCCTTTCTGATACTTACTTAATCCTATGCTTACCTTAAATCTTATTTTTGTTGGTCAATAATGTGGCCTTGGACTTGATGGTTGTCGTGTGCAAGAGATCATAAGATAGGGTGGCTTCCTAGGATTAGCCGTAAAATAGTTTGCATGTTTGAACTTGTTAATCTTTGCATTTCATCATGAGATATTTCTCTATCTACTATGTCTGCACTTTCTAATTTATCTTTGAGTTTTTGGCATTCTCATATAAGTCATATCACTTTAAGTAAGTTTCTTGTGGCCAATTATGTTCTGCCAAAGATGAACATACACACTGTCTATCTTGCTAGCTCACTAAAACTATATTACCATTTAATAAAAATGATTCAATTTTAGCATTGCAAAGCTCATCTAGTAGTCAAAGATTTTACATAAGTATGATATTGATTATGAGAAGATTTTTTCTCTAGTTGCTTGTCTAACTTTAATGTGGAGCTTACAAGTTATTGTTGTGGTATAAAAATGAGGACAATTTTAGATGGACCTAAAAAATACATTTCTTAATAGCAATCTTATGAAGGAAGTGTATATGCAACTCATACCAGGATATGATCATCTATTAAACAAGGTATGCAAACTTCGTCATGCCTTATATAGTCTCAAGCAAACTCCACGGGCTTGATTTGCTAAGTTTACACTACTATTGATCAATATAGATCACTTCTAGCCCTCATGGCTCTACTCACTTTATTCATAAAATTAACAATGATATCATTCTTTTATTACTCTACGCTGATGATATGATAATCACCAGTAATGATATTAATAGTATCTTCGATCTTTAATAGTTCATCAATTAGCATTTTGTGATGAAAACCTCTTTTAGCCTTAATGGTTATTCTCACTCTCAAGCTAACTATGTTTTCAATCTTTTCTCTCATGCTAGATTAATTGACAATAAGACTACTCCTACCTCTCTTGAGTTGAATGCTAAACTCATTAGTCATAATGATACGCCACTCAATGATGCTACTTTTTATTACAACTAGTTAGGATTTTGGTTTATTTTACCATTATTTTTCCTGAGATAACATATGTTGTATAATTGGTCAACCAATATCTCTCTATCCCTCATGTGATATATTATTCAATTATACTTCATATTCTTACCTATATTAATGTTACACTTCAAGCTATTACTTAGATTAAATGAGTGACATGGCAATATAGCCCCTAGGTGCAATCCTAGTAGTTATGTAGAGCTTGAATATTGATAATTCTTAATTTAATAAGAACATTAATTTTAGTTAATTTAGGTATTCTTCAAAATATAATACAATTAAAACTAAAGTGAAAGTTAATTATTTACATGAATCTGGTATTAGAAATCTAACATAAATCATGTTTTCTTGCTTCATGCTCTAGCCCCAAATCCATAATTTGTTTCTAAATATTCAATTGCTCTAAAAAATAAAAAATGATATGAGTTATAGCTTGGTAAGAATCCCCAGTCATGCACTTACATGCATAAATAACATACATACATCAAAATTATGTATAGTGAATAATTATTTGCAATAATAAAAGCATGTGTTGCACTTATCAACACAACTAATATTATATTTCAATTAATCAGCATATAATCAATAATAATCTCCAAGATAGTTTATCCAGAATAAACTTATTTAAGGTCAAATCCATCATTATAGGGGTTTGCAAAGGCAATAATTCATTAACATGTTTATAATATAATCAATATTAAGACTTTCCTTCCAATTCCTCACTATATCTTTAACATTATCATACTATAATAATTTAAAAGATCAATTACTAAAAATAATTTATTAGGGTGAGGCCGATCATTTTCTAAATACATAATAATATTAGCTCTTCTAACTAATATTGGATTAGTCATAGTTATGTTTCAGCTAGTAATTAGCAATCGAAAGTAATATAAAGTCATGATAACCTGTGACTAACATTGGAAGCTTTAGCCTATGGTAGCAAATCAAATATAGGGTCATAATTTTAGCTCATAACAAGCATTCGATGCTTCAACCTGTGGTAGCTAACCAAACATGTGAGGCTATGATTTTAGCTCATGATAGGCATTCCAAGCTTCAGCCCATGATGGCAAACTATTCATAGGATTATAGTTTTAGGCTATGATAAGCATTTTAAGGGAAAACATGGCTAGTCTAATACCTCACACATTAATACTATTTTTTGATTTTTGATTTTTTATTTAATATACAATATGTTCATAATATTAATTATAATTCATCTCATATAGTTCCATAGTTATACTTGTAACATAAATTTGTACATCAATATCATGTTCCATACATAGTCAGCATTATGTTATTAAAATCAATCATCATTAATTAGGACAATGTAACCAAACTTACAATTTATAAAAATTATAATACATGAAGCAAGTGTAAAGATCCAAATCCATACTATTAAACATTTATAAGAAGTTTTATGGCATTGTTAACATAATATTCATGCATCATCAATCATGTGCATGCCATATCAAAATTAAGACTCAAGAGCATGTGAGGGATCCTTATCTGTGTCTACAATAATTCTAAGCTTACTTCCTTTTGGCTTCAATTTTTATCTATCTGTACCAGTAATATTGATTTTAATTAAGAATAATGAATCTTATTAATTTGAAGCCAATGTTCAAGGCTCAAGACTCTAATGCCTAGAGTTTGGGTCCAAGGTTCAAGGCAGGGTCAATGGAGTCTGCATGGGTGAGGAGGTCTCCTAGTAGTTGGAGAAATAGGTCACAATGTTGTGCTCATAGTTAAGCTAGTAGGGGAACCCCAATTATGAAAACAAGAGAGACTCTTGTGACCATGGACAATCTCTGATTTAAAAAATGAGGAGACATGGAACAAAAGAAGCCCCCCTGGAGCCAGCTAGAGTAGGGGTCTAGCCACCTACCAATGGAATAAGAAATGAGTGACGGAGAAGATCGTTTATCTTTTCTATTACAATAAGACAGGTCTCTAATCTAAACAGGGATCTCTTGACAACAACTTGTTGAGACAAATTAAGGAGAGAGGAAAGGCTTTTTGATGGTCAAGCTTGGCTGCGATCGCTCATCTAGGTATCAAAAGTGGGATATACTTGCCTATTCCGGCAACAAGTGAGGCCTTTTGTTGTAGAAGATAGAGAGCGAAAGGAGAAATAGAGAGAGATAGAGAGACAATAGGGAGGGATCATGTCCTCCTCAATGGCCACTAGCCCTTGGTCCTCACATAGACGATTGATCCATAGCGGATTGGTGGCATTTGAGAGAAAAAGAAAAATAGGGGAAGAGAGTAACAGGGGATTGCACCTCTGACACCAGCCATCCTTGGCAACCAGCAATGGCTCCCAGCATTTGGTGACTATAGTGTCGATGGGGGAGGCCATAGCAATTGTTAGCTTGGCCAAGAGCCATTAGCTAATGGAGGAGATGGTGGTCTTAGAATGTAGAAGGGATGCAAAGGATCAATGAAGGGAAAACAAGGTTTAGGGGGGAGGGGGTGTGAAGGGATCATGCAGTGTGGAAATGACCTAATGTGGTCACGGTGACAAGGGTGTTTATTTTTTTTGACTCAATCTTCAGCTGTGTTGTCTTGGATAGGGGGGAGTAATGGGCCAGATAACTCGATAATCAATACCAATCTAATCTGAGAGAGTTAGGTTGGTTTGGTTCTTAATGTTAATAAGGTTGGTTTCGAGTTAAGAATTGTACAACTAACTGTCATCAGGTTGGTTCTCTGTGTTGAGATTCAATTCCTTGACATCACTTGCACTTCATGAGTTATTTATTATCTCTACTAAAAATATTAAGTATTAAATTAATCAACAAATATTATATATATCCATTTTATTAAACACAACTAAAAGAAAAAATTTTAACTATTAGATATCAAATATATATCCAACAAAAAAGGAAAAAAATCAATTTTACCCTATAATTGACCTAGAATTAAGCTGATCTAATCAAGTCAGTTCTCGATTGGTTCTAAGATAGAATCAATTCAATTCTAAGTTCAAAATCTTAGAACTAATTCTGATTGATTTGATTCTAAGTTCTAAAGTAGAACCGACCAAACTTAACCCATGTTCACCCTTAATCTTGGACCTAGTTGAGGTTAAGTTTGGGGATAGGTTTTCATAATCAAGGGCATCTTGTTTTATGACCTTCATTTTTCTGTCCATTTCTGTTTTGAGTTACATGCTTATTCAAATATTGATTGGGTAAGCAAACCCACTAGTTGCCTCTTTTACTACTAGTTTTTGTTTCTTTTTAGGCAACTCTTTTGTCTCTTAATGAGGTAAAAGCAAACAATTATTGCTAAATCTAATATTGAAACCGGATATTGAGCATTAGCAAAACTATTCAAGAGCTTCTTTAGCTTCATTGGTCATTGAAGGATATGGGTTTACTCGTTCGAATGACTAAGTTATTTATTATGACAATTGAAATATTATTCAAATAGATCATAATGATATCTTTTATGCATACACTAAAAACAAAGAAAATGATTATTATTTTATACCGCAACATATTATTAAAGGTATTGCTGGACTTCTTTCTATTACCTCAATTGATCATACAACTAATATATTTACCAAATCGTATCCATCTGAATGCATTCGCGATTTGATTTTAGAGGGATATTGGTGTATATTTCCAAATTCATTGAATTTTATAATATTCTATATTTCTTAAAAAATTTCTTATAATATTTTATATTACTTAAAATATTTCTTATATTATTCTTTTCATATAGATTTATAAATAAGGCCAATTGTTGTACAATTGAAGATGTAAAAGTACATAGTACCATTCTCCCCTTTTTTTTTTTTTTTTCGCTACCTTCTTATCATTCTTTTCTCCTCTTTTTTTATTTCTTTGCTATCAATTGTAATGTTTAAGTGGGTGTGGTAGAAGATTTTTATGATTATTTATCAAGAAATTGTTTTGCTTAAATAAATCATCTCATCACCTAAGAATATCAAATATTAAACAACAGTCCACATATCATGTTAGGAACAAAACTTTTGTTTGGACTTACTCATGAGCTAGTAGGTCAATAAGCTGACATTGATGGATGTTGCCTTGCTTATGCAAATTGACTTACGTAGAAAGTTAGGAACATATTCTTAAAGCGGAAAGAATTCTTTGTACTGAAACTACAACTTGTAATTAGTCCACAAGTTAAACCTAAATTTCATTCATTAACTAGATAACTTAGACCATGTTGTGGTCTTCCCTAGTTAAGTCTAATTTTAACATGTTTGATCTAATCTTCAAAGCTAATTCGCCCTTTCTACTCTGATTAATCCCAACTATTTAACCCCAGCTTTTTTTTTTTTTTTTTTTTTTTTTTTCCCGACGGTCATTAATCATTGCGCATGCTCAAAAATCGGCGTCAATACAGCAAACTCAACAATTGGTTGTCCAGAATCGTGCCATGTGGAACGTGAATCAATTTTCCATCCAACCCATCATATGCGATTTTCGAACTAGAAAATCCATACGTGGGCCCCATCACACAGAGAATATTCCTCCTCAATCCCCTCTCCGATCACCGTTCATCAGCCATCACCCCCCTATTGAATAGAAAGCTCTACCGTCCAATTTATCGAGGCCCACTTCCCTCTTTCGTTTTATTCCTACCTTATCAACCGAGCCGCTCGCTCGCTCGCTTCCTCTTTTGCTTTGACCGCGTGTTTTCCGAAGGAGTCCCATCCCTCGGCGGCCGTTCCGGTGGTAGGAGCGCGGCTCCGCAGTCTTCCGCCGCCGGATTCGCTGGAGGTAAGTCCCTCCCACATTAGCACCGCCTTATTTGCTTCGGTTGTGATCTCCTTCTTTTGGTTCCATCTGGAATCGTGTCTTTGCCGACGATGGACATGCGTGCATCCGGGGAAACCGATCTGGGGATTTTGGATTGTTGATTTTATTGATGGTGATGGAAGGTTTCGATTTGTTTTATGAGTGTTGGTTGATTTTTGTGAAGGTGTGGGATTTGCGTGCTTTTAATCCATGCCATTTGACGAATTTGTGGCGTCCTGTTATTAATTGAGCCCATTTGATTATAGCGTGCGATTGAATAATATAAGAGAATGGTGTTCCTCGGATCTGTTAGAGATTAGAATTAATGCCCTTGGATATAAATTGGTGTTCCGGATACCAAATTTTTTTTTTGCTTCAGTAGTGGAATCGAGAGATGATGATGTTGACTTATGGATTTTGCTGCAAAATGTTGACTTTGGGTGCCATGTTGATTTTGCTGTCTGTTTGACCAGAAATTAGTAGATTTCTGTATTGGCTCAATAATGGCTATAAAATCATTGAGTGAAGGAGAACTGCATGATTTATCGTGTCGATGGAGTTTTGGGTGGGCAAAGGAAGAGACTAATTAAGAAGGTGTAGTATATGCAAGGAGTGTGCCAAATGCGGTTGGCAATGTTACTCGGCACTGGAAACGAGTGACCTGTGTTGAATCTTGCCCTCACCCCAATTTTGGCTGGGTTTCCTTCTGTCCTATCCCTCAGAACAAAAGGAAGAAGAAACAAAGGCACCAGAATGCTCTGCGTTGCAATTGTGGGCAATATTTGTTTTGTTTAGCTGATACGGGTCAAGTGCATAATCCACTATCTATATAGTTTATGCTGCTTATATGAATGTGCTGGTGGCCGAATTTTGCAGAAGTGCATGACATGCTAGGAAGCATGGACTCGGATATAGGATATGGATATTACATGATACCTATGCAATAGGTATAACAAATTTTGAAAAAGTAGGCTCTGATATGACTAGGATGTGATGATAAATATATATATTTTTATATGTGTGAGTATAAAAAAGCATCTATAAAATATAGTAAGCCATCAAAATAAAAAAGTCCATAGTTTATATGTTAGCATGAACTTCCATAAATTCACCAGGTAGTCATTATTCAAATCCATATATTGTAATACACCCTCTATACTTTAATATCAACATTGTAAACTCTAAAATTGGCCATTCGTCATTGGAAGGTGAACATTTATTGAAAAAACAAAGAAAGAAATCCCTCCCTTATCTTGAAAGTATCTTGGGTGCAGTAGGAAGTATCTAGATCATTTTTTTTCCAATTTTGAAAACTAGGATGCATGACATGATTATCAGACATATCCTAGAAGCATCTAATGACATCAGTATCCGATATGGTAGCATGTGATTTCAGGTATCCATGCTTCTTAGATGTTATGTTAAATCAAATATGATGTTATGATAGATAGTAGAACCGCTTTAGATACAGGACTGCAAAGAGTATATAGAAGGAGCAGCATTTGATAGGGTTTAATGGTAAAGGAGGAAGAGATTGATCCTAAGTCAATTATTTTGGAAATTGTTCCCGATCTTTCTAGCAGCGCCTTTGTTCACACTTCATTTTCTTGTATGAAGTATGAACAAATTTCTGCTTGTGCATACTAAATATGGTATCATTTCTCTTCAGCAGTCTCTCTCTCTCTCTCTCTCTCTCTCTCTCTCTGAGGGGGGTGCTGGATTCTTGACAGTTTGCCTACAATTAACCATGACACTGCACAATACCATGAGGTGAAGGAGCAGGTGATGGTAGTTCCATCCAAAGAAGAAATAACATGAAGTTCTTCTTTGATATGTACAACAATGCCCACTTTCTCTCCAATCTTCTCAGAGCCTCTGAAAATACAATTTATGGAAGTTTATATGTTTTTAGAGAGTTTGAATTGCATCATTGGAGAAGTTCAGAGCCTTATCTTTACAGCATTCTGTTGATGATTTGCAGAAATTTCCACATTTTATTGATTCCAATGATGGGGATGTTTAAACTTGAGCAACATCTTGCACATTGGAAACTCTGAGAAGTGTGTGATACAAGCTTTAGACCTGGCTCTACCTCCAAAATAGCTGCATCCACACTATTTAATGGTGAAAATAGGACATAACTTATTTTCCTTGTTGTATAAAGGGCAACACATTTGAAATTTCTTTAATTGTGCAGAACATCATTCAAGTAGCTGAATTTTAGAGAGATGTTCTCTCTTTTGAGGGGAACTTCATTTGGGTCATGTTTGAGTATGTCCTTTGAGATAATATTTCAAAATTGACCTATGAGATTCTCCTTATCCCATATCATGACATATGGTTTCTTCTTGGTGGCATGTAGAGTGTTGCAATTAACAGTGAAATCATGCATTAATTTTTTCATACTAAAATGTGATTGTGTCTACACAATTGCATGCGTGTGTAACAAACAGCTTGAGGAAATTGTTTGTTGTGGGTGAGATGTAGATACGTGCATGATTAGAGGCTGTATCATGTCGAAGCAACTGAGTTTTGCATTGTTTTGGTGTTTAGTTGGTTACATCAAAGGGCCAAGATTGGTAAGAGCTCATGTTGAGCTCAGCTTATTGGTATGTATTCATATTTGTTTCATGAGATGCTCAAGAAAGCTTATTCTCAAGCTGTGCTAAACCCTACATTTTATTTATTGAGCTGGCTACCATCTGGATTCAACTTGTTTAATAGCTGGGTTCTCAACATGGTGAACTTTACTTTTTTTCACACTAAATAAGCTTGAGCATGTTGGCTAGCAAGCCAAGCCTGAGCTGTTCACAAATGACTTAATGTCCTGCATCCCTATGTAAGAGAAATAATAAGGGAATATTCTTGAAATTCCCTGGAAAAGGGTTTATTGGGGTGATGTTTACTTAGCCATGAAACATGCTTAATTAAACGCTTGTTCTTTTGGCAGTTGGCAAGCACTGCATGCACTTTCTGACACCCTACATTTAGGTTTCAGGAATCCCTACTTCAGGTGGAATCATTCTAAGCTGGTATTGTTCTAGGGAGTTCTGGAGAGGGATGACACTAGGATTGGTCAATTTATGGGTACAGTCATCCACAAAAACATTCACATCATAATGACAACTGAACGCTTATGTAGAGTCAGTCTCTGTGAGGTGGGAATGCATGACACTTTCTTGCATGGTCATAGGCTTTGTTCTATATGGGGAAAAAATGATCAATTACATATTCCAACAATAACATTCATGGGTATTGGACATGTTTGACAACTACAGTTTCCAAATTCTCTGATTAGATATCTGGCTTATTTGAGTCCATGATAACACAAATACTTTGTACAATTTGAATAAATCATAAATAGCTATGACTCAGTTTTACAGTAACATTCTTTTGTTCTAGACCACACGTTTTGCTAGGAAATTGATGCAATGATGGCTTGGCCCATGCACAAGTTGGTTTGAGCTAGTTCAGTTTGAAAACAAGCTTAGCTCAAGCTGTACCATAAGTCATTTGATATAAAAAGCCAAGCATGAAACAACCCCAGCTTGAGAGAACAAGTATAAACTCAGTCTGAGCTCAGAATCAGCTTGTTCAAGACCTCATGTTGAGCACTTAAGTTTTAGATAGGTTCAAGATTTAATGTTAAGCACATAAGTTTGATCTAGGCCAAGTGCAAGCTGAGTTTAAATCCCCCCTTGATGTAAATTAGCTGAGCTCAAACAGCCCAGTCTTGGCTGAGTTCATCTCATTGGCAGCCTGATTAGAGGTCTTCCCTACCTAGGATCATTTTCATTTAAGTTGATGGACTAACTGACTGCCACCAAGGGTTACCTTCTTATTTTTTATCCTTTGTGTTTTGAAGAGAAAAACTTGGTGAGTCCACCTAGCTGCTTGTCATGAAGTGTAAACCAGAAGCAAGGGAACCATAGCTGACACTTGGAATGTTATGAACATGGTTACAGGCATTAGAAGTTTAGAACATACAACCCTCAAACAGGCAGAACCAGTTAACAGCTGTATGTGAAACAGCATACCACACCAAAACCCACATAAAAATAGAACAACAATTAATACAATGGCAAAGTACGCCTCTTATAGTCCTGTTAGTGAGAAGGTCGATGTTTCATTTTTCACCTGAAGACGGTCTTCAGCAAACTACCCATGAAAAACATGGTTGGTTTCTTCCTCTTCTGATTTGGTCAAAATTCTGACAGTCTTACTGAAGACAGAAAACAAGCCTTGGAGGAAGCCAACTTTTAAAGTTTCAAGGCAAGATGTGAACATCCCTATCCTTTTTATAATACCCTTGTAAAAAGGTGGCAGTCAGGGCATCCTAAGTATGTCCATTATTAGCTAAAATCCTAGCACTCAGCCAAAATTCCGCCGCGATGGCATTGTACCTTGCTTTTCTTGAAATTTTAGCATAAAGTTCGTCATTTCATTAACTACGTTGGCTATAAGATAATGAAGAAGAATATGCTTTAGAGTCTTATCCTGAATATGTTGAATATCTCCATATTCTCCTAATCATTTCCATCTAACAAGGTTTTCTCTCATTAGAAATATGTTGTTCACAATCAGTCAACATAAAGGTCCAGCCTCCAGTGAGATGGGACAACCACAAAAGATGAAGAAATCCTTTAAGCACTTCGCCATCGTTTAGAAACTTATACATATCACCTGGTAAATGCACTAATGAATCTTACTTCCAAACTCTTAAAATATTTACCAGCTCATGTATGTGCTAAACTGATTGAGAATCATGGTTGGTTTCTCTCATTAGAAATATGTTGTTCACAATCAATCAACATAAAGGTTCAGCCTCCAGTGAGATGGGACAACCACAAAAGATGAGGAAATCCTTTAAGCACTTCTCCATTGTTTAGAAACTGATTGAGAATCAGCATGTTTGTTATATGGATCTCCATGTTTATGGTTTTTGAGAGTTTTGGCACTTTTGTACTCTTGGACATAGTAGGACATGATATGACTAGGCACTCCAAATTGAAGTGTCTCGGTCACATCAGTACAGAGTGCCAATAGTTGCCACATCTTTTTTTTCATTTCTTTTAGGGGACACTTAGCATATAAGTGCTAGACACTTTCAGTGAAGTGTCATAAGTTATCTGATCTCTTTTTCTGAAAATAGAAGAAAATCTTTGGTTTGTAATTTTTTTTAGTTTGTAAGCTCAATTATCTCCTAAATATTTAATGCTTCGAAACTTTATGAAGAAAATTAGTTGCCTAATCTTGCATTATTTACTTGCATAACAACATCTCCAACTCATACTGATGTGCAACAATGCAAGTTGAATTCATCATTTGTTGTGGTCTAGTTATTCTACGGATTCACTGCCTCTTGAAATGCATGAACAAACTGGTGTCTGAAGAAACTTGGTTCAAATATTAACTTAAGAAGGTTTACTACGAAGTCTTGGAGGCTATCTATTCGACGACACTGACTACATGCTTACTAAAGAAGGCATGCAAAGGTGGGAGTCCTAGGTTTTGTCTCCCCAGAAGATTTCTTGTCTAATAACTGTTTTGGTCAAAAAAAAGGTCTTCTTATCTAATAAGGTTTGTTTTTCTCTAAGTTAGTTACAGTTTTCTCAGGTCAGGAGTCCTTATGCATCTTTTTTCATTTATTCTGAAAGTTCTCTGTTCTTTTTATCAAAACATGAACCTCTATATTTTTGTTTCACTGTTTGCTTTCAGTGATATGGAATTCTTTCAGTGCGGGGCACCACAGGGATCAAATTTTATAACCTTATTAGTGATTGTTTTGCAAGTTTAAAGATGTCCCTTTTGGACTCAAATCAGTTATCTTAGGGACCCTTTTTTTGTAGCCAGAAGAGACCCAGATAAAAACAAATGGAGCCTTTTCTGAGGGCAATTTATTCTTAATTAGGTTTGAGAAAAGCTTGGCTGGTTTTATTGAGTTTCCCCCTTTTCTACTCTTATAGACTATGTTTGAGTTAAGGAGTCAATTTAAAGCACAGGAAGTCATTTGAAGATAGACTGAAAAGGCATTGAGGCAGAAGTGACTCACTCAGGGTGAAGAGACAGATCTATGCATAGAATGTGTCAGTAAGTGAAGTAATGGGAATGACATGTAAAATTAATTCAACACAAAAAAGCTGAAAGATGGTTTAACCATGGAAAGCTAGGAAATCAAAGAATGATCAACATGCTAGAAGGAAAAGTGGATAAAAGAAAACAGATTTGGGGGATCCACAATTATGTTAAGACAAATCAGGGGCAGATAAAAAGACACAAACTACAAGGAAGTTCGGTAAGTCAAACTTGTAGAGAGACAAATGATTCATCAATAACTAAATCATTTTATTTTGCTTCAAATATTGTGATTTGGTTTTAATATGTTTTGGCCAGAGTTGGTTAGCTTATTCTCATGTTTTAGTTAAATTCTCAAGGGAATTATCATGTCAAATTTATTCCAGTTTTATATCTGTGTTAACAGAAGCTAATTATTGCCTTCTGTTAGGTGCAAAAATTTTTCAGGAACTTCAATCACACTCTTTAGTTCTCTCCACAGGAAACCTCATAATTCTTGAGTATGAGTTCAATGAACTCCGGGTCAAACGGTTCTGAAAAACTACATCTATTTGAGGAGCAGAGGGCCAAGGTAAACCATTTTTCTTCCGTTGCTTTATTGTTTTTAAAGTTTAAGATGTTGCTAAAATGGATGCATTCTGCTTTCAATTAAAGGTTTAAGAAAACTTTTTTTCAAGAAAACAAGGTGTATTGATTCTGGTGTTTTCCTTGGTTTCCGTCTCAGATTGGTCAGGTAAGAGCATCATTAGGCTCATTGTCAGACAAATCGTCCCTTTATTGTTCTGATGCATCAATTGCAAGATATCTGGTGGCAAGAAATTGGAATGTTAAGAAGGCAACTAAAATGCTGAAGGAAACCTTGAAATGGCGCCTTACATACAAGCCAGAAGAAATTTGTTGGGTAAGTCAGTAATAATGAAAGCTTGCACACAAAGGTGGTTTTTTTTGTCCTTTTCCTTTTCTTTTCTTTTCTTTTTTTTTTTTTGGAGAACTAGTTTGCATGCTGAAGTTATGGTACAACTATTCTTGGATGTCATTGTTTCCTAGATCCAAGGCCTGTTTAAGATAGCTGTTGGCTTGTTTGAAATAGCTGTTGGCCAAAAGCTATCTTATATTACTATTAGGAAACAGCCGCTTAAAAGGCATCCCAGCAGCCAATCCAAACAAGGCCCTAATCTTTGTCACATAATCGAAGCGGCATCTTTATAAGTTTATTAATGTATATTTAATGACTTTGTATATAACTGAAACTTAGTTCTTGGCAGCATGGTGTTCACCATGAAGGGCCATATCAACAACTTCAAGACCAATAATATCCTTCTCCCTTTTTTTAAGGAAAAAACTAGGGTAAGAACCGGACAGCTTTCATTAAAATAATGAAAGAAAAAGGGAGTGCAGACCTAGGAAGGCCAAAATAAAAGAAGAGAAAACAAAACAGAGCAATGAGATGATGGGGGAGGAAGGAAAGGGGAAGAAGAGGTTAGGAGAGGAGATTGGCACAGAGCAGAGATTGTCAAACCGAGTTTATGGGAATATTTATATAGTCTTTATTTCTATTCTTCCTTGTTATATGTTTCTAAATTTTATTGATCAATCTCGTGGCTCTTAATAGAGATGAATAGGGTGTGTTTCCATGAAAGTCACCCACTTATCTTATTTGTCAATCTCTATGTCATCTGTTTATTCTCAGTTTCTTGTTTATTCTCAGTTTCTCACAGTTTGTTAGTTGGGACTAAGATCCTGAACTCCTTGAGAATTTCTTAAAAAGGGACCAAATATTGATGATCCAAGGATAGCCTAGGCACTGATGTACAATGTTATTAAAGAAGGGGCCAGCATACAATGGAAAAACAAACTAATACATATATTGCTTGATTTTTCTGTCTTGGCTGCAGCTCCCTCTCAATGTACAGGCATCTGAACCTTATTGTAAGAAATTGCTTCACCCATTATCTTGGAAAGGCAAATGCGCCCTCTCTTTTGATTTGGAGTTAAGGAAAATTGGCACTTCTGTACTGTTAAGGATATAAAATATGTGTTTGAAAAATATGTCTATATTATTGGTCTTTTCTGGAAGCCTTAGTTCTTCAAGTTATGTTGTTGCAGCAGCAGTTATCATTCCAAAAACTATCCAAGAAAGATCTAACATAATGTGCATTGGGTTCACAGTATTATGTAACACAATTTGCTTGTTATCTTGAAGTTTATTGATTTTTATTTTCCTTTTATCCTTTTTCTCCTTTCAATACTATTGTTTTTAGGAGGAGGTAGCCAATGAAGCTGAGACTGGAAAAATTTACAGAACAAATTACTTCGACAAGTATGGGAGGAGCGTTCTTGTCATGAGACCTGGGTGCCAGGTTTGATCTGTTTCTACTCTTTATGGTTCATGAAGCCTAAATGCATGTATGCATATGTATGTTGCATTCAGTAGAAACTCATTTCATGAAAACTTGCCCAAATATCTCTTTCTCAAATTTCAATTGAACTGCAGAACACAAAGTCAATGAAGGGACAGATCAGATACTTGGTATATTGTATGGAGAATGCTATTTTAAACCTTCCACCAGAGCAGGAACAGATGGTCTGGCTCATTGATTTCCATGGATTCAATCTGTCAAACTTATCAGTGAAGGTAACAAAGGAAACAGCCCATGTTTTACAAGACCATTACCCAGAAAGACTGGGCTTAGCAATTCTGTACAATCCACCAAAGTTCTTTGAGCCTTTCTGGACAGTAAGTATCCTTTTTTGCATTAAAGGAACTTCAGCCCATTTTTGTACAACTCGCTTCTTAAAATAGAAGTGAAAAACAACTTACAGCTGTAGGATTGGCTCGCTTGCCACATACAATTGCTTTTCTGCTTTGATGTATTTATATTAAGGATCTATGCATTATTCAATACCTGCCTTCTGATATCTGAGCTGAAACTGTACATACTTATCTCTGGTAACCAGATGATTCATTTTTCTAACAAGCAACTAGATGATTCTTTTGCTTTCTAATTTATATGCCGGTATTTTTCATGGCATCAGATAGGATCCGATGCCAGCAACTTTCATGAGGCTGCAAATGCACCATTCCATCCATAATCATGGTCCATGTAGCATGTATTTTCTAAATATCTCAAAATACACAAATGACAAAGTCTTGCCCATAACGAATCATAATCTCTAATCCAACTAATAGGTGCGCATGTTAATTCCTAACCCCTAACTCCTGCACTTGTTGTATAAGTTTAGTTTGTTATTAGCCCATTACTGATATTTTGCTGAAGATCCAGCCTGATGAAGTTATTCAACCATATGATCATTCTAAAAATTTTGCATCATTTTAGAGCTCTTGACTTTCAAGTAAGTTTATGGAATTATATATTTTTTGGATTTAGCATGTCAGCAATATGAAGCATGTAGATGTACCATCGTTTGAAAAAGGTGCATGAAACATATGTGCAGGTGGTGAAACCCTTTCTAGAGCTGAAGACCGCTAGAAAAGTTAAGTTTGTGTACTCTGATGACCAGAGCAGCAAGAAGATCATGGAAGACCTTTTTAACATGGATGAACTAGAAGACACATTGGGGGGCAATAACCAAGTTGGTTTTAATTTTAATGACTATGCGCAGAGGATGAGAGAAGATGACAAGCGGATGCCGTTGTTCTGGAGCCGGGGGAATGCCTCGAGGTCTCCCGAACCATTTGAAATGACCACAGCAGACCTTGACACAGGCAACTCAGAATCAGATTCTAATCAGTCTGATAAAGAGTGTGAAGGCGAGTCAGGAACCCATATGCCTAATTCTGAATGTTCAACTGTAGATGGTTCAGTGGAGGCTCGCAAGGGGAGCGTTGGATCAGATCAGCAATCAGTTCAATCAGAGGCAAATAAGAATTGTTAATGTCCTGCCCCGTTAGACTTGGCCATACTAACTTAAATTACCTGTGTCTTTAAATAAAGTTCAGTCCAAGTTTCAAATCAGCTGGAGATATTTTTCCCTTGCTAAGAAGAATTCCATCAGAAATCAATCCTTCGTCATGTGAAGAATGTTCAATTTCTTGCCGTTCAGTTCCTCTGCTTAGTTTTGTTTGTGTGATGCCCCATTGAAAACTTTTTCCTTTTTTTGGTGGAGTTCGCCTGGTTAGTGATTGCTGCTTGTGAGTCACTGCATCAGCTGAAGCCCATTTCTACGAAAATTTATGACGACTTCCAACTAAGCGCACCATATAGGATCTTAGCTGAGTTCGAAAGAGAATAAGCTGAATCCTTTTGTATGGGAATTGACGGGGGCTGAATAAGGTCCCTCCATTGCTTGGAGCGATGCAAGTGAAAATATTCTTTGTCCAAAATTCCAGCACTGTGAACCATAGTTAAGCTGACCATGACACCATGATGATGATTGCAGAGCTTCAAGCCTTTGTCAGTTCGAGCTTTCCTTGGAAATTTGTCGTTTGGATTTCAGCTTGTATTTTAACATTATATTTGCTATGCTTATCAATTGTTTCACAACCCAATGAATCCTGGACAAGTATGGAATTGAGTAGGGAAATGCTCTGTTCCACTGTATTTTGACTGCCCAGGTCTTATGCTGTGGTCCAGATGTGTGCGAGAGGGAAGGCCTGATCAACGGGTGCCCGAAAATGTGCCTTCTCGTGTATGCTTAGTGCTGACAACGCGCTAATCATCTATGGGGCCGCCCTGCATGATTGTGAAGCTATTTTAAAGGTTCTTGAGAATTATGGTAAGCGAATCAGGTTCTTAATAAAAACAAGTCATCGATCATCTTCCTGGATTGATGAAAGCACGAAACCATGCTGCAGGCCTCGCCCCTTTTTTATTGCAGGTGAAAGGATGACACATAGGTGGTACCTCGAGCATCATTGTTCAGAACCAGAAGAAGTGTTAGCTGGGTGGGATACCCCTGTGCACCAAAATTATGCTGAATTTTCAAAGTCTCTGCCTTAGCCAAATAATCTGTTGCTTATGCGGCATTTGAAATTCATAATTTCCTTTAGAATCCTTGAAGGATGCACGCATGTACTCTCTTTCTTAATCCATGAAACAACCGTAATTAGATCATCTTCCAATATAATGTCACTTTATATATATATATATATATAATAATAAAAACTGCTTCGCCGTCACCTCTTGAGATACATAGCATCTCAACTTACCTATAGAAGTGCATGTTGAGTTAGCCGGCTGAGGAGGTTGAATTGTGCTCACATTTTTCTTGGACATCGTGCCTTAGCTAGCATGAGACCATGCGGTTTCATGATTTCATTTGCCCGTGGGGATGTTCGGCTAGTACCACCTCTTACTCTTCAACCATGAGTAGAGGTGAGCTTGGGCTGAATAGTCCGTGAGCCAGTCTGAGCCCGGCTCAACAATTTCAGGAACTGAACTAAGTTTTGTAGCCTATATGATTGGATTGGGCCTGACTTTTGAGGCCCATTCAATTTTTGAGCTGCACCCGAGCTTAGGAAAAAGATACTGGCCCTAGCCCAATCCAACTCAAAATATACATATATATAATAATAATTTTTTATTTTACATATATACATTATATTTTATATATTTATTTATCATATATATATATATATAATAGAAAATGGGTTTTTTTTAAAAAAACATTACAAATGGGATTTGAATTTAGGTTATTTGGGTTAAAGATCAACAATTTAATTACTACAAAACCTATTGTTTGTTGTTGCATTTTTATATACAATATATAATTATTTTTAGTGGGCTTGCCTCAGGTCGGGCCTAGGCTCTTAAAGATTCTTATCGGATTGGGCTTAGGCTAGCTATGGCTAGCCTGAGTTAAGGCCTGGCCCAGCTCAGCCTAATGCCTCGAGCTCTACCTTTTCCTCTAAGCCCGGCTCATGCTCACCCCTAACCACCTATTCGAGGGCTCGACTTCAAGTAATCTTCATCTTCACTTTCAACCTCTGATTAAATAATTCTCAATTCTACCTTTAAATGAGGTATGGTAGGTACAAATTTACCCTACATCTTGTATGTAGATGATCTCATCTACAAAGATAACAATGAGAAGATGATTAAGGAGTTCAAAGAAGGTATAATGAAGACATTCAAGATGAGCAACCTTGGATTGATGCAATAATTCTTGGGAATTGAGATAAGTCAGGTAGATGAGATCTTTGTGTTACAAAGGAAATATACGGAGAGCCTTCTGAAGAAGTTAAAGATGCATGGCTGCAAGTCTCTAGCCACTCCACTAGTCACAAACAAAAAGCTAAGGAAAGAAGATAGCTTAAGAAAGATTGATGCCTCCCTATAAAGAAGCTTAATTGAGAGCTTATTCTATCCCATAGCCGCATGACTAGACATATTATACATAACAAGCTTTCTATCAAAGTTTATTGAAAGCTCGAGCCAAATTCACTATGGAGCTTGCTCTATCTCATAACCACATAACTAGACATATTATACGCAACAAGCTTGCTATCAAGGTTTATGTAAAGCTCGAGCCAAATTCACTATGGAGCTGTAAAGATGATATTAAGATATCTACAAAGTATAAAAGGCTACAACATATGATAGATATGAACTACTGACCTGGACTTAATAAGATATACTGACAGAGGCTAGGTTGAAGCTCTGGATGACATGAAGAATACTTTAAGATACATATTCACACTTGGCTCAGGATTCTTCTCTTAGGCATCAAAGAAGTAAGAAATTATAGCATGGTCACCAGCATATGCAAGTTGTGCAAATTAGGCAATCTGACTAAGGCGAATTTTTGAAGACATGGGCGAAACACAAGACAAGCCTGCAAATATTTACTGCAACAATAAGTCAGCTATCACTATGGGAAAAAAATCTAATGTTCCATAGTGAAACAAAGCACATAGTGATCAAGTACCATTTCATACGAGAAGCAACAACTAAGAAGGAGATTTGAGTTAAAATATTGCAAGACTAAAGAGTAAGTCACAGATATATTTACCAAGGTACTGCCAAGAGCCAAGTATGAGTTACTACGAAGCAAGCTTAGAATGATGGAAATGAGCATCAAGGAGTGTTATATTGTAATGCACATTTCTCGATAATTTGAGAAAATTGTATTGTGTAAAAGTTCTAGAGAGCTGTAGAAATAAGTAAGGTAAATTGGCATGTGAGTAAAATTACAGCCACACATTGGGGTGGTAAAACTTGTTGGAAGTTCAAGCCTGCTGGAATTAAGTATATAAGTTGGTTACTAAACCGACTAAGGAAGGCTATGTATACCAACCTATAGCATTGCAAGGAGCAACAAAGCACAATAACTAATGGTCATTACTCAGTTGTCAATAAGAAGTTCCTTCTTTTTTCATTTCTTGAACAATCACTCTCCTTGTTTTACTCAATCATTCCACCACTGATACAAGCCTTAAGACCATATCGCATGACATATCCAAATATCCAATTGCCATAAACTTAGTCTCATAACACATATTAACATATATATCTACCACCCAAAAATCTAACAAGGAGACAGAGGAGGACATTTAGATCAGGGGATGACAATGGACATGGCATTTGAGATGCAGTGGGAGAAGATGAACATGGATTATAGGTCATTGGCTATAGAAGAAGAAGAACTACCACCACTTATAGAGATTACTTTGAACTGCTCCGAAGAGAATCAAACAAGACATAGTTACAAGGAAAAGAATGCTAGTCTTAGTGAGAGCTTTCCCTGTGATTACTTATATCAATAAGAGCATAAGCGTGGTGTACCAGTGAAAATAGAATTGATTTTTATATCATTGAAAGGAGGTCAGTGTATTTACAGATGTCCTTACATCAGTCTCTTGTGACATGTATGGTTTTTGTTACATGTACCTCCCATTGCCCTTAAAAGCAATTTTGGGGGAAAAAAGATGCAACAAATGCAGAAGACCTGAATTCCTGACAGCTATTTTACATGCCAACAATCAATTTTGTTAGGCTTGTTTGGAGATAGGAGATGATTTGAGAGCTATGAGCAAGCTAGTGAAATGGATACAGCCTTTCTTCACAAGTATACACGTCAACAGTAGTCTCCCCTTCAGAACTCATAGAAGCTGTGTCTCTGAGGTATAAGTTCGTCGAAAGGAGTCCTCGTAACGACGCCGGAATAATTCATTTTGCCTCTGCCACCATTGCTCATCTCAACCTGAGCGACGAACACGGCACAGACAGGCCTATGGTCGGAGAATCTCGACTCCCCTCTTATATACTGCAGCTGTTCGATCCCGTTCCCGTGCCACAATATTCGATCACACCTAGATTAATATCGTATAGCATTCATGGGAACTTATTAGCACAGCTTATAAATAATCAATAGTAATTCCCGAATTACTGTCATTGGAAAGTTTATATAGATGATTCTAGGACATACCATGCAGGTGTTCTGCGCTTCTTCTTAGATTTTACCGTCTCTCCGGCATAAGAATCAGAGTTGTGTGAGTACTTGTAAGTAGGAGCAAAAAAGATCTTCCCTTCCTTCCATCCATTGAATACTCTCCCTGCTCGTTTCTCCATCTTTAACTGCAGCCAGCAGTACGAAGGCAAAAACAAACTTTAACATCTGGCCGTTACGGAACAGTTATTAAACATCGGCCATAATATTAATTTTTTTTAATATTTAATTTTTTTTAGTGTATACACATTTATATTTATTATGTACAGTAAAAAAATAATTATGCAATATAAAGATAGCTTTATGTAGTAAAAAATAACTTAGTGCAATGAGAAAATAACTATACACAGCAAGATAGATCAGAAATTAAAAAAAATTAATATAATAGATTGGAGGTTATGTGTTCGATCAACAGGGGCTAAACATTAACCTGGTCCACTGGAAGGCTAAAAATTAATTTGCCCAATTTAGACACAAAATTTAACTATGTAGTGGGAAATAGGATAATGGTGGTGAAATTAATCAATATATATCCTATGATGGCAATTTTATCCTAGCCTACCAATTTTGCCATTCGATCTCCATAATATGGTGTAATGTAATGCAATACAAGGAAGTTGGCAATACTGTATAATTCCTGATTAAGCGTTCGCACTTAGATATGCCATTAACGAAGCATCTTATGATTTTAAGTTGTGTGACTAGACAAAGGTCACACACCTGATCCTTTTCTAGGAGTGCATCCCAGTCATTATCCTCCAGGAGGACTCTCGTCTCCTCATAGCTTAGTGCAACTCGGTAGTTCAAGTCACCAAACCAGATCACTCGACTGTGAAACAATAAATTTGAAAGAGTTAATAATCTGAGATCATGGTTGTAGTTTCTGGCCCAAGTTATGAATCCATACTCATGTTCAAGGATTCTCTCAGGAATTCGACGGCCTGGGGTCTTGCAAGTCCTGGGAAATTGTGTGCTCCTCAAGATCTCATTGACATCTGAGTTCCTCCTCAGCTCATCGCCTTCCTTCTCTCCCGAAGCCAAATGGCTGCAAACGAAGCAAAACGTTGTCCGATGAAGTGACATGCTCATTGCGATGCACCCCTGAAGCATGAACATTCCTGTGAGGTACTAATCTAGCTTTAATGGGGGCTAATGAGGCTGAAGTTTGAGTCTAACCTTGTTTCCAAGACAGCCCATGATCCCTCTCCCCAAGGTGGCCACCCTAAGGTGGCCGATGTGTTGCACCAGCTCACTCCTGACCCACACCGAGAGGAAGATACCAACCATTTGCTTGCTCGAGATCAGACAGTAGTTCATGTGGGTTCGCGGATCAGAGCTCGTAAAGCTTGTAACCGGAGAGTCCTCGTCACAGGACTCGATTCTCTGGATGAACTCCCTTAGCTCTCTCGCCCTTCGTCGGACACTGGAGGGCTCGGACGCGCAGTTGCAGGTCTTGACAAGAGCACTGTCGACACGATAGTTCTTGCTGAGGACTTTCAGCGAGGGCTTTTGGAAGAAGAGGAGGCCACTCGTCGACTTGGAATCTTTGCTGTGTTTTGAGCCACTGTTGGGCTCAGAGGAGTCATCCTTGGAGGGCTGCTCTCGGGGTTTGTTGAGAGCTTGGCTGATGAGGGCGAGCCACTTCGCAGCAGGCTCATTGTCCTCGATGACCAACACATTCCCTGCATTTAAAGGAACTATTTCCTGAAACCTGTGAAAGAAATGCAGAGAGGAAAGAACACCACATTATTCTAGTACATGGTAATTAATGGATTCTAATGCATGAATAAGACTTGTGGTAATATATGATAGAAGGAAATCTCTTAATAGCCCAATATTTTTCCCTTCAATTCTTTGTCAGGATTATTTTAATGAACAATATGAAAGACTGGCTTTATTGACGAAGAGAATGCTAGTTTTGCACACTACTTCTGGATCTTAAGGATTTGCCTGAAACATTTCTATATAATAAATTTTCAGGGATTTCCCTAACATTACTTAGAAAGCCATACTTGTTATAATATCTGACTCTTATGATAAATGCTGATTCACTAATTAGTAATTTATGTTGAATGGTTCAATGGCTTGTTACAATGGCTATAAGCAGTACTTTTGGTTTTAATTATTGGCCTTGGATGGGAATTAATCACAAAGGAGGATACAGAGAAGCACCCAAATTAAACAAAATAGGGCTATTAACAATAACCCTCAATAATAACTTAATAGCACAACAGAGGGAGTTCAGAATGGTGAAGAGATTCTTCTTTAGAAGCTAAATGGACATGCATTCAATGCAATAATATTGAAAGTCTTGATCAACATCAGCTTTATCATAATTGGGTTCACAAGGCATTTATGATTTCCTGGGATAAAACTTCATTGTATCTTAAGTGATTCCGTGGTATCACATTGTGTGTTTATATTTGCTCTAATCAAGATAGAAGATTAAAACATACAGACATAGCTTCCCTACCCTAAGACATAGATGTCTGAAGACCCTTCTACTTGTAGAAAATCTTCTAGGTTGATGCCATTGTGTGGAGGTTTCCCCCCTACATTCCATGTTGCCACAAATATCCTGCAACACATACCCAAAAAAAAAAAAGAAAAAAAGAAATCATAAGAAGGATTAGATCGGAGACATGCCCTGGTGAAATCTTGCCTACAACTCAACATGAAAGAATCAAATATCACCCCACCTAAATTCCTGAATTTCAGAAGTTTGCCAACGGGGCTGTTCAAAGTTGCATAGGTTTAGACTTTCGATCCGTGAACTCGAGTGTCTGTCTGAAGACAAACAGATCAAGAAAAATAAAACTCTGGCTTATACTTAGCTAATCTCGATGCTATTCTGGAATTTAGGCAACTAACTGCAATAGATCTATTAAGATTATGATGCTAAACTTTCTACAAGTCACCTGAAAAGCTTTTTCGAATAATTGGAGACGTGTCCATGAAACTTCTCCTTGTCATGTATCTCCTCTCTAGATCTATCAAATTAAATAACAAAAAAAAAAAAAAAAAAATGCATGACTTATGACTCAGAGACTTGAAAATACGCAACTTTTGACAAATGACATGAAACTATCATAGAAGTTATACACAAGATTAAATACCATAAACAATATCGCTCCGTGCGAATATATCATCATCTGTGCTTCTCCCATTCTTTCCCTTCTTGCTAAAAATATTTGGTATAATGGACTGACAACGAGAGGCAAATGAAGAGATTAGCAGGATCACTGTCAAAAAAGGGGCAAGCTGAGCAGCAAAGCATCAAACACGTACCTTTTTCTTTTTATCATTCTTGATGGAATTTTCATTATTAGAGCTCGATTTGGTTATATCACAAGATTGATCTTGATTTGACATCCAGTTGGAAATGAAACTATGCGTTGATGGTGGACTTGATTTCTACGATCTTTCAATTGTTCTCACAATTCCATGATCGCCGGAGAGATTTGCCGGAGGTCTGGTGGGCTGGGGAAGATTGGATGGCGGGGAGAGGTTTTGGGAGATGGAAAGAGAGAGAGAGAGAGAGAGAGAGAGAGGGGCAAGGCCTGAAACGAGAGAAGGCAACAGGTGGCCGCTAAGTCGGTGGGAGGCCCTACTACGTTTTCCATTTTGGCCTCCTTTTGCTGTTAAACTTTGTTGAAGATAACGAACTCTCCCGCCAACTTCTTTGGGAGGAAGGACTCGGTCTTCTCATCCCATGATCATCATATCATGCAGCGCATAAAAGGATGGGAATATCTTGGAGAAAAAGATCAATACTTTATTTTTCCTTGAGGATTGGAAATTTGGTATGCAACGTGTCAGTGCGTCTTATTTAACGTACTTTTTGGTGCAGACATAATAGTATCAAAAAAAAAATTTGATTTTATTCACGTATATTGCATTCCTTTTTATATGTTTTCTTTTAAGTTGTATGGATCATGATATCTGCTCTAGGTTGAAAATTTATGTGTTATATATTAATCCTGATTATGAATATATTTGCAAGGTTGTGAAAATTAGTAGATCTATTGGCTTTATTAAAGATATTAATGATACTGTCTATTTTTATGATGTTAGAAGTTTATAATTTACTGACAACTCTCTTCTTTTCTACTCGATCCAGTTGGAGAGCCTTATTGCTATGAAAGCTCTATTTTTTACTTTTAAAAATATATCAAACTTTAAGATCAACTTTCATAAGAACTTTATGATCTATTTAAATACGAAAAAGGAGCTGGTCTCATTCTTCGCCAACTCTCTCAACTGCAAGACAATTAGTCTATCATTTACATAATTTGAGCTTTAATAGATGATCGAAGGATTTTTAAATAGTGCTGGCAGTCACTTATTAAAAAGGTTGAAAGAAAGCTCATTTCGTAGAAAGGCAGGTTGCTTTCTAATAGGGGCAAACTATATCTAATTAATTTGGTTTTCATGGCACCTCCATCTTATCATATATTAATGCTCAAATTGCCAAAATAGGTGAGCTGCAAAATTAATAAGTTAAGAAGAGCTTTGTTATAGAAAGAAAAATAATCGATTAGCGAATTCCATTGCTTAATCAATTAGAAAATAGTTTGCATGGATAAAAAAAGAAGGCGGCTATGCATCAGCAATTTTAAAAGCATGAATACTACTTTGCTAATCAAATAAGCTTGAAAGTACTTGAACATGTGTATTAAGAAGAATAACCCTTGGATTAAATTGATTTCTAAAACTTATTACTTGAAATGTCATTTCATGATAAGAGAAAGAAGTAGAATACTTCTAAAAGCTTCTCTAATATGGAAAGACATTTGCTGCAAGTTGGATACTTTTTGGAATTGTACTAGTTTCAAACTGAGTAACGAAAAAAGTGTCAAATTTTGAGAGAATAGTTGAATTGCCTCTTTCTCTCTAGCTTATCTTTTTGATGATCTTTATGGCTAAACTATTAAGGAAGCATTATTTAGTAGCCTCGGTGCAAAGTGATAAAGTGTAGTAATAGAGAATTTATCTGTATGGCCCTATCGCATCTTCTAAGCGTATGCAACTATACCAACTTCAAAGTCTCCTTCCTTCCATCCATCCTACTTCATTGGGGGAATGTACTAATTTGGAAGCTTAGCAAAGATGGTAGGTACATCATTACCTCATTCTACAAATTTATCTATCATTGTCGAATTTTGTATCTCTTTTATAGTGTAATTTGGAAAGCTTTTGCTTCTAAAAAAGTGAAGATTTTCTATGGCTAGCCCTCTTAAACAAACTGCATGCAAGAGATGCATTAGTAAAGAAAGAATAGCCAATGAGTTCAAGATGTATGTTTTTGTAGGGCTTCGCAGAAATCAATGGGTCACCTATTTGTGAGATATTTCTTTTCTTGCCATATTTTGGAGTCTATAGTTAATTGCCTTGGTTGAAGTAGATTGCCATCTAACACTTTCACAAAGTGGAGGAGGAAAGTGCCCATAAAGAGGAGGAAAACCTGCGATCAACTGATCATGGCATATATGTGGCATATCTGAAATGAAAGATTTCAAATTTTTTTTCAAAAAGAAGACATCCTTAGCCTTAGTTCTTTATGAGATTAGTGTTACTTTTTCTTTACAAGGCAACCTTTACCTTGAGAAGTTGTAAGAACCCCCATGGAGACTTATGTAATTCACTCTTTTCCCTCTTTTGCTCTTCTTCCTTTGAACTCTTAATAAAAACTTAATATAATTCTATAGAGTACTATTCCTCAAAAAAATATTTTTGATGATAGCATAACCCTTTCGTAACTTTACATGATGGGTGTTATTAACAAGTATCTTCAAAAAAACAATTCTTAAATTTATAGAACATGAGAAATAGCTAGGAAGATAATAAAGAAATCTTTTTTCTAAAAATGGAATGTTATAAAGAAACTTAGGAAAAAAGTATTAAAAAGAATGAGAATGGTCATGATTACAATAGAAGCAAGGTTTTATTTGAAGAAAAAATGGCCTATAAGATTTTTTTTTTAAAAAAAAAAGGGGAAGGTCAAAGGGCCCACCCTGACCTATGATGTTGTTAGTGGTGCAAATGAGTCAAGTGACATAAATGTACCTTTTTTTTTAATTTGATCTACCATACATTTTTTCCATGGGTTCAACTAGGATATTTTTTTATTTTTTTTAAAAATCAGGCTTCAATCTCACCCATTCAAAAGCTTCAATTCAATGCCTTCAACCCCTGATACTATTCCTCTATGCCTTTGGACTTCTCTTTAATTAGCGCATAATCTACATACAATCAGAAGCATTACAGAATTTGCCTTTTTTTTTCTATTCAAGTAGGCTGGATATTCATACAATTTGACATAGCCAAACATAAAATAATCCAGACAAATTTTCTATACAGTGATGAGTTGACGGCATGTTAACTAGGTTATACCTAAGCTAATATCTGATGAGTAAGGGCTGGTTGGTAAAACTTAAGAAGATGTTTAGCATAGGATGATTCATCAAAGATCATTGATGATCCAAATGAAAGTGACGGAATCATCATATTTAATTACACCTTAATGATTCTATGTGACCGTGATTCCATATCATTCCCAACTCTAGAATCACCATCCAATCCTGTGATCCCATACACGATCATGAGGTCGGGTATTCGAGATCAACCCCACACGGTGAACTTGAGATTTATGAACCAAAATGCCCATTATTTATATAAAAAATGCTTAATATTATTTTTATATTAATATAATATAATTTAATATTATAAAATTATATTATAATTTAAATATAATATAATATAAAATTTAAAAAGAATTTTATAATTTAATCTAAATATTATAATAATAGATAATATGAAATAATGAAAAATTAGCAAGATACTAGCAAAATATATTAGGGATAGTTATTTTTTATGGTATAAAGAGCTTAACTAACAAGGGTAATTTTAGTATTTCATGGCCGATGATATAGGATTTCGATATACCAAACATGATGATTTTAGATCATCATAGGATCTTTAGTTACTAGCTTATTATACTAAATATGACGATCTTTAATCATTAAAGATCAAAGAAGTTCAGTAGAAAGACCATTAGTGATCAAAAGATCACTGTGATAATAGGGTTACCCCCCTGAATTCTTTTTTTTCTTGCTACAGCCATCCATTTTGATGGAAGAAATTTTACCCTCGCACACAGGTTCCCCAATGTTAGAAAAAGAAGTTTCTTTCATGCCACAGAGCTACGAGCCATAGAAAGCTGATTCCAAGCCTTTCTCAAAGACCTTGCAATATTTTTCCTTCTCCATCTAGGTCAAAGTGCTCTCAGATTTCAAGACCATGAGGGCAGATTCAAAGAGAACCTTGTCCCAGATAGTCTTGACCAAAGGACATCTAATGAGCAGGTGGGCTTTTCTTTGCAAGGACTTCACCTGAATGAAGTCTATAATAAGGAAATAAGAAATTTTTAGTTCACAGTGAAGATATCATCCTTCATTTGGCTTCCACACCGGCAAACTAGAGAAAGGAGCTCCTCGAGATCAGATGGCAGGGAATACTTCTTTTGCGAAAGCGAGCCCCATACCTTAACAGTCCATTTCGAAGCTTTTCAATTCCATTGGAAAGCAACCAATACATTCCATTTAACCACAAAAGGACACATTCATCATACATCAAGAACCAAAACTGGGTATTAGCTCCCCCTCTGTTTTTTTATAAGAAAAATATGATATTTTATAGATCAAGGAACCTGTTTATATTTTTTTTGTAAGTTAAAATATCTTAGAGTAAAAAAAAAAAAAAACTATTGAGAGACTTTAAGCGCCAATTATACACTTTTTCTCAAAAGAATCTATTATATACAGAACATCTACAATGAAATCTTTAATCCAACTAGTTAAAGTGGATTTATCTAGTTAAGATTGAAATCATGTCAACCTTTTTTGATAAGAGAACTCTTGTATCATTGTACTAGAATTGTTATTACCCTTGAGGTCCAATTGGCTCAAATCCTCACCCTCTGTCATCCTAGTTGGTGTTCACGCATTTCCTCTACAGCAAATTAGATTTACAGCATTCACAGGCATGCTCTAAGACCATTATTTTTGCAGTCAAACAGAAAGAACACCTAATAGCCTAGTTCAGCCTTAAGAGTTTCTGTGAGATTAATAATTGCTATAACAGGTTTTGTAACAGAAAGTAATTAATATTAAGCCAATAACTTTAAAATAATAGATTTTTTTGGCCATGTCTTTGATTCTAAGACCATTATTTTTGCAGTCAAACAGAACGAACACCTAATAGCCTAGTTCAGCCTTAAGAGTTTCTGTGAGATTAATAATTGCTATAACAGGCATTGTAACAGAAAGTAATTAATATTAAGCCAATAACTTTAAAATAATAGATTTTTTTGGCCATGCCTTTGATTTCTTCTTTTTTGTTTTTTGTTTGGTTATCACCTTTTTTTGGTAGCATGCATGGAAATTTGACTTGAAAATTTCAGCCACCATTCCCATCATGTAACAGCCGTTATAACAGGATTATTGGCCAAAAGGCTGATATTATTTTAAATCTTGGTTGCAGTGATGATTCAGTTTTCTTTGAGACTCTTTTGGACAATCGAACGTATCTCTGTAATGCCTCCTATGAAAATGAGCAGACATTAAGCATCAAGGCCAAACAATGACACCAAAGGGAACATTATAATCTACAGATCCTACGACCCCCGAGATGTTCAGAATAACGAAGATCACCAGTCTTCACTCATTCCTAATCTTTTCACTCCCAGTCACTGCTCTGCAACCCCAAACATGCACAGTGCATTACTCATGGCTTAGGTGATAGGCGTCCAAATAGGACCATGATGACTCTACCCTGAATGCATGACTCCTGATTCCTCAAATCCATCAAACTGGTCAACAACTCCTTCAGTCCCCTCCATGAAGAAAAAGAAAGCATAGAAATAATCCATGGTATCTGCCATTTTTCAACAAAAGAACATTTTTGCCCTTTTGCAAGCAGCTAGATGTTCACAACATTAAAACCTCAGTGCAGCTAACACACCAATAATGGCAGAGCGGAGAGACAGTCCAACCAATCTACCAACTGGTTAACAAGGAGCCAAACTATCAACCTTGACATGGTTCCTATGAAATCTGAGGCAAGTCCTAGCAAAAGGACTAGGGACAGAGAAACTAGTAATTAATCAAATACTTGTCATGTTATCATTCTATTTGTCGCTTTATGTAGAGGAAAATGTAACAACACATGGTTGTTGATCTCATCATGAATACAGATAGATCTTACATTACAAAAGAATACAGTGACAGTCTCTTATGCATCACTGGAAAACCAGCACTTCACGGATTCGATCATAAGATTGAAGCCGCTAAGACAACACAAAATGGCAATGCTTTAGCCAGCACTAACTGCAAAGACCTTGGTTATCAATCTGGAAAACAGAAGGGAATGAAATATTAAAAAAAAAAAAATTTCTTGGGGTCATACAACATGGTACCTAGAAAATAGAGATTACCTGCTTAAACCTATCAATGGAACATCTCATCTAGCCTCTGCCTGTAAAGAGCCAAGATCTGCATAGAGAGACAGAATTATATGGCTCCTATTTTCAATGAATAAAAAATGCTTTAAGCAACAATTCATTAGTACAATGCTTTCATGAGAATAATTTTTTCCACATTGCAAGAAAAGTGTGGTTTGTGTTCATTTGTTATTCATAACAGAAATCATCAAGATATGGACGATCAATCCTTTTCATGGAAAATATCGCTTCAAGTTGTATGAGAAGAAATCATTTTTTTTAAATATTAAAGACAATTACCAAAGTAAAGAATAAGCAATAAGGAAAATAATAAAAAAGACTACAGAATTGGTCATTGAGTATTTAATCAGCAGCTGCAAAGGGGAGAACTGCAAGTAGAGATGGTCCAAAAACTTCAAATCTACCAAATACACTTTGCCACCATGATTTGGTCAAGGGTCTTAATTGCATTCTCTCCATATCATTGTGTACAACATATATATTTGACCATGAACTGTTTGAAAACCGTGATTATCATCAAACTTGATGTTTGTAGCAGACCAAAGTTTTTCCAGAGAATCACAAATTTAAGTTACCCTCTACAAAGTGACAAACATCAGTTTCCCATGCAGAGATATTTATTGATGCAATATTATAGTAGAAGAAATGCTTTAGTACACACAACCATCATGTAACTTTCCTATTACGCACAGTTGTAACAATGCAAGTTCGAGAGGGAGCAGTGGGAGGGTTGCATATCAGATTTTCATGTGGTAGCACTTATTTTATAGTCAATAATAGTAACATCACGATAAACATCTTGACAATTTTTGCTTGAGGGCAAATAATCCAAGTAACCAGTAGGCCTTGAACATAGTTTTCATAAATTTTCGAGTCCTTTCTGATTTTCTTAAATTTTCAAGTCCACTCTGATTATACCAATTTTCTAAATGGAGGGGCAAGAAAGGCCAATCAGATTGAATAGCTAGTATATGGAGCAAACTTGCCCCTCTTTAGGGAAACTGTTCCATGGCAGGAAATCCCCTTTGAACTATGAAATCTGTTGGGTCAATACTGTATGACTAACAACATGGCCAACAATATTGTATACAAGCTTATAAATCAGTAGAGCTGTGACTTGGGCAGGTTGCTTAAGATCAAGGACCAACCCGACCAAAGCAAACCTCTTAGTCTCCCAACCCTAACTCAACCCACCTTACCTTGAGTCAGTGTTCGTCCTAGATAACCCATCTTAAGCTAAATTCAGATTGGATCGTGAGGTTTGTTGGGATTGCATTATTCAGGTCAGGTCAGATTTTTCTTATTGGAAAAAGGTGTAGGATGTTCCTGTTTGGCTGATATCAAGTTAGGCTGGGATCTCAATCAGATGAATTTATGTGATTTCATAATTCATCAGGGCTAAAGATATAATTATAAATAAAAGATATAAAAATGTTATATAAAACATAAATAAATAAATTACATTGGTTTGAATCTTTTAAGCTGAGCCAAATCCGAGTTCACAAAAAGCTTGGGCCAACCCATACCCATTGGGTTTAGGTTGAGGCCAGCCCAACTTCCACCAGAACATCATTCTGTTAACAGGAGACTGCGAGGGAAAAAATTCAACCACCCCTGAAAAGTCTGCTTTGTCACTGTTCTGGCATCTGAAGATTCCTAGAGCATTTAATCATCACCATCACAAGTATCTACAGTGGTAATTTCCTATATTTGAGAAAGTAGATATTAGACAATATAACAGGTCATCCACAGAACTACTGATGATTTCAAATTAGAAATTCAGTCTGTTCTTCTTTGGACCACCCCTAAATACAAAGATAATAAGGCCTCGACATATGCTAAAGGATACTATTATGGTTTCACATGGTACTTTACTTTTCCTAGCATTAGCATTAATACTTACTGGTTTGTTATATAATATATACATAAATAAATGACTGGAAAATAATGTTTAGGACAGGAGATGATTTGAAAACAAATGATACCAAGAATAACTACAAGCTCACTTTCCGTTGTTATTATGGCATCAGGGAACATGGATCAGCATGGCAGACAAAGAAATGACCAAGTTTTATAGTGAGTCAAACATCCTTTTAAATCCATTGTGGCATGGCAACATAATATGCATACATATATAACCACAAAAGGTTAATATATTAATATAGTAATATTATTGTGGACATGATGTCACATTGGATCCTTCAAATTCTGGCATTCAAGGATAAGCATCACCTCGCTGAGCTTGAGCAGGACTTTTCAGAACTCCATATTCTTGATAAACATAAGCATGGCCATCAAGCCTTGTCCCAATTTTTTGTGGTCAACTTTATGAATCCTCATTGACTAAGAATATCTATTTAGGCTTACCTTTGAGGTTATTTTAAGTTCTTCCATATCCATTCTTATTAGCATAACTTTTAGACCTTTATCCTCCAAATCTTTCCTCCTTGAACCCAAAAAAGCAGAGGATTGGAAGCATATCTGAACATATATCACTACTCATTTGCATACAGCACATGCCATGGGCCCTCCAACACATCAGTGGTCAGTTCACTCAGGACAAAGGAAGGAACAAAGGTTTGAAGACCAAATTTTGGAAAGCCCAATCCAAATTAAAAAAGAGAAAATAGCCAATCACACTTCAATTACTCAAAATAATCATCATTCTCCCTATGTAATATAACCCTTAAATACAACATGCCTGCTCTGTACCCTTTGTTGTCCATAAACACCTTGCACAACATATGATCTATCATGTACCATTAACAAAATCAATGTTTTAAAGAAGTAATAGCATCTAGTGAGTCTAAGAGTCAGACCAAAAAATCAATGCTTAAAAAAAAAAAAATTTATTCATACATGAAAAGGTGTGAAGTAGTTGCATACCTTAGTATAAGCATAAACACCAGCCTCAGAAGGTCCTACAGGACTCCCTCTCCTGATGAATTTGCCATCTTTGAATATATAGAGCATAGGAATGCCAGTTGACAACTCAAGACTGATTACCTGTAGGGAGAATAATTTCACTTTCCAGTTTGAACCTCATACACAAATCAATGAATCAAAAACTCTGGATATTTTATAATAAAAAATTTCACAACATAAAGAAGACATTTGCAGACCTCTTGAGAAGTCAGCTTGTCAAGGTACATAATAATAGACCTCAGTGAATTCCCATGCGCAGCAATCATAACATTTTTTCCACTCAAAAGTTGAGGTTCAATCTGC
Organism: Metroxylon sagu; assembly: GCA_017589505.3. Taxonomy (NCBI): domain Eukaryota; kingdom Viridiplantae; phylum Streptophyta; class Magnoliopsida; order Arecales; family Arecaceae; genus Metroxylon; species Metroxylon sagu. The sequence goes on from JACVBY030000412.1 coordinate 630,749, forward strand.
CATACAATCCTTTTCAGTGGTCAGATATTTGAGTAGAATAGTTGATATTTGAATGCTAAAGAGATTAGACAAACACTATTCCAGGGCAGCTTCATTACAACACATCGACAAGATTTACCATTCTTATGACAATGGTTAGTTGATAAAGGTACATTTTCATGTCAAGACATGAGATAATAAACCATTAATCCAGAAAAGTAAACTTTGATCCTTTAAAAATGCATATTGAATAATTTTGACTTTGTTCCCTATATATAACAGTCCCAGTGCCCCGCCTTTATGTTATATATAATAACAGGAAAAAAGATAATGGCTATTATAATGGGTTATTTACTGTTACAGTGGCCCATTATAACACAAACAACAAGCGTCATTTGGCATTTGCACTGTTCTCTTAATAAAACAGCATTTCTCTTCTAAATTTAATTTTTTTTCAAAATTTTCCCTTCAAAAAATGTTTGTACCACCAGAAAAAAGAAATGTTTTATTAACTGAACAGTGATTTGGACAATAATGCTGGTATTTTTTCATTAGTCTGTTGTTCTCTACTATAATGGTCATTACAATAAATTATTTTAATACCGCATGACTATAAATCATACAAGATGGACAAGTAATGGCCATTATTATCATTATAACCAAGATTTTAAATCTCATAGAATGAGGGTGTCTCAGTTTTTCTACAGAATGGGATATACTACTGTCCTGCCCTATCCCGATAGTCATCCCAATGGAACGTTTTCTTTTTCCTCTTCAATTTTCTTTATTTCTTTCTATCTTTTATTTCTTTCCTTCCATTCTTTTCTTTTTGTTCTTCTTTATTTACCTTTTTCTTTTTCTTCTCCCTTCCTTTTTTTTCTTTTTCTTCTTATCTCCTTCCTTTTTTTTCTTATTCTTTCTTTTCTTTCTTTCCACTTTTTTCTTCTCTCTTCATGGTTTGGTTTCGGTGTCCCACCCCTATCTTGGTCTTATTTTCTGCAAGAATGGGACAAAACAACTTAGATGCCCCCTTTCTACCAAGACTTAAAACCTTAATTTTTACAGATAATAATAATTTATGTTGGGGTCTGTTTTAATGAAATAACACTCTCACTGAATCCTTGCTCATAAAGAAGCACTTGTTAATCAAATTCACTTTTTACAAAGGGAGAAACCAGAAATAGCATAAGATAGGGAAGATTATCCACAACATGCACCATCCAACATATAAAACAGTCTACAAAAATATTAGTAAATCAATTTAAGGATTTTTACCTGCTCTTTGAAATAAGCAACAGCTCTTTGGGCACACATCTCCAAACTCTCTCCATTTGGGGGAGGAATGTCATAACTGCGACGCCATTCATGAACCTTCTCTTTCCCAAATCGATCTGCTGTTTCTTGCTTGTTGAGACCCTGTAATTCACCATACCTAGAAGAAAGAACAGTTGATAAAGCAAAGTATACCAAAGCAAGTTAACAGTCAACCAAGCAAAGAAACATTCTTAAAAGAAGGGAAGGAGGAGTTATTACATTCTTTCATTCAATTGCCAAGCAGCTATCACTGGAATAGATTGTTTCTTTGTTTCTTCACTATAGATTTGACTCCATCTCTGGGCCTGTTTGCTCTCATTGTGCATAAAGATTGGAACCTGGAAACCAAGAGAGGTGGCAGAGAAAAATAGTAAACATCTCATACGGTGACAATGTGTGTGCGTGTGCATGTGTGTGGTTCTTGGTCAATATAAGAAAGGAGACACACTAAGGCCACACAAATTGAACACCCTTGCATGACTATCAAAGTTAAGAATACAGCAATAAAAGGAAACCTTCTTCCGGCGATGCTGTGTCAGGGCAAGCATGGCGGTCATCTGAGCACGAATCAAAGAAGATGTATAGATCATGTCAATAGGTATGTTGCATATTCTTTTCCCAGCTTCAATTGCCTCCTCCACTCCCTTTTGAGTCAAGGGTACATCGACGCAGCCTGTAAACAAATTTTTCTCATTCCACAAAGACTCACCGTGCCGAATCAATATAAGAGCAGTTTCATCTGCAAACATAAGGAAAATAAATAAATAAATAGCCCTTTTCAAAAGTAATCAAGTCCAGCAGTCAAAGAGGCAAGACAATATAAATAGTACATTATCAAAACAATGGATACTGTCTGGTAATCACACTAGCTGATGATGTCTTTTTTCCTCTGTGGCAGAACATTTGAAATAAGCTCACTCCAGAACAAAAGATCATAAAAATCCAGTAGATTCAACTCATTCTTGTAATATATGACAAATATTGGCACATAATCAAGAGACAAAATGGCTTTACATGCTATTTTGGGGGTTTCCAATGTATAACAAAAGTTGCAGAATAAAAAGACTTACGTGGCTTTTTCTTTGAATCACTAGAGTTGTCCTTTGATGGTATTTGAACTGGTTCAGCTACCGAAGAATGTGAGCTTAATGCATGGATTACACCCAATTTCGATCTCTCAGAGCAGCAATTTCCCTTTGCAATCAGCCGTACATCAATGCCAAAAGCCTTAGAAACCATTTTCACTGGCATATTTCTAATTCCATTCTGAGAACCAAAGTTACTGTGATACCCATGGGCATGGATGGACCCAATGGCCTGCTGAAATGTTGTGGCAGCCATTCTAACCTATTTCACATAGACATGACAAGTTAATCATGAAGGTTAAATGATTAAACTTCTTGTGTTCAACATTGACTTTGGATGTGAGATATGAACCAATAATATGATTTCTGTTATTTTTCTTGCTTATTTGGTGGTTTAGTCCTATAAGCAAACTAAGAAGATGATACTAAAATCAGCTCTTAATCACATGACATTGTATTTTTACATATGAAGCATAAATATCTAAGTTTAGAAAGAACTATTAAAAGAAACAAAAGTCCACGGCTCATGGAACACATTCCTTAACCAATATCTTCACCACTTAACTGCAACAAATATGCTTGAAGATATATACAAAAAGAAGGCAAAGATGATGGCTTACAAGGAAATTCGGAGAATGGAAGAGGAAAACCACAAACTCTGTAAAAATTGGCTCCAAAATCATATTTTTCCAACAGGTTTCTCTAAGCTAATATTCTAATCATAACTCCATATCAGATGACAGTAAATTTAAACTCTAAAACATCATGAAACACAACATAGCATGCAAAACAAGAAAACATCGAAACCCATCAAATTAATCTCAAAAAAGCCAACTTTCCCACAAGAATCCCCCCCATTCCCGACAGAAATCGCGCACAAGCCCTAAAACACCACGAGATCACGAAAAATGCCACCGTACATGCAGAGGAAGTCAGGAAAGTGGAGAACCCGACACAAAGCGACCTTGATCGAGCCGGTGAGGCCGCAAGATCTCACCTTGTATAGGATATCGGGGTCGTCCGCCACTACCCAAAACAGAGCGATGAGAACGAAGGCCAGAAGAGTAGCTCGGAGGGATCTTGGCAGGAAACAGAGATCGCCTCCGGGATGAGAAAACCGAGGGCTTTGGCAGGAGCTGGAGAGGGAGAGAACGTCGTTGGTTTCAAGAAGACACAAAATTACCGGCGCTGCCAAACTTGGCGGAAGAGGAGAGATGGGCGTGGGTTGGTGCGGAAAAAATTTATACTCGTAGGAGGAGGGGAAGGCGGAGAAATCCAAGCCCAAAATGAGCTCGAGGAAAGCGTGGCACAAATGGGAGGGGCTGGTTGGACTCTCTCATGGGTTCTTATTTGTTTGCATCAACAATTACAAGATTGCCCTAGGGTAAGTATTATGTTTACTATTTACTCTATCTTTCAAGGATCTTATATGATATGGTCCATTCTTTCATGTGTCCCAAAAATTTAAGATATGCTGAGTATCTTCTTTTGATTAAGGGTGCAAATGGGTTGAGCACATTGGATGCAAGCATGTGTCCAACCCATATAGCCATGACACGGCCCATTCTTGTTCTTTGAAAGGGAATGTGTCCCACATTTTTAAAGATATTTTGTATATCTTTTATTGATCAGGGGGCAGCTGGATTAGATAGACTGGACAAGATTATATGCCCTTATTAGACAAAAGGATACGCCCACCCCATAGCTAAAGTTTAAATTGACAAGGATGTTTGAATTTCAATTTTTTTAGAATTGAAATCATCTTGAATTAATTATGTTTCAACCTTGATCTATGAGAATGCAAAAATAATTGTTTAAGTTATCAGAAAAACGAGTGATTGGATTGGATTGGAAATGGATCTGATCTTTTCTAGAGCAGCTTTGTCAGGATCTCATGCTAAGTTGAACTGAGACTTGCTCCTAATCTTGCAAACTTGTATGCCTACCCCTGATTTAAGCAAACTAGATGGGAAAAAGAGAAAGGGAGAAAAGACATTATGTTGAATCAATTTAGCAATTAATTTGGCTGTCATAGCAATATAAATTCTAATAATCACATATTATTTTATAAAATATAATAATCATAATAATTAAATCTTAATCCCAAAACAATTGCGGTTGGCACATGTCACTTTATAAAATTGATCTCATATAGATGTGGCAAGGTCTACTTTTTTAAAATTGGTTAATATTAGTTGAGAATTTCTGAAACCCAGAAATAACATATAACTCTTTTTTATTACGATCAAAATATTTAATTGGATGGTATCACCGCATGCCACTTTTGGTCAAGGGGGCAGAGGGTTTTATGTTAATAGAGTTGGCTTCTTTTTAAAAACAATTCAACAAATCCCAATCTACCTATGAATGATTACCGTACCATCATGCAAATGGACTGAGTGTGGTTCTACCATTGGAGTTTCTCCTATCAGTTTGGGGGAACAAAGAAGTAGTTGATGGTTATGGCAGGAGTTGCCCGGAAGAAGTAGATGGAAGTCGCATTGGATTTGCCGGAAGGTGGGCGGCGCTAATTTTGAAATGCAGACTTTCCTCATGGAGAGAGAGACTTGAGCCCAACTACCCTCTCTTGGACCGCTTTTAGAGCAGCCCTTCAAACTTTATAAGTTCTAACTACTGTGCTTCTCCTGGGGGCCCCAACATGTCCTTCACCAACCACCTCAAACTTCAACCAAATAGAATTATAAAATTTCTTTTTGAATTTAGTGTTGGCCTCTTCCATGTCATGCACATGATGTCACCATTTTTTTTATTCAAAGACTAGCATATTTTAGCACCATGAAAAGGACTGATCTCCAATTTTTAACTCATTGGACCCCTATCAAGAAAGCTCTAATCTAGTTTCTCCTTTGACCAATTAAAGTGAACGCCTCAATAACCAGCCCACCGTCCCTTGTCCCTCGTTTAGCTTACGTTGTCTATAACTCGAAACTTTGTCCCTGCCACGTGTGATATTTAGTAGTAGGTGAGAGTTGCACCAAAGAATATCCCCTTGACATATTCTTTTGTATATTCTAAGCATGACAAGGAAATATTCTTCTAGCTATGAGAAGGTGTAACGCAAGAAGTTACTGTTGGTCTAAGATTTGTTTGTCAACGATACTTCTTGTAACGTCGCCTTAAAACTGTGGGCCTGCTGGTGATCTAATGTAGTTCAGATACCTGATCTTTTTCCTTAGAATATATGAAGTAGAATAAAGCTAGCATCCTTCTTTTTCCTCTCCTTTTTTTTTTTTTTTTCTTATTTATGCTTGGTTTTTTTTTCATTTCATTTATCAATGAAATATGAGATAGTTTGGCAATATTTTGCTCTAAAAAGAAACAAAATTATGAAGAAAATTTTGTTATGCCTGCATGTCAACGGAGGGCCAATACCTTGCCACTGCTAAACACCAAAATAAAAAAAAGAGGGCCAATAATACTAAGTAGTTTTGTCTTGTATCCACGTCTAGGTTTAGTGGTGCTATATTTATAATGTAATAGGTGATCATATTTAGGTCAAGGAGATTCTAATGGAAAAATAATTGAAAACTTAGATGTGATCCTTCTAGAATGAAGTTCCTTCTGAAAAATTGCAAATAGCTTTTAATGATTCAAATTTAACGTTTTCATATCAGCTTTAGATAAAATTATGGAACAACTTCTAAAAAATAATATCATATCAAGAACTATTAAACTGAAGCATGCATGTGGAATTGTCGATTGGCTTATAATGAACTCAGGATCATCTATGCCTCAGGTTGAACTAAATAGAGAGGTTCAATTTGCAATTACTAGCAATCTTATAACTTATGACTATGTAGATCCCATACATTGAGTGGCATCTTATTTAATGAATTATGCATAATCCTCTTGATCGCTGTCCTTTAATATGCAGTCTAGTGATTGCAGATTGGACCTCCCTGGTTTGACTCCGAAACTTGAAGCAGAAGGGATTCAAAGTTCAAAACTCCTTATAATTGCCAAGTGAGAACAAAAGAAGGAAATTAGAAAACAGAATTTTAGAAGAGCGATAAGCTCTTTATTGGAATCTCTGTATTCCATTATATATCCACAAAAGGGTTTATATACAAGCATCTATAACTCCTTATGGTAAGTTTTCTACATCTTCTTATGATAGGTTTTCTATGGCTACCTATGATAACTTTATATAAAGATGTCTACAACTGCTTATGATAACAGCTGAAGAATATTTTAGAATGATATAAGAATATTTTGAAATATTTC